>CM050207.1:24309407-24564407 GCA_027475355.1 Coilia nasus
GATAAGGGGTGTGTTGAGATTCTTCAGCACAGCACTGTGACTTATGTGTTCAGGATGAAACTCGTCCCACCACACCACCTGGTGTGGTGGATGAGGATTTAATAACAACTTATCAGCCACTTCCGATGATGAAATGAGCCCTGTCATTTTTTCCTCTTTGGATTTCCGCCCTTTGAACAGGGCAAGTCTGTGCAATTACTCTGCTTATACCAGAGATTAACCTGCGATGAAGAAGCAAAAACAAAAACAAAACACAAAACATCAGATCAATCCAATGAGACAGTGGGGCTTTGTTTTTATCCAGTGAGGAAAATCAATGGCCTTTGTCATCTGCGCTTATCTGTCCACAGCTGCTCTTAGGACACAGCTTTATTGCCTCTCCCGCGGCCGACATGGAAGTGAAGAGAGGGTGCCCACGGTAAAAGAGTGATAAAACTCAATAATCTCTCCATCCTGCCGCATTATGGCTGGTGGCAACACCGAGAAAGGCAGTCTAATTAACTCTAAGTAGCCGTTATGACCGCATAGATCTCCTTAAATGGAAGGGCTAATGGCTGCTGGGTGCTGATCTAATTTAGCCATTAGAAGCTGATGGAATTGCATTTTGCGAAGTAAAGGGGAGCACTGAGAGAGTGATTGCCGGCAGAGAGTGGGCCTGCAGATAAACAATAGCATGCAACATAAAACAGCTAACAGAGGAGACAGTAGAGACTCACTGCATTGGGGTAAGATGTTAAAGTGGTCTTGGTGTCAGTATGACTTGCTGTTGTCTTGTTCATATGCTATATTAGTTTCATTGACTATAGTGTGACACACAGGGACATTAGGGAGTGTCACCTGGGCATTATGCAACATAACAGAGAGGGAGCCACCAACAAATGTGCCTCAGATGTTGCTGGGAAAACACAGAGCCAGCACACTATCAGTGAGTTGCAGCATGAATCGCATGCTATAATTTGATATGAAACAAATGAATTCATCATTGTTGGGATTGATATTGTAGCACTGGTAGCTTCGGGCAAGATGATAGAGTGGAGGTTGACAGCTACAGCATTCTGCCTTACAATTTTGTGTGAGTGTGAGAGTGCTGTCCGAGGTAGACACACACTCTTCCTGCGTCAGGGTGGCCGGGATGACACCTGTCAGCCATTCCTCAGACGTTAACACCTGCCCTCACTGCTGGACCTCCTGGGGGTGCGCTCATTTAGCACTCTAGGCCTGCTGCTGTCCCTGGTGTGCCTCCCACCCCATATAAACACACACACACACGCAGGGGCAACACAAAACATCCATAAGAAAGTGAGACAAGCATGCAAACATTATTCGTGATAAATGCCAAGACCTTCTGAATAACATCCAGTTCTTCCTGAAAGTGCTCATTTAACAGATAGCAGTGCTGTGTGTTTTTGTGTGTCAGAGAGAGTAAGAGTGGGAAAGAGCGAGACAGTGCAAAAGAGGAAAAGCGTGAGAGAGAGAGAGAGAGAGACAGTTCAACATTTCCAAGTTGTTTACTGTTATCAGCTGCATTAGCACAGAAACAGACCAGATTCCAGTGTTAGCCTGTCTGAGTGTTTTATTTGGATTTGAATTATGATCGGTGGAAATTAAAAGATGTAAGGTAATGGTGCAGAAAAGAAAACAGTTATATGCTTAACCCTGCAGTCACATCTGAAAGAACACTATTAGCTTATGATGTGCTTATTCTATTCAAAGTCTGTGTCTATTATGTGTTATTCAGCGTGACATATTAAAGTGCGCATGTGTGTGTGTGTGTCTGTGACTGTGTCTGTGTCTGTGTGTGTGTGTATGCCTGTCTGTGTGTGTGAGTTTGTGTGTGTGTGTCTGTCTGTGAGTGTGTGTGTGTGTGTGTGTGTGTGTCTGTCTGTGAGTGTGTGTGTGTGTATGTGTGTGTGTGTGTGTGTGTCTGTGTGTGTGTGTGTGTGTGTGTTGGGAGGGTCAGGAGGGAGGAGGGCACCAGTGCATTCCCAGCAATATGCTGGCCCCTCTCTCCCTGAGTCATTTACCGACACATATTAACCATTTTTCTGCTGAGGCGAGCTGCAGGTCACAAATAGCTCTTCGTCTGGAGTAGCACTCTTCAACCCCACCCCACCCCACCCCACCCCCTCCAGTTGTTCCTCAGCTCCATTCTGTGGGCAGGGCTGCGTATCTGATTATAAGTCATGTTTACATGACCCCCCCCCCTTTTTTCGATAATGTATTCCATTGTGCAGTTGGTAAGATGGAGAGCGTGCTGGGGCATATTGCTGTGTTGTGGTTGGGTCAGGGCACGTAAGCACCTGAGGGGAAGGCTGAGCTTTATGTGCCTGTGCCTGTGCCTGTCTGCCACATGGCAGTGGGGCCAAGACTATGAGCTCATGGCCAATCAGTCAGTCAGCAGGTGATGGGTGGATGTATGGATGTTGGAGGCATTGATTGACTAAGTCATCAATGACGACACCAGTAGAAAAGATCAAGATAGGCAAAGTTCCTTTTTCACGTCAATACAGTGCACACACACACACATACACATACACACAAACAAACACTCTCACACGTACTGGCATGTAGGCGGGCACATTCCTAAAGGTACATCCCCAGGGAAACAGACATAGTGTATCTCTCTCTCTGTACTCTATCTCTCTCTCCACCAGTCCTTCCCAGAAGGCTTGTTTTTCCCTGGGCTTTCAGGGCTGTCCCATTACTGGCCAATCTGCCCCTGTAATCACAAAACGCTTCAGCTGTTTGGACACAAACACTTGTGTCAGCAGAACAATTAAGAGCTGAGGAATGGGGGAGGACAACAAAAGTAACCCCCCCCACACACACACACACCCTACCCCACCACCACACCCTGACTCCCACAGTCCTGTAGTCCATACACCCAGTTAATGTCTGTGTCTGCTGGGAAGCATCGTCCTTCCCTGGGGTGTGGGAGTGATGGACTGGGGAGAACAACTGATGGGAATTTCCAGAGTTGTTAATTGCTGTGTGGTGTTTAGTGTTTTGTGTGCTGCATTGCCGTGTGTGATATGTGTTTTTTTACCAACACAGACAGGGACATGAATTTTAGATAAGATCCGACTTTTGTAATGGGTGCTATGGAGTGGCCCTGTTGACCTAGTTTTCATGGCTTCAGCTTTGCTTTTAAAAGACCCACTACACCCCGACAAGCTCAGCTCCCAGACTTCATCTGTTGTAGCTCTCTGAGAAGGTTGGTTAGTGGGGTGGTGAAGTGCAGGAGATCAGGTGCAGGGGGCATCAAACCTCAAAGCAGTGGTGGCCTAGTGCTTAAGTTATCGGACCTGTGACCACAGGATCGCAGGTTTGAATCCAGGCAGTAATGCCACTGAGGTACCCTGAGCATGGTACCATCCCCACACACTGCTCCCTGGACGCCTATGTCATGGCTGCCCCCTGCTCATGTGTGTGATGGTTTAAATGCAGAGGTTGAATTTTGTTGTGTGCACTGTGTGCTGTGATGTGCGGTGTGATCACAATGACCAATGGGACTGACTTTCACTTGCAAAGAAAAGAATAAAAAATAAAACTTGCGATAAATGACACCCCCATTTAATATGGCACTGACCTTAACTACAGGCCTTTGTAATGCCCGATATATCAGGGTAGACAGTCAGCATGGTTTCAAAGCTCCACCACTGAGTCTGTTCCACCACAAGCCAGACCACGGAAACCCTGTGTCAGTACATTAGTAGGTGGCTGCCACTTTGGAGAAGGCTGGAGGTCCCATGGGCCATAGTGGACTAGCCTATAGCTGCGCCTTAGCTTTGTGTGCCATTAAAGACTATATTAAACACACTACATTTGGACATCTGGTGTTTTCAAAGGCCTCACAGGGGCTGAAAGCAGCAGGTTTCTGATGAAGGCTTCCCTCGACCAAACCCCCCTGTGTAAAAGGAGTCCGGTAGTGTAATTGGGCAAGCGCATGTGGTTTCACAGCTTGCACAAGGAGTTAAGCATTGCTCTGAATGCCACCTCACTTCCCCCGGTAACATGCGTTGCCATCCTTCTCTGTGTCCTTTGCTGATCTTTGCCGTTGAATGTTCTCTCCATGTTTTTTTTACCTTTCCCACTGCAGGCTTAAAGGACGAGGGGGCTTATCACTGACCTTTCACCTACAACTGGGATCCGAACAAATTACTTTTCCACGGCCTTCCCTCTTTTCATCTGCTGACTTTCAGGAGGCGTCCTGGTAAGTTATGGAGCCTGTCTTTTTTCCTGTCATGTAAATATATCGCTGCCATATCATAACACCGCACTGCATAAGTATGGTTTTTATGGTGCATTTGCTGTATCAGACAAAGGAGTGTAATATAGAGGTGGAACCATAATGATGGTGATTATGTGTGCTAAAGACTAAATTATAGACTGGGAAAACCTCAGTGCTAACAAATGAAAACAGCAGCCTGGAAACCAGCACTCTTCTTATCGCATACCAACCACTGTAAGACAGTAATTCTCAAAGGAATAACTATCATTGGCCACTCAGCTGTACACAAAATTTACCATTAATGTGCTTATTAGCTGTGTTCATGTAGTGGTTCCTAACTGATGCATACCTTTGCCTGCTTCCTTCCTGCGGAATGTACAGCGAGTTGTTGTATTTGTTGTCCTTTAAATGCCTACTATACAACTTGAGCACAACTTCAGCTCTGCAGTTAATTGGCAAATCGAACTGTCATTAATCATGACCCTGTGTGAGGGCTATTGTTGTCCTGGCACTTGTGGCTCCCTTGGCTCCAGTGTGGCTGTGAGTTGACCGCAGGCGCTGAGGAAAGTGTGGATTTGCTGTGACCTGAGTGAGGGATAGGGGTCAGGGAGCCAGTGCAGGGTGTAAGCCCCCCAGAAGGGCCAGGCAAAGGCCTCTGGCCCCTCACTCCACAGGGGCCCCCAGTGCTATTACAGCACCAACCTCCCAGCCCCTGACCCCACACCCCTGACCTGTCAGTTAGACACCTGATTGGCTCTCCCACAGAGATTAGCCTGTGTGTGTGTGAAAGAGAGAGAAAGAGAGACAGAGAGAAAGAAAGAGAGCGAGAAAGAGAGAGTTGCTGCGCTGAGCATCTGTGTGACTTTGCACAAAGGTTAAAATGTCCAGATCAGAGTTCTCCAACAAATGTCAAAACAAAGTTAAAGCAGTCAATTTTTTTGTTTACCCATATGTGCCACCTCACACCATCTGTTTCCCCACCGGAGTGGCGTGGGCTCTTTAGGACCGGCTTTATTGGCACCCCTTTTTCCTCCACTCTACCCACACTTCAGGGCCTGGGGATACTCCTCTGTGCCAGGGGCAACTGACTGCTTTTTAAAGCGTGAATAGAAGCAAGGATTAAGAGTCTGCAGGCCTGTCCCAAGGCTGTACCAGCATGACTTCTGAGAGCCGTTGCAGATAAGAAGCGGTGTGGTAGTGTGTCGAATAATCTGTAGGAAATCACAATGCACTAAATAGCTAAAACGTCGAATAGAAAAATGCTGTCTTTTGATGGAGGCATCATGGCATTTCAAATTGGTGTATTTTATGCACTAAATGGCTTAAAAGTGGAATAAAAAACCCAGTATTTTGATGGGGGCATCATGACATTTCAAATTGGTGTATTTTATCTATTCATACTTCTTGGAACAAATGTCTTCAGAACTGTGCACCCTAGTCCATTTTTTATTCTTTTATCTTTTTCTTGCACTATTATTATTTTTTATTCTATGTTGTAAATATTCTACATGCATGTCTGTGCTGTTGAAGAAACTGCCTTTAATTGTACATGTGTATAGTGACAATAAGACCTTCTGTTCTATTCTCCACATCTCTTGGCTGCACTTAAAGGTGAGTGTTATGAAGGGGGGGGGGTTAGCAAGAAAGATATGAAGGGTTCGAGCTGTTTTTTCTTGAGTGTGTCAGAGTATGCTGCCAAATTGTTCTCCAATCTCAACTGGGTGCTCCAGTGTAATGAGCTCCTTGCAGGCTCATATCACCTTCTGAACCCCGCTTTTCGACCACTTCCCTCTAGAATCACCCCCACACTCTTTCTGCAGTCACCCTTCCATGGGCTCTTTCCCTCTTTACTTTCTGCAGTAACACTTTGGCATTGCGGGGCTTACACACTCCGCTTGCAGTCCAGTGGCTGGAATGTAGCTTAGGTCAACTGCAAAAAAAAGCTGAAAGTGAGAGATCTTGTCTCATTTTGTCTAGTGTTCATTTGTTTTTTAAAGTTTTAATTCAACATGTATATCTGTATTATTCATATTCTAGTTCCACAAATACCATATTATAGGCATAATTGGTATACATTTTATTCAGATATTCAAACATATTACATGTCAAACACTCAAACACGAGTTCCCATAGGTAAAGGCCCATTTCATGTTGTGCATTGCATTTTGTGTTTTGTGGTTTTGCTGGCACCACAGACAGAAGTGCTGAGGAGCAGTTTTGTTGCCATGGAGCGTGGTGCAGCAGGGTGTTTCTGATACAAAAGGAGTTGTTGCAATTGATTATTTCTGAGAGATGACAGGTATTAAGGTTGAAGGGTTTGTAAATAGTCAAAGAGTATTTGATTTTTAAAGACGCCAGGCTTCAGCTGAATGGCTGTAATCAACATCAGTGACGTAACAGTAAAGGTTGACTTAACACAATCTGTGTGTACCAAAGCACCTGTGTAATCTGTGTGTGTTTCCAACATTATGTTGACCCAAGCCATTTTCAGACTTACATTTTTGGAATTTTGATTCAGACTTTTGACACAGTTGTGCATTCACTATTAAGAGGTACAGCTGTAATTTTGTCCAGGGGACACAATTTCACATGATTTTTAAAAGGGGTGGTGCCTCAGAGGGGTACTGGGGGCAAAGCCTGACGCAAGTCATACTCTGCAAAACACTGCTTAGTTTACAACATATTTAAGACGGCAGGTGTAGTTGATAGAGTGGTATCTAGTTTCCTTTCACACAAACAGTACCTCTGGAAAAATGTATACTGTCAGGATCCGTCTCCTGGAAGTTTTAAAGCATATGCAAGCAAAGGTGCATAAAAACATGGTTGCTTCTTCTGCAACGTGGCTGCAACCCCTATACCTCAACTCAACTCAATCTGCAATGCATTTATTCACAAATAATTACTGTCCACATATGTTGGGTGGGAAACAGGAACTTGTCGCATGGGTAAATTCCATTCGTAGCTCCTTAAATACTACAGTGCCAAGCGGCATCCACTGAGACACTGCCATGGCTCCTGTGCCCTTGCATGGGGCATTGTGGGGGGTAATGGGCTGATGGGCCATCGTCCTGGCCTACCAGGGCTCAATACAAATGGAAAGTGTCGTTCCATTGGAAGTGTGAGCTAATGGGGGACGCATGGCCTATTGTCATACAAGGAGCCCTTGACCCCATGCTGATAGGAGTGGTAGGGGATGTAACAAGGCAGTGCACCCCCAACCCCCACTACAGTTACAAGAACCTCTAACACCAGCAGGAACAGCAGCAGCAGTAGCAGCAACTCTACAAGTCCTCACAGACATGGCCCCAATGCCCAGCTGTCCATCCCAGCACCCTGCACACAAGCAACACCTCTAACAGCAACAACAGCTGCCTGCCACTATATGTGTGTGTGTGGCCAAATCACCAATTTGCGTCATATCAGTACGTCACCTCTGATAACCCTTGACATTAGAGCCCCAAAAGAGAGCAGCATGTTAAGCAGGGGAGGTGCTGATAAAGCTAATGAGTTCTCCAGAAGTGTTCAAAATAGCTGCTGTCTCGGCCCAGAGCAGTGCTGCATTGTAACTAATTTAGCCTGGATGTGTGTGTGTGTGTGTGTGTGTGTGTGGGCAATACGGAACTTGAGCCCTGTATTTACATAAAATAAATTCAAACCTGTCATTCCTACACTTCACTTACTGTCACTGCAAGCTGCGTGAAGGCTGATCATCACATACTCCACCATATGCTTTCTAGACATTGTACATTGCTGTCACCTGTGCTGGAGTGTAATATCAACCTAATTTTATAAAAAATGATTTTACGATTCCTGTATCAGTGTATCTATATGATGAAGTGTAGTATAGAAAAACATGTAGGTATGTAAATATGTAAGGTCAACACTATTGCATGATATTACATATGGTTACACAGGTTGTACCACTGTACCTAATTAGGCAGATACACTGTAACACCAGCACCATAGCATAAAGTGTTACCAGGGTTAGGGTTAGTGGTAGGTATTTGGAGTGAAAGTACATAATATTACATGTTGTTACACTTAGATACACTGTAAAATAATAATGTGTTACCAAATGCTTTTTTTTATTTAAAATACAGCCTCGTGAATGGCTGGTGCTCTTGACCTTGCTGTGCCATGTAAAAGCCCCACAACCACGGGGGCAGATGGTGCACTCATGTCCATGAGCACTGAAAGCATGGCCATTAGGCAGCTCTTCTCTCCTGGATGTGGTGGGCAAAATGGAAGGGTGCTTTTGCTCTTCTCAAATAACCCATCTGCAGTTTTAAGATGTGCGGGCTGGCAGGTTGTAGTGTTCTTGTTCCACCGGTGGACTCACCTTTTCATGGCCCCTTTTAAAGCCGACTGTCAAAACTAAACAAGTCGTCACTTCACATTGGTCCCTATGCCACTTTCCGCTTTCGTGCCTTCGTGCCTCCGTCCCGAACGGTCACTCATCACTCTGGCTCTCTCAAGCACGACTAATGGCCTCCCGTCTCGTGAGGCAGAGGTGGAGCTTCTCGTGCACTCCCTCCTCGTGCCATGTGCTACAGCAGCAGCTGCAGCTCTTGGGTCACGTCACAATCGTGAGCCGTTCCTACGGCAGGTCTCCTGCTGCTGCTACAGGTCCATGTCATGCTCTAGCCTGCACTGCAGAGAAGAGAGAAAGAGAGAGAGGAAGAAAGAGAGGTGAGAGAGAGAGAAAGAGAGTTGCTTTGTACACCCACTGTAACCTTACTGTTGGCCTGTCTCACATTGTAGGTCACAATCTGCTCTGTTTGTTTATGTAGTTTTTTCCCCATCTCCCCTGCGGGACAGTGCCCCTGGTGCTTGGTAGGCTCTGCAAAGTCAATTAAAAGTGTAAATCTAGTGTGGGCGGCGTTTGTGTGTGTGTGTGTGTGTGTGTGTGTGTGAGGGAGGTTGGTGGCGGGGGAGTAAATCTGCACCAGGGACAGCAGGGAGTGGAAGAGGAACAGGTGACGAGAAACCCAATCCATCTCACCGCCCCTCCCTCCCTCCCTCCCTCCCCTGTGGAAGTAGGCTGTCTCGTTCCACAGGAGCCAGAAGCCCACTCCACCCCTCCCTACCCTCTTCCCCTTCTCCCTCCCTCCCTCCCCTTGTCCAGTGTTGCTATAGGGGTTTAACCATAGACATACTATACATATATATGTATATATGTATAGTATGTCTATGGGTTTAACACTGATAGGCAACAGTGTGAACTTTGACCCTGTAACGAGGCGGGAGCCAGAGGCGCTAACTCGTCAGGCGGTCACTGTGGTCACCACTGTGGACAGGTATGCATGCAGCCAAGAATGCCCTTCACTGACAAAGCAAGGAGCTTTTTGTTTGTCCAAAAACGCCACACACACACACACAGCCGCATGTGCACACACACTGAGACACACACAGAAAGAGAAGACAAAGATTCAAGTACACAGTGTCCCTGTTAATGATCTCGCCCAGTGGATAGTGTTTCTTGTTAAAATCCCAGCCAATGCGCCACTCAGAGCCTCTGCATTCCTCTTGTTCTTCCCTCTTTTGTCATGCAGTGATTGAAACCTGAAAGGTAACACCCCCCCTTTTACCCCCCTACCCCCTGGCCCCACCCCTGACTTCTCCACCACTCCTCCACCCTGACTGCCCCCAGCCAAGCCTTTCCCCTCGTTTCTCTCTGTCCCCCATGCCAGTCAGCACATAAGAGGATAGAGGACACTCAATACAGGGCCTAGAAACACTTCCAAAAAGGGAGAAAAAAGAAAGGCAAGAGATAGAGTGTAAGAGGTGGAGAGAGAGAGAGAGAGAGACTAAGAGTGAGAGAGAGACAGACAATGAGAGAGAGAGGCTGAGGAGGGGTACTGGTAAAAAGAGCTGAAATCAGTGCTTTTCTCTCGCAGTTTCGAAAGGTGGTGTTTACCAAGACAAGGGCTTGAGGATTCATGTCGGTCAGGGCAAAGTCAGCAACCGTACTGCACCGCACTCCCCCAGGGCAAATAAAAAAAAACATGAACGGCTTCAGTCACTAAAGGAGGAGTAGGAAGAGGCAAAAGAAGAAAATAGAAAAAGAAAAAAAGCAGAGAGCGAAAGAGAGAGAGAGAGAGAGAAGGTGCACAGAGAGAGGGTGCAGGCTTTGATCCTTTTCCTTGGAGTCCAACCTGCCAAGGCATGCTTCACTAAAAGCGAAAGGGGGAAGGGGAGGAGTTGGCTTTCTCACACACAACTCCACACACACATGCAGGTAGAGAGAAGTTCAAAGTTCGCTGCCGCAGGATTTGTATCGACTTGGAGATCCCAGGCAGGTTGGTCTGAGTAGTTCCATTCAGCAGTCAAAGCTGCTGTCAAACGCACAGCGCTCACCGGGGCTGGACACAGGAGACGGAGCTCTGAGGCCTGTCAGGGACACACAGATAAGTATGTACCTCCCTTTCTCCGCTGCTCTCAATGCCGCCTTTGTGTCCACATGAAAGTTTTTTGTGCCGTGATCTCCGGTCTGCTTTTTTGATCGAGCATTTTCTCATCTGACTCATGGCAGTCCGGTCATTGTCTGTCTTGTGCGCACACTGTATTACTGACTGCCTCTGTCTGTGCTTCTGAATGCAAATATGAAATCATTATTGCGTGCGTCAATGGCTGTGTGTGTCTGTGCATGTGTGTGTGTGTGTGTGTGTGTGTGTGTGTGTGTGTGTGTGTGTGTGTGTGTGTTTCTGTGTGTGGGTTTGTACTCATTTCACCCTTTTGTGCCTGTGTGGAAATATTGTATGATAAAAGGCCAGCTGGCTGTCTTTCTCAATCCCGGTGTTGCACAGTAGCGTAAACAGGGTTTCAAATAGGCGTCCAGGTTGTAACAGCAGTTATGTAGGTCAGTAGTTGGGCAGCGCTCAGTTTGCGCAGCTAATCTAACAGCTAAATAAATTGAAAGGCTGTGTTACTGCAGAAAGCAGTGAAAGGCATATTAATACCAACTTACCTGAATTTATCTCCTGCTCAGTTCAGTAGTAGATGTAACATATGCCAAGGAGTAAGTACATTTATAAGGTAGTTGATTTATTGACTCTTCTCTTTTGTTTAATCTTTGAATGGCAAGCATATTGCCTTATGACGTCTATGTCTTGTTTGTCTACCCTTTGTGTTTTTTTGGTCCAGTTGACCGTAGCAGAATGTCATTTGGGGTCTCGTAATCAGGGTTTCTGTCCTGTAATATTGACTGCAGTCCTGCCTTATCCTGCTTATGTAACCAGCCTGGTGTCGATGGTGTCCTTATGGGTGACGCAGGGTGGAATACATTGATACTTCACGCTGCAGCCCACCTTTCTAAGGGAGTAAAGCAGACACTGTCATCCTTTAACAGTCATCTAAGGTCTGACTTAATGAAGGCAGGCATTAAAAGCTGATGTACCTCCAGTTTATGTCCTCACCGATTAACTAGCACACAACTTGTGTAGTGTTCTTTGTCTGATTAGCCATTACCAAATAGTTACTTTCATCTGGAGAAGCACTTGTGGAATGTCTTGAGATGGTGCACAGGAAGTCTACCATCACTGAGTCTGTTTGGAACAAATATTTAATAGGCTGTTTTGAGCACAATCCTTGTTTTTTGGAGAAGGGGTCCCCAAAAAGGGGTACAGAGGCATAGAAATCTGTAGCATATATAGCTCTGGAGTCCTAAATCTAGGGGCATTTATGGGGCCTGCATGACGAGGGTGGATGTGTGTGTGTGTGTTCTGGTTGGGTAGGGGTTTTGTTATAAAAATAGGGCATTTCCATGTTGTACAGCCTGACTGATTGGATCTAGATGTGTACTGAAATGTATATGCGTTTGGTGTAAGCCTCTTGGAGACATGCAACACCTGTCTTCACACACTCTTGAGTTTAACTTTTTTTTAGTTTTTATTGAAAAAGGGCTTTGGGGTTTTTAATAATACACAGCTGAATGTAACTTCTGAAGAGCTTCCTTTTAGACAGTCTTCCTCTTATATTTCTTTTTTTTTGCTCTGCCACTCTGCCACTCTGTCTTTTATGTGTAATGCGGAAGTGAGGCTTTGGTGGAAGGGTTGAGAGACTTCAAGACGCCTGAGAGAAAGAAGCTTATTTGCAGTGTTGGAGAGAGAGACAAAGACAGAGAGAGAGATAGAGAGAGAGGGAAAAAGAGAGAGAGAAAGAGAGAGCAAGTATGTGTGTGTGGGCGTGTGTGTGTGTGTGTGAGAGAGAGAGAGAGAGAGAGAGAGAGAGAGAGAGAGAGAGAAAGAAGGGAGGGATGTTAGCTGGATTTGGGCCTCAAAGAGACAAGCAGACCATGGGAAGTGATATTAGAGAGACTCAGACAGAGAGAATAAGGGTACAGTGTTTTTGAAGATTACCACCACAAAGCTCAGAATATCAGACCCAGAGAAAAAAAAATGTTTAAAATTCTCGTATAAAATTCTCGTCTTCTCGTAGTGATGGATCATAATATGTGGCTATAAAGCCATTCAGGGGTCGGGGTGGGGGTTACTGGCCCCTGCTTAAGGCTTGCGGGTGTAGACTGAAAAGGGCTTTTTCTATCAATGTGCTGCAGAAATTTTGTCTGCGCTAATCAGAAGGCTCCCGTGGTTATTTTGCAGAGTGGCATAAAAGCACGATTGACCGCTGTCCCAAAGGCTCAGGAGGCCCAGAGCGCCAGGGGCGAGTGGGAGAATAGTCCGACTCCCCCCCCCCCACCCCACCCACTATGCTGGGGACAGGATTGCATGGGGACCCAATTGATCCAAGTGCTTGTGCCTGCTTGATGCGGGTGAATGGAATGTCTGTTGGCTGCCATTTAACACAGTGTTTTTCTGCTCTCAATGAAAGGGGAGTGTTCAATATCGCAAGGCTGCTTTTCTGTTACAGAGTAGAAATTAAATGTTCCTTCATTGACTTAGAAACCTACCCACTGCCCAAGATAACTAGGAGACTGATGGATCTTATAAGAATAACATCCTTAATCATGCACTATTAAAAAAGTTGGTAACACTTTATTTGCAGGTGCCTACATAAGGGTGAGAGGGACCTGTTATAGACATGTCATGACATCATAAACAGGTCACATTTTGTTGGCTAATGTCAAATTGTCATGACAAAGACATTGTCTGGTAATGTTATCTTGGTTAACATCAAGTTGTCATTGTGAGGACACCCACAACCATGTCAACTTGACATTACAACAGCGAATTACACTTTATGACAACAGTCATGAACATTAATAAAGTGTCATTAATGTGCATGACATGTGTCATGGCATGTATAGGACAGGTTCATGTCACCCTTTTGTAGGTACCTTCAATTAATGTGGATCTGGGTCTCTCTCTCTCCCTCTTTCTCTCTCTCTCTCTCTCTCTCTCTCCCTCTCTCTCTGTCTCTGTCTCTTTCTCTTTCTCTCTCTCTTTGTGTGGCTGTGTATGTGTTTGTGCACTTGGGCAGATGTGAGCTTCTAAGTGTTTGTGAATGTGTGCGTATGTGTGGAGCAGCTTGATTGGACCTTAATCAGAGAGATCTTTAGGCTGATTAATGCACAAAGTGAAAGGCCACTCATTTCATTTCAGGGCCAGGTCTTCTAGAGCAGGGGGCTTGACCATGGCATCAAATGCACTCCCTCCCCCTTGAATCACATTATCATACTTTTCAGCACGACTTGATTGACATCAAAGGCAGACTCCTGCGTGTTACTCATTCATCACCTGTCTCTCTCTGTCTCTCTCATTCTGTCTCACTCACTCTTCAATTTCTTTATCTCTTCCTCTGTCTTTTTTCTCCATCACTCTTCCCCTCTCTCTTTCTTACTCTCTATTTCTCTCTGTCTTTCTTTGTTTCTGCCTCTCTTTTTCTCTCTGTCTCTTCTTTTGTGTGTGTGGCTGTGTGTTTGTGTGTGTGTGAAAGAAAAAAGAGATGCACAGGTCTGTAGACCTATTTTCCCTGCGTGTTATTGCAGGCTTTGTCCCACCTTTACCTGTCTCTTCTTCCTCCACTGATCTGTCACACAAACTCCATGTAGCAGAACATGTTGGAACTCAGCTATGTTATGGCCCCTCCTTACAGGCCCACTGTAACCATTCAGTCATCGTCCATATATTTCATTTTAATGGCTATCATTCACTCATCCATCATTCTTGTTTTGCTCTGTCCTCCGTTCAGATTTTTTTTCTCTCCATTTTTATTCTTTCTGTTTTCTTTTTTTACAACTATTATCCCAGTGGAGCGTAAGCATTTTGTTTTCTTGCTTGTTCAACAAAGATCCTTATTAGACTCCCAGCCCAGGCCCCTGGTTGATTTTACGAGAGCTCATGGCTAAGTCACATGACCCCAGATGGAGAAGTATCACGATGGCAGGAATTCAGTGCCCAGAACAAAAAAGGGTCATTCTAAAAGGTGGCAGTGACATTCACTAAGGTTGAATTTCAGCCATACATCTTAAACCACAAGAAAAGGATGCACGAAACACTTGGTGTGTGTGTGTGTGTGTGTGTGTATGTTCATGTGACTTTGAGTCTGTGTGTATGGTTGGGTATGCGTGTGTGTGCCTATTTGCGTGTGTGTGTGTGTGTGTGTGTGTGTCTATCCGTGTATATATCTGCATATGTGTGTGTGTGTGTGTGTGCGTGTGTGTGTGTGTGTCAGTAAGAGACAGAGCCAGAGAAAGGTAGAGGGGGAAGGAAACAAAGATGTGTGTTCATGTGTGTGACCTCACCTCTTTGGCAGTGCAGTAATTTTACCTCAGATTATCCCCGAGGGAGAACATTCTCAGCTCACCCTGCACTCCCTCCTCTCAAGGCTCACTTCATAAATGGCACACACACACACGCATGCACACACACGCACACACACACACACATACACATACACGCACACATACACGCACACATGCACTCACACACACAAACATTTGCGTGTGAGTGCATGTGTGTGTGTATAAACACACACATCTTAAACACATAAGTGCGCGCCGCGCGCACACACACACACACACACAAACATCTACATGCCCACTCAAACACACACACACACCCACACACACCACATACACACACAACCAAACACACGCACACAGACACACACATACACACACACACAGACAAAAAAAAAATCCTTCCAGACAAATAGAATTTGTAATGTTGATCTTTGTCAGGCAGGTGTGGTCGAAGCATCCAGGCAAGGGAAGCATGTCAGAAGTGTTGTCAGTGTGAAGCCATGCTCGCTCCAGCAGAACGTGACAAAGGAGAACATATTTTTGTATAAACTCAAACCGAAGATCAACACCCACAGCTCCTTTTAGTGCCAGCCTATCACATGACATCTCCAAAGAATTGTTATTGCTGTTATCTGAAGCACTCGATTAACATTTCTGTGGATGGAATAAGTTCAACTTCCTCCGGGTTCATTCCGGTGGCATAGCATGTGACCACAGAAGCATCTGAGCCCCTCTCTCCGCGTTATGTCCACCTCGTTAGGAGTCAAACGAGCTTAACGAGGCGGGCCAACGGCAATTACTCCAGAGGGGGCTGTAGGAGAAGCAAAGCCGGTGGGCTGGCAGTGGTTGAAAGCGTGCCCCCCCGGCTGAGATTGAAGGGGCACATGCTGGGCACCTGACCGCCTGCTACCCTGACCGACTGACCTCTCATCCCGGCTCTGGCTACCGCAGGGCTTGTGAAGGGAGAGTGGAAAAGAGGGTCAGAGAAAGAGAGAGAGATGTGGTGAGAGAGAGGGAGAGTGATGAAAGAGAGAGAGAGAGAGAGATGGGGAGGGAGAGAGACAGTGAGTCCAATGAAAAAATGGAGGAGGAGGAGGAGGAGAGGAATGTCTGGAAAGCAATTAAGAGTCTGCTACCAGACGAACTGTCTGGTTTCATCAGCTTACAGTGCGCAGAGAGGCAGTAAGAGATGCTGGCAGTCAGTGTCTGGACTTGGATATGAGGTCGGCAGGCGAGGGAGAAAGAAAATCTTTACTGTCGTCGCAAAAACTTGCTGATAGTGTGAATTACAGTAATACATATTGTATTTGTTGGCCTGTTAATGCAGTCTCATTGAGTGAAGAGACAAATGTGGTTTTTAAAGTTTTATGAGTTTCATGTCTGGAGTTAGCATTTGCATTCTGGTTCCAGAACTGTTACATACTTCTCTTAATATCAAGGTCAGTGTTTTTGGCAGAGAATGTTTATGAAATTCCTCCATTTTTAAACAGGTTTATCTCCTGCTGCCTTTGACACTTGTCCCCGCAGATGGAGTGAGAAGCTGGCTGTATGTCGTGAGAGAGAGCCTGTGTGTACATGTGTGTGTTTGTGTGTGTGAGAGAGGGAGAGTGTGTACGAGAGAGAAAGAAAGAGAGAGAGAGTTAATGTGTGTGTGACAGAGTGAGAGAGAGAAAGTTTGTGTGTGCGTGTGTGTGTGTGTATGTTTGTGTGGGGGTATGGAGGGTGGTTGTGTGTGTGTGTGTGGGGGGGGGGGGGTTGTGGGTGTGTGTGGGCGTGTGTATTTGTGTGTAAGAGAGAGAGACAGAAAGGGTGTGTGTGTGACTCTGTGGAGGACGTGGCAAGGGGATAAAAAGTGTGCTTGGCTGAGGGGCCTTGAGCGCTGGCTCTAAGCAAACAGACGAATAAACAGACAAAAGGCGGAGTCAGCAGGGCCACTGTGGAGGAAAGCGCGAAGGCCAGAGTCTTCATCACTCCAGAGCCAACAACAGCCCCGACAGCACAGCACAGCACACATTCACACAGTACTGTCTGGATAGAGCTCAGGAGACGCACACACAGACACAGAGACACGCATGTACACACAAACACACACACACACACACACACACACATATGTGCACACACACATACACACACACACACACAGACACAGCACGTCTTAGGAAATTGGGCTTCTGAAGCAGCACCTCAAGGAAAAGCAGGCAGTGTTCATTATAGGTGTGTGATGCTGGTGATTATTAATGAATGTAATCAGGATAAAGATAGTCTTGTCAGCCCACACATTGTTGGTTGTAGAGCAGCATCCGTCCAGGGACAGCCCAACCCTTCCACCTACCTCTCTCCTGTGCCCACTCACTTAAGCAGCTCCCACCCTTAGTAAACTTATTTATTTATTTGTTTACTTATTTATTTATTTGACTATTTTATTGGCAGCATCCAATCTTGTTGCCAGCAGGCGTGTGTCTCATTAAAGTGAAGCATGATTAATTAAGCTCATAATAAAACAAAGACGGGCTGGCTTATTTTTCCCTCCCTTTCTCTCTCTCTCTCTCTCTCTCTCTCTCTCTCTCGTTATCCCCTCTTTCTTTCTTCTTACTGTCTCTCTTTCTCTCACTCCACTCTTTTTCTCTCTCCTCCTTTCTGTCATTTTCTCTCTCCTCTCTCTTCTCCCTTCTCTCGTTTTCTTCCCCCCGCAGTTTCTCTCCCTCTCTTAGCCAGCTGCTTGACTGAAGTAAAGTGCATGCCTTTGCTGACTTTTTAATTAAAGAGAGGGTGTCACCAGCAGTCCCAGCCACATAAGCTGTGCTACTGTAGGTAGGCCTAGACAGGGGCAGGGCTGCAGGATATCGCAGGCTCCTCTCCATCCCAGCGGTAGAATCTGTGCTCCTTCTGTCTGTCTGAGCAGAGCAGCTACGCCATTAGTATGGAAATAGCCAATGAAAGCTGGATGAAAGTGTTCCTGGAGAGTTGTTCTAATAATTTTTTTGTGTTTCTTCCTTTTTCTGTGTGTGTGTGTGTGTGTGTGTGTGTGTGTGTGTGTGTGTGTGTGTGTGTGTGTGTGTGTGTGTGTGTGTGTGTGTGGCGCATGGCGCATGTTTGCACTTCAGATGAGAGGATGCTGCAGAGGACCAGTTTGAGACCAAGCCCGACGTGAACACCGCCCCCCTCCCCCCACCTCCAGTGCTCCTTCCCTCCCTCCCTCCCCCCCGGCTCACGCACAACCCCCCACCCCTCACCCCTCCCCCCCCACTGCCGTCCCAGCATGCACTGCCCGTGCCGAGGGAAGCTGAAGCTCCTGGTGGTGTCTCTCAGCTTCGTGATTCTGCTGACGTGGCTCTACCTGCTGGTGGGCAACCTGGAGAGTGAGTGCAAAACTGGGTCTCTTATCCCTTCCTGACTACTGCACACACACACACACACACATACACACACACACACACACACACACGCGCGCGCACACACATCAGTCACGTGTTTTCTTACTTGTGTGCCAGACAACCCTTTCCAATCAAATTCAATGGATTAAAATAAAATCAGTTAATTATAGAAAAATTATAGAAAGAACCATTAATAAATATTATTATTTGTTATTGGATATTTATATGCATGTTATGTGTAATTTATTTAGAGTCATTTTTACTATAAAGAATTATTACAACAGGTATGAACTGCTAGAGCATAGGAATTCAGGGCATAATCATGCCTTTGTAATCTGCCAGGCCTGTCTTATCCTCTCTTAATCGTGGCTTTGCTGCGGTGCCCCGCAGGAACATCCACCGTGCAATAATCCGCACTCGTATTCTTAGTCTTCTTTTTACGCACCTCAGTTAGCCGTGGTGAAAGGCGTATGTGGCGTGAATGTGCCGGTGATGCCACAGCCTGGTGGCTCACGCCGCCCCTCTCACACCTCACCCCATCCCAGTGGCACATGAGCCGCCCCTCTCACACCTCACCCCATCCCAGTGGCACATGAGCCGCCCCTCTCACACCTCACCCCATCCCAGTGGCACATGAGCCGCCCTGCCTCTCTAAGCTCATTGTTGGTGTTAGCTTGGAAAAAAAATCAATCTCTTTCCACTGCTGACCATAGGAAATAGTTGACTTAATATTAGCATGTAGTGCCAGCGAGAAGGAAAGCGTTTTTTATTGACATTGACCCCCCCCCCCCCCCCCCCCACACACACACACACACACACACACACACACACACACTTACACCACCCCCAACCCACAAGTGTAAACAGACGTCGGAGGGAAATGTGTTTTGCGCAATGGGCTTTCTCAGTGTTTGCACATCCCTAGAGGGATACAAGAATGACAGGTGTGCTTAACATAGGCTAACATCTCCACCTTAGCAAAGAAATATATGTATGTTGCAATAGTGTTTCTTTACTCCCTTCTTGCAATTATTAACATTTTTGTTATTGGGAAATAAAATACATAACATACCCATATGAATTGATTTTCCTACAAATGAAATACATAATCGCATCGCTGTCTCTCTAGCCCCTTTCACACTGCAAGACACGGGGTGGCAACACGGTACGACACACTAATTTAACCCGGGACTGCAGTGTGAAAGCGCAGCGTATTTTTGACCCCTCTTCTGAAAAGGTGGGTTGAGGAGGCGTAGCCCAAGGGCACTGTAACATTACGCCACACATATTGCTGGGCGTGTACAATGATGTGACTGACCCGTGCATCGGTGGTAAATACACCTGTTACACAGAGTTGTTGCTGGCTCTTTGTACAACCATTCAAGGGCAAATGACATGCTACTGTACTGCCCGTGGATGCTTACATGGGATTGCAAATATATGCAGAGAATACATTTGATGCCGAATTACCGTAGCTATTTGTACAAGGTACCATCAACATATGGTAAACTATAGCGCTATCATGAAATAATTTACTTTATCCACACATTTTCGCCCACGGTGAAAAAGCCCACAACACTTAGGATGAAGATGCACTGGGCAAAAGGGGTCTTTGCGGGGATATTTGCAGTCACATATTTTGGGATATTTACAATATATGGAGATAATGTGACCGTTTCAACACTAGTAAACTGTACAGCGTTATCATCAAACATTTTTAACTAAAAACACAATGCTTTGTCTCTCAAAATATGCTGTTTATTTAACATGAAATGTTGTATAAATTGGCATAGCATTTGTCTTACCGTGTCCATAGTCATGTCATTGTTTTGTGTTTCAAAAAAAAGTTGGGGTTTAAAAAGACATTACGACTACCGGGGTAACAGGAAGTGAACTCGCAGTTTGTTTTTAATTCAAAATTATGCATTTGGGCTTTGGCTCAGCTTTTACCATTAAAACACATTCCAAACAACACCAAAATGGGATATTATTCCTTGCACATTCACATGATGAAGCCAACAGACATGTATAGCATTTAAATTAAAAATAAATTCCGAGCTGACCTTGGGTGAGTTATACATGATTTATGCGAAATAAACAGCATATTTTGAGAAACAGTTTGCAGTTTGCCTCTGAACTTCTTGTTGGTGTTTTTGTAGTTGTGCTCAGCTGTTTCCCCTCTTTTAAAAGTCCCGACGGTGAGTGGTGGCAGTTGTGAAACGTCACCATGCCACACCCCGCGCCCCGTCTCGGCTCCTGTCACATACGTCCCGGGTTGCAAAAAAGCGTAGGGTCCGAGGTGGGTCAAATTGGCGTGTCGTTTGGACACGCCACTCCGTGTCAGCAGTCACTGCGTGCACATGGACGAGTTGAATCTGATTGGAAATGGTTTGGGATTGTATCGAATTCATGTGCACAGGCTAAAGATCGTATAGGGATTGGTTTCGCGAATCCGATTGCAACCCCTGGCTTAAGCCGATGTTAATCCGCTTGGTGCCGCCTTGTGCACGCGATTAGTTTGGATTCGCGTACTGCGCATGAACTGGAATGGTAAGACCACTCGATCCCAGAAGCTTCTGGCCCTGATTTTCATCCATACTGAACGTCGAGGCTTTCTTTGTTGTAGCAGAGTGCCTGCTCTCAAGTAATTCTCGTTGCCCTTGATTGCTTGTAATATCAAACGCCGACGGCACAGTTCGTGTCGTATCAAGGAAACCAAAAACACTGTTTGTTCGTTCATACGGACTTCCAAACAAAGGAGAATGCACAATATGTATGCAAATGCTTCTCTGTCAACCTCCTCGAACATCATCTTTGTTTGTATGCCACCAGATAGTTTGTTTATTTTCTTTTTAGCAGCCACCAGCCTGAAGTAGTTCTAACACCACTTGTTGAAAGGAATCATCTAGCGTAGCAGAAACGGCCAGATCTCTGACCATTATCCGCTTACACGAACTCTCATGTGCACAGGGATTTGGGACAGACCACCCGTTGGGTAGCAACACCCAATCCAATCCCAATCCAATCCGATCCTACCATGTGCCCGTAGTGAGTGTGAACGCAACAGACGACCCACTAATTTTGGCTGAAATTACCGGTAATTTTGGCAGTGTGAAAGGGCCTTCTGTAAGGTGTGAAAAATCCACAATGCAGCAGTTTGTCATGATTATGTATAAGATGTCAATTATCCATGGAACTGTTATTTTTTTCAGTTGCATTAAGAAATCCAAAAACATTATTAAACATTTCAGTCAGGTTAAAAGAAATCGGGATCAGCCAAATCCATTTTGCACACTCAAACACATCCACCCAGAGGCCTCTGTCTGGAGTTAGGTGTGAACATTCCCACCGCTTCACGCGATTAGGTGATAATGAGGGGGCACTGGCCTTTAGCAGATGCTGTGGCACACAGCATGCTGTCACCCTCAAAGTTAAAGGAAACTTTTGTGTAAAATAAAAAATGGCATGCAATGGGCCATTGTTATACTACCAATGAAGTAAAGAGTTTCTCCAAGCTTTCTTAATGGTTTAAAAATAGCGTTACGTTTTATGCTTTCTTAGTGCCCTTAGCACTGGCGTTGTTAGTCTTCTCGACCAAAACAGTACAAATAGTGAAGTTTGAAATACAACAGGCTAGGTTGCCTTGATCCTGCAAACTATGATACTTCATCAACCCTAATAAAGGCTATAACTGAGACATTGTTTGCTGTAATAATTAGTCATAATGCTACACAATTGGGCAGTTACTCTTTAATCCTAACATTTCCCTGTCCAGCACCTACGTTTTGGATGAGCATTTCTTTACTACATTTGTCTATGGGAACCTCAAGGTTAAAGGTGCAGACAGCAATTGTCAGTGACATCAGACCCAAAACAAAACAGAGAACTAGTAAAGCCCTTTTCCCCTCCCTCTGGTTATGGCTGGGGGGTGCCAGCTGCCCCTGCTGTGTTTGTCTGGGTTGGAAGTTTTCGAAGCATGGGGCTGTCTGCAGAGACGGGGTATTTTTACAATGGAGCGATTGTGTGGGCAGCAAGCAGAGGACATGTTCGCTGAAAATGTCAAAAAAATGTTTTAGATGTAAATCTGCATATTGGCACTGACTGCACCTTTGACCACAGCTCTTGTCGTGCAGACAGGGACTTCCTGCTTATGTTAGTTCGTGATATAAACCTCAGCGTTAAAGGAGCAATCAGCAATTGTTGGTGACATCACAAATCAGAGACCTTGTTCACCATTTTCCTCTCACTTCAGTGTAATGCACGCATATATCTGTCCATAGTAGAAACCTGAGGGTTAAAGAGGGCCTCTCTTGTCCTGTGTTGTTGTGCAGATGGGCGCGCCCTGCTCCTCTCGCCCTGCCTGGTGGAGTCCACGGAGGCTCGGCTGCTGGAGCGGGCGGTGCTGGAGTCGCGGGTCCGCGAGGTGGAGGAGGAGAACCGGCAGATCCGCCTCCAGCTGAGTCAGTCACAGCAGGGCCTGGCCGCACAGGGCCCCGAGGGGAACTATGGGAACCAGCAGTGGGTGGCGTCTGCCGACACGGGGCCGGAGGACGTGGAGAACACGGCAGAGGAGAGGGCTAATCATAGCGAGTGCGCACGGACGCCCACGGTGGAGAAGTGTGAGGTGAGCGCTCCTGGGGGTTGTAGTTCTTTCTTCTGCGCTTGTACTGAAGAGCACCAGTGAGGCAGACGTCACATCATTATTACATGACTTGCGGGAACTGAAGAGACAGCATTAGTCATCGCTGAATTTGGTTGTTTAATGTTCCCGGTGGTATTCTCTAACTTTTTTTTTTTCCTACCTGCAGCTGATCCATGTGGCGTGCGTGTGTGCAGGACACAATGCCAGTCGTGATGTGGTCACCCTTGTCAAATCCATCCTGTTCCATAGGTGAGATGGCTACATAGTTCTTGGCAGATATCCTACATATTGCATAGGCACGCTACATATTTAATGCATGCCTACATGCCTACACATCATTAGGTACTGTTCCTGCTGCTTATAGACCTGCTTATAGTTCTCCTCTGGTACCTTCTCTCTCTGTAGGAGGAACCCTTTGCACTTTCATTTCATCACAGATACAGTGGCCAATCAGATCCTGAGCTCCTTGTTCCAGTCTTGGATGGTTCCATCTGTGCAAGTCAGCTTCTACGATGCTGACGAACTCAAGGTGAACACACTTCAGCTACACACTCATGCATACGCACGCACAACACACACACACACGCGTACACACACACACACCCACATGCGCACGCAAACACACACACACACACACACACACACACACACACACACACACACACACAAACACACACACACACTGCTGGCCTCCCATTTCAAAGCATACCACTGAACAGCAGGTGTCAATGTCACTGAGTCCTCTGAGCTGTTAAGCCCTAGGTAAAGGTCATGACCAACCATATAGGCACACATTCTTAGCACCTGCTCGGAAAGACAAAACACAAACATGAACACAAGTTCCGTCTAGCCAACTAAACATAGCACAAGTTCACAAACAGTGTCACACCGGTGTAACAGCTAGAAATCAGTTACTGCTCCTCAGGGAAGTGTACTTCAGCAGTGGTGTGTAACTGCATTATATCATATTATGAGGCAAGTATCCACAGCACCTGTAAATTGTTTTTCCATTAAATATTGGAAGGATTTAACTGCCGCTCTTACTGTTTAATTACATGTGTTATGTGCTTTGGGTGAGCTGCCAGGGTACCGCGAGTGTGGCTGTGATGTTGGCTGCATGCCTATTTCCATCAATAGCATTTTACAGTCTTAGATCACACAGGAACCAGATACTGCTGTTTAACAGCATTAAATGAAATAAATCTCCTTTTCCAACATTAATTTTTGGAAATATTTCCTTATTGTTACTGCTATGTGATTTAAATGGCTTTGTTTTCTCTCTCCCTTCTCTGTCGTCTGCAATGTAGGTGAATTGATCTTCTTTATTTTGTGTCTCTCCATCTTTCCTGCTGGCTGCTCTCTCTCTCTCTCTCTCTCTCTCTCTCTCTCTCTCTCTCACTCTCTCACTCTCTCACTCTCTCTCTGTCTGTCTTCTTTGTAGTCTGAGGTCTCATGGATACCAAACAAACACTATTCAGGAATTTATGGCCTAATGAAGCTGACCCTTACCAAAGCCCTGCCCTCCGACCTTTCCAAAGTCATCGTCCTGGATACGGACATCACCTTTGCCACTGACATAGCAGAGCTGTGGGCCATCTTCAGGAAGTTCACAGGTCGGCAACACTAGTCAAAACTGCTTCCATGTTAGACAGCAGCTCATGTTGACCCTATTCATCAGTAGTTGGCTCGCTGCTTCCATTGCTCACTACATAATGGCAGTATAAAATCATGCTGTCTTACCTCTTCTAAATGTCCTAATCCTGGTTATATCTCTTCAAGATCTAATCAAGAAATCATTATCTTAGTGATCAGAATCAGAATCAGCTTTATTGGCCAAGTATACTTACATATACAAGGAATTTGACTCCGGCAGATGTTAGCTCTCTATACACATAACACAGAACGTAATACAATACAATAAATACAATAGACTAAACAAGTATGTGTACTTGTATTGCACAGTAGGGACAACTGCAACTGATACCACTCCAGTTAAAAATCAGATACATGAAAAAAAAAACCTGTCATATGATTATTGTGACCAAATGTCAATGATTTCAGAAAAGCAAGTGATAGGACTGGTGGAGAACCAGAGCGACTGGTACCTGGGTAACCTGTGGAAGAACCACAAGCCGTGGCCAGCACTTGGAAGAGGCTTTAACACAGGTTAGCGGCTCTGAAATCACCACCGCCCTCACAGTGGCCTTCAGGGTGACAAAGACTTGTTGGCCACTGACATCACCATGTGAGATAGCGTACAAAGTGTACTCACGGTGTACATTCAGACACCTACAGTGGGATTTGATACAAAGGAACTGTACATCATCCAGTCTTGCAAATGCTGTGGCAGCCCATTTCTTGAGCTACTTAGAGGTGACAGAATGTCCTTGGAAAGTATTATGTCAGCAGTGATTGGTATGGGCTGAATAAAATGGACAGTGATGTGCGATTCACATTCTGCTTTTGTTTGCTGCAGGAGTCATCCTGCTGTACTTGGAGAAGCTTCGTCGGATGGGCTGGGAACAGATGTGGCGTCTGACAGCCGAGCGTGAGCTAATGAACATGCTCTCCACCTCGCTGGCCGACCAGGTCAGCTACAGGACAGAACCGCCGTGATTAATCCTGGATTACTCTCACTGATCTGTCACATAAGGCCTGTTTTTTGAAGGGGCCAGTGCATTTTAATAAAGGACTGCACACACACAAATCATTATTTTTATTCTTAGCATATTTATATTTAGAATGGCTTGGCTTGCCTGGTGTGCTCTTGAAACATCTGCATGCATAAATGCTTCGTGTCAGCCTGGTAAAACATCTGAGGAGTGTTTCATTTTTAAAACTCTCCCACAGGACATCTTTAATGCATTCATAAAGCAGAATCCTGTGCTGGTGCACCAGCTGCCCTGCTTCTGGAACGTACAACTGTCAGACCACACGCGCTCAGAGCAGTGCTACACAGAGGTGTCCGATCTGAAGGTAACAGCAGAAGCCAATCCAGTGAAAACTCCTGTATAGACTAAAGATAGATTAAATATAAATCACAACCACCGTCACAGTGGCCTTTATATATATATAAATGATATATATAAATGAGTGATTTTTCAAGCACTTTACTCTGTTTGTGTCTTCAGTGGGGGAAACTTTTTTTTTCTTTATTTTTTCGTTATTCATGATTCATCCTCAGGTAACAATTGGCAAATAAATGTTTCATTTGATCTGTCAGGTGATCCACTGGAACTCTCCCAAGAAGCTGCGGGTGAAGAACAAACACGTGGAATTTTTCCGCAACCTTTACCTGACGTTCCTGGAGTACGATGGGAACCTGCTTCGCCGGGAGCTCTTTGGTTGCCCCAGCCAGGCCAGTTCAGAAAGCACACAGGTAGCATTCATTCATGATTTATTCAGCTGCCTTGCATCTTGCATCCAGCTAACTTGCACGTTATTTACTTATCTCCTCCTTGCTCATCAGTCATTCAGCTATCGTCATATGTACTTCTTAATGTCTTTTTACATGTTTTTACACTTTTTATGATTTTTAAGAGAATATAAGTCACACATTACAGTAAAATTAGAAGTTTTGCATGCTCTCTAATGCCGTGCTTCTATGGTCTCCTGCTGGTATCTGCGTCACTGGTCTTTGCTTCTATGGTCTCCTGCTGGTATCTGCGTCACTGGTCTTTGCTTCTATGTCCAGCTGCAGGGAGCTCTGGAGGAGCTTGATGAGGATGACCAGTGCTATGAGTTCAGACGAGAGCGAATCACATTGCACCGAGTTCACCTCTACTTCCTGCAGTATGAATACACACCAACCACTGATAACACTGACGTGACTCTGGTTGCGCAGCTTTCAATGGACAGGTAATACATATTTCATGTCACTGTTAACCAGATGCAATATGCTAACAGTGGTGCAATACACCATCATTTAAGTTTGTGTGAGATGCATAATTTAGTGGCGTAATCTAGCGCAGTATCAAAGAATACATCCAGTCACCACAATCACTATGCACATTAAAGCCCTGTGATCTCTCCTGGCTTCGCTTCTTGCAGACTTCAAATGCTGGAGGCGATTTGTAAGCACTGGGAGGGCCCTATCAGTCTGGCGCTCTACATGTCTGATGCCGAGGCGCAGCAGTTCCTGCGCTACGCCCAGGCCTCCGAGGTGCTCAAGAGCCGCAAGAACATCGGCTACCACATCGTCTACAAAGAGGGCCAGTTCTACCCGGTGAACCTGGTCCGCAACGTGGCCCTGCGCAATGCCAACACTCCCTATGTGTTTCTGACTGATGTGGACTTCCTGCCCATGTATGGCCTCTATGAATACCTCAGGTGAGCAGCTTATATTTTTAGGGCAATACATGTGCATGGTAATGTTATGTGAAGTTTGACTGGATATGTAACAAAGATGGTACATCGATTTAATATCAATGTTTTGTTTTGTTTTATGTTCAAATTTTCAGTTAAACACTCTAAATGTCACGCACAATGCCAGAAATACCATCCTTCGCATGAATGTCATTGAGGACTTTAACACTTTGTCATTTTTTCACAGAAAATCTATTGTCCAGTTGGACATGGGCAGCACTAAGAAGGCTCTGGTGGTGCCTGCCTTTGAGACGCTGCGGTATCGCCTCTCCTTCCCCAAATCCAAAGCTGAGCTGCTCTCCATGCTGGACATGGGGACCCTCTACACCTTCAGGTACATCCACTAACCTTCCGCATATCACCTAAAAACGCTGTCATTTATGTCTTTTATACTACTTCAACTCTTTAGTTCCCTCACACCCTGGACCAGCATTTTAGAGTGTTGTTAAGTCCTTCAATATAGCTTTTAATGTTATACCGCATGAATAAAATTCTCCCTTAATTTAATTTACAATTTTAAATTAATTACTCATTAAGTCAAAAACTGGATTAGAGTCCTGAGCAGCTTTTGAATCCGCTGTACTTTATCCTGGAGTGTTCTGTTTAAAGGAAAACTTCGGTGTAAAATGAAAATTGGCATGTTAAAACATCGTACCTAGTTGGTATGTGTACTGAGGAGCAAAATTGATTTAGCCTGTTGCATTCAGAGTTTAACTATTTTTTTGCGTTTGTCCCAGAAGGCTAACAATGAAAGTGGTAGGTGCCCTTAGACGAAGCATGACGACTACTCTATTTTTAAACCATTAAAACAGCTCGAAGAAACTCCACACTCCATCCATCGGTAGTACAACAAAGGCTCTGGCATTCAAAACAAAGCACTGAGTATATTGTAAATGTACACAACGTTTATTTAAAAAACTGTTCTTACATGCAGTAGTTTGCAGTTGTTTCTCGTCGCCGCCATGATGAAAGTCCAAACAAGTAGATTGTACTACCTCTCCTCCTATTCTTCCTGCTGGTTCGTGTTCGTCAATCGACTTGTGCGGACTTTCATCATGGCGGCGACGAGAAACTACAGCAAGGTACTGCCTGTCAAAACTGTTTTATCAATAAATGTTGTGTACACTTACAAAGTTCTCAATGCCTCATTTTTAATGTCAGGGCCTTTGTTGTACTACCGATGGAGTGTGGAGTTTCTTCGAGCTGTTTTAATGGTTTAAAAATCGACGACGTTAGTCGTCATGCTTCGTCCAAGGGCACCTACCACTTCCATTGTTAGGCTTCTGGGACAAACGATAAAAAATAGTTAAACTCTGAATGCAACAGGCTAAATCAATTTTGCTCCTCAGTACACATACCAACTCGGTATGATGTTTTAACATGCCAATTTTCATTTTACACCGAAGTTGTCCTTTAAGGGAAGTCTAAGGGAAAACATGACAAACTGACTTGCCTTCTCTTGCCCCCATGCAAGGTACCATGTTTGGACCAAAGGCCACGCTCCAACTAATTATGCCAAATGGCGGACAGCCACCACACCTTACAAGGTAGACTGGGAACCAGACTTTGAGCCCTACGTGGTGGTCCGAAAAGACTGTCCAGAGTATGATCAGAGATTCGTGGGCTTTGGCTGGAACAAAGTATCACACATTATGGAGCTTGATGCCCAGGTAATGAAGACTAATGAATGAAAGACTCTTTACCTTAGCACTGATGTTACAGCTTGCTGCTGTTAGGTAATGTCGCTGAATGACTTTTTCACCTTCTTCTGGTCATTTCGTTCTCAACAGGAATATGACTTGGTCGTGCTACCAAATGCCTTCATGATCCACATGCCCCACGCTCCAAGTTTCGACATCTCGAAGTTCCGATCCAGTCCAGGTTACCGCTACTGTCTGAACACGCTCAAGGATGAGTTCCACCAGGACCTCTCCAGAAAGTATGGCTCTGCTGCGCTTAAGTACCTCACAGCCCAGAGAAACATCTAACCCCCCGGAACCCCCCCCCCCCCCCCCCCCCCCCCTTCACCACCCGATGTACCTCGTTGCGCCTCGTTAGGGACACAAAGGCCAGTCCCAGAGGGCCTCTGGGTGCTAATGCTGCTCCGAGTCCTAAGACAGACTTTGGTGCACAGGCATGGGACACTGTCGACTGGCTAGAGTCACCACCTCCAGTGAGTGATGAAGTGGATGATGCAGGTGCAGGTTGTAAGTGTAATTGATGTTGATTTTTTAATTGGCAAAGTTTAAAGATAATGGCGATGGAATTCACACAACCTTACCATGCCCAAAAACCACATTATTGGACTTACAGTAACTCATACAAGGACAATGATATGCTTTTATTTTTAAAGCAGTGGTCAATGAGTTATATATACAAGAGGAAGAGAGGATTAACACTATGTGTGGCCAACTGCTTTCTGTTGAAGAAGGAGACAGTGGATTCAATCAAGACAAGACATCACTGACAATCAATCAGGGCTTTTTCCATTGAAAAGAAACTCTAAGCCAGCTAGAAATGATGACGATGGAAATGCAGTATGAGGAATTGTAGCAGATAAAAGATATGACGTGGTGGACAAATTAACAGATGTCTCCTTGAACTCTACTGGTGGACTTTCACAGCGAAGAAGGCCAGTGAGATGGCAGAAATGTTCAAGCCTTACTTTCTCAATATTTGAAATATTTAAAGCCGCATTTGGTTTCGTTTTGGATCTACTGTACATGATCAACATCAACAAAAAAATATACGTGTTGATTTACGTGTTACTTGAAAAATCATACTTTTCCTCTGATTTCTACATTTTAAACCCCATGCAGAAAGTAATATTCTTTTCTCTTTAAAGAAAAAAGCAATGCTTGTTGAGGTTTCCTGATAGCCTCTAAAGAATGCTGGTGGTTCATTCTGCTGTTCAGTAAAACTGGCATGTCTTTCCATCTGGGCACATTTAATATTACTGTAATTCACTTACTAGAACTGCTGTGTTGCATATCAAGGCATGCTTTAGCACTCCTGTCTACCCAATACCACAGTACTGCTTACTGACTGTGCTTATGTAAGTCTGTCATAGTTGCTTTTTTCCTCCTGTCATTCCGCCTTGTGAAGGTCAATGTCTGGCACACTTCTTGCACCACAGGATATTCTCTAACCACAGGGATGTGTAAACACCATTTAGGGGGTTAGGCATTTTATTTGGGACCACTGAATTATAGAATTATACAAGAATTTTAAATGTTAAATTATCTCCGGCTGAAAATCACAGCCTGAAAGAAGCTTAAAAAAAGCAACATCTCTGAAGGCCAGTTATGTGGCAAGTTTAAACTTGACAAAGTGTGCCATGTACTCCAGATTATCCCACCCCGGACTCTCTCAACAATGCAGATCTGTTGAATTATATTGCACAATCTTGATTTACTGTGTCAAGGATGTCTTATAAAGGGACAAATCTCAGTATCGCCCATGTAGACCTATGTACAGCCCAAGATGTATTGTGTAAACACTGAGAACATAATAATATTCCTTAATTACCACTCGATATGTATATGGCTCCCATCTCAGCCTCAGTTAACCCTTTCAACATCACATGTATTCCTCCCAGTGGACTGTGCAGATTTGCGGTAACTGCTAGTGCCTTTGCTGTGCTGTAAAACTGGATATTGATTGTACTGCTGTACGCAACGATGGGGCCTGCAAGACCACAGGCACTATATTTATTATTGTTGACTTAAATCAATCATATTTTTCTATGTAGGGTACAAAGTGCTTTAAATAAATTTGCCCTTTTTTCTATGACTGTGGATGGGGGATTTTTTGCAGGCTTAAAAATAGCCGATTTGTCATATCTGAGAGCATGACTGTACGATTGTGTGGTGGTAGCGGCCAGTGTGGGGAATCTTGGTTGAAGCCCTGTGGAGAGGTTGTCAAAGAACAGGTATGCAGGTCTGAATTTGGGGCATGGGGAGAACAACTAAACGTAGTTGGGGATGTTAAAAACAATGTTAAAGTCCATTAACACTGTGCATGGAATTATGGATTTACAAGAATGAGGTTTAAGGTATTTAGCTATTTAACCCTGTCACAACAAATATACTCTTGTTGTGAAATCATCCACAAATGCACATGTCAGTAAGTCAGATTGTTGGAGGTTAAAATGTGTACTTTAAGGCAAAGACATGAAATTGTCTCTTGTGAATATATTGTATTTTTTTAAATAAAAAATAAAGCTCCTAGCAAGGCAGATAATGTACTTTCTAAGGGAAACTCGGAGGTCAGATAGCATCCATATACATCTCACCTTGCAAAGTCTTCCTGGAGTTTGTTCTGTCTTCATATCTATAGAGCAACTCACTGGATAAAGTCTGTAAAAATCTTACAGACCTTCTAGCCTATGTTCTTCTGCAAAGTCCAGCAGTGAAATGAAACAAAAAGGAAATAGAATGAAATAAAAATTAGATAAAAGAGAAAAAAGACAGTAAGTGTTCTGAAAAATGCTATAACAATATATACAGTACAATAACTGAGCTTGACAGCCATAGAATGATGGACATGAAATGTTGTATGAGGTGATTTTGTTTAGTAAAGGCTGTTGACTTTCTTGGATGTGTAATTTGGTGGATGTAGTCCCTTGTCGTACGGACTGTTGTGATGATCCTTTCACACATTATTATTCCACTGTGGTGCGCTCAGGCTTGCTAACACAGCAGCATGTCTAGCACTGATAACGTCAGTTAACACTGCTAAGACAAACAAGGCCAAGAGGAAACTGCCTGCTCTATCCCAGAAAAAAACTAAATTGGTTGAATGAATCAATCCTGATTCCAATTTCATGCTGACTTTATTTTAAACACCCTTGTTCACAATTGCAAGTACAAAACTCAAAGTGCAATCAGCAAGTGATTTTTTTTTTGGTATTGCACTTTGCCAAAGTGATTTCAGTTGGTTATGTTTCCCACTTTCCTCTTGATGCTTTAATTTAACTTCCCCAAGTTTTTTTTTTCCTCCATCCTTGATTGGGTTGTTTAAGTACTGTCTTGTATTGAATTACTCATACTATTAGAGGCTCTTTAGAGAAATGCTTTACGACGAACCCCTTTCCTGTTATCTTAATCCTTGGCTTGACAGACCAGTCAAAGAGAGACCGCCGTGAAGATGTAACAGTGCAGAGGCGTTGTCATTAATGGTGTCGCTGACTGAATCAATGTACCTCTATTGAGAGAATCAAACAAAGGGAAACCACTCTCACACCACCACAGTCGTCCTCCACTCCGAGATCAATACTACTGGCAGTTTCCTCCAGTTGGCTGTCTATGAAGTCAGCATCTGATGATCAATCTTTCTTTTTGGCACTGTATCTTACTCATTTACGTTTGCGGTTGCTAGGATTAATCACCCCTTACCTCCACACAAGTGTGTAACGTTGAGATTTTTTTTGTGTAGGCTGCCTTGCAAACAGAATGAATATGGCCCTGATGAAGCCCAAGGTAGAGCACATATGGTATTGGTAGCTCTGACAGGACGCAATCTCATAGTGTTGTAAATTTGCTGTAGTACTCAGTTGTTAATGAGCTGTGATTTTACGGCATCAGAAGTGTAAATTTAACTTGACGTATGTATGTCTACAGGGTGTGTGTGTGTGTGTGTGTGTGTGTATGTGTGTGCGATAATGTCTTTGTGTACTTGTGTGTGTGTGTATGTGTGTTGGCTTGTCTGCACTGGAGGCCTAAGGTGTTAAAGTGTTGAGTTGCATCTGTTTTGTCACTAGGGGTTTGCTGACACAACAAGGTTTCAGTAGTTAAAAAAAAGGAAAGACTCTAGATAAAATGAAATGTCCTTGCCAGAGACAAACAGGCTGAAATATGTATGAATCACCATCCTGTCATCACTGTCCTGGCCCTGGCCTGACCACCCTCAACCTGCGCCCTCCCCTCCGCTCCGCTCCCCACCACAGCTGTAGTGCTAATGGGAAGGACACGTCTTCGCCTCACCCTCTGTGTGTGACCCAAGCCAGGGGGAGCACAGGGGTCCATGCACCCTACTTTTCTCCAGGCCTCCAATTACAGACAGAGTTCCTCATTAGAGAGGGAGAGCAAGCCACCTGCTCTTGCAGATGTTGGGCGCACACATGAGTAACTGCAAATCACACAGAGGAGAAGAATGTAAATAGAAAGAAAGTGGAGAACGACACTGAGAAGAATTCACTGTAAATGAGTTGAGTGGTGGTGGACTGTGAACATCAATTATGAAAAGAGCAAATAATACTGTTGGGGACGAATGCAGCAAATGGAACGCTATTTTGACTTTACACTTCAGTTGTGAGATCTTCAGTTTAGCAGAAAGTGAAGTGTGTCATCAACTTTGGATTGAAGCACAGATACTCACTTCTCTCCTTTGAGCAGAATGATTAGACACTACACACTACACACAATGCACAAAGGTACAAAGGCACAATGATTAGAACTAAAATGGAGGGAATTTCAAAGAGGAAATAGTCTATCTGGTATGTACTGTATCTGAAAGTCAAGTTCATGGATGAAATGTTGAAATGGGTAAAGGAGTCACTATTAAATCTGACACACATCTAAGGCAACCTTTGTCTCCTTTGTGTTAGAGGTTAAATTACCATCAGAAAACATCCACCCAGGGGACCACACTGACAAACCTGCTGGGTTGTTTCATTATGTAACATATTTGTATATAGTAGAAAAAATGACTCTCAAATTCAAGCTAAATAAATGTTTGTGTATAATCGAATAGTCACATGATGTAAATGGTACACGTCGGTTCTCTGTCTGGACAGCTCAGACTTCTCCTGTCATCTCCCATCCATCCTCTTTCCCCTCTGGACTCTGAGGGCAGGTGAGCCCACATCACAGCCGACCGCTTTGCTTTCTGCTTGCATGCTCTCATCCCGCCGCATCTCCCGAGCCCTCCTCCACCTGACAGACATGCCCTGGCGGGCACCCAGAAAACCAGGGGCATCAGGCGAATCAGGGCTTTTAAATCTGCATTTGGATGCAGCTTTGCACCGTGAGAGGCCGACTGATGTGGGATGAGATCATTACTTAAATTACACCCTCTTTTGAATTTCATCAGACTTCATGTTTGAGTTGACATTGTGAGCTAAGGCATTGTGGGAATTCTGGCCATACCACCCTTTTGATAAAGTGGATGACTCTGTCTAATAGATGATTCAACACTAATTTAATTAAATAAATGATGGCTGTGATCAAATGTGATTAAAATGTCATCCGCATGGCTTGTGGATTATGGAGAGGTGGATTCCCCAATGTATTAGCCACCGCGTGCTGTTGAAACACGCATAGTCAGTAAAATAGATGTACTTCCATGGCGTGACCTGGGTGGGCTGTTGACTGGAAGGGAAGAACATAGGTGGATGATTTTTTTCCCTACTGTTGTGCGTTAACTGCAACATCTTTTGACATGTCCCCCACAAGAAAAATAATTTCCTACCCATTTCTAGTCAATCATTTTGTTTGCAATTTCTGGCTATTTCTGGAGTAAAAAAGGTACTGCTGCTAAACTAAGCACTTGAGAGTTAGCATTAAATTGTCATATCCCAGGTCACTGCTAGGGAGAGCATCACCATAGGAACACACCAAGACAGTTTAGCACCCTAAGAAAGGAAGCTATGTAGCCACTGCCAGCACAGCTTTAACTGGCTTTACAGCTCAGTCTTTTTCGGTGCTAAAGTAAAGGTGCAAGCACATACACACTAACAAATATATCCAGAACTTTCTGTAGTCCATACTATGACAAGTGTGAAGTATAACGAGACTGAGACTTTAGTTTCTGGATTTATTTTAACATGCAAGTTGTGTTTCATTTGTCTTTCTATCTTGAGATGGAAAATTCCAGTGAATTGAAAACAAGTACCTGCTAAACCTGGTGTCATTACCAGGAGAGGAAACCACACAGCTGAACTTCTCTTCATGCCTGCCTTTTTATTTCTGGTTTTATTTCTGGATATCTGGACACGATAGTGGAGTCTGCAATGCTGAGGTAAGGACATGTTAATAATACAGACTAAAAACTTGCAGGGACAGTGACAGCACAGCAGTGTGTGTGTGTGTGTGTGTGTGTGTGTGTGTGTGTGTGTGTGTGTGTGTGTGTGTGTGTTTCTGCATATTTTCGTTTATAAAAGAGAAAGCCATGACAGTACATTTGTTTCAGCACAAGAGGAAAGTGTGTCCAAGTAACACAGTAGGCTGGCTGCCAGCTTAGCTGCAGGAGTGCTTTGGCCACCACAAGCCTCTTGCAGCCACCCACCCCACCAAGCAGCTTGCACCAGTATGGGAGACAATCAGAAACCTTTCTTTGCAACTCCCATTGGGTTCTGGAAATGGACAGATGCACATACATGTTGGTTCAGTTAAGTGAAGAAGAAGATTGTTGAATTGATTTCACAGCAGGATATTGGATTTCTCTTCATTCCTTCCGGATTCACTCTGAGGCAAACAGACACACTCGTATACACAGATACCACACACATATATGTCTTCCTGTACACTGTGGTGTTTTTATTGGCCCCTTGTTTGTTTGTTGTTGTTGTGTGTGTGTGCGGCAATTGTATTTGATGCTTTTATCAGGTAACTGCAACTTTCAAAAACAAAACTTTCATTGCCGGAAATAAGCAACCAACCAGTTTCCTGTGTCCAGTTTTCCTCTGGTGGAAAAAAACATAACAAGAAGCAAAGGGAATAGAGTTCTTCTGATGCATTTCATAATCTGTGTGACTCAAAGATTGGATGAGGACCTTTCATGAATGGATTTTAGGATTTGGCTCAGAGGGAGATTGGCAAATGTTACATCTCTCCGTCGTCATTCACGAGAGATTAGAAAATAATTTACTGCTGTAATCATTTTCTTCTGTATTATCCCTGCGCAGAAAGGGATTGCAGGAGGATGTGTTCGCTAGCCCTCTGAGTGGACCCTGCTCAGGGCAGCATCTTTATTATGGCACAGTCTGCTGCCAGTGCACGGCCTGCCAAGTGTGCATCTGTTTCATAGTCCCACCGCGCTGGCCAGCAAACGGCTGGACATAATACCTACGTTAAACAGGCTCTCTTAAGAGATGTGTCCGATCCATTTCATGGGCAGTGGTCACATTACGTGAGCACAGCAACGTGTTATCCGTTCATAATTCATATATATATTTAAATATTTTGTATTGAAATTAAACTCTCAGGACAATTAAACTCCAGGATCAAACGCCTTAAAAATCAATTGTATGTGAAATTAGAGCACCAAAAATCATTTCCCTGTTTTACATTTAAACAGCAAATCATCTGAAACAATGATCTTTTTTTTCAAATAATGCCTTCGTTCATAGTCTCAATCAAGTGATTCTAATGAACCAAGTTACAATGTTCTCTTTTGTGCTATTATCTCCTTGGCTTCGTACCACACTGAAAGCCTCCTGCCTGCATTCAAATATCTTGTTCCGCGGCTTTGATATGTTAATGACAAACGGTCTCGACACTAATTACATTTCTTTCCCCTTAACCAGTGACATGCTCAGTGAATGACACAAAAGATATAGTCCCATGACACCCAAGACACGGCCCATTGTTGTGTCAGGATGGCTGCTGGCTCTTCATCTTCTTTTGAAAGTGAAAACATGCACTCAGGTGACGGCACTGAATGTACACATTTATGTTAGGATAAGAGGATCATATTTGTGCCTTCACATTTGGTTAAGCCAGATGGTACAAAGATACTGTTTTTCTTTTTTCAGTTGAATCATAAGTGCATAAGTTGTAAAGCTACTGGACTTTTGAAAAGAGTTAAAATGTCCAGTTTCAACAACTTAGCACTTATGACTACCATGCCCTGGGTGAATGAAAATCCTACACAGACGTTTCAGTTGTTTTCTTAACTCCTAAAGTTTTATGTTTTCTATCTCCGAGCACATTGGGTTCATCTGCTGTTTGTCACACAAGCCAGAGCAAAAACACAGTGCAGAGATACATCTGTGAAAGTGCTTACCTTTAGAGGAAAAAAGGAAATCAGAAAGCGATGAATCCACTGCGCTCTTTCACCTCCTTCTGCACTCTCTCTACTGCTGACAGAGATATTCTACTCCCCAGAAGACTGTGTCGGAACACCAAGTGTACAGATCAGCCTCCAGAAAGTCTGTAAGTCTCATTTTGTTACTTTTAATAGGTTAGTGTGTTCTGCTTTTTGTGGTGGTGCCATTAAAAAATAAAAAATAAAATGTATATATATATATATATATATATATATATATATATATATATATATATATATATATATATATATATATATATATACACATAATTATTTTAAATTTAAATTGTATATATAATTATTTTAAATTTATTTGTATTTATTTTATATATATATAGGCAATGCAAAGTTTTTTGGACATGAGAACTAAGGTGTAAGAACAGATAAAACACATCAAACATGTGCATTTTCACATGTTTTCTGCAAGGGCCTTTCTGCAAGACTGCTGCGTGCTCATGTGTTGATGTTTTAATGTACTAGTGTACATACAAAGTATTTAATGTACACAACAATTAAAACACAGACAACACAGACAACATTACAGAAAATTATTACAGACATACAGAAAATTATGTCATGTGTTATTACTTATATAAATATGAATGTGTTCATTAAAATTCAGTCAGGGAGCTGTGGAGTCTTGTGGACATACATTTGACTCTTGCAAAGCCAATATGAAGAATGCCCTGCTGTGTGAGTCTCACTGTGTGCACTTAGGTGATCAAAGAAAAAGGTTTTGTTGGAAAATTATGGAAAATGAATTGGCTTTGCGTTAGACCCTGTTTGAGTCATGTAATACCAGTAGTCAGTCTTTCTGTTTGATGTTGGACATTCTATTTACTACTGAACTCTAACTACTTGTTACCCTGTGAGCAGTTCCATTTTAAGGGTTTTTTTTTTAGAATTATTCATGACCTTTGTAGTTTTGTTTTCCTTATATTTTGAGCATGTTACATAATAATATCAAATAATGTCCCAACCTAAGTGACCAACTGAAAAGATGATAGGCTTTATGCCATAATTTAAGTTCCATAAAATTTGGCAACCTACAGTATTTTTAACAAATCCTTGCATTAGGGACACTTAAAAAAACATCAGGATTTTATCCATAAATATATTCATGTATTAATAATAAATATAGTGGATTAGAGCTTGGATAGATTAATAAGGGCCCATCCACAGCAAATCAGTGAAGCACAGGCTGATTTGCTGTTTGTCCCTCTGGCTGTGAGAAATGCCTATTGACTGGTTCACAATGCACACCACAAAATCCAGAATGAATGTGCTAAGCCCTCCTATATAGGACATATACATACGAGTTAAACATACAAGTTGCTGTTAAAGCAGGGGCGTTCCTCAAGTAATTATCTGACCTATACCTCTCTTTTGGCAGTGGCTCCGGCTGCAAGTGCTCATTGGACACCCAACCCAAATTGTCAGATGGAGATGAATATGTTAACATGTGACTGGCAGTTGGTTATAAATAATTGAAAAGTGTCCCATGTCATTCAAATTACTTTATTGTAATAAGGAATATCATATACTTACTGAATAGGCAATACATTTAGTGAAGCTATCATTGTAATTATTATTAAATATATATGCATTTTTACTCATTCAAATGTATTTATTTTGTATTTACATTAACCTTGCATTTATCTCAGGAGGATACAAAATGCAAAAGTTAAGTGGCAGCAGACGAGCAGGTCTGTAATGTTAAAATGATAGTGGATGTTTTCAGATAATATAATCTTTGTCATGTGAAATACAGAGGCCACACAGCAGCCAGCAGCCATCGCTTTATTTAACCAGTGGCTAACTGGCTATAAAGAAACAAAAATGCTGAAAGAGTTAAGCAACAATGTGTCAGAAGATGCAAACCACAAAAAAAATCGTACTCTCCGTTTTAACGGACTGTAGTGTGGAGTGTAGAGATGACACCTACATAAAAAGCTGATCTTGATTGTCAGTATTTTGAGACTGCCCAGACAGAGGCTGCTGTCTGTGGCTTATACTGTACCTGAATATGTGCTCATATGATGATGTTTCACCAGATGTACTACAGGGACATATCATTTCACAGGCTATGGCTGATGTCAAAAAGGAAACATCTTAAACTGAAAAATACCTTGTAAGTATAAGTTCCTTACATAGAAAGACAAACAGTGGGGGGGCCATTTAGATTTTCTTATCCATTAATGACCCCCCACCTACCCACACCTGCTCCAGTATATGTTTTTCTTTAAATATATCATCTGTTTGGCATCAGCCTTATAGTGCAGAGTCCTTTATTCCACCAAAGTCTTTTCAGACACGCATACATCACCACTCATAACACACAAAAGCACATTTTCAGAGCTATGTCCCCATGAAACAGCTGGAGGGGGAGATAAACCACTCTGCGCTCTTTTTCATTAGTACCGTTGCTACGGCTGAGTTTATTACAGTGGAATGATTCACAATTTCCTCCACCGGGTTCTGGGATCAACAAGCATTGAAGCATTCATTTTCTGAGTAAATAGAAAGACGTACAGGCGTATAAATATGACAAGGTGAATTGAAGTTAGGTCTCGGAGGGGCTTTATAAGATACATTAGTCACATGTGGCTGGCTGTTTACAGTGTGGTTAAAGAAAAGTGTGAATGTGGGAATGAGAGAATTTGTGATGTGAAATGGGGGGGGGGGTGCTGATGATTAACAGATGAGTTCTGGTGTAATATCATAGCACCTGAGCAACGTTTTTGAAACGCTAATATATTTTTAGGTCATTCATAAGGACATGAAACCCTTAGTGATTCCCACCACAGAGTTTGAACTTGCTTTGATTACGACGAAGGAGAATAACCATGAAAGCCAAGTCAAACATGCACCTTTTTATTAAATGATCGCACATATTCTTCTTTAAAAACATCATGTGTGGTTTTTGATAGCTGTAGGTTTTGGTGGAGGAGGTGCAGGCCTATCCCAATAGATCACACTCACTTACCGTGTAATGACGTGCCCCATCATTAGCGCACTGACTCATGGACCGACGTGCTTGAGGCGAGTTTGCAGAGCTCGGGGGGGGGGGGGGGGGGGCAGACCTGGGGGAGACCAGAGCACTGACTACAGGAGAAGATGACAACCGACTCCAGAGGGGTGCCAATGATGAGCTGAGAGGGGCGACACTCTGTCTGCGGCCGCCATCCTTCTCTGAGGCTGGAGGAGCACAGAAAAATAGCCCAGTGTGGAGCTATAAACTTTACTCATCAAAACAAAAAGACAGAGAGAGAGATAGAGAGGAAGAAAACTAAATAAACAAAAAAATCACAGGAAGACAGAGCCTGACAACCGGGGGGGAAATGAGCAAAGCATGGCGACAGTCTGACAAGTGGGGCCAATCTGAACCTGTCAGTCATGTGTCACCGTGGCAATGGCACATCGGGGGAGGCAGCTCCGTGCAGAAAAAGCCATCTCTCCAACACAAAATGTTTACACAAACTCTGAATGGAGAGGGACAGCAGGAAGCAGAAAGGCTTCCTTAAGATACCCCCCTCTCCGCTCTCCACCCCACCTCTCTCTCCCTAGGTTATCTTGACTGACACCTCCATGAAACAGAGGAACACCTGCCCAGCCCTTTTAAATTGAACAACAGAGATGTTTAAGCAAATGCTTTTTTGCCTAGTGAATAATGGCCCAAGTGACTTTACTGATAAAATGGTGGAGTCTTTAAATATCATACCTTCCTGTCTTACCTTCCCTTCTGCCCTCTTTCTCTTCCCAAGCCATTACTCAAAGCTGTATGAAGACTTTGATGTCAATCTCAACATTAATCTTAAATGTGCTTTTTATGTCCATATCTCCATAGCAAAGTTATTCTTTTCTCAAAAAATATATGAGTTATTTCAATGTGGATGGTAGTGAATGAAATCAATTAAAAGTTATTTCTGGAACTGTGGCGTTTCAACAACTACTCAAAGTTGCATGTGAGTGAAATGTCTCCCAACTGTGACGTCAAAACCACAAGGTACATTTGCAAAAAATATCAATGTCAATGGAAGCACGACCAGACCCTCTGTACAAAATGAAATGAAGCATGAGGGTCTGGTTTACCAGGCTACCCACAAGGTGCATTTGCAATAAAAAAGCTAAACACACTATATGTCTTTACTGTTTTACAGACATGTATTAATCATTATAAGGAAACAAATAATACCCAACATTACTCATAAGCCTCTCTTGGCCTACTTGCTTAAATTGACAGTGTTGTTGTCATCTCTTCTGAGTTTCTCTTCAGACCCTTTTTCAAGGATTGCCTTCAAAATAGCAGCAGGAGGGATTAGTCAGCCCTCACTAATAGCTTTCAAATCAATTCAAGCCAAGGACATTTTTGGGTTTTTACCCAGCATTAGTTTCCATTCTGCATCAGTACAACCTTAACAACCTGTTATTACAGTGAGTCTGGGCTATCTAAATGCCACTAAAAGCATGACTGCGTTTGCACAATTAATGTGTGCATCCATAGAGCTTGGGAAATAAATAATACAAACATTTTTTAGAGATAATGCATGCTTCTCTGCTATCAAAAGTATGTTATCTACATTCAATGTTTGCAATGTTTGTGTAAATGTCATTGTGCTGAATGCTATTTGTGCTACACTAAAACCTAGGAGTTAGTTAGATTCTCTCTCTCCATGTCTCTGTCTCTGTCTCTCTCTCTCTCTCTCTCTCTCTCTCTCCCTCCCGCATGAATCTCGTTCATAGACATCCCATCATATTGATTTATGAATCATTGCCTTGGAGTGGAGGATGTTAGGGTCATATTCAACTCATCATCAGAGGTTAAAGTGTCCCTAATGCTCACAAGGAGTGAGGGGGCCCGTGCACCCCAAGATGCGTTGGGTGATTACAGATACAAATGAGCCGGGTGATTACTAATACAAATGACCCTCCGTGTTTCCCTCGCCGTCTCACCATATGGTGATGGTATTGGGCCATGACGTGATAGATGAGGTGGGTACATTCTCGAAACAACCCCTCAAATGCCCACATAACGGAGTGAGAAAAGGAAAAAATAACCTCATACAGTCACAGAGTCAGTGAACCACAGGGATACAAAGGGCTTAAAGGAGAACTTCAGTGTAAAATGAAAATTGGCATGTTAAAACATCATACCGAGTTGGTATGTGTACTGAGGAGCAAAATTCATTTAGCCTGTTGCATTCAGAGTTTAACTATTTTTTATAGTTTGACCCAGAAGGCTAACAATGGAAGTGGTAGGTGCCCTTAGACGAAGCATGACGACTACGCTATTTTTAAACCATTAAAACAGCTCGAAGAAACTCCACACTCCATCGGTAGTACAACAAAGGCCCTGACATTAAAAACGAGGCACTGAGAACTTTGTAAGTGTGTGTATGTTTAACATGCCAATTTTCATTTTACACCGAAGTTCTTCTTTAATACAATCTAATGATTACTATTCCAAGGAAATGCCATTAAAATGGGCATTTGCAGGCTAAAACATCAAATAAAAAGGACAAGATCAGGTTGAATAAACACAAAAAATGTATGGTTGAGACTTATTTCTTAATTACGATGCCCCTCTATTATGATTTGTACTGTCACTATACTGTAAAAGAAAGGACACTGGTTATTTCAGCTTTTTCAGACATTATAAATACATTCTCATAATGTCCTCCACAGTCATTATCCTTTAATATACAGTGCCTGAGATACCATATTTCTAAAACATTCAAACATGTCAATTTATGGGTAGAAGAACATTTTCACATGTGGCATGCATGTGAAAAAGAGTACTAAACTAAGACTACTAGTTTTAAGGGACTTTGATTCTTATCATGGTACAGGAGTTCTATGCTTACAACACAGATTCATTTGATCATTTGCTCATTTATTAATTCGTTCATTTGTTTATTCATTCATTTATTCATTTACTCACTCACTCACTCACTCACTCACTCACTCACTCACTCACTCACTCACTCACTCACTCACTCACTCATTTATTCAGGAAAGTTGATGTAAATGTAGGGCCATTTTAGGCCTAGCAGTGGCAGACACTGAAAGTGCTGTAAAAATCCCTCCGTGTCATCGCAGCTCCCCCTGTGTGGGCTCTCTCTCTCCAGCCCCCAGTAATCACGCCTGATTCAGTAATGCACGGGGGCAATAGTTAATGCAGTTACAAGTTTAGTTGTATTTAATTATACCCAGCGGCTGATTATACCACATGTAGCCACAGCTAATTTGCTGCAGTACTTCACAATTGATTAACAAATTTGCATTGCTGTGTTCCTCAGTGTTTCTCGCCTTCTGCGCCTACAATACAGGGCTAAAGGACTGAGAGTAAGAACCATGGTTTTTAAATGGCTGGAGGGTTCATTGTTAAACCGCCATGGCACTGCCACAGACCACATGTGATCCTTCCTGGTATTTACATGTCATCTTCAATGATGTGTTGACATTACATTGTGCTATAGCCTATGCTTTCTTCTTTGACAGGTTGCGATTTCCCTGAAGAGTGCGCCTACAATAATTCAAAATAACAACCTCAGTTTTTCCTATCATCGTCAGGTTGCTAATTTATCTTCATGATTAGTATAATGCACTCATATTGAGTCTCAGACACAAATCAACAGTGGCAGTGGCAAGTAAACACGCAAATTGCAAAATTCGAAATGGTTTTAGTGTAATGATGTAGTGAATAGTGTAGTGATTCTGCTCTTTCACGTCCATTAAAATTGTTAAGGCTTTGTTGGAGAGTTTAGTACACTCTCTTTCTAATGTCAATTGAAGGATGATACCTACCTCTAAGGAGTTATTGATTGCCTTATTAGCACTGGATTAGCAAGAAAGGGAAACCCGCTTCCAATCGACCACATTCACTGCTGGGTGCATACCATCTCTTTAGGCAACATGCCATCGCGCTGAAAGATTTGCTGCCAAGCACTGGAGTTCTCTGCACCGCTGGACCGCGTCCAACTCCAGGAGAGACTGGATACAGGTAGTATAATTAGACATCCAATTTTGCTTTGAGAGGGGTCCAACAAACATCATGCCATACTAAACTTTATTAAATGCATACAATGTCTGAGTTATTTACTGCTGTATCTCTCCCTCAAGTGTGCTTCTGTTTGAAGTCTCTTTAAAATGCACACTGTGTGGGGGTGTACGGTGTGTGAATCCCACAGGCCCTCTGCCCTTGCCTGACTCGCGGAAACTGGAAACACTGTTGTCTAAAACAAGGAATGTCTATGTATAACCAAGAGAGCCTCTGAAATAATGGCATCCTCACACAAAGTTTATTTATGTCTTTTGTTACTCTGGTCAGACCATGCAGAGTAGGTTGACCAATCAGAGTCTCACTGACCACCGGCTCTGCCTAATATAGATGGCTTATCACAGTTAGATGCTTTAAAGCCATACTTGGAAGCAGCAAATATATTTAGACTCTCATAATCCAAGAACAATTATTCATTGAGTTAGATGGCACCTGCCAATAAAAAAATATTTTTTGTCTGAGTTTTTATTTACAGCCCCATTCTCTGGCAATTTTACTCTCTATAATGACACAACTGTCTCGTTGTACGTTACAGAATGTTGGTAATTAGGGTTGACATGAAAGACCTTTGTGAAATGGAGGCTGACCATGACAAATTAGTGTGCTATTTTAGGGATCAATTGGTTTAAAATGAGTGCTACTCATGCTCTTAGGGACAAAAGAGGACTGAAGGAAATTTAAATAAGTTTCATTTGCAACAAATTGTCAGCTTTTAATTTCCAGTTTCCCATCAGACAGAAAGACAGAAAGCATTACTGCCAACAGCTAAAAACACAGACCAGTAGTATAAAATAATATAGCCAGCATTTATTTTAAATGCAATGGCACCAAAACTGATCTACGTAGCAGAGTGAACCTGTGCTCTCACATCTGCATTTTAGTTATTTTTTTAATATGCATTTTTTCAGTAATGGGGTATTACTATTTCAATGTTAGAAGTGAATGTGAATGTTGAGTTGAGTTGAAGAGAAGCTACATTAGGGTAACATCTTGTTGCTGTGTGTAAGTGAATGGAAGAGCTCGCTTGTAACTACGAACTGAGGCAAATAAAGTTGCCCAAAAGAAGAGACAAAAGTGTCTGGGTTGATCAAGGGGGCAACAAATGCCCACTCTGTAGAGCATGCTTTTTCATGATGTCACTTTTTTCTGCCATCACTTATTCTTAAGAAAGGCCCGCTATCATCGCTTTCCAGGAATGCAGAGAGACACGTTGACTTTCTTCTCCTGTTCATGGGGTCTGATTTAAACTTGGGCGCAGTCTCAGACAATTCACTGGGCGCAGCTGGGCAAAACCCATCTATCAGCCAAGCTCAGCTCCTAAGATATGGCGTGTCACAGTTGTCACTGTTCATTTCATGGTACCTCTCTTCTCTCTTCTCTTTGGTTTAGGTGTCTTAGTTGCTGACTGCATTTGTGTGATGAAAGGCTTTTAAATCACACTGGCTTCAATTGTTTCAACCACCCACCCCCAAACTTAGTTGGTGTAATAACCTGATGTTGATGGGTTTTCTTTCCTCTCCAAATAACTCTATTTTAATAAATAGCAACTTTCTGCAACAAGTGTAGCAAAACCTGTTCAACAACACATATTAAATATTATGTACTTTCAGAGATGGAAACATTTGTTATCGTTTGATTCAAGTTACATCCCCTCTACTTAAGCATCTTTGTTTTGTACTGGGTGTTACTCCTCTTATAACTTTTTTAACTCTCTGCCAAATAAACAGTGTCAATTAGATGCTATACTTTTGCTTCTTCTCAGCAGGAGGCACATTCCTGGACAACAAAGCACTGCATGTCTTGTACAAACAGCTATGCCACCCCTGCCAATGAAACAGCTTGAAATATTGAGATGTAAAATTTTACAGTGCCGAATCACCTGACATTTGTATCATATTTTTCAATGCATTGTTTCTTTTTCACTTACTATAATTTGAAGGTGCCTGTGTAGTGAAGGGTGAGAGCGGTCGTCGAACACAGTTCTCTGATGGTAACGCCAAAGACGCAGGCTTGTTGGAATGGCAGTTAGAGTACATCCTCAACTGTAGTGATGGCACTCCATCACAGCCTGCCAATGTGACTGATACGTCAGGACATTTTTTTTGTGTCACTCATGGCTGCAGAGACAGAAAACGGGCCTGTATGAAATGTGTTGTACATGTAAGTCACAGTTATGAGCTTTGGATGTTTCTGATAAGTTATTCATAGTTAGGATTCAATAAAACAACATGTAATGGCTTATTGATCACAGAAAATCCACGAAATAATATAAAGCTGCAGCAGTGATGATGGGCCCTCCCACCTCCGCTCCTTCAACCATGACATTTTACCTGTTGTGTTTGCCTGAATCCTGTTTTTCTCATTTCAACTTTTTTGTTTTTGTATTTCAACATTATCATCGTTGGAAGTGGGCATGGACAGGCAATTTTCATGCAAGAGTTTCCACTGAATATAACAAAAAAGAAGTTTGTTTTTAAACCATATCGTTCAGATAATAACCAACACAAAATCTTGTAAAATGACAGCACCTCCTATGCATTTTGTGCAGTTCCCACCTTCTTTGTCTAAGATATTGGCAATTCAAAATCCCATTTTTTTTACATTTACCCATTTCACTAGCTGGTACTATGCTACAAGCAAGTGTTTATGGACTGGGTTGATACGCCTCTGTGACACAGACATACATGAAATGCAGACAATGACATACATTTATTGTCTTGGGAGAAATGGTTGGCGAGTTATTTAATGAAAACTTTTTGAGTTTTGAGGGGGAACATTAGCCTGGTAAACCTGCCACTCATACTTCATTTCATTTTGTACAGAGGGTCTGGACCGGAATCTCTTGAGGGTCATTTAGCAAGTCCCAGCAAGACCGATCCAATCAGCGAACAGAGGGTGTGTTCGTTAGCCGTGACGTTGACCTTGTGTGCTACATTTGAATTGTAGTGCGTAGGTAGGCTAATTGCATACGTGATAACCAGGCGTTAGCGATTGGGTAAAGGCAGAGGCACTTTTATAAACTTCAGCAGAGTCCACACCTCCAACAAATCGTTTCTGACGGTGTCTGGTCCAGACCCTCTGTACAAAATGAAATGAAGTACGAGGGGCGGGTTTACCAGGTTAGGGGAACACTGCCCGCAATGACAAAATGTCACAAAATTTGGCATGCACACTAAGGACGTTGTGTGAATTTAATGTGTCAAGCTTTATGAAATTCAGGAGATTAGAAGCCACGATGTTGACTATCAAGTTTTTTTAAGCTATGTATTCAATTTTGATGTTTTGTGTTGTAACTTTGAAACGGCTCATCTCAAGATACATCCTTTGCTAACTTTTTGTTGTCTGCAGATGATATATAGCAAATTGGGTGGATTTGAATGAGCACCCTATGATGAGTTTGTTTACTTTCACCTGCGTTGTTTGGGAAATAATTTTTGTTGAAAGTGGGCATGGATGGGTGTTTTCAATGCATGAGGTTCAATGGAATTTGAGTAAAAAAAAATTGTTTAAACCATAGTGTCTCCAGATCACAGCCAAAATGTCATTTTGTAAAAATACAATAAAAATACAGCGCCCCCTATGGGACAAATGTCATGGTACATGGTGTGTTTTCAGAGGTTGTCCTGCTGATTGTACATGACAAATTTTGGGCAGTTCCCAACTTCTCGGTTCAAGATATTGGCAATTCTTCATTTCAGTTACTACATTTACTCATTTCACTAAGTGGTACTTCACTACTTGTAGTAGAGTAGAGTAGAGTAGAGTAGAGTAGAGAAACTTTATTGATCCTGAAGGAAATTGCAGTGTCCAGTAGCATACACATACAGCATCATAGTGTTTGGAAACAAGTGTTTATGTGCTGGGTTGATACACCTCTGTAACACTGGTGTACTAAAATAAAATCATTGTCTTGTCTACTAAAATAAAACTGTTGCTGTGCAAACTTTGGCGAGTTATTTAGCGAAAACAGTTTTTTTGGCGTCTATCTTTAATGGGAAACAGTGCCCCCTGTGACAAAATGTTATTCATGTCATGGTGCACATTGAAAGATAGTTCAGTAGAGTTTGGATGTGAAGTTTGACCAAATTTGGGCAATTAGAAGCCAAGATATGGACTATCAAAAAAATGTCAAGCTACGTCTTCAATTTTGATTGACATGTAACTTTGAAATGGTTCATATGAAGACAAATCCTTTAATATTTTTTCTCAGCATTGTCTGCAGATGACACATCAAATTTGGTGAGATTCTCATGAACGCCCTATCACAACTTAGTTTAAATTGCTCATGTCCAAATGCATATAACCCTTATTACCTTATTTTCTGGTGGGCGTGGCTAATGCAATATTTATACGAAAGTTGGTTGCTGTGGTGACCCCAACACACCTAAAAAAAATTGGTGAGCGTAGCTGAAACTATATATACAGGTACATTCCAGGGCAGTATGTCGCTGTACATACAGCACAGGTTAAGGTATCGTGATCCAATAACATGAATAACATGAAATAGCTTTATACATTAACCATTTACCATTACACCACTACTCTACACCAAGAATGTATTAAAGTTCAAGTAAATTTTGATCCTCTTTGCACACACACGCACGCACATCCTATCCCCTCTGCACACAAACACACACACACACACACACACACACACACACACACACACACACACACACACACACACACACACACACACACACACACACACACACACACACACACAAACAGATATGTTGCAATGTGAAATTTCTGTGGAGGACTGAGCACTTGAATATACATTACTGTTCCAGGAGCTGTGTTGCAAATAGCCTGCCTGGCATTCTTTCAGGTATTTGATGGCGTACTGAATATCCTGACCGGGAGTCTGGTTTCACTGGCTTTCATAGGGTTAATTCACCTTGAGGCAACAGACATAAAATGCAATGAAAAGGGAAGTGGACAAGCTGCACATTCTTTTGTTAAAAGAACAAAACCTTTATTTACACATTCATGTTTTGTCAGTGCACTACTCCCAAGTCAGTGCAGAGGTCACTTTAATGCGCCTACAACATTGTGTCTCAGCTATTATTCCCCTCTAAGCCCCCTACAGGTTCAGCACTGTCAGTACACAGGCAGGGCTGGGCCTTGGTCCCCTGTTAGGTTATTGACAACACCTCCACCTTAGGGTGGGGCTTTATAACGCCTTCTCACTCTTTCAGTAGACACTTCTTTGCTTTTCTCTTCTCTCACTTGTTTTCTCCCCTCTCTTGCCTCTTGCCACAGGTAACACACTGACACACTTATTCCATCCACACATGCACAACCTTGTAACCAGTACTTCACCCCTAGAAATTTGTTTGGTTAACTTCCTTTGCTTTCTTAAACCTTTTATTATTTAAAATCTATGTTTGTTGTCTTGTCCCTCATTATGCAATGGTGTACGAGCCCACTGTTACACAGTATAAACTCCTATTGTTCACTTGAGATAAGTTCCAATGAGCAAATGAGACATTAGCGAAATTAGACTGTCCACCTTAAGGACAAAACCCCAACAATGTAGTTTATGCAGTACAATGCAGTGAAGAGTGCCCAGATCTGTATATTGAAAAAACCAAGCAAGGGTGAAATGTCTTTAAGCTCCAAGACAAAGTCCAGTTGCTTAGAACTTAGCTCCTTTGACTATCATGCCCTAAATGAGAATCTACACAGCCATTAGCAAACAGTGACATTTATGTATACCTACCATTCGAATACATACAGCTTCATTGACCATATCAAGACTATGTAAGACTGATGTAAGGCCTATTTCATGAAGAAACATCTGATACCTACATTCTACATTTATGTTTTGTGAGTAATAAAATGTTTGAACATTGCAGGTTTTACTTATAACCCAGAGTGCTGGTAAACCATTTGTTCAGTTATTAGAACCGCTTTAAGTTCAGTTGCAGTTCAATGTCTTTTTACTTTTGGCAGCACAGAATTTTAGGCGGTGCTGTACTGGTTAAACAGCACACAAGGACACATCCTGGTAGGCCGCAGTGTCTGCTGCTAAACCCACACGTACTGTATGTTAATGTAGTATATTTGCCCCAAGTACCTAATTACTGGCCCAAACAGACAAATGGAGGGCTAAATTTCCTTCTCAGCACACCCCTAATTTCAGCACCACACCCTCATCCACATTAAGACCACTGACCTTTCTCAAAATGAAAAGTATTGATGCCAGCAGTATAATTGGGTCTTATTGGTACAGTTAATAACAAAGTTGCTAAAGGTTTATTTATTTTTGTGCTACACTGAGGCTGTTAGCATTGTGCAAAAGAGCCCTGAGTAATGAAAAGAAATCATTCAGGCTGTGAAGACAAAGCACTCAGACTTTCATCTTATGAAAGACCATGGCATTATGAACATGAGAGGGGTAATTTATTAATTAATACTGAGATGTATCATAGCCACAGAATATGTGAATGGCTCCCAAAGGACCCTGAGCATATTCAGAGAATTCCATAATTGCTCTTAACTAATGAATTTATGCATGCTTAAGCTGTTATTGATGTTTCTTTAAGTTAAAGTTAAAATTACTTTGTCTTTGGACAGTCAGCCTACAATTACAGAACAAAACAAGTCTCTCTTGCTTCTGTTTGGAGCAATAGCCCTACTGATGATTGTACTAAGAAATCTTTCCATATAGTTTTTTCCATTGATGTTCATTGTCATATCTGATATTTGGAGTGCTCTGCTAAAAAAAGATTGTTAAGGTTGTGGCGATGCAGAAGTGAAAGTGATGCTAGGTAAAAACCCCAAAAATGTCCTTGGCTTGAATTGGTTTGAAAGATATTAGCAAGGGCTGACTAATTCCTACTGCTGCTATTTTGAAGGCAAACCTTGAAAAATTGTCTGAAAACAACACTGCCAATGTGAGGAAGTATGCCAAGAGAAGGTTATGAGTAATGTTGGGTAATATTTGTTTCCTTATAATGATTAATACATATAGTATATACAGTGTGTTTACTTTTTTATTGCAAATGTAGCTTGTGGATGGGACCTCACAGTTGAGAGACTTTTCACTCACATGCATCTTTGAGTAGCTGTTGAGTAGCCAGCAATAACTTGTAATTGATTTCATCTATTACCATACACATTGAAATAACTCATATATTTTTTGAGAAAAGAATAACTTTGCTATTCAGATATGGACATAAAAAACGCATTTGTGATTAATGTTGAGATTGAGGAGAAAGGACAGAGAGGTGAGGAGGGGAGTGGAGGGGTTTCTCAAGGTAATGTTTCTGCATACTGGTGTCTCTCCCCATTTAGTTTGTGTAAACATCTTGTGTCGGAGAGATGTCTTTTTCTGCACTGAGCTGCCTCCCCTGATGTTTTCCCCGACAGTTTTTTCCATTGGATTTTCATGGTCATATCTGATCTTTGGAGTGCTCCGCTAAGAAATATTTTTTATTAGCTGTGGGCCTTGATAAAGTGGAGTAAAGAGAGAGAAGTAAAGAGAGAGACAGAGAGAGAGAGAGAGAGAGAGAAATTGCTGTGCTGCAGAGAACAGCAGGTTCTGTTCTTTATTAATTACACACATGCCCACTTTGGTTATGTTCTATGGCGCTGAGGGTTAAGTAAAAATCTGCTCATACCTATTCTCCCTTAAGACAAATTGTCCCTTTTCCTCGATTCAAGGATCAAAGCCCACAAATTGTGCTTAAACAACCACTTAGTGTTTTAAGTGGTTTTCTGCTGGTTTCAGACAACTTGTGTTTTCACTGTTGACTGATAGCATCCAAAAAAGGGGATTATCCACTAATTGTTGCTGTTTTCAGGGTGCCTTTTATTTGATATTTTAGTTCTCTGTCCAGCAGTACAAATGCACAAGGTTTTATTATTTATGAAGAGCCAAGCAGTGTAAGGGAAATAAAAAAGAAAGGGTTTGCAGTCAACTTTAGGCCAATCTGCAGCGACAAATATGTGAAACATCAATTTTTAAAGGCGATGAATCATTTATCACGATATCTGGTAAGTCTGAGAGAAGAATCACCCAGGACACATCCAGGACTTATCTTCCAAAAATCATTTAAGTCTTACCATTATCATGACCGAGCCAGAGAGTGTGCGGAATCACACAGTTTCCATCATTAAACAATATCACAGGGAATCTTGTCAGTTAATTAAAAAAAAAACACACATTAAATTATGTCAAATAGTGTCATTTTGTACAATGTATTTCCATGGAAAACATTAAATAAGACATAATGATAAAGCATTAGCTTATACCTCGGAGACATGATGAAAATGCACGTGGCCATCAAAAGGGAAAAATTAGATGAGCTTTCAGCTATCTGCAAATAGAACTAGGGAGGGATTGTCGTGGCTCGTGAGATAAAGATCAATTCAATTCAGCACCCCATCAATTCACAGACATCACCACACTGCACAAGCCAAAGCATTTATTTTAAATTGAAATCTAAAATGGGAAAATGGTCCCTGGCCAAGCGAGTAACCTGTAAAGCAAACAGAACAAACAGCCACACAACTTGGGAAGTTTCATGATGAGGTTTGTGCAGTATAAGGCAGCAGTGTGTGCGATGTTGAAGCCTAATTCAACTGCACATAAACTAAATTAATCTGTTACTTTGCAGATTTAGATTTATGTTTTGCATTTTTGTGTCAGACCCATGACAGGCTCAGCTTTCTTAAAACCCTCTGATTTGATAGTTTAACACTCTTAACAATATAAACTAGTTTACAATGTTTATACACACAGACACTATTCATTTGTAGTAAGACACACAGACATAGTCAGAACCATGTCTTGCCACTGTGGACAAGCTTTATATTTATTAATCATGGCCATGGATGGAACATTATCTTTCTGTAAATACCTCTCAAGGCTTTTTGTGCAGCTACGTTGACATATGGAACACCTGTGGAATGTTATAAAACCAAAACTCCAAGACTGAACAGATAAAAATCTCCTCAGAGTGCAGTGCTGTATAGTATGACCTTTCTAGCTCTCCCCCTGGGGCACAAAGTCAATGTCGCTCTCAATATTGCATTAAGAGGAAGTAAGTTATGGTAAGAGTATAAAACTGTGGGACACATGGAAACATGTTTTTAAAATGCAAACATAAAGAACTGAAGATGGAAGCAAGCTTGAAAAAAAAAATCCCAGGCCTGGAGGTCTGCAGTGGAGAAACATGTTCACTTTACTCATCTGAGAGACCAGAGCCTCCAATCAACCTAATCCTTTCCCACTCAGAACATGACTGCACCACAGCTTTGATGTTAATGAAAGAGAGACCCACATCAAAGTTAATGTGCAGATCTTCAGCTCTGATTGAAATTTGAAATGGCCGCCACATGTAATTGTCCACTGAAGTCCAGAAGTAAAGCTGAATCCTAAAACCCAATGAGAAGCATTAACTTTGACCTTCAAAATATGAATAGCTATGACTGCTAAAGATGTCCTCTTTCCATGCTATCCTATATGTCCTGTTTTCCTATATCATTATGCTAGAAAGTGATTAGTCAATGTGAGTTAAACCTGTGTCAATTTGTGCATCTCATCTCTCAGCTTAAGACCATGCATAGTGAAAGCCTTACATTTCTACTTCTTTCTCTATTTGTGTTTACTGTTCTACTATACAAACTAATCTACGCTATTACAATAAAGATTTTACATGTGTATTTAGCAAATTCTGTGTTTTGTTTATATCTTTTTATTTAACATAATGAAATCATTTTTGATTGTACATATTCACGTAAGAGGAGAAACAGACAGGTCAGTCAGGCTAGTCTGTATGGCTTTTTTTTGCTCAGGTCAGAAAACCTGCCACAATGTGAAACCATTTTTTATAAAACATAACAATTCAGAATATATTGCCAAAATAAATCCATACAAACTGTGCTTTTGTTAGTAGTCTGGCTACTGGCTAATGGATTTGATAGTTTTAACAAACTACAATCAAAAATGTGTATGTAATAATCCCTTCCTACCTGTTTCAGTCCAGTCACACTGGACCTGTCACATCATTTCCTTCATTTGTTAGCCAGTGTAGGCAAACCTTAGTAATTATTTCTATAAACACCCTGTAAAAACCCAGTAAAGTGAAAACCATGCTTGGATTGGTAACATGTTAAAAACTGTGTATTCCAAAACTGTGTTTGAAAAGGTGTGTTAAAGTCCTGAAGTCAGTTCTACTATATTGTGCAGTTTAACAGCTTTTCACTGCTTGACAGCGGGACTAAAGCACAGCCTGCTTACGTAAGAAGGCTATGTTTAGCATATAATAGCATTGCATGGGCAGTACCTCAGGGCTTTGAGCCAACCCTACCACAGTAACCAAGGGCAAGGGAAATACCAATAGCAATGTTCATATTGGCTCAAATGATTTTATTCCTTCTTTGGTATGAGACTCTTTTTGTGGTATGAGATGCTCTGCGACTATATTACTTTTGACTTAACTGGGTCTTCAAGGCATCATTTGAGTATGCAAAAGTGTGTCCTTTTCGAAATCCGCTGCTGTCCATGGTGCTGATTACCAAAATGATACCATTAACCGCCTCCCATTTCATGCCATCAGTGTCATGGCACTGTCTCTACTGTCAGTTTTGTTTTATTAGCATTTTTATCAGCGCCTCCTGATTAGGGTCACTGTTCTTTAAAGCCCTGTATGTGTGATATACTGCAGTGTAGTAATAGGTATATGTGATTTATGGACTGAAAATTTAGGTCCCCTGGCTGCAGTCCAGGATTGACTATACGTCTGTGCCTATTGATTAGGTTATGACATTTTAATTACCCAGAATATAGCTTATTGGCTGAGCTGCTGTCGAAAGTTATTTAGTTTGATGATGTGTATGCATATGCCAATTGCACATAAATTACAGCGTTTCTAAAGCTACCAACAGAATTGTGTACTTTTTATTTCATTTCAAATAATTCAGTATAATATTTGTTTAATATCTATGACATAGAATCACAACTAATGTCATATTTTATTTTACTTTCATTGATTGATGGTGTCATATAGTAACCCCTTCTCATCTTTCAAAATATGAGTGGAGTTTCAAATCTCATTTGAAAGTTGCTTTCAATCAAAGCATCAGCTAAATGCAATGTAAAGTCATGTTTATGTGTGTATGTGTTTGTTTTTTGTTTATATGTGTGTGTGAGTTCCAATGGAGGTTGTTACTCAGTCCACAACCCTACATGTATGTGTAGGTACATGAGGGTCACCTTCAGCTATGGTCAGGTGACTAGATGTGTTTAGTGAGCTTGTAATGATGTCATTAAGGTATGTAATGCTCCATGACATTGTACCACTCATCCTACTGCCTCCTCCCAAGACAGTGTGACCATCCTGAAGCAGTGCAGGGCTTTACACTTTATGATTTCCATTCATCCTCCTTCTCCTTACAATGGACCCTGTTCACACTAGTCATTTATGTGTTTTGGGTAAATCTGCTTGCAAGTGGCTAGTTGTAAAGACAGGTGTGAACAATGGCCAAATGCTTTGGAATCTGATTGCTCACACCACATGTGGAGGTGGTTTAAGATTGTTATATCCAAATGTGTTCTCTTGGCGGAGCAAACTTCCCTCCGCTTCGCGTCGGGAAGTTCTTAGGCTCCACCTCGTTGACTTAAAACCGTTTAATGCACGCCTCGTCGGATGTTACCCCTTACGTAATAGACCAATAGACCATTCTAAATTCTAAAGGTACATTCTAAAGGTAACTCCATTTGCAAGTGATCAGCTGGCCTGAGACACATTGCAACACTGGTGTGAACGAAATGTGTCTTGGCTGACCACTTGCAGTCAGATTTACCCAAAGCACATTTTACTGACTGCTGTGAAAAGGCTCATAGATGAGAGGCTGGTTCTGTCCCAGTACACAAAGTGCTTCACAGTGGTCTTAAATTAAGAACACTGGTGGTAACCAATATTCTGTGTTGAGTCATCTGGTGTGTTCTGAGATGCCACAAGAAGATGTGACATGCACAGACAGGTATGCATCACATTACACTAGACAGAATGGGGTACTGTATGTGTGCCACCTGCAGTGTAAAAGCCATTGGCACTATCATCATCACAGATCCTTATGGATTGCATTAGGCTACATTTAGCAGATGTCCTGCCAGTGCAATTACAGGGATAGCGTTTATCTGCCCACCTTGTGAGGAGCGTAGCCTGTGAACAATGCAGGCAGGCGCACACACACACACACACACTCTCTCTCTCTCTCTCTCTCTCTCTCTCTCTCTCTCTCTCTCTCTCTCTCTCTCTCTCTCTCTCTCTCTCTCTCTCTCTCTTTCTACCTCTCTCTCACATACACACACGTACATAAATATAGCTACATACAGTAACGTGCAAAGGTTTTAGCCAGGTGTGAAAAAAATGCTGTCAACTAGGAATGCCTTCAAAAATTGAAGTGTTAATCATTTATGTTCATCAATTAACAAAATGCAGTGACTGAACAAAAGAGAAACCTAAATCAAAATAATATTTGGTGTGACCACCCTTTGCCTTCAAAAAAGCATCAATTCTTCTAGGTATACTTGCATAGAGTTTTTGAAGGAACTTGGCTGGTAGCTTGCACCAAACATTTTGAAGAACTAACCATAGATCTTCTGTAGATGTAAGCTTCCTGACATATACAACCATTTTGGTGTAATTGGTTGATCATACAGCTGACTATAATCCTGCAAAATCCCTGACTTTGTGTGTACCCCTGTGTGTGTACACTGTACCTAAAACTTGTCAAAAAACAACTTATGCCCATCAAGTCCTTTCAGCCTTATGGGTGGGTTTAACATTAAACATGTGGATGGCTAAAAAGATACAGCACTGTACAAAGATTTAGGCAGGTGCCTTCAAACCAGCATCAATTCACACACAGGGGTACACACAAAGTCAGGGATTTTGCAGGATTGTAGTCAGTCACCAAATATTGATTTGATTTAGGTTTCTCTTTTGTTTTTTTTTTGTTTTGTTTTTTAAAATTGCAGCTTGGCTTACTATGCACCATTCATGTAATTTACATGATAACGTGGCACAAAGATAACCTGGCCCAGAATCTACTTTTTCACCACTGCATTCATATGGCATTGATAGGCAAAAACTGCAGGGATTGTTCTAACCGTTAGCAATTTATGTTTATGTCTATGGTTGATGTTTGCATGTAAATAACCACAACCACAACCAAATCTCTCCTTGTACTTCTTCCTCCCCTTGTGCTCTCCCTTACAAAATGCAGTGGAAAACACTTGACTGACAAGACCTGCTATCTCTCAGCGGCCGCCACCAGCCACATGACTTCCCTTTGAGATCATTTGCAAAATCTGCATGTCTAAGTTGCACCCTTATCAACAACAGCAACAGAGGGAAGATGAATGCAGCGTCCTATTGGAATGATAAGAGGGCACTCTGGCTGGAAACTTCTCTCGGGCCAGTTATATCCACACACATCTGCTGCTGTTTTGTTAAGATTAGATTAAATTCAGGAAAGTGGTAATGCGATGCCACTTTTGCGAGCAGAGATAAATTGCCATCTGCTATTCGCTCCCTCTTTCTTTTGCATTCCGGCTCATGCGGACCCTCACAATCATTTTAACTCTCGCTTGGAATTTCATTATGTGCTTTCTAGCACATGGTCTCACATTAGCAGAGTTGCGTAACTTTGAGCATGTGTGTGTGTGAGTGTGTGTGTGTGTGTGTGTGTGTTGTGAGGAGTGGGGGGGACAAAGTGCATACACCCACTGTTACACAGCACACATCTGGCATATTTATATTACAAAGTAGAAAAACAAATGGAGAATGTACAATATTAGTGTTATGAATTAACAGAACCACAGGAGTGTTCTCATTTTCAGATCTCAGAGGTGCAGTGGGCTTTCAAGAGTGTTTTTTTTTAAATAAAGTGGTGAAGATCCACTTTTATCAGTGAGTCTGAAGGCAACAGTGACCTCAGTGGGTTACTTTGAAGTGTGCTTGCCTTCTGAAAGCATAGCAGCCTCATGCCCCCTCCATACAACCAGGTGGCCTGTGCCCGCTTGAGCGTGAGTCGCTGTGATGGCTCTCAAAGGCATTAAGTAGTGCAGCAGTTACTGAGGAAGAGAAAGAACAGATGGAGCTGGACGCTGGTGGAGTGGGGGATTTGGTGGGGGGGGGGGGGGTGTAGCTTAGCTTGAGGACTGTCACAGGACCACAGGGGCAAAGTCAGACATAGTCGTGGCCTCAGCAGACATGCCTCACTTTGGAAAGTGCTGAGTCACGCTGCTCCTGCACCAGCCGGCCGGCCATGCCCAAAGAGAGGTGCCACTGGAACCTCCGGACCAAGCGGGTCATGAGAGATCCACATCAGCGGCACATTTTACATGTTGGGCCGCTTGCTGGCAATTAGGCAAGCACAAGACCAAATGACGTAAGCGCATGACGTAATCATGTAAATAGACAAAGACATGAACATTATTAAAACAAAACAGGACCAGTAGCAAAATGTAATTACACCAACCTGCCCATTGTTCCACAGTGTATCTTTGAACAACCATTAACCATTTAAATTAGCTTAAAAGTGTCATAATTGGTTCACAGTGAACACACATGCTCACACACACATTCAGAGCTTGACTACGGTTGAATTGGCACTTGGTTGTGTACCCACTGTGGTAATGTCACATTCTCCACTTCTGTTCTTCGTTCACAATGCCAGGCACTCCAGGCAGGTGAAAGGACTGCTGACTGAAGCAAAATTTAGTGAAAAAACTTGTATGTAAATGTTTATACTCATAAAATATTTAACATTATATAACTCTGAATGGGCCTGAATCTGCTTGATCACTGCCAAGGTGATTTATCACCTTTTCTGCTCCAAATTAAGAAATATTTCCTAAGGGTGGCATCTAAAAAGTATTCTGCCGCACATGAATCTCTAAAATGCACACATCTTGAATATCAATTAAATTCTATATATAAGCCAATGGCATCACCAAAAAAATTTAATAGACAGCGTAATCTGTACATAATTCATCTATTAACCAGGACCAAGGAGAATACAGTACAAACACAAGAGAGATGTTATTCAGAGCTAAATGGAAGGGGACCAACATTTGACATGAACATGAAACTGCAAGTGATTAAGCCACATGAAAAAGACAATGCGCTAATTCACCATTTGAGATGTGCACAATTCAACTATATCATTACTCAGAACATGGCTCTCTACAGTTAGACTATAGACAACTTTCTCATATTTACAATAGGGTCTCAGACTTTGCTGGCTCTCTATGTAGTTCTGATAAGGCAGTTACCACCATGGTAGACATTAGGGCTGAATGCTCGGCAGCAGGTGCCTTAATTTCCAGTAACTGCAGGTTATTACTGAATATATCTTAGAGAATGGAGTGGATAATGGTATGGGCTGATGTTTGGTGCTCGTCTAATCGGACCATAATGACTTAATTCCATTTATCTCTGGCGTGCAGAGAAGGACTCGGACAATGGAGTGGAGGAGTGGAGGGCATGGGGGGGTCATAGAGAAATGAGTGAGTGTGCTGCACCATGCACAATTTACAACATGCACAATGTCAGGTGCTCTTACATTTCAAGGGTGTTGCTGTAAACGACATCATAGTTTAAGTGTCACAGTGAAATAAGAAAAGTGTTGGGTCATTCATTTTTAATTTAGCAAGAGATAAATTTGTCCCAGAAACATTGTGTTGTCAATAACATTGATTTAGCTGTAAACTGGGTGTGAACAGGGGCTGATCACCTCTTCCTGTCTTGCCCTGTTCTAATGTCCCTTCTAAAACTGCTTGTTCATTTCCTTGTCTGTGATTGGCTGAATCACGTTCCAAACCGTTGTAAATCCCAGCATAATCATACAAGTTGTCCTCATAACATTCTATTACAAATGTCCATATTGTTCCACAGTGAACCTCAATTTAAAACTATTACAAAGTAGCAGAAAGTAGTGGAACTGTCCAATGATGACTTTGTTGTAAACTTGTAAACTGAACCTTAATTGAGCAGCTGTACGAATTTGAATGACATATATCCAAATAGATATTCAATAGTATGTCTCTGCACAGTTGCACTGGGCTGTGTAAATGCCAGTAAGGAGCAGAAAAACAGTCAGCTCTTTGTGACGACGTTGCTGAGGAATGGTCCAATAGCCATCTTAGAGGCAGCACAGAGGCTGTGTGTCTGCTCAGACACGGAGCTGTTAAGTCCATAATCATTCTGAAGTGGCACAGGAGCCACATCAAATTCAAGTCAAAATGAGCCTTTAATGACAAGAGGACAGGCACAAACTGAAATAAGCTGCTGGTCTCCATGGAGACTCATGGAACAGGGAATACAAAACCACTGTCTGACGCAAGACCTTTAATATTTTTCCCCTTTTTATGATGACTGACCCTAAGTAAACTGTGGGTGCTATTTGTGGTTATGCTTATGAAAAGAATATTTAATGTACCATATATGGCAGTCTGTATGGTATGACATAATATGCCAGCTATGACACACAAGTACATGTAATCTCAGCCTGACCTCTTGTTCAAACTCTTTGTGACTGTTTACTTTATCACCTCATAACTATTTTTTTTGTTACTAGCTACGCCTAAAACAGTTTAGTGTGATATGCTTAACATTAAAATTGTAGACCGCCATCCCTCATTTTTTTCAGTTTCTAAGCATTCAATTTTCTCCCTGTTTTGACTTATTTTACTTGCCTCGAAAGAAATCACCTTTTGCCTATTCCCCCCAGGAGCTGAACAAACAGTCAGAAATGAGGTCTCCCGGGTCACTTAGAAGAGGGCTGATAATAGAATTCATTTTTGCCTTCAGGCAATGCAGGCTGCATTTAGCCCCAGTTGTTGGAGAAATTCATTCAGCACTCCCATGTTTGCATTTGAATGTTTATAAGGATAATGTTTGTATTAAACTTGTTATTGTGCCCCAGTTACGTAATCAGTATTTTGGTTAATTCCAGTTATCTCGTCATAATGGACCCAAAATATTGATTCCGATATCCTGCTGTTAATTCACAGCTTTGGTTTCGCCGTAGTAGCCTCTCCTCAGCTAATTGTTGCTTTTAAAGGTCACGCCTAATGAATGTTTCGGATGAGCGGCTGAGGCGTGATTATCGCGGTGCTTATCTCGGCATACTAAACATGTGTAAATGTCATCAGGGAGACGTCGGAGCCAGCCTAAAATGATTAGGCTTTGATGCTGCTGGTGCCAGTCACTGCTCACTCCCTCGGCATCACCAGCTCTATTGAGGTTCCTGTGGAGTGGTGATGTTTTCGAAGCTAATGTTGTTATTGTGTGTGCTTGTGTGGATGCATTAGGAAGATCCTTGCTGTGAGTGCATGTTAACTACAGGCTATGGCTAATGAGCTTTAACCATCTTTGGCATTAGCATGAGCCAACATGTCATTTCAGTGATGGGTGTTGAATACAAAGGCATCCCTTTGCTAAGTAGACCTGACAGGCCACGTTGACAGGTGATCCCTTCAGAGTGCACTACTGACAGATCAGTGAGCAGGAATTGGGAAAAAAATGGTAAGAAGTGTAAGGATCCACTTTCTCAGACCAACGACGGAGCTGAGTGTGGACGAAGGTTATCGCATGTTCTGGACTTATGGAATGGAAATAATTATAAACATGTGCATGGCAAACATTAGAGTAACACTTATATGACCCGTTTATCTGACTCCATGAAATAATAGTTACCTCCAATATCACTATACAGCTTAAGAGCTAATAGCACAGTAATGGCATGGCACACGAAGAGATGTATATGAATGGTAAATGAATGAACAGTTTATTAACCAAATACAAGTTAACCTTTACAAGTAACACAGAGATTCACTGTAATGACCAACTCAACCAGAGATATAAAGAAATCAAACTAAACTCCAAATAAAAGATAGAGAGAAAGAGAGAGGGAGAGAGAGAGAGACACACAGCGTGTGGGAGCGTCGTAGGTGAAAGACAGCTCAATGAGTTTTCCACTAGCATTGCCTTAAGTAGCCAACCTGATGCCAGTTGTTCAGCACACCATGAGGTGTTATCTTGGGGGCAGGGGTGTTGGAGACAGCCCACTGCCTCACACTACTCAGTAACCTTTGGATCTGAGATCTTTATTAGAATAACCCGAGTCTGTTTCAGAATTTAGACCAGTATATCACTCACAATGAGACCATCAGAATGAAACCAAACATGACATGTACATCTCATAGCATTTCTACAATACAACATACCCTTAATTATCCTGTCCTTGCCCTAAGGATGACCTGAGTAGGTCTCCACACCAAATGTTGGCAGACCACAGATAAGAACACAGTGGGGTGTGGCACCTAACTAAACACAAGAGCATGCAGCGGGGGAGCTCCTCTGAAGCACCCTTTATTGTGATAACACAAATTCCTCTGTTGAGCTCATTCAGAGTAGTCATCCTTGAATCCAGATCCTTACAGAAGCATGGGGATGTCTGGTGCTGGAATAGAAATTAGGTTACACTTTATTTTACAGACCCTGTTACAGCGTGTCTACATGATGAAATACAGTGTAACAATGTGTGTAACAATATGTAACATTATGTACTTACACTCTATTTAGGGTTAGGATTAGGGTTAGTAGCGTTAGGTGTGTACAGTGTAACTACAGAAAGTTAAATGCTGTTACGCTGTAAATGGAACCGCAAAACCTAGAAATTACCTAGAAATTAAGTAAATGGCAAACATATAGCTGTATAATGACAAATACATGGCTGCTGTCTGTGAATATGAAAAGAAAAGAACAAATCCATGGTAATTTTAGCATTTTTCCTCTAACATATTTCCATTGCATTTGTAAAGTGTGTGCAAAACAGATTCAATTTTATAAAGTGGTATTGGTGGAGGAAAAAAATAATAAAATATGTGGCCTGTAAAATACATGGACTGGCAGAGAATTATTAAAATAAGAAAAAAAAAACATTTTAAAATCTGTCCTAATACCACTCCCTCTATTACTTTAACAGTCAAGAATAACACCTCAAATAGCTCTGTTCTTCTGTAGTCAGCTGAGCGTTCACTGCTGCAAAAGCTGCACAGCTTAGTTAATTCCACCAGAAAACAGGCTTGCACGGTTCTTCATTTTTCACTTTGGTAATTTGTGAAAGTTTGTCATCTTGCTTTTGCTATGTTGATTGCACCGAATGAATAGAAAACAGCTAAGATCTCTCTCACTTTCTGTCTCTCTCTTTCGGTGTGTGTGTGTGCACGTGTGTGTGCATGCTTTTTTGTGTGTATGTGTAAGTGTGCTCAGCCATACATGTGTCTGTCTGTAGTGTTGAAATGTGTCTGTCTGTAGTGTTGCGTGTCAGTTTGATGTGCATCACTAGTGACTTCACCCTTGAAGTGAAAGGGCAGAAGACGGCGAGTGATTTTACAGATGAAAGGATTAAGGTAATTGGCAAGGGTGGATGTACCAGTGGCCTAAACAGAGGGGCGGGCAAAAAAAGAAAAACCTGAACCTGAATTGTAGTGTAGGGAACTCATTACAAGTCTATTTGTGTGAGAGAGTCTGTTGATCTGTCTGTATGCACAAATACTGTACACATAAAAATACACATAAGTTGGCCTTAACCATGAGGTGACATGTGATTGACAGCTAAATTTGCCACCAGTTTATTTGAACAATCCTTGTTGCAATGACACTAATGGCCTTTAACACTCTATACTTACACTGTACATACCTAATGCTAACCGTATTCCAACCCTAACCCTAAGGTTAAGTACATAATGTCACATGTTGTGACAAACTTTATTACACTGTACCTCGTGACATAGATCACGCTGTGACAGGGACAGTAAAATATAGTGTCACACTGGAGTCTGCCTAGACAGCGCACATTTTATGTGTCTAGACCGAGTCCAAATACAGTGGAAAATTGTGTCAAAGATTACATCTATTAGAATTTGTTGGTTATTATCAATACCAATACAATAATAAACATTTCAATTACCTATTACAGTGATATTTTACATGTATTCAGTTTGTTGTCAGACACCAGTCCTATTTTGGAGAATTGTAACATTTATAGGAGTAAGCACTAAAACCTTTTTTCCATCTTCTGTCTTGTTTTTTTTTTCCAACTGACTCATCTACCATGGTGACCTGACTTTCAGCTAATCCCTCTGAGCCTCTCTACCTAGATCATTTAGTGACAGTTCTATAAGTCCCTCTAATTCCTGCATTTTAAAAGGCAACACGCTCACATATTAATTTGGGATTTCCTGTGTAGTATACATTTTTTTGTAGTGAAGCTATTTAGAATCAGATTTGTTATAATGCAAATTTCTTTCAGATCAATCACCACCATACTGACATATTCTGAGAAAGCGGGCAATGAGAAAGCGAGCTTGTCAACAGACCAAATCACAAACTGCAGGCTCTGGGGTGCATATGAAAGTCTTGTCACGTTTTCCCACCAATCTGTGGCTGTCTCCGTGGAATGGGCTTGTGTAATTGGGCAAGAAAGCATAGGTGATGAGGTGTAACCAAGGGAAGTGGGACCAGAGGCTGTGATGATGACAGGATGTTGCCATGATAAGGTCATCATAAGTTTCATCGAATCATGTGTCCTTTGTGTGTACACTATGTTGTGTTCATGAATACATCACTTCCCCCAGTTAACTCAGTGGTGTGGTTACACCTGTGCACATCAAGATATCTATATTGCTTTTCTCGTTGGACATACTTTATTTTACTGTCCTTGTTACATCAATTATGCACAATTATGTAACATATGTGACGATATGTAACATTATGTACTTACAATGTACCATAGGGTTAGTGTTAGGTATGTACACTATAAGTACATTATAAGTACAATTAAAAAATGAACTGTAAAATGAAGTAATACTGTACCTTATAATCTTAGGATGAGCAAAAAAACATATTTTGACATTAATCTAATCTTGTAGGGGTCACTGTGAAATCCCAGTTCCTCATATTTCTGTGACCATGGGAAAGATGTTGTTGGTGTGTGCTTCATATGTGGGCATCTGCCATCTTTGTGTATCCTGGTATGTTGTGATCTAAATCTCCACATTATGTCATTTCATTTGGATGCCTGTAGTACATCTGAACTAACAACATACAGTATCTCACAAAAGTGAGTACACCCTTTGCGTTTCAGCAAAAATGGGCCATATCTTTTCAAAGGAACAATACTACTCAAATGAAACTTCAATATGTTTTTCAGTAGTCAATGTGCGGCTTGTGTAGCAGTATTAATTTACTGTCTGTCTGACTACAACTTTAGACACAGGCATTTTTGTGTACATAGCAGGCCACAAAAGTGAGTACACCCCACAGTGAACATGTCCAAATTGTGTCAAAATCGGTAATTTTTTGAGCGAGTTACCTACCACTGCCACAATATGAAATTCACCAGAGCTGCACAGGTTGTTTTTGTGCTCCTTTTTATTCCTCCATTATGGCATTATGGACCTGGAAGATGTTAGATACTGGTACTCCTTCATCTCCCGTTTAAGGATGCCCCATGGGTACTCAATAGGGTTCAGGTCTGGAGACATACTTGGCCACTGCATTACCTTCACTTTCAACTTCTTCAGGAAGGCAGTGGTCATCTTGGAGGTGTTTTAGGTGTTGTTATCATGATGAAAAAAAACTGTTGTGTGTCCCAGTTTCTGAAGGGGGGCATCATGTTCTGCTTTAGAATGCCACAGCACATTTTGCAATCCATGATTCCTTCAATGAACTGCAGTTGCCCAGTACTGGCAGCATTGAAGCAGCCTCAAACCATCATTTAAGCCAAAAAAGTTTATCTAAATCTCGTCAGACCCCAGGATATGGTTTCAGGGATTCATGCTTTTGGACTGCATGTCTTCAGCAAAAAGTTTTCAGCCTTTCTTTGTCATCAAGTTTTAAAAGAGGCTTTCATCTGGAAGGATGACCATGAAGACTGAATTGTTGCACTGTGTGGCATATTATTTCAGCCTGACCTCCCACCTCTGCAACCACTGAAGCAATGCTGGCAGCAGTCATGCATTTATTTTTTGAAGGCAACTTTTGCATCTGACACTGAGTGTGTGGACCCAACTTCTTTGACTGATCCTGCCAATGCCTGTTCTGACAATGCACCCATTTTGGAAAACCACCTAATGACTCAAGCCATGATGGTGTAGCTCAGTTTCATGGTGTTGCTGATCTTTTATAGCATAGGCCATCATTCTGTAAAGCAACAATTCCTGAGTTTTCTTTTTTGCCATGAGGAGCCATGTTGGTCATCCAGTGGATAGTATGAGAGAATTATAGCCAAAACAATAAAATGAATAGCTCTAACTTACATGACACACAAATTTGTAGGGTCCAGTTGAGCAGACCAAAACACAAAAATGATTAATTGGACAAGTGGCTTTTTATGGTGGAATGATATGTACAGTTATCATTCAGGGTGTACTCACTTTTGTGGCCTGCTATTTATATAAAAATGCCTGTGTGTAAAGTTCTTTTCAGAGGACAGCAAATGAATACTACAGCAAATGAATACTGGTACAAAGCTGTACATTGACAACTCAAAAACCTATAGAAGTTTCACTTGTGTAGTATTGTCCCTTGAAAAGATATAGCAATTTTTGAAGGGTGTAGGCCTACTTACTTTTGTGACATGCTGTAGTACGCGGCATGTGGTGTAATATTTGCTGAAATTTCATGCACTCATTTTCAGCATTTGAAACATAAAATATTCATGTACTGCAGGCATTATATTCATATAGTGACAAAAAAGCTCAGAAAGACTTAATCTCTCTTTACATCAACGGCGAACATCTCCTGTGCCAGAGACTCCAACTGCCACATCAGACATATTTGGTAAGTGGGGTGGGGTAATTAGTGTTAATTAAAAGAAAACTTAATTATATCCTTGACTGAGCAGCGAAGTGCCACGAGCGCAGTACACATCCCTGCTCTTGAACGAGGTGATAGTATGAGATGCAAAAGTAGTTCAATGTCCAATTTCTTTAGATAGTTCCACAGGAAGATGGCTTGTTTTAATAAAATATGTGTGACATGTAAATGCATTTAAAGGATGCACACTATGGGGCTTGTATGTATGTATGTATGTATGTATTTGCATATTTCATGTATGCTAGCTTGCATTGTGTTTGAACAATTAAAAAAGAAAGAAAAATTGCTAAGCTAAGAATACATTTTATGTTACTTTGTAATTTGATAACAAAACCTCAAATGTCTGTGAACTTTAGCAGTGACTTGTTCACCAATAACAGACTGTTTTTATTTTCACATATAAATAAATGGTTTACTTGAAGCAGGTCAGGCCAAGAGTAAGTGTGCTGCTGTGTGTAGGTTTTGTCTCCGTATTGGTTGGTATTACACAGGCATGTGTATATACATGTGTTATATTCATTCTTCTGCTTTAACACAGAATTTCTGACATTCATTCCCATGGCTGTTGTTTTACAGTCATGCTGACGTGATGGAGCGACACATCCTGTGCGAAGATTGGGTCAAACATGAAACACGGATGCATTCAATTATTCATCCACAAATGAAAAATGAATCAGGACATATTCCATATTCTCACTTTGAGTAGCACAACTGTCTTCAAATTCAGCATAGTCTAAGTAAGTGAGTTGGTAGTGTAGGTGAGACAGGTCCAAAAAAGAACAACAGTAACAACAAAACAAGAAAAAAAACTTTTGTTGTTTGTTTACTCTCTGTTCTAGCAAGGGAACTCCTGCAGGCAGTAAATGAATAGAGTAAAGAAAGACGGATCCTCTCCAGAAATTGGATGGTTCCCACAGCACTAGCTATTCTTATGGTCAAAAATAAGTTGAGCTTCCTCCAATGGGAGAAAATCTCTGCTTGACTGAAGAAGCTTTCATTGCTCTGTAGCACCATTCAGCTCACATTCACAATTTTACATTAGATACACTTTTTTCCAGCCAAAAGAAAATGTAGGCATCTTCTTCTTAGGGTGGGATCATGAGTAATGTGTTTGTGCTGTGCTACATTTTGCACTAATAAACTCTGGGTTAGAGCCAGGATGGACTGCAGGCATCCTAATGGTGCGGTTGGCAAAATAATGTAGTTTGGTGTTTCACAGCAGTTAACTCTACCTTATTGCCTTCAATCACTGAAGACTAGACTCTTCCTCACACACACACACACACACACACACACACACACACACACACACACACACACACACACACACACACACACACACACACACACACACAATGTAAGAGAGTATTACTGCTTTGGCAATGTGAATGTCTTTTCTGTTATGCCAATAATGATGAAATTGAGAGTGAGAAATGTGGTAAATAAAATCAGTATGACACATTCTTGTGGTTCACTTACTCAAAATTTCCTCAGCAAATTTCTCGTCTCTGTTAGCCATTGCCAAGGCCAAAAGCAGGAGCATGAGGCAACAAGGTTGGAGATAGATAGGCACAGAGACAACAGGAAAAGACTGTTCTCTAAAACGCCTGGAACAGGAAAGGGCTTAGGACTTTAAAAAAAAAGAGCAGCAGGGGAGAGAAATGTTGAAAATGACAACAAACAGCTTGACAGAAGCAGCAGTGTCAGGGCCATCCCCTGACAAGAGCAGCCTTAGTGTTGGCAGCACCTCTGCCTCTGCACACAATGTCACTGGACCAACCCAGCTGCCCATGTTGTGCGGTTTGGGCAGCAGTCAACACAATGTACAGTAAAGGTAAATTCGCACTGTACATCATAATATTTGCAGATTTATAGGACCAGAGGAAAGAAAATCCTAGGTTGATGCATGTCTGTTTTTGTTTTTTTTGTTTTTTTCCACAGAGCTTCCTTTTTCTCTGTGAATAACGCAGTGTCCCAGAACTCGCCTCTTTCACAGAGTACATCACAAGGTAACTAAAAAATAACTAAAAAATATTCTCTGATCACACACAAAAAAAGTTTCAGGCTACTTTGTCTTCTCTTCAGATGGTTGCAATCCTTACAAAACATAGATGCTCCCCCCAGGTATGACATGGACATCGTATCACTGTATCTGTATCACTCGTAAACACATATCTAATTTGCATTTTAAAATCTTATAAACACAATAAATAATGAATAAAAATGTTTTAGCAAAATAGTGGTTTCAATATCACCAGCACAGGGCAATTACATGTTTTTGTGGGTTAATTTTAGGTGCTTTTCTGTAATTAAAAATACATCAATACTTAACAGTAAAGTGAAAAACAAAGTCAAGGGAAAGCAAGAAAGCTGTTTGCAGCAGAGACTTTCCCATCTATTATGGCCCCTAATACAGCGGATTCCCAGCACCAAGGCCCCCCAGGTGTCTTGTTCACAGTGCTGTGCCTCATCAGTGCCACCACAGTGATTCTCATTAGATGCCCCCCACTGTGGACCACCTGCATTCGGGCAGCAGATGATATGAAAGGGCTGTGTGGATGCTAACTCAAAGCTCACCCTGTTTACCCCAAATGTTATCCTTTTGAAGCCAGTGGAGGTGTTCTACTGGTACACCCTTGCATCAAGGTTTGTCACAGGGACAGCTCATTACAAACCTCTCCAGGGACGCCTCTAAGGGGGGATTAGATCAGGACAATTCACAGGGTCCACATAGGACTATAATATGATTGGGGTGGGGGCTCAAAATAATTTCCTTTCAGGGGACCTCAACCTTTTTGATGCTGTACTCTTTTAGACGTGTTTCATAAATTATAAAACATGTTTAAAGATTTACCAGGATTCTTACGAAATGTACAAAACAAAATGGTATACGAATGGAAGACTGGTCAACTTAAACAACAGTTTCAACAAGTATAACAAGTTTGTTTTAACAAGTATGAAGAGGAGAATAAGAGGATTTATTACAGAATTGTGTGATTTTTTTTAAAGCAACACTAAAGGTTCTTTTGCACCTTAAAATAATATTTCCAAAATCGTTTCAGTGGTTCATCAACTCATAACAGGGTATACGGCACTTCTGCATTCACTTTGCGGCCCTCTATCAGCTATAACCGCACTATGCAAGTCTGCCAAATCGGGCAGCAGATCTGTATTTTGAATGAGGCATGAGAAACTACAATTACAATAGCCGATAGGTGGAGCACGGCCCTGGGTGAAGCAGACTCGGTAGGTACCTAGCAGCCAGGTAGCTTTTAGCCATTTTGTCTTAGCCATTATGATGGAGCCTGCAAAGAAAAGGAAGGGTGTCATGTCGGAGGAGGCAAATAACAGCAAACAGGAACATGATAGAGAAAGAACTCAAAATAAAGCTTGTGGCCCAGTCCGCCTCAAACACAAAGGTGACCAAGCCTTTGCGGTGACGGGTCCACATCTGTGGCATGATCTGCCCCCACACATTAGATTCGCCCCCTCTATCTCATCCTTTAAATCTAGGCCCAAAACACATCCTTACTCCTTAGCCTTTATGCTTCTTAGCTGACCATTTATCTCTTTTGTAATCATGTGTGTCCATGTTGTAATGTATTTGGTTCTGTGTAGGCCTCTTTGTCTGGTAATGTCTGTGTTTGCCCTGCTTACTCTTTTATTGCTACTTGTTTATGATTTGCTTTTTATTGTTTATGTTTTCCATTTGATTGTTTATGCTTTACATTTTATCTCTGTTGTTTTAGCTACCTTCTGTAGCGCACTTTGGTCAGTGTAAGCCGTTTGAAATGTGCTTTATAAATTAAATTTACTTACTTTATTTGCTTACTAGAGTGAACACTAGACTGGCTTACACCTGTTTGGCAAGAACTGCAGGAGGCTACAAGAAGCAAGACTGATGGTCACTTGGCTTTGTTGCTACTGAACTTGTACTGTAAGTAATAATCAGTTTTTTTCCAGCAGTCTGCATCTGTGTACATGTTAGATTGATTATTGTAACTGTATGAAGGTCAAACACTTGCAGGCATGAATTATAATTTAGAACTTTAGTTGCTTAAAGCAAGAAGGAGCAACATAGAAGCTAACGTGGTGTCCAGCCCCTAACGAGGTTGCACATATTATGACTGGAATAGCCAGTCATAATGAGGCTGTGTGCCACAGCCACTAAAACTGTGTCTGTCTCAGCTATTTTTTTCAATAAAATGCTAAGATTGTCACTGGAGACAAAGTTTAGCTATTACATGCTAAACTTTCACATGCTTTTTTTATTCTTCATCCTTGTGCAAACCTATGTTTACAATTTACCACTGCACACAACTGTAACCTGATGCATGTTTTTTTGGTTCTGTCCACTATAATATGTCTCTACATATCCAGCTTTAAAAAACAATGTTTGCACCATTGCTTCCCCACATCATGATTTAGGCCGCACCTAGTAAAATATGCTGTCAGCCGCATGTTAGAAATACACATGCTGCTCTTCCTCCAGATTTACCAATCCACTTTATCAGTCATGCCTGGAAGTTTTCAAGCCATCAGCTGCACAAACATGTGCTGAGACAAGCAGGGTTGCCCTTCAGTGCCTGCTGAGAGGCTGCACACAGAAGCAGGGATAAACGCATCTTTTAGCTGTTTTCTCAAATAAAAATCTGTCAACAAAAAGCTAAAATATTTAAATACTTAAATCTATTTTTGTTTGGTTTTGTTTTGCACATGTTTAATGACAAGAAGACACATAGAATGGGCTTGAACAATCAGGGAAGAATTTCTTTTGTCAGACCTGGGCCCTCCTTAAATTATGAAATAATTATTCAAAATGTGAAAACTTTTAATTTGTTTTTTTTTTTTTCTCTAACTGTCCTTGAAATAGTGGTCAAGACCCCCCACCCCCAACACAAAAATGATTTGGCCACTGATTAAAATTTGATGTAATTTGATCTGAACTTCAGTACACTCAAAATGTCTGGTCAGCGTAAGCCCAGTGCCAGAGCCCAGCCTTAGAGATTCTCGGAATAAATGTTTTAAAAAAGGTGCTGGCAGTGAAGGTAGGACTAGTAAAGTCAACGTAGAGCAAGGTAGGAAACAGCACAGCCAACGTTTACCGGCCTTGTAAGGTAACCTGATGTTTGCAGGCCTTAAAATAAGCACCTGCCTGAGGGGTAGCAGTTACATTGAAGACATTCTGTTAAATTCAATTCAATTCAATTTATTAAAGGATAACCCCTTGAGATGTGACATCTCGTTTTCAAGGGGGTCCTAAGCAAATTGTACAAAAATGACCATAAAATAAATGAACTAAATACAAATTCACAGGGCATTAAACAATTTGCCCTCAAACAATCATAACAGCTTTAAAGACTTGTTTTCACATAGCTGGTTGATGCTCAGAATGTGTACATTAGCACCCAAATTCGCTTGCACTATCCTAATGCAGACCCAGGCTAACTCACGTATTTGCGAACATGTAGCATGTTAGCTCCGGTTAGCTTCCTAACAGGCAAATTTGGTATATCAGTGTAACACAGCTAACTGGCTGACCTTATTTGTTGAAAATAAGGTCATATGGACACGTTAGAGTGTGAAAGTTGTCATATTGGTGGAGAGACAAAAGACAAACTTTACATAGACAGTATCTTGTTGATTTTATTATTACCTGGTCCCTGGAGGGATTGACCAGGTATTGCAATGAACCTGTTCGTCTGTCTGTCTATCTGTGTGTGTGTCTGTCCCCCCATATAATAATAATAATAATAATAATAATAATAATAATAATAATAATAATAATAATAATAACCTTTACTTGTATAGCACAATTCATACATATAAGATGCAGCTCAAAGAGCTTTATAGTTTGGTAAGGTCACCACAAGACAACATTTCTTGCAGTCCTGTGGCGCCGGAGTGGACGAACACAATAATGAAATGACGTAATGACGCAATAATGCAATATCACAACAACGCATATGATATGGGGGGGCAGGTTGCCATCTCTGATTACGCTTGTTGTTGCCTGACATGTTCAAACGTCCAGAGCCTTAATTGTCGTGTAACCAATAGCCTACATAGGTGGTGTTCTGAGGGTTCGTCTGCTTGTCGGTACCCAAAGCGTTCTGACTACCCAATCTGCACAGCACATGCGCGTAGTGACGTATCAGGAAGAGGGATTACTTGCCTGCCTGATCTGTACCAGATATACGACAATGACATGATTGCAAATCAAGTCTTTTGGCAATTTATTTCATAGCTACTACATATGTGGCTTTTTAAACCTATTTATTTCAGAGAGGCTGTGTGTTATTATTTTTTTCAAAAATGTGAGTGGTCATTATTGTTGAAAAATGGTAATTGATGACAGTAAAAATTCGAGTACTCAACCCGTTCCATATGTATATATTTACTAGGTCAAGCTAAATACAGTTCAAATCTGTTCTCTCGTCTCTCTCCGATGATCGCTACTACTGACTAGGGTTTATTAGTGATTTTTCGCGAGTGGAATAAACCTGCGAAGAACGAATCAGGTACTATCATAAACAATCGTAAAACAATGCAATAGACTGCACATGCGCAAAGTACTGCTCAGGTGCAGCGCAGATCGGGTAGTTGGAATGGACTGGGTACCGACACTGGTACAAACCATCAAACCTTCATAGATACGTACTTCTACCCAGTTTAGAACTGTTGTCCATGAAGGTTTGAGTACTGATGCACCTTTAACATTGAATAAGTATGTATCGTAGAGGAGAGGAATATCCAAGGAGGCAGGAACATATGCGGAAGTTGAAATTCATAGACCACAGACTTCCATTCATTTTAGCTTCATTTTGAAATCAAATAACTTTACACTCTGTACCTTCATTTTGGCATTGTTGTAAACAACAAAACACAGCAAAACATATTCACTAAAATCAGAAATCTGTGATGTTATTGCCTTGTAAGAAACGTTTATCTGAAATTATGCTAAAAATGATAAAACCAATTGAGCGACGGCTAGTGACTTTCTGTTGCACAGGAGGAAATTTACAAGCGATAGCCATGGTCATGTCCGTTTACTTTTCTGTTCATGTTGGGAAAACATTTCCATCAGTATTTCTTGCAAAATAAGCTTAGGAATTGGTATTTGTTTGTAAGAGGAATTGTTATCTTTATGGATTTTACTATTCAATGCAAGGGAAGCCCAAAGAAAGATGACTAAGCTAAGCTACACGCATTTCAGGCCTGCTTTCTGACATTGGCAGTAACAACTGGTCCAATGCACGAGCTTTAACTGCATTATGTCAGTTACGGTTAGTGCTGCTGGACCCAGGTCAACAGTGAACTCGTGCCTCTTCAGCCTCACCCCAGACCCAGCACTTGTGCTGTAGGGTCAGGCATCCATTTTTACACCTTTGTAATTGCATACCTGTTTTATATGGGATGTGACATGTTGTTTTGCCTCATGGTGTATCGGCAGCTTGGCTTTTGCTTGTAAACCAGTCCATAACTGGGCAATGATGCTGCTCACCTTTGTTGTGACTGTGTTGTTTGTTGAATCTGCACTGAGGTCTATGACACAGCTATAAAACAGCTCTTCCTAAGCCACATTTTTGGCCAGTGAAGATGGCCAGTGTGTCCAGGCTAAATACACTGGCAAGAGTGTTAGTGTGAACTGGTGTGAACAGACATATGCTACCTGGAAGCTTGCAGTGGCATTAGGCTATTTGAAGGCTCCTCCATTTAAAACTTGCTTGGTTCATTTGGCGTGTCTCAGGTTTCTCTTAAACGCAATGCTGCATAACTTTTAGTATTTGAGATTATGTATAATAATTGTCTTTGTTAATTCATTGGTAGTATGAAGAATTTCCAGGAGGTTGATTTTTTTTTACTTGCAATTAATTATTTAAATTAATATGTGCTAAAAAGAAAGAACAAAATCTGCAAAAAACATATAGGGCATTTGATGGAGAGGCACACTCCAAGGTGCACACAAAACACCTCTGCTGCTCCTTTGCAAACTCATTTATCTTTACCTTTTTCTCTCTTTTTTGATCAGTGATTCCAGTGAAATGCAAGACAATTTGATGTTGGCCTGCTGCTTTCCCTTTCTCACTCTCCTTGTGCTCTGATATTTCACCTACAGTGCATATTTGAATGGCTCAGTCAGTTGCTGCAGAAAGGCAGCTGGGATTTTACAGGAGCTATACTCTCAGTAGGTGAGGCTTGCAGAATATGCCTCTAAATTTTTATTTATTTATAAAACACCAGTGGATTAATTTCAGCAGTGTTCTCCTCTCTCACTTGTTTGCTAATGGATTGTGTTGCAGTGCCCTCTCTAACCTTGCTTGATAGGAGTTATGTTTGTGCTGATGAGGAATGGGCAGAGAGTTGGATGGGGGTGGGGGGGGGGGGGTGCAGTTGTAGATCTAATAACAGCAATATGGAATCATAAGGGTATTACTTCAAAGAACCAAGATTCATCACAGCTTGCGAGGTTACCCCATTCCTCAGGGCAGTTTTTCAATGTCAAATATGCGCTTTCCAGTGTTTATGTAAACTAATCTATAGTACAGTATCAACAAATATTCGTGGTAGCATAGATGTAGACTGAGTATTTTTTCATTAAACCAGCTAAAGTACACTAGAGTTACCTTGATGATGCATTGCTTCTGTTAAATCCCACTTCAAAACTCACAGGACAAGCACACAGGGTGTGTGGAGTGAACAAGAAGTCTGTAAGTACCTTTCAGTTTCTCATTACTCTGTTGTGCTATACCTAACACCTGGTATCACATGACCACATTCTTTGAGCCTGCACCTGGGGAGGTGTGAATAAGCCCACTACTGCCTTTGTCTCCCACAAGGAGAGGAGCGCACCAGGGGCGATGCTAGGGGGTGGCTTTTGGGACTGAAGCCCCGAATCTCACGTCAAAAGCCCCGAATCTTTTTAAGCTTTAAAAAATCATGACAACCCTGAGAATATGCTCCCTGTAAATTACATTAAAACTGATTAATGGGAAAATGGCCTACAACAAAACCCACATTTCCCTCATTCTTAAAATGCTGTTATTCTAACGTGACCGAACTAGAAAAATAGAATCCCACTAAAACAAGGGTGTGCATGTGTTCTAATTCTAAACATTAATGTCTCCTTTGTACAGTCCAAAGATTCTAAAGCAGCGTAGCGCTCTAGAATCTTTGGTACAGTCTACACTCGTCTGTCAGAACTCGTCTGTCTTCCTTCAACCATGGACATAAGAAATTTCTTTAAAAAAAAACTACTGGTACCTTGTCATCAGCAGCCAGTAAGTTGTCACCATAGACTGTATGGTTGTCACACGTTTCAGGTCAGTGATAAAAACGTTATTTTGGGTTAGCACAGCAGTCTTGACGTTTGGTAGACTACTAGCCACAGCTTGGCTGTTTTCATCGGCTAGCTAGGTTAGGCTGCTATAATAATTCTAGCCTGGTAAACCAGCCCCTCGTACTTCTTTTTATTTTGTACAGAATTCTGAAATGAAGTACGAGGAAAAACGTTAAGGAGTTAATGAAATTGGGACGTGAAGAATAACTTTAAAGGTGTTATGATACATTAACTAGTAATTTTCTCCATTCCTGAGCTTTGATTGCCATCTAGTGAAAAGTATGCAACAGCATAGGCTACTTAGCTACAAAATCATGGGCCTATTGTTCACTAAGCACAGTGAGGATATTTTAATGTCACATGCATAGGTCTATAGTGACAGAGTGTAGAAAATGCAGTGAAATTGTGTCTGTCAGTCTATTTATACCACTTCTAACATACAAAAAAGCAAACAAGTAGTCCATCTCTGCAGTCCCAGTTTGAATCTACCAAAAGTTAGTATAACATGAGTCTCAATTTTGCTATTGTTTACATAAGAATCTGTAGAAGTCAGTAATGAAGTGGTTATTATTTCTTTCCATATTGTCTTGTGCAGGCCATGCAACTGAGAATATAGGCTATGAATTAGAAGGGATTTAGGATTTGACATGTGTAACAGATCTCTCTAAAATGGACTAGAATGCAGGAAATTGCATCTAAGAAATCCAACATTTTCTGGGGGAGGACCTCCAGAACACCCCCCTCCCCCCCGGGCTAAGCCCCGGATGTTCACAACCTCTGGCTCCGCCTCTGGAGCGTACCACTCACTACCTGAGAGGATAAATTGACAGACCACACTCCAATCAACAGGACAAGCACACAGGGTGTGTGGAGTGAACAAGAAGTCTGTAAGTACCTTTCAGTTTCTCATTACTCTGTGGTCACATGACCACATTTTTTGAGCCTGCACTTTCTGGGGAGGTGTGAATAAGCCCACGCCCCTGAAACTACTGCCTTTGAGTGGCACCTGGCACGCATATCAACGATCAATCAGAGCTGGAGCGTCAGCGGAAGCGTCAGCCCTCGTGTGTAGCCCTCCTCGTGTGCAAGACCTACTCGTGTAAAGACAAGCGAGTCTACCTGTGCGAGTCCACCGAAAAGGTAAGTCACATCTCTCCCATAGCACTTATACCCACAATGTGTTTTGACAAAATCCCTGTTGTCTTCTGTACACGCAGACCTCCACGCTACTACAGCCAATGCCACAAAAATCTGCTCAATCTCCGACCACTGCAACACAGCACACCCACCAACACCACCGTGTCTGTCGGACTGTGGAACTGCCAATCCGCGGTCAACAAGGCAGACTTCATCCCTGCCTACGCCAACAGTTTATCACTGGATCTGCTGGCCCTCACAGAAACCTGGCTGAAACCGGAAAACACTGCGACACTGGCTGCACTTTCCGCAACCCACTCCTTCTCCCATACCCCCCGCCTCTCAAAGCGAGGTGTAGGAACTGGTGTCCTAGTGAACACCAAATGGAACTATGCTCCCTTACTGCCTGACAATATCCACTCAAACTCCTTTGAATACCACGCCATCAAGGTAACAGGTCCATTTAAAATCTCAGTGGTTGTCATCTACCGTCCACCAGGACCTCTGGGTGACTTCGTGACTGAGCTAGACACACTACTGTCCTCCATCCCTGATCTTGACTGCCCGCTACTAATCCTTGGGGATTTCAACATCCACCTTGACAAGGTATGTGCTACAGACTTTTTATCCTTCATCAACTCACTTGACCTACAGCTGGTTAGCAGCCCCCCGACTCACAATAATGGTAATCAACTGGACTTAATCCTGACTAAAAACTGCAAGGCTGATGATGTAATGGTCACACCTGACCAGATGACACCACGGTCTCTGCACGCATCTCTGCCTGTCTCTCCGCACTGTCCGCATGGATGAAGGAACACCACCTCCAGCTCAATCTGTCTAAGACTGAACTCCTGGTGATCCCAGCCCAGGAGTCAATCCACCATGATATCGGCCTGAATATGGACACTGTCACGATTGCTCTGAACAAGGTTGCTAAAAACCTCGGCGATGACCGGCTATCTTTTTCTGACCACATTGCCTCTGTAGCGCGGTCATGCCGTTATGTGCTATATAACATTAGAAAAATCAGACCGTACCTGACCCAATATGCTACTCAGCTCCTGGTACAGGCTATGGTCATCTCTCGCCTCGACTATTGCAACGCCCTTCTGGTTGGCCTTCCTGCTTGTGCAATCAAACCATTGCAAATGGTCCAGAATGCAGCAGCACGACTGGTTTTCAATCAACCCAAAAGGTCGCATGTCACTCCTCTCTTCATCAACCTGCACTGGCTCCCAGTGGCTGCCAGAATTCAACACAAAGCTTTGACTCTAGCCTACAAAATCACTTCTGGATCTGCCCCCACCTATCTCAATGCTATACCAAATGCTTACATCCCGTCCAGAACGCTGCGATCCTCTAATACGAACCGCCTGGCCGTACCCTCTCCTAAGACAAAGCGAGGTCACTCCAAACTTTTCTCGGTTGTTGTCCCTCAGTTGTGGAACAACCTACCAGTCCCTACAAGAGCAGCAATATCCCTCTCGACCTTCAAAAAGCTTGTGAAGACCCTTCTTTTCCGAGACTGCTTAACAAAACCAAATTCTACTAACCATCTCTCTACATAGGTACCTTCGATGTTCTTTACACAACTGTTTGCTATTATGTCCTCCTTTTGTAAGTTGCTTTGGATAAAAGCGTCTGCTAAGTGTAATGTAATGTAAACTCATTGTGTCTGTAAACTGAAACAGGCTTTCTGCAACTTTGAAAATAAACTGCAACAAATATGGCATTTTTGTTTTAAATAACCTAAATTAAATAAGTGTTTGTTTTAGCTTATTAAACATGAATACATTTTAGGCCTCAGAAATGTTTAATCAGTACCGGCATGTGATACAAGCATTGTCATGTAAAGTACTTAAAAAAAGGAATTCAGCCTTTTTAACGTCAATTAGTTTTGGTATTACACCAACCACAAAATAAATGTCTTGCTCTGACAGCCTATGTGTAACCTGGCATTGACTTCAGGCTCTAGCAGTAATAAAGCCCGAAGCACATGACAGCCATACGCTCTTCACCACATCATTAACCTTCTCAACCTGCCGGGGTAATGTCTCTCCCCATGCCGGAGGCCTGCGTCAGACACCGCTTTCCACCAGCGTAAGATTTATGTATTCTTTTTTTAAGTATATATTTTTGGCCTCTTTATGTCTTTATTTTCATAGGACAGTGAAGAGATGACAGGAAAGGAGTGGACGAGAGAGATGAGGTAGGGTTGGGAAATGACCCGGGCCGGACTCAAACCAGGGTCCCCATGGGAACTTGCTCATTTATGGTACAGGTGCTCTAGCCACTGGGCAACAGCACCCCTCAGCTTTATGTATTCTTACTGTTCACTGTACGAGTGGAGTTCATCTTTGCTCATCAGTGCACAAATTGCCTCCAAATTCTGTGCCTTGTTAATCCATGCTAAACCATTCTGTTTTATTTAACTGATTCTAGATCTGCTAAAGTATTCCAGGTTACTATGGTGATCAGGCCTGTATTATGCTATTATGCCAAGTGAAGACATGGAAAGGAAAATACAGAACTGCATTATGGAGTTTTATGTTGTTTCTCTGCTGTTATGTTTCATCAGGTATATTTCAGCCGTCTTCTCTGCCGCAATACAATCACATCGTTGAAATATATTCACTGGCCTGGCTGCTAGTCAGTCCTATACATCAGGAATGTTTAACGCTATGATGCATGTCTGCATGCAGTTGAGTAGACAGCATTACAGTTCTGGGCTCTGTCAGTGCTGCATCCTGTTGTCTGCCATTTGTAACCCAGAGTTCTATAGGCCCCCAACTGTCACATATCCTCTGTTAAGAACACCTAACACCTAAAACATACAAAATTACAAAGCAATCAGTGAGCACAGACCATCTCCCAAAAGTCAAGAATCCTTTTGAACAATTCCTGTATCCAGACAGTGATCTGGTTTACAACCAAAATCGAATCTTTTTCTTTTCATTGGCCCATTTCCAACCTTATCAGAAAATTTCACACAATTCCATTTTGAACTTTTTGCATAAAGTTGCTAAATAACAAACAGGCAGACAAACAAACCAACACCGGTAAAACAAAACCTTCTTGGCAGAGATTATAATCATCATTATGATGTAATGTATAAATCTATATATAATACAATGCACATTTGAATGTGTGAATTAATTGTGACCCATGTTACTGCCTTGTAAATTATGCTGTACCTCTCAACTGTAAATGTTTATGCTTGCGATCCCCTGAGTTGAAAGGCAGGTGATTATATGTTGAGGTTCACTTATTATACTATAAGATTTTCCTGAACCTGCCATTCTTGTTATTCTCTCTGAAAATAAGGCTCAGTATACAGCAGGGATCTTTATTTATCTTTGCAAATACACACACACACACGCACACAGATTTTTACAAATAGAAAGCCAGCTTCATGTCTAAGAGAACAGTGCTTTTCCTCAGTCATTCCTACTTCTGAAGACATAATATCCCATCTGTCTTCAACCCGTTACGTTTTCATTTGATAGTGTGTTTATCTTCATCATTTATCTTCATCATCCCATTTTATGCTAAAAGTGAATTACATTGCTTTGCTATGGCAGAAATTAGGTAAACGTACAAGAAAATACATTGTCCCTTACTCTAGTGTAGGATTGTAAGCACCATAACTTAAAAGTAACTGAAAAAGTTCCTTTTCATATAGCAGCTTGACAAGATGACAGCCTAATTTTCATTTTATGAATGCATACTGTGCTGTGAATAATGTTTAAAGTTACTGTCAGTTTTGAGATTCTGAGTACCACATTTGCAAAGATGGCCTCCAATCAATATATAAATAAATGTTCTCAGGTAAAGTCTAGAGGCAGCACCTAAATATACTGAAATTCATCTTGCCAATGGAGCTCTACCATTTCACAGAAAAACACAAATTAACTTTCTTTTTAATCCTTGTCAAATACACTTTTTCATGGGAGCATACTGTTAATACCATTACCTGCTATGTTTATTTGCACGTTCCCCATTTTAATCTTTTTTATGGTTCTTTACATCTCTTTGATTCGGTCCCCAGTTCTAAGATCCATTTTTTGTTTGGATATCCAGCAACTTCCTCTGCAGTGTGGACTCATTACACGGTTCGTGAATAGATTAACAATGCAGCCTTTGTTGTGATTGCCTCTATTACAGCATGAGTTGTATTCTAGAGTCTATTCAAGCAAGCCGGGGAAACTAAACTTGTTTTCACGCCACAAAGCATCTGACGGTGCTCTTAAAGATGTTGTTTGATCTTTTGTTGTTTGATTAACACTCTCCAGATAGATGTAAATAATATTAAACAGTGCAGTATGATAACAAGAGCTAGGTGTAGTGATGTTCTTTACATTATTACATGTCCACAACACACCAATACACACATTAGCAAACTTCAGTTACATACACACACACACACACACACACACACACACACACACACACAGTTTAACAAAGAATGGGTCCTGTCTGTCTGACTGAAGTGTGTATTTGAATATGATCCTGGCCTGTTTCATTTGCCTTGCTTCCCCTTTTAATGAGAAGGAGGAGGAGGAAGAGGAGAGGTCTTAGAAAATATGTGGAGTCATCTCCTCTGCCTAAGACTTTAAATAGAAAGCCATTATATTTATTTATTTATTACTTTTATCTTTCTTGTTACTCCCTCTCCATTCACTCCTCCATCAGTTTTCAATCACTCTGTTCTGTTTGCTAGAGGAAATGCTTTTGAAATGGAAATGCATTTCCTGAAAAACAATGCCACCGGTTTGAGCGCCCTCTGATTAGTGTCTCGTATTTCTCAGACCCTTGTGCTAAGTGATGTCACCGTCTTCCTCCTGTCATGTAGGAACAGCAGCAGCGATTGCAGCCAGCTATTAGCATAAAAGACTAATGGAATTTTAAGTGCACTTCCAGCCTACATATACAACAGAGAGGAATGTACACAGAAAACACGTGGGAGAAAATAGACCTGATCCATATCCATCTGATACAGTATATATGGACTGTCATTAGGTGAGTGGGCAAAAGGAGTTCTTGCAAATGTAGGAATCTTCTTAGGCAATTACTTATTTTACTTACTTTTTAGCTTCCAGTAGTGTAATATTGCATTCCTACTTGAGTGTTAATCATAGTGAGATACACACAGTTTGAGGCACTGAGGAGTTACACAATAACACAATAAGACAATAAGACAATAAGTCTTCCTATGCCCAGAACATACACACACACACATACACACACACATAAACACAGAGAGAGAGAGAGGACAGTGGCTTTACAACATTTTGAAAGCATTGCCATTGCATTTCTCTTGTTTTGCAAGAGTGCAGACAAAATGGCTTGTTAAAGCCCTTCCTTCCCGTGCATTCACACATCGAAGAAGAGTTTCACACACCAAAGTAGGTGAGATATGAGTGTGAGGACCTTATGGAGGCTGGCTCACACACACAGACTTAAAGGTAGGGCTCCATCCAGTCCCTCTGCACGCTTCCACCCGACATGTCTAATGTGTGATGCACTCTTCAGTGAACACACTAACACTGTGGCACTGCAACAGAGCTGAGCAATCCATAAAAGTGGTGATGGCACTACAATAACATAGCCTGGTAAACCAGCCCCTTGTACTTCATTTCATTTTGTACAGAGGGTCTGACAGTACTGTATTGAGAAACAATTTCTTCCTGAAGGTGTGGACTCTGTTTAAGTTTAAAACAAGTGGTTCTGCCTTTACCCAATCGCTACGTCTGGTTGTCATGTATGCAATTAGCCTGCCTACGCACTACAATTCAAATGTAGTGCACAAAGTTAACGTCATTGTTCATGAACACTGCTGATTGGCTCAGATTCGCTTGGTCCGAATACATGAATGTCAACGGCAGCAAGGCCAGACCCTCTGTACAAAATGAAATGAAGCATGGTGGGTTGGTTTACCAGGCTAACAATAACCACAGGTGATATACATTTTTCACACCATTCCATCCCACTTTTCCAAGCTTTCAAGCTTTGCTCCATCCCTGAAATCGCACTAGGTTGATCCAGATATTCCACGACTAGTTTTGGAGCTTACATTCAATTGGAGCGGGTTTCTTTGGCACTGCTTTCACATGCACAATCAATGAGAAATTAAGTTTTGTGTTAGACAGGTAGCCTTTGCTGTAATCCAATTTCCAAGTGCCCTGAATGGAAATGAAGTGAATTGTGAATAAAAGGTGGTGAAGAACAACAGGTGGGAGGCCAGAGGAGGTAATGAAAACTGGGTATTCTGAGGCGCTGCTTCAGTAATTGGTGATACACCCACTGTTTTTGTTCTGGATAGGGTGTTTTTGTGTGTGTGTGTTTGTGCTAGATCCCACATACAAGTACATTCAGCGTATAACGAGGTAAGTGCATGGCATCAAAGATATTTCAGTGATGGTGTTGATGGTGTACAGTGGCCGTGGGTTTGTCTGTATTCGCATTATATTCTTTAATATGTTTGGGAAGAGTGCTGTTGTCAGATTCAGCCTTTGCTTTCTGTGTCTCTTGTGGAGCCAAAGGGCTTGAGAGATGATGTGATGAACATTATTATCGCAATATTGAGTCTTATTGAAAGGAGGCGACTGAGCTGCAGACTCATGAAGAAATTGTTGCTGATGTGTCTGTTCCTGAAGTTAAGTAAATGAATTTCCCTCCCCTAGTTTCGCTAGAACTTCTTTGTCTGTCTATGGAGATAATTTTGTAGTAAACAGTCTTTTTTTCTCTTCATGCAATTCCCAGTCTTTATTCCAATATGTGCAGCCTGCGCAATAATCGGGATGCTTTACTGGCAGCTTGTTGCACTGATGTAGCAGGGCAGAGCCTGATTAATGGGATGAGCCGTGGCACTTGTATTCTCTTGCACAAAAGGCAGTGCTGTCTTTAGCTGTACATCAGGTAACTGTTATGCGATATGTTACAGAAGTCTGTGTTCATTTTTGTGCATTTCAGGACCATGGCCAGCTACCAAATAAATCAACCATGCTTACTAATAATGGTGTGTGTGTGTGTGTTTGTATGTGTTAGAGAGTGTGTGTGCACATGTGTGTTTGTATGTGTTAGAGAGTGTGTGTGCACATGTGTGAGTGAGTGGATGTACCTTGATTACTTTTCTTCTGATTATTTCTTTTGAATATGTCTACTATATATATATATCTATTTTGTGTGTGTGTTTGATTTTTTTACATTTTTTTTACAAATATGTTTCATGTGTGTGTGTGTGTGTGTGTGTGTTCACTTTATTCTCTCCATGTCTTCTCTCTCATCTGTGTGTTGGCATTAGCATACACCCACCACTGTTCAGCGGCGAGGAGTGAATTAGATTAACCACTGAAGCTGAGACCCCAAAATCCTGTGACATTCTCCTAAATGCAGTTAACTGTGTCAGAGTGAGTTTTTGTTTTATGAATATAATTCCATTCCCATATACAGAACGTGGGCTTTGTAACACAATAACTCATGTGTAAAAAGCCTGGCATGAATTATGCAATAACCCCACTGGCTGAAAGATATCTCCTGCTTCTCTCTCTCTCTCCCTTTCCCTCTCCCTCTCTCTTCAACTTCAGCTTGGCCTCTGGTGCTCCCAGGACAGAAATATGATCATGTTGGAAGCAGGATATCATTTCCCACACAGAGACGCTGATACAGGGAACACTGCCTTTTCCACCGAGGGACGGTTATTGATGACTCCAGCAGTAATCCTGTGTTATTGATGGGGAGTCATTAAGGCCATTCACTGCAGCCTCACATACAGTCACTTAACTCTTTGCTCTTTTACAGGCAGCTACCATGGGATTCTAAAGTATACTGCCCCCTGCCATAGCACAGTTTATTACTTCCATGTGTGGATCACCAGACAGTGTAATAGTAAAATGCCAGGGACCTCTAGCCATTGCTTGGGTGTACCTTAAAGATGTGATCACTGAGCTAAAGCTGCTTTTATCCAAGGTAAAAAGCGCTTCTAAGGGAATGTATTTATCAAAACCAAAACCTTGTTGTTTCAGTATATTTTTTGACCAGTGGAACTAGAGCAATGTGCCCATGCTTATTATTTTTTCAAAAAGGATACAAATGGCCAAGACTGAAAAACTGGACCCCTCAGAAAAATGGAGCATTAGAACAAAACGAAAATAAATTTGGGGACCGTGACTTGTAGTGTAGTGTATCACCCATCTGATGACAGTGGTGTGTTAATTGGATGTCTGAATCAGCACACAGAGGTGTGGTCTCAGTGGAGATGTTTGAGCTACGAAAATGAGCCCAATTATAGCCTCAAATATTCTGCTCTCCTGTGGTGATGGCACAAACAGTCGTCAAATACATCTGATCAATCTGGTAATATCCATGATGGATTTCCATAGTTTTTCAAATAGTTTTATTTACAGTTTTTGTTAACTGACAAACTTAGAAATCTTACTGCATGATTCATCCTCTTCAACAAAAATTAGTTGTTTGCACCTTTTCTCTTCCCAGAGAGGTGTTGATTTGGGTCTGGTTATACTTCGCTGTTATCTGACAGACTGGAACACGGAAATGGGACATACTTCAGTAAGTCCCACAGGATTAGACCCTTGGGCCCTTTGAATTTAATCTCAGTGCTCCCACTTACAGTAGTTATACCCACAAATACATCAGGAGGGCTGTGTCTTATCACAGTTATGCAGACAACAAAGGATTTTACTTGGTACTTTTTTTTGTACAATCACAATTGCACACTGAATTTCTTCACTCGTGTCATGGTCCAATCAGCTGTTTAATGTGCCATAATTTCCCACAACTGAAAGTTAATGGGTAATTCTGTTTGGTTAGAGGGAGAAACAAAACTTGCCAAATCTAGAGCCTTAAAAAGCCAAAAGCAAACTCTGAAATCTTGGTTTAATTTACTTATATTTAAGCTCTGGTGGGTTTATTAGCTAAATAAATGTTGAAAAGCACTGGCAGAATGAGAGGGGCTGTAGTCCAAGAAATGTCATACCGTCACCTCCAGCAACAGCAGCTGCTACAGGGGCCCTCTCTATTCAAGCCTAAATAGAGAATTATTGGCATCTGTACACAGCTCTAAGTCCTCATTAGAATGTTGTCTAAACTACCTGTACCTTGCTACCTGCACTGCCCTCACCTGTACTCTCCAGACCTACACACAGTCTCCCAAATATAAGATGACTTTGCTTTCAGCATCAGAACTGACATCAAAGATGCATTGGTAGTTTATAAATCTTATCGATAAAAGATATATGTTTAACATGCTGGTTGAATGTTACCCAAGTGAATCAATAGTGAAGGACAGAAGGGGCTGAAGTAAAGCAGCCTTATCTACTGTACATCAACCACAGCAGGACCTTCCTCCCAGAGGATCACAGACATGTCCTCCCTGCATGGTCATTCATCACAGGGAATCACAACTCCTTTATTCTTCCTTTCCTTGACAGCGGTTTATAGAATTCCTTTGAACTGTCCTTTGGACAGTTTTTTTGTAATTACTTGTAGTATATAATATTTATTTATTTATTTTTATCTAGTAATGGTAAAGTTTTTTCTTATATTTATTCCTTTTATTTTTGTATTTCACCTGGGTAGTATCAGGGTTAAAATCAGGGTTAATGTACTTTTATGTCATGCATTAGTATGGGACAATAAATCAGAATTTGTTTATTGTTACATCCGAAAAAAAGAAAAACGGGATTGAAGTTGTATTCAGTTTGCAATTACCTACTGCGCTTTGTTACTTACATAAGAATATAGTTCATTTACAATATTCCTGCTGTCCTTTAAAGTTGTGTGAAACATCAGCATGCTATAAAAGCATACCTCTATATATTGATCTTTATATTTATCCAAGCACAACATTTTATTCATAAAAAGTAAAAAGCTACATGCTAAGAAAAACAAATGGTGACCATTATAATCACTATTGATCAGCCAATCAAGAAACCCAATCTTTTTGTTCATGCTCCATGGCTCTCTGGTTCAGCCAAGGGTGAAAAGAAATTAAATCTTAATACCCATGCAAAAAGAGAGAATGGAATTCAGAAAGGAAGAGAGGTCAGGGACGATTGCAGGTAGTTCTTGGGTATGTGGAATTCCTTCTGCACAGCGCAGTAGATAAATGCTCAAACTGAGACATGGAGAGAGGGAATAATTTGGTAATGATTTTTTTTCTAGTTTGTCTGACAATCTAGGAGTGTCTAAATAGATTAGCAGGCTCTCTGCAGCAACAAAATGAATACAAAAGCCCACAGCAAACGCAGGTCCTGGGCCTCTCTGCATAAGTTATTTCCAGTCACTGGGTTCCATCTGATTAAGACACATCTGGGTCCACCGGTGGGGTTGGGGTGAGGGGTGTGTGTAAGGTATCTGTTCGTGTGTGTGTGTGTGTGTGTGGGATGGGGGTTGTTGACATAAAATCTGTTAAGACTAACTAGCATAATTGCTGGTTTAAATGAGAGGGAATATCCTTGATTCCTCAAGAGAATGGTACCTGTATTAAACTGTTCAATTCAGTCCTTGCTAAATTTTATTCTAGACCACTGAGACATCACTATCAAATATTCAGAATTGCAATCCAGTGTTCTGACCACAAGGCAGATATTTGTATGGGGAGCCAACAGTGCAATAACAATAGAATGGAATACGATGACCAGACCAACAGAATGAAAGACTATTAGCACATGTCATATTCCACATGAAAAGAAAGCCACTGTGAGTATTCCTCATCAATATCAAGAAATAAGACCACACATTTTTGGCCCGTGCGACTACATGCACAAACTGTGACATATATCCGTCTTCATGTCACCGGATCACAATCACAGACCATTCCCCTTTCAGTGCACAGTAATATGTACTATTTATGCAGAGACAGTTATTTTTAGGACCCTGGATTCAGGAAATCATGCTGTATTGGGTGTTAAAAATTGGTATTGGGTATTGGATGGCAAAAATTCCATCAAGTCATGACATATTATTTAGCAGCAGCCTGTCATTCAGTCACTGCAATACTTGTCTTGTTCAAGCCCTTTAAAAAGTGTGGTCATCTACCTGTTCTAAAAGGTTTGGCTGCAGGAGACGCAGTTTATCAGTGAAGTATGGAAAGACTTTACCTTCAAGTACTGTACGTAGACCATAAAGCTTATCGCCAGTGTCAGACAGGGTGCACAGCAGACAAGAGAGGATTTGTCATTATTAGGCACTGCGTTTACTATTCCTTTCATTGCACTTGTCAGTGTCCTTCAATGCGATTGAACTCTTTTCCAGTGCACCTTCTATATGAGAGCTTAGTTGTCAAAATCCATTCATCCATCTTTTTTTTTTACAAACGCCAATATTTATATAGAAGGACTAAGAGAGACCAATTTAAGCCTTTGATAATTTAATTTCAGCATATTGCGTACAAATAGAATCACTGACAGCATATGTCCACCTACGCCTAAGAAAGTAGAAGTCCTACAATGTAGCGGTTCAACCTGTGCAACAGGCATTTCATTAATTAATTTATCTACCTGGCTGAAGAGTTGTCATGTACGGTAATTAGATTTAGTAAAGAAATGGAACAAATTCATGTGGTTGGGCTTTCAGAAGCTACAGTAGGGTGTCCATCTTTGCCTGACAGTGTCAAAGACATAGGTAGGTAGGTTCAGTATAGCCTGGTAAACCAGCTCCTCGTACTTCATTTCATTTTTTACAGAGGGTCTGGCAGTGCTTTCATTGACACTGCTGTATTAGGGAGAACTTTTACCAAGCCAATCAGTGAACAGAGGGTGTGTTTGTGAGTGATGACGTTGACTTTGTGTGCTACATTTAAATTGTAGTGCATAGGCAGGCTAACTGCATATGTGACGATCAGATGTTAAGTGTTTGGGAAAAGGCACAGCCACTTGTTTTAAACTTCAGCACACCTCCAGGAAGAAATCATTTCTCAATACGGCACTGCCAGACCCTCAAGATGAAAATGAAATGAAGTACGAGGGGCTGGTTTACCAGCTTCAGTACGGTCCAGAAGAATAAGCCAGTCATGAGGTAAATGGAGATGTGTAGCCACATGATTATGCTGATGAAGCCAAGAATTCTAACTCCACACTCAGAGTCCACCCTGTTGAAACGTTAGCATCACACAGAGCATCATACAGAGATCTAGGGATGCCTTTGGAAATGTTTGCATTTTTAGCAGGAAAATTATTTACGACAGCAGTAGTTATTAATTAGGCCATGGTTAGTAAAGCATTTCAACATCACAGATGGTTTGAACAGGAAATACAGATGTAATTCTGTTCGTTCATTTATATTGTTTATGTGGAGGAATTTGTATAAATGTATTATAGATGCATTTGCACAGCAGCATCTACTTTTTCATGAGTCAGGTATGCGGATAAAAAACACCTATTGCCGAATAATTTCCATAAAACATGTTTATTTATGCGAGCCTGGTTTCTGCCAGGTCTGTGTGAGGGTCTCTGGGGAAAACATTTCAACCTCATGCCCCAGGCAGCTCTGTCATCAGCCCTCACCACTCTGGGTGTGAATCTCCATCTCAAATGTATCAAGCATACTTCCAGCCAGAGGAAGAAAAAACATTCTGCTGTTTTAGTTTTGGTCCATCTTCCTGTAAAAAACATGATTGCAAACAAACACTGATAAAACACATACCAATTCACACGTAATTATTCACCAAAACCAAAGCTATGGTGCCGGTCATTGGCAGCAGCAGACAGCTAATTTATTGTGTACCTCATGTGAGCAACGAGGCTCACCGGTATCTCTGCACTCGCACTAATGACACATCCCTGAGGTTAGTTCCCCTATCCCTAGCCCTTGACATTTGTCACTGCCTAAAGACTAATTCCCCTCTCACTTTTTGCCCCATCCTCAAAACCTATTAGGGCTCCCATGCAAAACACATTTAATATCTCGATGGGACGTCACCTGAAAAAATAAAGGACACATAAAAATAAAAATAAATCTTACGTAAGCTACCCTTGCCCTTGAATGTCAGAGAATGGAGGAGAAAGATTCCAAATGGACAAACATCTTGTGTGCACCTTCAGTGTCCTCACCGGAATAAAGAAACATGTCGAACCTATGTTTGTGTGTATAAAAAAAGGTAATACTTAATTTTACAATTCCTTTTTAGTGTATCTACATGTAATAACACGCAATTTACACTGTACATACCTAATACTAACCCCGTCCCTAACCCTATGGTACAATGTACTGTATGTACTTAATGTTACATATTGTTACACACTTTAGTACATGGTACCTAATTGATGTAGCAGGGACAGTAAAATAAAACAGAGATAGATTATGTCTCAATCCAACCTTGAGAGAATTTATGTAGATAAAAAACAACTTTGTCACAAACATGCAACCAAGCCACCACCGTGTACACTTCTCCTGACAGTTATTGATTTTTCTATACATAGCCCTATGAAACTGCTTTCCCCTTTATATTTTGTGTGTGTGTGTGTGTGTGTGTGTGTGTGTGTGTGTGTGTGTGTGTGTGTGTGTGTGTGTGTGTGTGCGGTGTCCCTTAAAACACCTCAGGGGTAGTATCGAGTGACAGGGGAAACATGATTCAGATGGAAATGTAAGAGAGTTCCTGTAACCACTCCTTTACAGAGTGCTCGCGATCCTTGTGTTGTCAGTGTTGCTCAGCAGATAAGATATGACAAAGAGTGGACAGCGCTTTTGTTTGCTTTTTTCCACTTTCTGACAGAGGGTCACTGACAGCTTTAGGGACCAGATGGTGCAGAGACAAACAGTGGGAAGCTCTCACCACATGACCTCCTTGCCTGAGTCCAAAAAGACCTTTTTATTCTTGAAGTTATATAAACAGTGGCAGCAAAGACATGCAAATGAAAGAAAAGTGAAAAGCAGAGTTCACTTCTCTGTTGTGATTTTGCTAAAAAAAACATAGTGTCAAGAAAGTACAAGAAAAATGATGTCATTTTTCAACTGGGTTTATAGGCTTCTGCCACCTCTCAGCACCTCTTTACACCTTGAGCTTCTCACTTGCTCCTGTTTCATTTCTTCATTTGTGTTGATGTTATTCCTAAAAAAGAATAGTTCTTAAAAAGAAGTTTTAAAAAACTTTTCCCATAGGTCATCACACGTTGTGTCTTATCAGAAGATACGTAAGTAATGTGGACCCTGTGCACGTGCACACTGAGGGAGAGAGGCTATCTGTGGGTCAACCTCAGAGAGACTTCATTATTTTGCAGTCTTATCAGACCGTTCACATATAGACAAAGCTACTTTTACATTTAATGTTTTGTTTAAACCCGTGCCCCAGACGGCTGATTGTCTACATCTAATTACAAAGTCTGCCAGCTGATTTCCTTGGATTTTTTTAAATAACCCTGAGGCTTAATGCTTTTTATTCCTCTCTGAAGTGGCATGAAACAAAATCCTCAGAGTTGCTTGGGTTCTGCCAGCTGAGTATTCAAATGACATTGCAAAGAGTGAGTTACTAGTAGCTTAGATTCAATAGCCCAACAAGACATGTGTTGATACCAAAACAGGCTTAAACTATACTTATGAATACTTCAGAGGCAACATCTTGGCCATTACACCTGCGAAGGTGAATCTCTTGACTATTCAAAGCCAAGCCATCTCAATACTGTTCACATGGTTTTCGTTAGCTCAGTCTTCTGATCAGTGTCATACACAATCTCTTACTAAAGTTCAGGAATTGAATAGCTGTCAACAACATTTATGATTCACTATTGTTTTTTAAACTGTATTTGCATTCAAAGTGGGACTTCATTGAAATATACATTATGTTTTTCAGATAACCCGAAGGTGTGAATAATAACATTGGCAAATTGCATTACTGTTTCAACTGACGGTCCATGAGTTGTTGTCAAGAGACACTAATTTCATAGTTGACTGAGGTGTCTGTGCTGGTTTCAGTGGTGTAGGCTTTGCATATTGAGTGGTGGAGCTGATAAGGATAAATACTGAAATACCACAGCAGATTGCAGAGTTTAGTGGTGAGGTTTGCCATCTTGCCTATTAAGTGATAAGAGAGGGGAAAAACATGTCTTTTGGCATGGGAGCCACAAATAGGCCAGACAAATGCCATGTTAGTGATAAGATGTGGTGGCATCAAGGGTGACATTTAATACACTGCCTTCACATTCACAATACTGCAATCGGGCTCATCCATGCATGCACACACCCACTTATGGCTGGTAAAGAGAGATCAAGCCCTAGGGATGCTGTTATTGCTCAGGAAGTGAATGGCGTGAAACACATGAATGATGACAGATAAAATCAAAAGACTGTCTCCCTCCTATATCTGTGTCCATCATTGTGAATGACACATGAACATTAAAACAAACGCACAGGATGCAATGTATATTACATATTCACATTTGACAAAAAAGGACTCTGCTATTTAACCAGTCCATCACACAAGATGACAAGAAAAAAAAAGTTGTTTTGTGACTCTTGAACATTCTGAACCACAAAGTATGACTATGTACAAGAGAGGAGTTACACATTGTGCCATTTAACTACAGATTCAGTTTCTCATTTCACCCCTTCACTCCATCCACCTTCGGAGAATAGAGATTACACTTTAGGGCAGATCAGTAATAAGCCAAGCAAGATTCTTCTTTGGCCTTTTGGCACACTGAAATACATCACTCCCTGTTATCCAAACAAGAACACAGACAAGGGTCGATATTTACAGCGTTGGGTGATCTGATCACTGCCAAGACCTTGTCTCTGTTCCTGAGAAACTGCTCCTTTTTTCATGCTGCCTGAGTAGTCTGGAAAAATCTCATCATTCATATATTAATTGCGATGATTGGTAAAGCCGGTGAAACAGATTCGCGGCACAACAGGTGTGAAATGATCTGCCTCGTTAATAAATACAGACAGCCAAGCGTCCATCTGCGGTGCTGCTGCTACACTCAGCATTGGTTAACATTCCGCTCCTCAGCATTGGTTTAACATTCCGCTCTTCAGCATTGGTTAACAGTCCACTCCTCAGCATTGGTTAACAGTCCACTCCCCAGCATTGGTTAACATTCCACTCCTCAGCATTGGTTAACAGTCCACTCCTCAGCATTGGTTTAACATTCCGCTCTTCAGCATTGGTTAACAGTCCACTCCTCAGCATTGGTTAACATTCCACTCCTCAGCATTAGTTAACAGTCCACTCCTCAGCATTGGTTTAACATTCCGCTCTTCAGCATTGGTTAACAGTCCACTCCTCAGCATTGGTTAACAGTCCGCTCCTCAGCATTGGTTTAACATGTTCAGCCCTTATAAAAGCAGTCAATTAGGCTTTCCACAACTATTTTGTATTTTTTGTATAATCCTTGTCATAAAGTTTTGTTGCTATTGGAATGTTCTATAAAATGCTCTGAGAAACTCTCTCTCTCTCTCTCTCTCTCTCTCTCTCTCTCTCTCTCTCTCTCTCTCTCTTTCTTTCTTTCTTTCTTTGTCTCTATCTCTGACTCTCTTTTCTCTCACATGTGCACAAACACGTGCACACACACACACACACACACACACACACACACACACACACACACACACACACACACACACACACACACACACACACACACACACACACACACACACACAGACACGCACAGACAGACTCTTCCCCACATTCCCAGCAACAAAGACACAAAGCTGCCACTGCAGTGACTGGGGATAGGGCTGAATGCCATCATGGTCTGCTTTACTTCAGAAACGTAAGAAGACAGTCAGGTGAAGAGGAAATAACAGAGACAAGGGCCTGAAGCTTTTTACTCAGATCTCTTGCCGTCTTTGCCTCTCTTTATCGCTGCCTCTGACGTCTCTCTCTCTCTCTTTCACTGCCTGGTTATTACTAAACCACTAGTGGTGAGGCTCCTTCATTTTATTTTCTTCTTCCTTGCAGTGATGTGAATGTCCCTATTATAGCAATTCCAAGAGAGTATGATATCATACATCAAGTCAACCCAAATGTGAACTGAACAATAGGTAAATTCACACATTGTGCTGAGTGATGAAATAACCAAAAGAAAAATTACTTGCAGCTGCAAAACAGTTGCAATAAATCAAGACTATTTTGTCATTTGCATCTTAGCTGGAAAATGCTGTGTTATGTTTGCGCTCCATGCGATACATCAGGCAAAGTCCTCCAGGCATCAGAGAGAGAGTGTGTGTGCATGTGTGTGTGCGTGTGTGTGTGTAAGTGAGAAGAAAGAAAGACAAAGAAAGAGTGTGTGTGTGTGTGGGTAAGTGTGTGCAGGTGTAAAAGAGGGGATAGGGTATCTTAGAGAGTAAGTGTGTGTGTGTGTGTGCGTGTGCATGCGTGCATGCGTGCGTGCGTGCGTGTGTGTGTGTGTGTGTGTCTGTGTGTGTGTGTGTACAGGGCTGTGGAGGTGTGAATGTAGCACCTGTGAGGAATAAAGTGGGTGCATTTGTTAATAAGGGTGCTCAGTTATAATAAATGGACAACATTAATTGTTGGATGACGCCTGATGGAAATAACATGTTATAAAATCACCCCTATTATATGTGCAATTACTGGTGCCTGCGTTAATTACAGTAAGAGGTGTTTGAACTCTGACGCACAAACCAAATGCATTATCAAAAACACTACATATCTACACAAGTGACCATTAGTACAACATTCACAGTAAAAAATAGCTTTTATTAATGCAGTTTGTATATCCATTTTCAGCAAAAGTGGGTACAACTGCTTTACAACATGGAGGATTAGGATGCTCAGCATTTGACATAAAAAGATTCACTCTATATAGCACCATAGTGCACACTTTCTGCAAGGTGTTAAGGGCCAGTGTCTATAGGGGACCATTATGCCTATTTAGCCGATTTTAACACTTCGGCTGAAACAAATGACCACTGGGCTCTCACCTTGAGCAGAGCAGATGGAGATTCAGTGGACAGTGTGATGCATGAGTGTCAGCCCGGCTCTTGACTTCACACAGAGGGGAGCGGCACGGCAGCAGAGACTCTTTGCCTGTGAACTCAGTCCTCACAACCACACAGGTCTAGCTGTCACAGTGAACAACTGGGAGCAGGTTCACCCCCCTGTGTGTGTGTGTGTGTGTGTGTGTGTGTGTGTGTGTGTGTGTGTGTGTGTGTGTGTGTGTGTGTGTGTGTGTGTGTGTGTGTGTGTGTGTGTGTGTGTGTGTGTGTGTGTGTGTGTGTGTGTGTGCATGTATGAATACGTATGTGCATGTGTGTCAGTCTGTGAACTGACATTAAGAGGGCAAACCAACTTCTCTGCATCCCACTGAGAACAAGTAAAATAGATTACTCCAGACTGGAGAGCACGACTCACGGTGGAACAATTCCTGCCTGGCAATTGTTGCCTGCTCACTGAACCATTACATTTTCCTCCCCCAGTCTCAGACCTGACTAAGCGATGAGCAATGATCATTAGAAGGTCCTATTGGCTCAGGGGAGATGAAGGTTAACATTTTCTCAAGCAAGTTGAGAGAAACCTTCACATACCTAGTCAATTCTGTGAAATAAAAACACCTCTACATAAATAGCAGTCTAATAGAGTCTTAAATTATTTTCTAAAATTAGTTAATGGTAATATCTCCCAGGTTTCCATCTCTGCCTGCGTACTACAGTAGACGAGCTGAAATGTAGGTCAAAACAGGGCAGGGGGAAAGACAACCGTGAGCGCTAATTCATGACTACGGATGCTGTCATGCTATATTGCATACACCCCCTGTAAAGGGCACATGTTTAGGGCCATGAGCTACAATTACAGATGGCAAACGGCAGTGTAAGACAAATGATGACTGACATTTTCCCTGATGACTTAGCCATTAAAAAAGAGAACTGTTTAGGCCTTTCTCTCATGTGTGACAGTACTGTGCAGTTTGCAGGCTCTGGTGGGGTCAGAGATGTGAGTCTGAGGTGAGCATCTAGGAGATGTGGTTGAGATGCTGGGGGGAATTTTGTTGGTCCTGCTGTCTGTCAAACAGTCGCTGTTTGCAAGCCCTCTTAATGCGTCTCAGACATGCAAAACTATTAACCAGAAATGATAATAAAAAATATTAGTTGACATAATAATAATAATAATAATAATAACAATGATGATAATAATAATAATAATAATAATAATAATAATAATAAGAAGAAGAAGAAGAAGAAGAAGAAGAAGAAGAAGAAGAAGAAGAAGAAGAAGAAGAAGAAGAATAATAATAATAATAATAATGATAATAATAATAATAATAATAATAATAATAATAATAATAATAATAATAATGATAATAATAATAATAATAATAATAATAATAATAATAATAATAATATTAATAATAATAATAATAATAATAATAATAATAATAATAAAGCCATCTCAATCTCAATACGTTTCTCTAGATGTATAATGCATATATCGCTTTGGTGTCTAGTGATTTTCAACCATGGATGACATTTGTATGTTAATTTGACAACTGATCGTGTGATAGGCAGTCCTTTAAAAAATATGTTATTTTAACAAATTTATGAGACAGAAATGCTTCTACATTTCCACTTCTGGAAATAGAGTGTTTTGCCATTTTTGTTCTTTTTTTTTTGGAATACATTACACTTGGAAGAGAGCCCGGTGCTAATTATAATATTTTTTCTTTCCAGTGTTTCTGACAGGACCCATGTGTGGCTCTGCAGCTCAATATGGAGATGAGCTGGCTGCTCTTAGCCTCGCGCACTGATGAGATATAATCAAACTGATAATGAATGCTACGCTGGGAAACGGGAGAAAACCTGGTGGCTGTGTTTTGGGTCACTAAAAACTCCCGCTCCAAGAGCAGCTCAGAACAGACTGTGAAAAGGCTTCAGAATATGGACTAGATCAGATTAGTCATAATAAATACCAGTATGTGACTTTGGGACTTTGAGATCGGTATGTGCAAGGCATTACTTTGCTTTTACAATTTCTTGTCTTCATCCAATAGTGTTCAACCTAGACAGCACTTTTTACACATCGTTAGATCAGATGTGAATAAAGGTGCTTTATAGAGTGCCTCTCCAACTCCTTAGCCCACAAAATATCTTACTATCGACAGTGATGTATAGTGAAAGAGGATGTGAAGACCAGGTGGAAAAACCAGCACCAGTTCACAGTTCTGCCATTTTAGTTGCTGGTCCTGAAAGTCATCCCAAGGTGAACTGGTACCTATGAAGCCAGAGGAAAGAAGCCTTAGGGCTTTTTGTATTATCTTCCTGTGACTATTCTTTGAAATGGATTTTGCGGTCTTTACAGAGCTGCGTCATGTTATATTAAAATGGATTTGGTCAAATAAAATCAATCAATTAATCAGCTAGTGGGTGGGAGACAAAGATCCATCCAGGACCTCTGGTCCCTCTGTGAGGGAATAACAGGGCAGTTTCCTCATGGTCACAGACCAGAATGTGACCAGCACTGGTCTACAGTATGCTGCCTATCTTTTTCAGAATAGCCTCAATTTGTCTGTCACCAGTAACTACAGCAGCGGTCTAAAAATGGCTTTGAGAAATTAATGAGAAAAAAAGGTTGAAGATGGTGCTGGTGCTGAATGCTACAAGTTGTTATCAACCTGTCATTTTATTCTCACAGCAGATGCATCTGAATCCTCGTCCAATTCATTAGCACAACAATTTAGTCAAGGATTCATGTTTTCCAACGTTATGGCACCATTGCATGTCACTACCTGAGCTAGAAAATAAACCACCCCCTGCGACTTACTGTGTTTGAAAGGTGCTGTTTTGTCCATTTCATACCAAGGACCTGCCGAGGTATTTGTTTTCTTGCTTATGCCATACTCTGAAACACAGATATATGTTATGGGTCTTTCTGAACATTGCAGAGCAATATCCAGTTTGTTTTGGTTGAGGCTGACAGCACTGAAGTCAGACATGTTACTGACATGAAATGACATGAAAAAAGATAGTGTGTAGTTTGACAGTTTTTAAAGCATGTGTTAAAAAGCAACTAGGACCACTGGATCAAATGAGTTTTGATTGTGTCTAGTATAGTCATGAGAAGGCAAAATAACAATCTTGTCTGCCCAAACAGCTGCTGAGGCTGGGATGTGTGCTGCTTTATGGTTTGAAACCATAAACCATTGGGTTAAAATACCCTGTCAAAATCTTTTAAAGCATTACATGGTGCCAAAAGAATATTTGAATTAGTTTTTTTATATATACTGCCTGTTTCAATATTGACATTATCAGTTTTTCCCAAAATTCATTATAACCATGAGTGGTACCATAACATCTTTAAACTTTTCTCAGTTGGTTTAAACCAACAACTTTCCAAGCTTTTTTTTGTAACTGTATATTTTTCAATATGGTTTACGAGGGAGATGGAAGTTAGAAGATGGAACGTTGGAAATAAGCTATTGCCTGCCTACTGGTGCCATCTATGCTTTAATGTTATAAATGCAGCACTAGTCAATGCATCTTCTCACACATGCTTGAGTAGGTACACCTGTCTTTTGGCTGAATGACTCAGGCTTTTGAATAATTCATTTAGCAGTGGTGTGTAAACTGCCAGAGACTAAACGTCTTTCATATGTAAAAATAGAAGTGTAATGTTGAGGGACCTTTTCTGAGGTAAAACTCAGGAGTTTTGCTATCTACCCAACTGAGTCATGAAACCAAATCTCTCAAAGACGTGTGGCGAAAAAATGTCTGGCCTTCGGTTTTATGCACAGGGATCCTGCCTCAGGAAGACAAAATGGCCTGTCTGCAAATGACAGACCAGTAAATCTCACTCAGCTGTGATGAAAACAAGGAGAATAGATATGATCCAGGATAGAAAGTATATTTGCACATCATTAGAACCTAAACAGCTCTCTCTCCCTCCCTCCCTCCCTCTCTCTCTCTCTCTCTCTCTCTCTCTCTCTCTCTCTCTCTCTCTCTCTCTTTCTTTCTTTCTCTCTTTCTCTCTCTCTCTCTCTCTCTCTCTCTCTCTCTCTCTGTCTGTCTGGCAGCAGTGCGGTGCGTGAGTATCGTGCCAAACCATGGCAAACTAAAAATATAACACTACACCCGTTGTAACTGCCATCGTTAATGCAGCAGAGGAAATACAATTTAGACAAGTGTGCGTGCGTGCGTGCGTGCGTGCGTGCGTCCGTGCGTGCGTGCGTGCGTGCGTGCGTGCGTGCGTGCGTGCGTGCGTGCGTGCGTGCGTGCGTGCGTGCGTGCGTGCGTGCGTGCGTGCGTGTGTCTGAGTTAAGAAGAGATGGGTGGAAAGGGGAAGAAAAAGAACATTTTAGTCACTTGAAGATTGAGTTTGAGTAAGTAATTACCAGAAGAAAGTAAAATCCAATCACTGCCATCAATGTATGTGTTTTTCCTAATCTGTGATCTATTTGATTTCCAGGTTTTAGATTTAAGAGATTTCTTGGGCCATCATTTGTCTCATTAAAATGACCCAAATGCCTCCCTCTATCTGATAAATCAGTGCTAGACTTATTGTCAAAACAATCATCAAATAAATGATTAACCACAGGGTGCTATGGCACAAAAATCAGTCTGAACATTTCTGTTTGATAAGTTTTACACACAGTTCGGTTTGCTCCCTGCCATGTTATCTTCTGTTTGTTCACTGATGTAATCCACAGCAAACAGAGAAAGAAACAGGAACATACTGTAGTGGTTTGCCTTTGTGGAAAACAAGAGCATGCCGAACACAAGTCTTCCCTGTTAGCAGGGAGGGGTCAGACAGACATCAATCCGGATCCGGAAGAAAACAAAAGCAGACACAGTTGAGGTAAATATGTCAAATAATAATGCCATGTCAAATAAAAATGCCTTTGAATTCTTGAAAGGGGCTGCCTGAGATGAGCTGAGAGCTATATTGTGGCTAAACAAAAGAAACTCTTATCTCCACAGCAACAAAACCCAGCAAAAGGTTTTCCAAGGTAGTCTTCCCAGACATCACCAAAGAGCATACAGACTTTATAACAAGATCAAACAAATTACACACTGCAAACATATCAGATATACTTTGCTTTCATCAGATAAAATTACACATTGAAAACTTATATTTCCCTCTTTTCTTGAGTTTCACTTTAATGAGAAGTCAACAGAGAACATTTAAGAACCACACTTCTCAGTCTCCTTACTAATGGGGATTTGCTGGGGCACACATTTCACATATTGGTTCATGTAACAACAACGCAGACCTCTGCAGTTTATATCAGTCAGTTTGTATACAGTGATTCTTGGGCTAGATGTACAGACCACATTGTTTTAGGGTGGATCCATCAATTGTAATTCATGTTTTCGCAACACCCACATGCAGCTTGTCAAAGCTTTGTTAGGGACAAAATTAATTGGTATGCCAGTTGGATTAAGAATTAGCTTCATTATAATCCCAGCCATGTCATCAGTAAAGCAGGCCGTTGAAAGCCCTTTCATTCCCCCAGGCAGCAGTGAAAAACTGCTTGATTGATTTTCAGCATGTTGAAGTGTTTGTGGGAAGGGGACAAAAAGTACTGCACCTTAATTAAACTTACTGAAATTTTCACTGCCATGTTGTGGGTTTATTTTGTTTGGCCAGCAAGCAAAACACATTCAATGTACGAGAACATCCTGAAAATACTTAGAAATTAGATTTGAAATGTGAATTCACTAAATGCTAATTTGTATTTTATCTTTATGCAGGATTGTCTTATCCTTCTCTCTCCTTCTCTCTCTCTCTCTCTCTCTCTCTCTCTCTCTCTCTCTCTCTCTCTCTCTCTCTCTCTCTCTTCTCTCAGAAGACTGTTGTCTGATTCGGTATTATATCGTTGAAATTGTGCAAAAATGTTGTTTTACCCGAAATAATTTTGCAGATTTTCCCAGGGTTGAAAACCCTTAACCCACACTGAACTCGTTCTTGTATCTGCACTTTACTGTATATAAAGTAGACTAGTGTGTTGCTGCTGATGTGACAGTGTTTTCATAAGATGCAAGTGTGTGCAATTTTGTTATCAGAGTGACATTTTGACAAAGGATTGTTAGGTTTTGATTGCAGAGTTTCAATTTGACATAGATGTGAATGGTTTATTTCCAAGTGTTGTGTCCTATGTGCTTGGGTGTAGAGTTTTGGCACAGCGAGCCAAATTTAGCAAAATGTGTTTAAGCAATGGGCAAAAACTGTAAAATTGGTTCAGGCGCAGATGGCTGCATGCATTGAGTGTTTATTTGAAAGACACCTAGCTTGCTATACAGTATATAAAGCAAGTGTAAAACTCTATGATCTTTGACCCAATACTGACAAGTATCTGATTTGTCTCTGCTTTTACCTGTCGCATGATGAAGGCTTCATATTGTGTTTTTTTTTTTCATCAGGATAGAGGGTAGAACAGATAATGTGTTGCCGAATGAAGATTAGCAAAGAAATTGAAGATGGCAGGAGGCTATTTATACTTTGAACTGCAAGTAATGGCCACTGGCGGACACTGATCTAATTTGGAGTGGGAAAGAGCAGACAAATGGTGTGATCTGAGAGGAGAGTGCCGCTAAGAAGAGTGTGAGATCTACCCCTTCATCCCTCTCCTGGAACAAATCTACTAATTTGGGGTTGGAGTGGGGGTGGGGTGGCAGGTCAATGTTTTCATAAATCAGTGGCCCATACTTAAGAATTAATCTAAAAGCTAAAGAAGGTTTTCACACGTGCAGAAGCCTATTCACATGTGCAGAAGCCTATTCATATACAGTAAATATGTAAATAGAGCACATTACATGCTGTAGTCGCCTCAGCAGCTGGTGTGTTTCAGTCCTTTGTTCTGTTGGCCTGTGTCTGTTTGCTGTGGTGCCAGCAGCACCCCACCACTGTAGCTCTGTGCCCAGACTGGACAGCTTGTGGTCAGCTGGGATCACCCATAGATACACACACCACTTACACAAACACACACCACCCATACAACCACACACACACCATCCATACAAACACACACACACCAGCCATAGACACACACACACACACACACCATCCATACAAACACACACACACACCAGCCATAGACACACACACACACACACACACACACACACACACCATCCATACAAACACACACACACACCATACATGCACACACACACACACACCACTCATACAAAGACACACACACACCTTGCATCTCCACACAAAGGCACAGGGCCCACAGCACCTACAGGTGTAGGGGACAGAGGAGGAGGCTCTGAGATAAGACACAGCTGACACCCATCATCAACAGCACCTACAGGTGTAGGGGACAGAGGAGGAGGCTCTGAGATAAGACACAGCTGACACCCATCATCAACAGCACCTGCCCCACATCACATCACATATGGACTACTTCGCAGGAACAGGCAGAGGAGTTTGTATGTATGTGTGTGTGTGTGTGTTTGAGAGAGAGAGAGAGAGAGAGAGAGAGAGAGAGAGAGAGAGAGAGAGAGAGAGACAGATAAAGTGTGTGCATGAGAGAGAGAGAGAGAGAGACAGAGAGAGACAGAGAGAGACAGATAAAGTGTGTGCGTGAGAGAGAGAGAGAGAGAGAGAGACAGAGAGAGACAGATAAAGTGTGTGCGTGAGAGAGAGAGAGAGAGAGAGAGAGAGAGAGAGAGAAAGTGTGTGCGTGAGAGAGAGTGTGTGTGTGTTTGTGTGTATGTGTACTGTGTGTTTGTGTGTGTGTATGTGTGTACTGTGTGTGTATGTGTACTGTGTGTTTGTATGTGTGTGTGTTTGTATGTGTGTGCGCGCGTGTGTGTGTGTGTACTGTGTGTTTGTATGTGTTTGTGTTTGTGTGTGTGTGTGTGTGTGTGTGTGTGTACTGTCTGCAGGAGTGCCCATGTTTCCCCCATGGCTGACTCCACAGTTATCACCATCCTGGCACCTTGGAAACCTCTTGTGCCCTCTGTGTTGTGTTTTCTGTATAAATAACAGTGTCCTGGCTTACTGAACCACTCAGTGCCTTTCGATTGTCTAATTTTGTTACAGCAAATATGAGTGTGCATGAGTCTGCAGTATGCAGCCTCCTTAAATAACTTTCTTATATCGATTTTTTTGTGTCTTGTGGTTGTGTGGGATTGCGGTCAGACAATCAGGTAGATTTCATTTCCCTCTCTGAGCAAATCGTGTCAGATAATAACAGAAATAGAAAGGCAGCATACAACTTAGATTTCAAGTTAAGCATATACAGATGCCTAGTGCCCAGTGTTTCCTGGCAAAGTGATTTCTAATGTTAAATATGGAACCATTGTCAATACCACTTACAGAACCAGGGATTGGTAAAAGTCTGTCTATGCTAGTCTTTTTTGCAATTTGCTGAAATGTTACTTTAATTAATGAGCCAACATTTGTAGACCTAATTCATCTTACTCATCTAAATTTAGGAAACTGTTTAGCATTTAGGGCTGGCTGGTTAAGCTAACAATATTAGACACTAGTCTAACACTATTAAACTAACCAGTGTAACTTTCTCTGGATTCCTACAAATTGTTATACAAAATGTCTCCTCTGCATTTTATTATGTTGCTATTTTCCATCAATCACATTACTCATGGTGTTGTTACAGCCATTACCAGAGATAGGCCTGTCCCTCAGTAACAACCTGTTACTGCTTCTGGTAAATGGCTCTGAGACTGTGGTTCTGCCATGGATTGCTCCACTTACCAACTTGTTAGTCCTAATTGATGTAAAGACAGGAGGCTGCACAAACTCAGTCCGGCCAACCGGACTGGACGAGGCAGAAATCTACCACTGTATAACAGAGTGTGACATTTGTGCTGTGGCTTACCCAACTGAGGTGATTAGTCAGGTACCTGAAGACTTACATACTTTGCTGAAACGAATCCCAGCCATGTGATAATGGCGTTTCCTGGAAATATTGCTTCTGTAAATAATTTCAGCAGAGGGTGAAGTAAGCATAGCAATATATTTGTCAGATGTGAGTTACTTAATCCATGGCACACAAACAAATCTGAATAACTTCAACTTCAACAATACTTAGGAAGGATATCCCAAATGTGCAAAGAAAAAGAATATAACTAGCTGCTCAAATGAAGTTTTTTAAATAGTGCATTGGTACTTACAGAATGTTCAAGATGCTTGTTGTTATTTTTATTTAAGTGCTCAGTTTTGTGAATGTTAGTTACTGCCAGAGGTGTGCATCAGTACTCCCGTGTTTCAGAAATTAACCTAATTAACAACATTAAGCTATTCCATTGCAAGACCAAAACTACAGGACCCCTCTCAGTGAGGCCATGTTAAAAAAAAGACCAGATATGACAATGTCATCCAGTACTTACAGCAATACTCCTTATTATTTAATTTCCCTGTCATTCATTTAATCTTTGTGTGGAAAGTACAGGAGACAAGTAGGCAAATCGAAAGTGATAAGGAAGTCAGGAGGGCTGAGGGAGAAATTACTTAGCAGAACAGTGCATCACAGGAGTGGTTTTAATAAATGGATTTAAATAACTCACCTAAACTCTCATAACTACCATGAAACAGTATTTAGAAACGTGTCTGTGATTTAAGGTCTGAAAGGGTATTGACGTGAAATTCACAACCTTACAGTTACATCTGAACAAATCTGTGTGCTTGACATGTCTTTGACTATTATGTGATTAAATCATCTCTGTCATAGAATTAATTTTTTTGTTAAAACATTACAGTGCTAACACTCACATGAGGATTATTGCATTTCAATGGTGCCATTGTTTTAGTCACTATGTATTATATGACACCAACACTGTGGTTTTGTCATCATGCTACCATGTGTAGCTAGTGGCCATGTTTCTGGCTTGTAAGATTGTCTTCAACACACTCCAAATACATGTTAGTAAACATTTCCATCAATGTATTGATGACTACTTCTGACAATGTGTTTATCTCGATGCAGAATGAAGGCAGGTCTTGATTAATGAGAAATGAAGGTCATTGCCAGAGGCGTCTTCATGCATGTCATCAGGAATGGCCTTTAGATTTGATTTGATTTGATGTGATTCACCAAGACAATTACAGGAGCCACCCAGACTAGATAATTACCTTGTGAGGATTTCCACTCTAACTGGAGGCAGTTTGAAAATCCTTCAGTGAGGATGTGATTTGTGGTTCCTTGTTTTGTCTCAAAAGTGCTCATTTCAGGTTAATGTTGACCACAGTCTGGCACAATGGGACCTGTTGAAATGATGAAACTAATTAACTAAACATTTCAAACAGAAATTAAAACCAGTTTGTAAAGCTGGTACATGCTGACTTAAAGCCCACATTTTATTAAATGGCTGTTATCACCCTTGAAGCTTGGTCATCACCAGAGATGTTAATTTCCCATTACTCTGAAGTTTCTTCATTACAAGCTTGGCAGGACAACGTTATAATTCAACACTCACCAGCATCCTGTCAAGAAGCAATCATATCCTGGCAACTCACCAGCAAATGTGTCTGTCATGGAGTGGAGATGCAGTGGGTATTCAGCTCTCTCTTCTCTGGTCCTCTGTGCAGCGACAGTTTGACTGTGTGTGGGTGACCTCAGTTACACTGAGTGAGAGATTTAAGCAAGATTCCGGGCAGTTTCTGATCTTTCCATTTAAATAGGCTTTAGTTTTGCCAACAAGCTGTGCTAGATAGTTCAAGTGCAGGACGAATAAGTACATTTCATATTTCATAAGTCGGTTGAAAAACTGCAGCTTATTCAAAACTCAGCCATGTGACTGTTAACAAAAACAAGAAGGAGAGAGCACTTTACTGCAGTACAAGCCAAACTGCACTGGCTGTCTGTGTCCTACAGAATTGACTTTGAAGTACTCTTGCTATTATTCAGAGCTGTTAAGGATCTTGCCTTGTGCTATATGACTGATACACTTAGATCTGCTAAGGTCGGCTTTCTGAGGATTCCTGGGGCACCACCCAAGAGGATCGCTGCCTTCTCATGCTATGCCCCAAAGAGATGGAATGCCCTACCCCAACACATCAAAAGGCAGAATCCGTTGATGCCTTTTAATAGCAACTGAAAACTTACCTGTTCAACCTTGCCTGTTTTCTTTGCTAATTGTTGAAGCATTCTGAACTATATCCTTTGTATGAAATGTGCTATACAAGTAAATTCTTCTTCTTCTTCTTCTTCTTCTTCTTCTTCTTCTTCTTACTATTATTATTATTATTATTATTATTAGTAGTAGTAGTAGTAGTAGTAGTAGTAGTAGTAGTATAATTATTATTATTAAATGACGTGTCAAATACTTTTTTTGCCTTGACACTGGCTTTGCGCTCATTAAAGACATGCAGACAAATGACGGCACAATGACCAAAGAATCTGTCTCCATCTACTGGCAATAGATTTAACAGCACATCCCTTGCACATTTCACACTTCGGTGACATTTACAAATTACACAGCATATTCCAAGGTAAGGCATGTTAAATGGCAATTTGGTAGTAAATTATAGGAACTTGGACAGTAAGTAATACATTAAATTAAAACAGAGTGGGGTTCTCTTTGGAGTCCTTACATTCAAAACATTTATAGTCATCCATCTGCCCTTGTTTTTGACTTAGAAGAGTCATGTGAGGTCTGTGTGGTAATTACACTTTCTGTTTTAGAGTTCTGTTTGTTGCATAAGCCACTCATCATCTTCACTACAAATGGTGTAATTTTTATGAGATCACATTCAAGGTCAGACATTTTGTAAATGTCTAGTTGAAATTCCAACTCTGGGGCATATGCAGAACAGAATGTAGACTGAAATATGAATGTTTACATTTTCCTACAGAACACCCCTGTAGCGATGTAGACAGCTCAACCATGCAGCGACCCTGTGTGTGAGGTTAGCCACACAGCAAGCCACGGCTCTCCCTCTTCCTCCTCTCACTCATATCCTCATCACAGACTTAAAGCCTGGAAAGATTACATCTTATCCCTTAAGGAGATATTGTGTGTGTGTGTGTGTGTGTGTGTGTGTGTGTGTGTGTGTGTGTGTGTGTGTGTGTGTGTGTGTGTGTGTGTGTGTGTGTGTGTGTGTGCATAGTGTGTGTCTATGTTGTGTGCGCACGTTTGTGTGTTTGTGTGTATGTTGTTTCTATTTGTGTGTGTGTGTGTGAGAGAGAGTGTGTGTGCATGTTTTAGTGTGTGCATGTTGGTGTGTGTGTATGTCTGTGTGTGTGTGAAAGAGAGAGCAACAGAGACCGAGAGATGGGAACAAAAGAGAGATTAAGAGAGAGACATGCTACATTAAATACCCAACAGTACGTTAAACGACCAATATGGCACTGCATTAAGTTCCGTGTCATCATCTTTTCTCCAATTACTTATCCCCCACCCCCACCCACCCCCCCCCCCCCACCCCCCCCACCCTCCACCCCGACACCCCCTTCCCCTCAACACAATTCTTTTTGCCTTAGTCTGTGCTCACTGTCTAGACCAGGTGCTACATTAAAATGCTGTGTGTATTTACACTGGCTGTGAGTGTGCAAAGGTAGCGTCTCATCAGAGCTGTCATTGTTGTCAAGACTGATAGATGTGTAGGCCACCTTTTGCTGACACTGGAATTAGTGCTGCTGGCTTTGTTAGTATCTAATCTGCTAGCCTGCACCCATGACCTCTGGTTCTACTGTGCATGCAGTCCACCTGACTGTCTCACCTGCACATGGGAACTATAAGAGACTGTGCTTCAAATACAGACCTACAGACTCTGTCATTAGATGGTTTACATGAACGTCCAATAGAACAATGTGAGCATAGCATTAAACAGTGTATTTCCTGCAAAGACCTATTAATACAGATGATGTCTTTTAATGTGGTGGTCTGGCAAGCCTTGGCAACAAGGTCATTACCACATCGATGGCATATGGGCTCCAATCCCCCCACAACAGCACACCTGATTTGTGATGTCTGAACCAATATGGTTAGTGGCAGGGTCTTAAACATCCCAACAGGTCTTAGTGAGGTCAGATAATTGAGCTGAGCAGTTAGAGTCCTTTCAGTAACCCTCGACATGGCAGACACTCACAAACCTTTACGTCCTCCTTTATTTGCTAATTAGAGGAAGCATTCATCATTAAGCCCCAAAAGACAAACAGCACAAGGACCTGCCTGTTTTCCCTTTAGCTACGTTTGTCTAAGAGCTTTGATGTAGATGCGTAGTATAACAACATCTATAGATGGAAAATGCCTGATGTGATGCACATATAATATTAGGTTCATGAAATGTAAATAATCGTGGAACAACTAAAGAATATAAATGAGCTGAGGTGATTGCCAAATGATTGAAAAGCAAGCAAATCAAATGTCATTCAATCAGAAGAGGATCCGAATTTTATGACAAAGGCAGTAACACGACAAAAACATAGTGGAGAAGGGAATCAAAGGATTGGAAACGGGCAGATGAGGAGATCAGAGGAACTGTTGAAAGCAAACAGAAGAGACACTCAGGAAAGACATTTAGGCGGGTGAATATTTGATAGTGTGAGTAAGGCTTATTACCCTTTATTGCATCACGACATCAGACATGAAAGAGAGTCTTCAAGTGCTTTAACATGAAAGGACAAGACAAGAGGGCAGAGATGTGTAGAATAAGATGAATATATAACTCAGGGAATAGTTACCAGATAGCTAATAGGAAAGACACAGTGGAGAAAATTACTGTCCTATATGTGGACCAACATGGGATGTGGTGTGACTGAACAATACAATTTAATATCGATAACGTAACAAAGATATCCCCACTCTGTAGACACCACAGGAGATTCCCTATGAGCTGTGCCTCTCAACTTGAGACTTAAAACCAAAGCCTGTTCTTGCCTGATCTTTAGTGTATAAAATATTGGCTGTTTGTTGTGCTGCAGTTTAAGTCCTGTTAAGGCAGCTATATGGGCAAGGTGGACTGGGTTCTGGGTGGCTAATCTCAGCTGGCTAGTGCCCTTCCCTCTCGTGTATAAGCACTGTCCCTCACCTCCCTAATCCCGTTAGCAGAGTGTCATCTCCTCTAATCCATCTCCTGTCCTCCTTCTCCCCTGCCGGGCCAGTCCTCCAGCCTGCCTCTGGAATGTTGGCCTACAACTGAGCAATCAGGTAAGTGGTACTTCTTTTGCTAAATCTACTCATTTGCATGTGGAAAAATCGGGTAATACATATTTTTATGTCAATGTAGTTTTACTTTTTAGTGCAAAATTAGCAATTTTCAACAGTTATGCAGAACAGTGTACACAGGGAGATGTTTGAGGCACAGTTGAAGTTGCACAGCTAGAAATTCTCATTTGCAATGTTCTTTTTTACTCTTTGAGTCTTTCAAGCACTCAGTTAGTATTTTGGGCAGCCTATGCCTGGTTTTGACTTTGACCTTCTGGTGCATAGTTCAACTAAGTCTTGCTTGCTAGTTCAATGTAGCCAGTCTTGCTTGCTTGAATCTGTATTTTAAAGACCAAGATCTAAGCAAAGAACTGATCCAACATAGATATAGACATATTCTTTATTTGCAACATAGATATAGACATATTCTTTATTTGCCTGTGCATTGCTCAATTACTTATTATTTATGCTTATTTGTGAGAAGGAGCGAAGTGCTCAGGACCTTCAAGTACCTGTTTAGAGGTCAATACAGAAAGATGAGCCCAAAGGGTTTTGAATCTGCCTGAAAAATGAGTCTTGCTGCACTCTTTTTAGATATGAATTTTTATTGCCAGCTGGCAGAGGCGTTTATTTCTGCCACTCCGCCAGTCTGGAGAGATTAGGGTCAGCAACATTAATTCACTGATTAGAGCTGACAGCTCCCTAGTCATGCTGTCCGGCAACTACTGCTAGGATGGCACAACGCAACTAGGAAAAATATTACTTTTAAGTGCATTCACAATTTTTAATCATGTGGTAATGGATTTTATACAAAGATGCATTAAAATCTTGGAATATTAACATGCATAACCAAAAAATATTTTTAAATGTTTGCATTTACATTGTAAACCTTTTTTTCCTTTACACAATGTGTTTTGCACAGATTTTCCTTTAGTTATGCCTTGATAGCTACATACATAGCTACGCACACACACTCCATAGACACCAGTGGTAGACATAGACATAGACATAGCCTACATACATATTGCTTGACAACAACGTTAGTTTTTGAGGATGCCGACCATCATTTATACATTTCTAGTGGTACTAAAGGTAACAGTTTGACTTGAGTCTGAGACAGAGATAGAGCCTGAGTTTGAGATAGAGATAGTCTATTTTGTGTTGCATAGGATGTTCACCTGAGTTTGAGATAGAGATAGTCTATTTTGTGTTGCATAGGATGTTCACCTGGGTGACAAAAGTGGTTCCCCAGCCTCCTAACCCTCCAGGAACACTTGGAGAGGACGAGAAGCCCAGTCAACCTCCGGTACGTAAAGAAGCTGTGTGTGTGTGTGTGTCTGTGTCTGTGTCTGTGTGTCTGTGTGTACGCACATTTGTGTCTGTGTCTGTACGTTTGTGCCTGTGTCTGTCAGTGTGTGTGTGCGCGTTTATGTCTGCGTCTGTGTGTGTTTGTGCCTGTGTGCGTTTGTGTCTGTGTGCGTTTGTGCCTGTGTCTGTCTCTGTGTGTCTGTGTACGTTTGTGTCTGTGTCTGTGTGTGTTTGTGTCTGTGTGCGTTTGTGTCTGTTTGCGTTTGTGTCTGTGTGCGTTTGTGTCTGTGTGCGTTTGTGTCTGTTTGCGTTTGTGTCTGTTTGCGTTTGTGTCTGTGTGCGTTTGTGTCTGTGTGCGTTTGTGTCTGTGTGCGTTTGTGCCTGTGTCTGTCTCTGTGTGTCTGTGTGAATTTGTGCCTGTGTCTGTCTCTGTGTGTCTGTATACGTTTGTGTCTGTGTCTGTGTGTGTTTGTGTCTGTGTGCATTTGTGTCTGTTTGCATTTGTGCCTGTGTCTGTCTCTGTGTGTCTGTGTACGTTTGTGTCTGTGTCTGTGTGTGTTTGTGTCTGTGCGTATGTCTGTTTCTGTGGGTGTGTGTTTGTGTGCATTTGTGTGTGTGTGCATCTGTGTCTCTAGTGGGCTTCTAAGTGCCTCCCAGTTAAATCAAATTCTTTTATGACAGGAGAAGAAAGTGACATTTAAAGAGGAAGCTCCAAAAGAAGGTATTGGTAAAAGCTTTTTTGTGGTTGTTTTAATATTGCTTTAAAACTACATCAGTGTTAGCTCATATCTAATTGTGTTTTATCAACAGCCCCTAAACCTACCAAGGCCAAAGAAGAAGTCTCAGAAGAAACTAGGTATGTGAATTGAAGTGCACAGATCCAACTCCTGTGTGTCAGCAGCAACTCACAGTAGACCCGTGTTTTTCTGAGAGGAACATCTGTGCATGTGTTGTTTGTGTTTGGGTCCCATACCTGTTTCTGGGGAACTGCCATGTCATAATTTGAGATACAAATGTCTCTATAGGCATCACCCTAATGCATGTGTGCCACTGACTCTGTCTCCTTCTCTCTTTCTTTCTTTGTCTGTTTGTCTGTTTGTCTGTCTGTCTGTCGGTCTGTCTGTCTGTCTGTCTGTCTGTCTGTCTGTCTGTCGGTCTGTCTGTCTGTCTGTCTGTCTGTCTGTCTGTCTGTCGGTCTGTCTGTCTGTCTGTCTGTCTGTCTGTCTGTCTGTCTCTTTGTCTGTTTCTGCCTCTGTTTCTATCTGTCTCCCTTTCTCTCTTCTCTTCTCTTCTCTTCTCTCTCTCTCTCTCTCTCTCTCTCTCTCTCTCTCTCTCTCTCTGCTGTTTTTTTATTTTTATTTATCCTCTTTACAGCCCCCAAAGTGGAGTGTTTAGCTGGCTCTCTCATGGCTTCAGCAGTGCTCTCCCCCAGCCAGCAGGAAGCCCAAGCCTGTCCAGGGCAAACACAGAGACGAAGGTATAGTAGCCCTAACACCCTTCTTGCTTTAACATAGCAGACTTTCCAAACCATGTTAACATAGCCCAGACTTTCCAAACCATGTCCTTGCGGTGATCACATTAAAGTAACCTGTTCTTGCATCTTTATCTTCCTATTTAAGATGTTGACCATGAGTTGGGTGTACATAGTTAAATGAAATGGAAATGCAATGCATTGTGTTGGCCTAATGTAAAAGCTGGGAGGATGCAGGAATATATGGAAAAGAGGTCCGCACAGGCCCTGCTTACGGATGTGTGCACCCTTCTTTCCTATTTTTTTTTTTAAAGATGCAGGAATATAAAAATAATAACAATATTAAACATGTCATTATTTTCTTTTTTTCAGGAAGATGCACCCAGGTATGATACTTTGTACATATCTTGTATCATTATGTTAGTCTTGCATTATATTGTTTTTATCCTGTTTTTATAGAGTTCACAGACAGGCATTCATTTTTCTGATTGCATCTGTACAAAAGTGTATATATATATGTGTATATATATATAAGTGAACATCTGAAAGTGACTTTCATGTATTCTCACCCTTTTTTCACTGACCTCAGTAAAATGGATGAAAGGTGAGTCCATATCCAGATCCATCCTAGCACTGCTTTTGCTGCTGTATACTAAACACCACCTTCACCTAGGAGCCATTAGGTTTGAAAGTTCTCCTCATGATGTATAATGCTGTCAGCTTAGCATGTAATTGTATGTCACATTTCTTTTACGCCAATATAATGGTATGCAAATTGTAAACAGAATTTGCATACTAAGTACCATCATTCTTTTTTAGTTGAATACATTGAGTACTGCTGTTGCAAATCACATTCACTTAGGAACATCAAGAGTCAATAATTCTACCAAAATAAATATCAAGGCCATGACACCCTTGGCTGTATCTCTGGCAGCCTGGCCAGTCGGCATGTATTTAAGACAATCAAAGCAACAATTATTACATGGCAATGAGTTTACAGTCTTGCCATCCATTCAGGGATAGCAAAGGCTGGATCACAGCAAATGACAGCAAACACAAACCTCTTTCCCCCTATTCTTCCCTATTCTTCTTTTTCCCTGAGCCTTTGTGCTCATGCATATAAATAGACTCTAAAAAGGCCTACCGTAACCCGCAACATGTGTCCACTTTCAGATGTAATTTCAGCACTTGTCAGTCAATTTCTAAGATAATTAAACCATCCAACCGTGACATTTAGTTGGCAAAGATTACTGAGCACACATTACCTGCGAATCCAACCTCCAACTGTGAATGTAAACTGTCAGCATTTTTGAACTAAAGTGTTCATTGTACTTCTGTTGAAGTAAGATGGTTGAGAAAAAAATGTGCTTAAAAGCTTTGCATATAAAATCAGGCTGGTCATTCATTCATTTTAGAAACCTTGAAGCTAGTTTAACAGGCAAATAGGGAACATTGTCATGGAATGACTAAAAGTTACCATAGGGTGACGGAGCTGATCCTTGACTCTGACCCATGATCCACTTTTCCACATGGCCAGTGCTTAGCTGCAATAGGATTCTGTGTTTTTGTATTGCACTTTGCTGCCCCCTACTGACTGTAACGTGCTTATATGATTCTGCAGCGCCAGAAAAGTCTAAATCATGTGCTCACCACCAGAAGCCAGGGATGGTGACAGTAATTCCGTTTTCTGTTCTACAGCCAAGGAAGTGGAGTCATTGGCTGGATCGTGCAGGGACTGGGAAAAGTGGTTCCTCAACCAGACGAAAAGTATAAAGAAGCAACAGCGGAACCGGAAGAAACCACAGAGGTAACCAAAAAAACAAAAACAAAACTCCGGCCTTCCTCTCGCTGGCGTCCAGTCCATCTCTATGAGACCAGCCACTGTGTGTTCGTGTCGTAATGAGCAGGGAAACGCGCACCGTTCTTAGCACGATATAATCGTTGCCTCAATCTGTTAGCCTAATGTTTGTCCTGCAAACCGAATATTCTCTAGCTATATATAAAGGCCTAATGCCTGCCTCATGAAAAACATCTTAGTTTGAGATACTGCCTTGTTCATGTTAATACTAAAAAAAACAAAAAATACAAAAAGAAAAAAGCTTAAAAAAACATTTAAATCCCCTTTTAGTTACTGTAAAACTCACTTACTCTGGGTTTAACATCTCATTTAGGTTTCTGAAGCTGTGGAAAATCAGGTCCAACCTCCTGTAAGTAAAGAGGGAACAGTGCTTGCAAATTCAGGCTAACTGATTTCCAGCCACAATGCTCTCCTTCTGTTCCCAGTCATGTACATCCACATCAGAAAGATGGGTTTCAAAGGACAGCTATGTGCCATGGAACTCACTATAATCAGATCACTGTGTGATCCATGTGCCTGGCCTATTTTAGCTATTTGATTAACTATGACTGCCTCAGACAGACCAAGACCCTGCTGGATCCTAGAAGATATGCTGCTTCCTCATGGCAGACATCCCCCTTTACTCAATCCCCAGTGAAAACAGCTGTGCCTTAGTCTGCCACAGGCTTTGCTTTTAAAACCATTAGCATCTAAGCTTATTCTCTGATCTCCATGTCAGAATGTCTTCTACTGCCTCTTCATGCCAAAGCATTTTCTTCCTAACCCTGCCCCAACTTGCTTTTGCCAGTTATACACACGACAGAATGTCCACAATTTAAAAAGAAAGGATGAAAATGTTCTAGAAAAGTGCTTATGCACTTCAGGAGCTGGCCAGGGAGTCGGCGATCGTCCCCCAGGAGAAAGCAAATAATTTACTACAAACAGTAAGCCCAGCTGTAGCGGCTTGGAATGGAACACTGCCTTTCCATTCTGGTCAGTCTCAGAATTGAGACTTGAATCTTCTTGTGCTAAAGAATAGCTAGTCTATTCTCATTTTTAAGATACATTGCGTGATTTTTTGCATTTAACAGTTCTATGGTACTCTAATATGTTATATGACATACCTACTATGACTGCACTATCATGATTAGTGTTTATGTAGCTACTTAGTATTAATGAAGAATTATATTGATTTTGACATTCCACATTTAATTGACAAGTCTCACTCATTTTCAGTGAGAGTTCACATTACGAGCAGCAACGTCTGTGAATTTGTCGTTGTTGTAATTGTTAATGCAGAAATCACAAAATGCACATTAAAAAATGATGATTTAACAGCTGGCTTAAAACAGTGGCTTCCTGATGTACTGTGGTTTTATCCAACTGTTTCTGTAATTTTACTGACAAACTCAGTGTACTGAAACTTGTGTATGTAATGTACTGTACTCTACTTAAGACGGCTATAAATAACTGAAAAAACTTCCTAATCACAAGTCAGGGTCTTGGAAAAATGACACTGTAATGAAAGTGGCACAAATGACAAAATCCTGTGGTGAGAGAATGTTTATGTAACTAATTACCTCTGAATCTTGCCCTTCCTCAGGTTCTTGAAATGAAAGATGTTCCTGGTGAGTAACTACATCTACATGGGTTGTGTCATAGATTAGGCTTCCATGAAAATGAGTTTAAATATATAATCTTTACAGAATTGCAGACTGGGGTGAGACACATTACAAAAACACTAATCATGACCTGGTTAATGTGTAGATGCTGAGCCTCTCCCTCACATCCCTGTTGTGGAGCTTGTGTCAGAGGACGAAGAATGTGAAGATAGCAATGGCATTGCCCCTGCTATTGCTGCTACAAGGTGTGCTGTCTCTTTCTCCCTACCTGTCTCTGCTTATCGAAGGCCAGCGCCAAACCTAAGCCACACACACACACACACACACACACACACACACACACACACACACACACACACACACACACACACACACACACACACACACACACACACACACAAGGTGTGCTATCTCTTTCTCCCTATCTATTTCTGCTTATCACAGGTTATGCAGCCCTTACTCCCCACCCTCAAACACAAACACACACACACACACACACACACACACACATACATAAGGTGTGCTCTCTATTCCTCCCTATACGCCTGTGTCTCCCTCCCAGTCTGTGCAGTCACCCACCGCACATCCCTACCTGTCTCTCTCTTTCTCCCTACCTATCTCTCTCTCTCCCAGTCTGTCTCTCGCCAGTCTGCCTCACTCACACACCATCATCCCTCTTTGTGTCCCCCCATCCTCTGCTCCCCTCTCACTATGTCTGTGTCCCACAGTGTCATTGAGTGGCTGAAACATGGCTTCGAGAAAGTGGTGCCACAGCCGGTCGATAGCCATACAGAGGTCTCATTAAAGAGGGAAACAGGTAGAGGAAAACTTTTATCAGTAAAAACATTTAGCAAAACACTCTTGTAAAATCATACTTTGTTGGTTTGTTTCTTTGTTGCTCATGATTGTCTACTCTTTCTTGCAGTGATTACGACTCCTCCTGAGACCTCTAAGACAGAGGAGGAATCCATTAGCTCAAAGTAAGGGAATCACTGAGGGACATTTTTAAGAAAAGCACCTGTAAGATTATCCTCACATCCTGTCAATGTTGCAATAGCTTTTATAACACACGATTATGTTTTCTCTCTTTTTTTCTCCCTGCCTTCCCTTTCAGTGTGGTTGGCTGGTTTGTGTCAGGATTGGGCCGAATAATACCTCAACCTGTGCTGAAACCTGGGGTGAGTGAAGGCTTTTATGCTGGTATAATGGGGCTGCTTCAAAAAGCCTGTGTGTCTGTTTTTTTTTTTCACAAAATGAAGGCTCGAATCTAATTTGACATTTACTTTGCTTTTCAGGAGAACGATATTGTGCAAAATGGTGAGTAGATCTTATTTTTTTCCTAGATCATTTTTAGAAAATTGTGTAATGTGCTATGCTTGTGCTGTTTAAAAGTATGTCATAGGAGTTGCAAGAAGGCCCGTTACTAAGATAAAAGTGACCTTAAGAGTAGGGGCGAAATGAAACTGCTACTTCTTTTTCACATTCCCCTGTCCCTGTGGCAACAGATGCAGGCGGCTTGTGGTTTAGAGTCAGAGGTCATAAGGCAATGTTGAAGTTAGCACAGGAGATTGGATTTTGCCAGATTTACCTGGCATCACTCAGGACACAGGTGAAAGAAGGTATGAAGAGATGCGGGTGCAGCTGGCAGGGTGAGGGCAGCTCCGAATCAATCACTGTTTCCCAAGCCTGCTGCTGCAAGCCTTCTTGCAAGTTCACAGCCAACTAATTCACCTGAACTGAGCGGATTACAACTCGTGTCAGATGAGTCCCATCGCAGGCAATTAGTGGATCTGAGAGGCGCAAAGGCACGAGGCTTGGGAAACGCTAGACCGATGAGAGGTGCGTCGCTGTGGGACAGACTCTAACTGGGCTGCTCTCCTCCTTCTGTTTCAGGGAGAGCCCCCTAAACAAAAGGAGAAGAGGAGCACCGGGAGAGTCGCTCATGTGCACCTACTGTACCATACAGACGCACAGATTCAGTGGCCAACCGATAGACAGACAGACACGTGCGACAGGCAGCTTTGTATCAGCGCAGCTATGCATTCAGCACTTTGGTTCTTGGGGAGAGTGGTGCATTGCAAATAAATGCTAGAAAGGTTCCTTTGGACAGGATGCTATTTAGCACAGCAGTTTTTGTTGCAGAAGGCTGTATATAAGTAGTTTTCATTGCTTTGTTGAGATGCTTTCACTGCTTGCCTTTAGACATTATGTTTTCTGGTATTTTCTGTTGTATGTTGTTTAAACACTCAATTATTCATAATCAATAATTTATTGTATAATACGGTTGCCACTAGGAGATTTCTCATGACGGTGTACTATTGCTACTTGATTAAAGTATTCTTTGGTCACAAAGACAGATAAACTGTTTTGCTGCTTTCACCTTGCACTGAACTGGCAAGGTAACTACATAATGTTGCATTATATTTACTCATATCAGATTTCACATGATGAAAGTCATCACTGGTGAAGATAGATTGTTGTGTATTGGGTAAATTACTAAATATTGTTAGTACAGTAATTACAATATATCTGTTTTAAAAAAGATAAATATGGACTTGGAATATGTACAATGAATATGTGTGGAGAATACTATTAATTTAGCAAACTTGTAAATGTAAATGTAAATCATAAAAAAGGAACAATTAATAATTGTGTTTTGTGGGTATATGCAAATATGTAACACACAGGGTCTCTCCATTAGGCATATCAGACAAACATTGATAGAAATATAAGATTCTGTATTAAACATTATGCAGTATGTTTTAAATAAATGAACAGATAATTAAGGATCATATTACCATATTACTATGTGATTGTGGTTTCAGTTGTATTTGTTTAATAAACAGAATGATATAAACACAAGTCTCACTGTTGAGAACTGCATTATAAACTAGAAAGCATTCACAGAATGCAAACCTCTGCCACGGCATGCCCTACGTATTTACCAATAATGAAGACTCTTTTAAAAAATTCCTACATCCAGACAGAGATCTCGATCACCACCAAAATCAAATATTTTTTTAATTGACCCTTCCCAGAAAATGCAAATCTGTTCATAACAAACAAACAAACAAACAAACAGATCAATTAACAACCAAAAACATAACCTCTTTGATGTAGGTAACAACATCTATAATTATATTTCTATAATTATAAGACACAGTTACTTAACACAAGGCCCAAAAAGAGTTTCATAGTAGTAATCAGTATAATGGGTCAGCAGGTTGTATTGTAAATACATTAGTGGGGGTTGGAGTTGTTTACTTTGGTCATCTTAATCAATCCTTTTGAAACCCTCACAAAAACATCAATAAATCCTTTTAATCCATATCTACTACTTATCAAGCAAAGTCATTACTCATGTTGGCTTGTACAAAAATGTGGTGTAGATTTTTTTCACACATTTTTTACACCACTAAACAATGCATAATAAACAATACATCATATAAGGAAATATTTATAACATATGAGGTCATTTTATGTAAATCATAGTTTTTACATATCACAATACGTACCGTGTATTTAGAATTATCTATTATTATTATCCCTCTCTCAGATCTTTTATTAAGATGACCTATGCCATAAGTCCCAATGACAGCTCTAGCTTTAGCGCATATGATGCCTGACCAGCCACTGCTCCCTGTTCAGTCTCCCAGCTGCAGGACCCAGAGGACATGGTCCTGGAGGAGGTGGAGTCCGACTGGGAGACATCGGAGGTGGCCCAGCCGGAGCCCCAAGCCACGTCTCTGCTGCAGACCCTGCCCCAGCTGCTGCCATCCGTGCTGGCCATGCAGGAGGAGTCGGAAGAGTCTGAGACCCAGTCAGAGCGGTGGAGGACCGAGGAGGAGAGGTCACTGTCATTTCCCTCTCATCTTTTGTTTACACATACTTGTGAGACTAAGTCTCCAGAATAAGTTGAGAATAAACCGAGAATAAGCTCAGTTTAGAATAAGCTTAGCCTACAGTACGCACGTTCCACCACTGAGTTGAGTATAATAGGCCGTTTCCACTGGGCGGAATGGCTTGGTTCATAAACAGTTTTTCCCGTTTTGACTCCACAATTTAGAAACCATACTCAAAACCCCATACTATTTGCCTTAACCAACCTGAACCACTTTATACCATCCAGAACTGAGCTGCTCTGCCCTGTTGAAACTGGCCTATAAGTCTCACATTGTTATAGTCAGCTCAAGTCCATGAGAGGATGTTTGTCATCTGCACCACCATTTCTTTTTTTGCTTTAGCCAAGGTAAGGCAACTTTGTTTTATAGCCCATTTCATTTACAGTGGAGTTCCAAGGTGCTTCAAAGGTCATTTAAAAAAAGAGTCTAAAAGAGTTTTTAGTTTTCATGCTTTTTAGTTTCCATCTTGCGCATTCACACCCCACTGTACTGAGCGACTGCCCTAATGTGACGGCAGGCTGCAGCAGGACGGTCTGGAGGCAGCACGTGTGGCCGAGGGCCTTGCTCGACAGGCAGCGGAGAGGGCCATCAGACAGCTGGAGGTGGAGCAGGGGGCCCCCACAGAGGAGACTGACGAGGAAGAACAGTAAGTCATATTCCAACACACAGCCCTCTAGGGGCAAAGGACATCACTGAGGCAGTCACACCCTCTTTTGAGGAGATAACGGAGAGATGGAGCTGTTTCTTATGGGACATGCTTCACTCTGTAATGTCCTTTGCAGACGTACTTTGTTGAGCTGTGTGTGTTGATTCTGAGATCTGGGATGGTGATTGAAGCAGTGCTTATAGACTGATGGATAATATTCAGTCACATGCTCACTTGCATGTGGATATGGATAGAGAATACGCACACACACACACACACACTTACACACATACACACACACATACATACACACACAAACTCATGTACAGCAGAGCCCAACCTAAAGCTTGTGAAATGTGGATTCGTTTTTACCTGCTAACTGTTTGTTTCACAAAGACTGCCCGATATCCAGGAGGAAGAGAATGAGGAAGACCCAGAGTAAGTGCATCCTTTCTTTTTCACACGTTTGTGCTGTCGCTCCTTACTCTAGCCTCTATTCACTCTCTCTCGCTTGCTTGTACGTGTGATGTGTGTATGTGTTTGAATGAGAGTGTGTCTGTGTGGCCAGCTACAGTTTGTCTTCCCTTCCCTCTGTCTACGCTTTTCTGCACTGGCTTTTTTGTCTCTCCCTTGTGTATGTGAGGGCTAAGGCTCTGTTTGTCCTCTCTGCCGCACCGTACAGGCTGCAGGGACTGCATGAGGACAGTGAGGAGGAGCAGAATAAGTAAGATTTGTCCTCGCCAGAGTGCTTTGCTTTTACAGAAGCAACAATACCCTTCATTCTGACTAAAGATGAATACTAACTGCTGCCTAAACATGCTTGCACAACTTGCACTGGACATTTCAGCATCCCTCTTAAGATAATGATTTTGACAAGTGGGACATTGCACCTGTGACTAGTGCGCAAGTGCCATATCCAATGGAATGCAAAAAGGTCAAATGTCAGAACTGTTCAATTCTTCAATTCTTGAAAGGCACCATGCTTTTTCAGGCTTCTAAAAAATCTGCCTGTAGTTTGATATTCTCTGTATTCCCCTTACCGCTTTACTTTTTTATTTTAGAGCTAAAATAGGCCATGCTTTATTTCCTCTTACTGTAACATTTTAGCTCCCCTCAGCTATCATTACATAAACTGCCCGTTCCCACATGTCATTACTTATATGCACAGAATGACTCAATCCAAAACCCATCAAGTGTTGACATACTGTACATGATTTTTTTCTTATAACTGCATTGATAACTCGTTTTTTTCTTAATTACGTTTTTTCATTCCTTTTCAAGACATGCAGTCATCACCTTTTACAGAGTTGTCCTTGTATTTGCATCATTTCTTCCTTGTCTAAATAATTCTTACATTATTATTATTAACCTTTGGTTAGTGGAATCCACAGCACAATCACTATGGCCCATCCCTCCCCTCCACTGGTACAGGGGAAAGACCCCTGGCTTTGACTTAACCTTCTCTCCTGCTCCTTATTTCAGATGTGTAGTAGAGGTGGCTCCTGCTGAGCCAGAGCCAGAGCCAGAGCCAGAGCCAGAGCCAGAACCAGAACAAGAGCCAGAACCAGAGCCTGTCCCAGAGCCTGTCCGGGAGCCAGAGCCAAAGCCAGAGCCTGTCCGGGAGCCTGTCCCAGCTAAGAAAGCCTCGCTTGCTGAAGAGGCTCCGGTGACCACTCAGCCCAGACGCGCTAGCAAAGAACCACCTACTACTGAACAGGTATGTTTGACCTGTTTGGTTTAGACAAATATGAGACACTCACTCACTAATGACCACACTACCACTTGCATACAACTCAGATAATTAGTCACACTCACATTCTTGTTCAGCCACAGGAAGAAGATATCACAGAGGCAGGCTGTGGAGGTCAGTGTGTTTCAAATGCTTATGATTAATAAGTATAATACTTAGTAATATACACTGTATTTTGTGTGTATTGTTGTCTGTTGACTTGTATGGGATAGTACAAGGATTACCACATATTCAACAGTAATTTATTCAAAATATACTCAAATGTTGGCATCATATTGATAATCTCTTCCTCAACCATCAGTGAACTGTTTCTTTTCTGTTTAGTAGTCTTAGGAAAACAAAATATTGTAGTTAACTGACACACACATGCACTAAGGTGCTTTCTGTCCTGCAGTGCCTGCTAGCTGCTCAGTGGTAACGAGCTGGTTCCTGAGTCTCCCGCATGCTTCTCAGTGCCTTGACCGCTTTAACGTGCTGCTGAAAGAGAATTACATCAGCGTGCCCAACCTCTCCTCACTGTCCGACGACATCCAGGAGCTGTCGGAGGAGATCTCCCAGCTTCCCAAGCAGGCCCACCAGTACTACCTCAACGCCCTCCAGCGCTTCAACACCCTTAATCCCCTGCGGCGGGTTGCCTAAGCAGACGTGCCAAGACCTGCAGTTAGAGCCTGTAGATAAGCAAGTGCCCCCCATTAAAAACAAAACAAAACAAACAAACAAACAAACAAACATCCTCTTTCATCCCCATCCTCAGCCTGCCAGCCATTAGATCCATTTCACAGCCTCTCCTCCTTAGTCAGCCAGCCTGCCACCTGCCAAGGCCCTCTTCATCTTGCCTTAATACAGGTGATCTCACCACCCTCTTTTGAGGGTCAGTGCCGTGCTGTGCTGTGCTGTGCTGTGCTGTGCCGTGCTGTGCTGTGCTGTGCTGTGCTGTGCTGTGTTGTGCCATGTCATATATGTCATATTGCTCTATGGACTACTTTTCACTGCATTTCTTTTTTTACAGTTTATCATTACTGTTATCCTTGCCACATATTCAAGAATTTAGTTAATCAGTAACATAGATGTGGTACTTAAGCAGGGATAGGTTCCAAATCTCAACATCTCAGTATAACACTTAAACAAACTAGAGCAAGCCAGTAACACACTTGCACCATGGAAAGGTCGACTGAATTAAACAAATACACTTTTGACCATGCCTCTGGCAAATGGCTACTTGCCCCAGATGCTGGTAAAGTACCACTGTTTATTTTAACCAAGTCTATTACTGTTGACCTACATTCTGGTCGAGACATGCATGTGCTGCTTAAGTAGGTAAGTAGTCATTGAAGCTGCTGAGTGACCTACTGCTTAAGAGTCTGCTCTTTAAGTAGGTCACAGATTAAGGGCCTTTACTCACTAAATGTATTGAGTACTTTTAACTGACATCTACAAATTTCAGAAAAGTCTTTCATGGATGAACATGTTTTGTCTTTCTAGCATTGAGAAGGTCCAGGATGAGGTCCAGTAGTTGCTCATTTTTTACAAAGTGTTTTATTGTATTTTTCAGAGGTCACCCAAGTTAAGCTGGTTGAGATTGTGGAACCTGCAAATTATTCAAATGCAACAGCTCCGTCCATACCCCAGATTGTTGTTGCTGATGACCCGGGGGCAATGGGCATCAGTGTGCCTGGGTGAGCACATGTTTCCTGTCTTTAAGGTGGAGATATTCCATAAACAAAACTTGACTTGTATGGGATACTACAGACACAAGGATTATTAAACTAAAAACTTAGCTTCTTTGCTAAGCTTTATTAAAAACATCCTATAAATAAACGTTGTTACACTGTACCTAGTTGATGCAACAGGGACCACAATATAAAGTGTACAAAAGGGGCAACACAGAAAAACCAATAGTAATCAATTAAATGCAGTAACATGCACTACACATCTAACTTTGGACGTTTGACTTGAACCATGTACGTCCCTTGCTGACGTATGTCTCTAAACTCTTTGCCCTGTGCAGAAAGGAAGATGGGGAGCAAAAAGCTGACCTCCTTACGGATAATGCGTGAGTAACACACATTTGTGCCACTGCTAAACCAGCCCCACCCAGTGTGCTGTGGGGAAACCTTAGAGCGCCGCCAAGTCATTACAGCAGCCGTGGCCTTGCCAAGGCAGTGAGAGCATGCAGGGAGGGATGTCAGCATGAATTGCTGGGCCGCGCTCCTGGGCCACAACTCACTCTGGTCTCGTTTGCGCTTTCATGTTGTTTGCAACAGAGCGAAGGAGCGGCCATTATCCTCAACCAGCCAGTCCAACCTCGTGGTGAGCGTTCGGCTGCAGGAGCTGGTTCAGCTCTTCAAGGAGCGCACGGAACGCGTCCGAGACAGACTCATAGACCCGGACGAGTCTGAGGGCGAGAGTCCCACCTCCTGTGAGTCACCCATCCCAGATTCCACCGCCGAGTCCACAACTGAGGGTTTCTGGATAATAGCGTTGTAACAAAAATGCATAAAACAACTAGCAATTCGAGCCCTATGAAAGAATACAATTGTAAATTCACTCATTAATAATAATACTAATAGTGTCCCCAATGTTCTCCCTGTCAATGCTAGACTCTTAGAAGCATCCTATGTTTTCCCTCCTGGCTGCACCCCTGGCACAACATAAACATTTATTGAATGACTGACTTGGTGGGTGGGGGCGAGTGTCTTAAACTTTACGCAGAGCATACATGTACCCAAGCCAAGTTGGTCTCTGAAGTCTCGTCTGCTCTCTGCAGCGCCTGCGAAGAAGCCACCAGCAGCAGCTCCCCCTCCTCCCCCACCCCCAGGAGAGCAAAAAGACGCCCCTGCTGAACCGGAGGTGGAGGAGGAAGAGGAGCGAGTCTTTGAATTCATGGGCCGGCAGATCAAAATGCCCAAATTCAAACTTCCTCCGCTGCCTGGCTGGATCAGAACCATCATCGACTACCGTTTCCCCAAAAGCATTGACCCTGTCACCAGTAAGTTTTTATATAAATATATATCAGCATCAATGACACAGAGGAAGGGAATTATTAATAATCTCTGACATGTTTAAGAAATTATATATTCAACAACACGCGAGCACAAATATGTCAATTAAGGAAATTACATGTGCAGAAGTGAACATTTGTCTTTACTTATCTGTGTGTGAAAGTAACCAGGGCCTTGTCTTTCTTTTCCACCCCAGACCTAACCTACATTTGGTGGCTGTTCTTTGTGACATGCGCTTGGAACTGGAATGTCTGGCTTATCCCCGTGCGGTGGGCTTTCCCCTATCAGACCCCAGACAACATCCACTGGTGGCTGCTCACCGACTACACATGTGATCTCATCTACTTCCTGGACATCCTCATCTTCCAGCCCAGACTCCAGTTTGTCCGCGCCGGAGACATAGTGGTGTGTGGGACACATCAGATCACTCATATACAGTTCCATAGCAGACAACAAAGACTACATTGAGACATTGAAGCCATAGTCTCACACAAATAGATACCCAAACCCAGATACTGCACACATTTTTGTGGCACAAATGTTTTACAATAATATTGAAAATGAAATGTATTTGATTATTTCAGACTGACAAAAAGGGCATGAGACAGAACTATTTGCAAACCTTGAGATTTAAGGTGAGGGGAAAACAGAGAGATGCATTGCTTTATACTTTGATCACATTAGATCTACCTTCACAATAATGCCCCAAAATGGGGTTGTGTGCTCTGGGGTATTGCAGATGGATGTCATCAGTCTGTTTCCCCTGGACCTGCTGTACTTCAAAACAGGTGTGGTTTCTCTTCTGCGCTTCCCACGCATTTTTAAGGTAAGACAGCATGGAGCTAATATGATATTTTGCAGTGATTCAGAACGGTTAATGATCTATCCAGGCTGATGTGTCACTAACTCTGTCACTTCTCTCCCTTCCAATGACAGTACATGGCATTCTTCGAATTTAATGATCGCTTGGAGGCAGTAATGAGAAAAGCCTACATTTACAGGTATTATCACATACCACCAGCAGGTGGCGATGCATGAGGCATTGGAAGTGAAGTATTGGACCTGCCTCATAGAGTCTTTCAATTAATTCATCTATGTCCATTTTTTTTTTTTTCACAGAGTAATCAGAACCACTGCCTACCTGCTGTACTCTCTACATATCAACGCATGTCTGTTTTACTATGGATCAGTCTATCAAGGCCTGGGCTCCACTAAGTGGGTTTACAATGGTAAAGGGAACAAGTAAGTGGCCCAAATGTCCGTTGATGTATTCTCAATCCCAAACCTCAATACACTAGAATCAATGATGTTTTACATTCTTAACAAAAACTGGATCCAGCAACATCTGTGCAGTCTCTTTTTAAACCCTCTATTTGTTCATATGCAGGTACATACGCTGTTACTACTTTGCAGTGAAGACCCTGATCACCATTGGTGGTTTACCAGATCCATCCAATGTTTTTGAAATTACCTTTCAAGGGGTCAATTACTTTGTGGGTGTGTTCGCCTTTTCTATCATGATTGGTCAGGTTGGTTGATATTTTATTTCTCCTCTTGAATTCAAATAATGACCTGTAAGGTAACCTTTGGCCTCAATACTAGTTATGGGCCTCAATACTGCTGTGTAACTACTGTGGATCCTACTGATGTGTGGTGTTTTGTAGATGAGAGATGTCATCGGAGCTGCTACAGCAGGAGAAACATACTATAGAGCTTGTATGGACAGCACTATCAAGTACATGACCACCAATAACATTCCTCGTGAAGTACAGAATCGGGTAAAAACCTGGTATGACTACACCTGGCGGTCCCAAGGCATGCTGGGTAAGTATCAGAATCTACACTGCAAAATGGTGTGTGTGTGTGTGTGTGTGTGTGTGTGTGTGTGTGTGTGTGTGTGTGTGTGTGTGTGTGTGTATTTAGTTGTAAGACAATTTTTTCTGATTGTCTTACATGTTTTGTCTCCCTCTAGATGAGCAGGAATTGCTTATGCAGCTGCCACATAAGATGAGGCTTGATATTGCAGAGGATGTAAACTTTGCAACTGTCAGTAAAGTGGCCCTCTTTCAGGTGAAGCACTGAATTTGAGCATCTATTAGTAGAAGAATTTTAAAAAATACCCTCATAGTTACTCAGTCAATACAACTTACTGTCCGTTTCTCTCAAATTGGGTTACCTCAGGGTTGTGACAGACAGTTGATTTTTGATATGCTCACAAGGCTTAAGTCTGTCGTCTACCTCCCAGGAGATTTTGTCTGTAAAAAGGTAGATATGTTTTTTTACATTCCACCAGCCACCATTATTTTTCAAATCCTTGCTATTTTCTATTTTGACGCTGACAAAACATGTTGCATGCCTCTTGCTTAACAGGGGGAGATTGGTCGTGAAATGTACATCATAAAAGCAGGAGAAGTGCAAGTGGTGGGTGGACCCGACCTGAAAACTGTATTTGTGACAATTAAGGCAGGTTCTGTGTTCGGTGAAATCAGGTGAGCACATTTTTGTTCGTTGACAAACCACCTTGAAAAAGTAAAAGTCCTGCCAGGTCCTTATTCTGCCTGTGCTCTTAACACAGGTGACTTCCCTAAGTAGCTCATTTACCAGGCTGGAGAGTGGTGCTAATTAGGATCAACTGGTTCTGTGAATTGACTGGAACAAATATGTGGCAGGACTTTTACTTTCTGAACCCAGGATGTCCATCTTTGGCCTTGCGATGAGTTGCATCTGTGAGTGGATCTGAGTCATTTTACCTGCAGTGCTAATATGCCTGTGTCTGTCCAGCCTTTTGGCAGGGGGTGGCGGTAACAGACGAACAGCGAATGTCAAGGCTCACGGCTTTGCTAACTTAATGATCCTGGATAAGAAAGACCTGGCTGACATCCTGGTGAACTACCCAGAGTCCCAGAAGCTTCTCCGCAAGAAGGCCAAGTGAGGGAGACGGCCCCCAACCCAACCCAACCCAACCCAACCCCCTGAGCCCAGCTGAGGGTTCTCAGCGCACCTACCGATACAGCTTAGCAAACACACACATGCTTACAGACCCGGGCATGGGGCTAACACGTGCAGATTCTCTCTATGTGCTTTCCATCACACTTCCAGATCTCTCAATCATGTGATCAGTCAGTCTCATGGCACAGCAAACTTGCCGTCTCTATCCTTCCCTATCTGTCAGACTTTGCTGGAGCCCTGCGGGTTTCCAAACAGAGGGGGAATGAGGGCGGTGGTATTAGCTGAGTGTGTGTCTTATGACTGTGAGCGTTCTTCACTTGTGGGTGCAATTTAGAAACAACTGAAGGACCTGTGTGCGTGTGAGTGTACATGGTGGTGGTGGTGGGGTTAATTCTCTGATGCTGCTTTTTGCTTTGCTTTTTGCCTTTGTTTTACATGACTTTGAACATCAAATACGACCACATATTACCTTCACCTTCTCGCTGTTCCACAGGAAAATGTTGACAAAGGACAAGAAGCCTGAAACAGCGGGAGGCAAGAAAGCTGAAGAGGTGATCCCACCACGCACAGAGACACCCAAGCTCTTCAAAGCTGCCCTGGTGGTGACGGAACAGGCTGGCATCAAAGGCACCTTTGCCAAGCTCAAGGAAACATACACAGAACCTGGCTTGGAGGTACAAACTGTTTTTCACATTGAAAAAAAAGAAGTAACACACACCAAAGAATGCTTATGAGGTGCTGGCTACTGACGTAATTTTAAAAACAAAATACAGTAAAGGCGCCACACACTCTGGCTCCATGCTGTACATTGGTTTTATTAACCGAGCGCAACGTTTCGGCCTGAGGTCTATGAACCTATTTCACAAGGCAGTGGCTACGTACCAGTAGATGTAAGGATATTGGTCCGGAACCTATTCTCCCAAACCTTATTGGTCAATATTCTTCTGGAACAATACATGTATTAGGTTACAAGGTAAGGGTTATAAGTTATAGGTCCGGAACTTGAAATCTGTACCATACTCAGGCAGGGTTCCTATAGATTTATCAGATAAAAATTCCCTCCTAACCCTAATCCCAAACCTAACCCTGACCATAACCTATCCCTAACCTTAACCCTAGATTCCGTTTATTTGAATTTCCATACCAATAATACCAGTTCTAGGGGCTGACGTACCAGTATCCACTTCGATTTCACAAACACACACTTAGTTCACAAATGACACACACAAGACAGTGTTTACCATGAACATGCCGGGGCCCAAATTCCCACATAGCAGTGAGCTTTATCTCTCTCTCTCTCTCTTCATCTATTTCCTCACCTGTTTCTTCCATTCACTCCAGCCCTCCTCAGGCACCCTGGCCCCTGTTCTACCCCATACGCCCGTGCGCCGGCGCTCTCCCATCCCAAAGATGATGCCCCAGGAAATGGATGACACAGTAGCGGAGACGGCGGACAGCAGCATGGTCATCCGTATGACCCCGCGGCGCGAGGGAGAGGAGGTCCTGTCTGTGGAGAAGGGAGCAGAGGAGGAGAAAGGAGGGCATGCAACAAAGAAGGGAAAATGAAGCAAAGGAAAAAGGAAGGAAGAAGTAGAGCTCCATCGCAACTAATCACAGGACAACACAGAAAATGACGTCTCCTGATTCACAACGCCACACCCCAGAGGATAGCCCAACGCAGCACCCCATCACCCCAGAGAATAGCCCAACGCCACAGCCCAGAGAATAGCCCAACGCCACACCCCAGAGAATAGCCCAACGCCACACCCCAGAGAATAGCCCAACGCAGCACCCCATCACCCCAGTTGATGAAGAGTTGTTCTCACCATGGCAAACTTTTATGATGCAGAGTTGGGTGATTGAGAGTTGTATGGACAAGGCATGTACAAAGCCCTGTTAAATTTCATGTTTGTGTGTGTGTGTGTGTGTGTGTGTGTGTGTGTGTGTGTGTGTGTGTGTGTGTGTGTGTGTGTGTGTGTGATGGGTGTTTTTTTTAAATGCCCATTAGTCATGTATCAACCTGTGACGATAAAGTGAGTGCCCAGGATCAATATGCTGCCCAGGCTCTAACTCCAGGTCTACTACTCTGCTTTTTGCTTTACTGCCCCAGCCCTGCCCTGGGCATATGTATCAGTCTCTCTATGGCCTTAGCTGCTGTACCTTTTACTAACAAAAATCATGTCTATTACACACACCATTTAAAAAGCAAACACTCTCCTCACAGCATACAGCTGATCAGGCCCGCTGACAGTCTTGGCTAGGCCCGGGACAAGATAATGTGATGCCCTGCCCCATCCATTTTCTATAATTTAAAGAGTAGTTCCGGGCCCCCCTCTTTCCCAGGGCCCAGGGCAAGAGACCTGTTTGTCCCCCCTTATCGGCAGGCCTGCAGCTGATTTACACTCACACCATGCAAACTCACATAATACCCACATAATATATGTACACGTTACAGAGCAACATCAATCACTTTACGGATCCTCCCTGGGAGGGGGGTCTTCGTGGATTTCTGATCGTATGTATCTTTGTTGTAGTTCATTGTAATCAGTTGCAGTGAGTGTTGAAGAAGCTTGTAGATGATGTGTACTATACTTCTGTATTTGTCATTTTATTTCTGAGTTCTAGATACTTACATTGACGTTCTAATGGCTACTAACTGGAGAGCAATATGATTAGGGCAGCAGCAGAGATGGGACAGGATGTTAGTCAAAGGCTTCCCACTGTGGTTGAGAATCAATGTCTGTGATCTACCCCTGTACACACTCTAAAACCTATCACATGATCACAAATCATTCACAGCATTTTTTTGTCTTCTCACTGAGTTTTCAGGTCAGCTCGTTGTACTTGATGGCTTACTGAAACAACATCTTGTATATGCCTCAAATGGAAATAAATAGCTTAAGTAGGATCCTAATGCATGAATACTGCTGAATAGCAGGTTATGTGATTGTGTTTACTTTATTTTATGTATTACAGCATCAACATTTAAAATCACAGAAAAAAACCTACATTTCGTGAAAACTCTAATTACTTATTAGCCTGCTTACAAACACAGCACTGTGTAACACTGTGAATAAGAGAGGAAGACTGAGCATTTTCACAGAGAGAATGACAAAGGAAGAGGACAGGATGACTTGGGTTACATTGTTTCTCTCTAACGTTCATAAAGGAGGAAGTAAGGGAAATGCACTGATTCGAAGGCAATGCAGACCACATCCAGGCAGGCCCCAGGGATCCTTTAGTAACAGCCAGTGCTGGCCTTATCAATGCAGGCAGATGCACATTTATAGTAATTTAATGTATGCATGTAAGGAACTGAATAGTTATGAAGTTAGGAATGTCTGTCAAACATAAATTAGGAAGAGAATGTATGTCTGGTATTGTATAGGCAATATATAAATAATATATTGTTCTGCTTAATTATTATATAAAACATTTGTGAGAATGCATAAGTACCCCAAGCCCTGCATGGGTCCATGCCTATTTAACCCCAACACAATATGTAAAATAAACCTAACTAAGAAATACTGGAGATTTAGTATTAATATTTGTTCATCAAGCAGCAGCTGTCTTCTTTGGGCCTGCGGTCCCCTTTCGACGTTTCGACACGCACGAAGTTAAGAAAACAGTCCATCGCTCTGTATCCATACCCTGACTGACTGATAAGCTCATGATTTTATTTAATAAGACTGAGACTGACCCAGTGAAACTGTTTTGGACCTCGCGCCACTTTTTTTTCCCTTGATGGAAGATTAGACTACGTCACTCTTTCTGACTACAGTCAGCTGTGCGCGCGGCGGTGTCCGCACGGTTCTTTAAGCTTTATCTCCCGTTTCATCTAAAATTTAAAGCCATGTTTTAACCGTCATGCTCTCAGATTTTTACAGGTTTTACTGCATTAAACCGAACGTGGTTTAAAGACTTTAATATCACTTTAGTGGTACTTTTTTAGAGGAATTATATTTTATTGTCGGGAGTACAAGAAATACGTCTACGAAGTGGAAAAAGCCAGGACCCTGAAGTTTGGCGTGCTGGCCTTCATGTAAGTGCTTCCTTGACTTTAACGTACGAGTAGTCAAGCTCGCAATTTTATTTTGTGTGCCATAAGATACTTTTTGTCTGTAGAGACGTTGCGTTTTATGTGATGTCTGTAATGATGACCAACTTCTTAGGCATCCTGAACAGTTACAAAAAGACCATGTTGCTTTTAAAGGTTAACGTGGCGTTTTGATGTTACAGTATTTCCAAACCTACACATGAAATTGTATCCAAATGTCTGGTGTTTAACATCCAGGAGCTTCCGAGCTTTCCCAATGTCAAATGACATTTCTTTGTCTTTACTGGGTTTTGGTGTTTTACAGACGTCCTCTTGGGAAAGGAAGTGGAAAGTTCGAACTGAAGACAGTTCGCTGTTAACAGCAGTGACTTATTCTATCATTCTCCTTATACAGTCAACAAACATGGAACTCAGCATTTACATAAAAATTCGTCGTGCAATGCACACCTTATTTAGTGTATATATGAAATAACACGCCATTTGAAAAGTCAAAGGTTCGGGTGTGCCCAGAAAAGAGCGGTTCGTGAAGCGGATGTTCTAAAAATAAGCAAGTGAAGTAGACTGAGACGACTCACTTCGGAATAATGGCATAGCGGTATGAGAAGGCGAGATGTTATTGCTACCAGCATAGCACAGTCTAGCAATAACATGTCTACACATATGTCTCCACACTTGCAAGGTCGTTATGAGGGAAGTTAGTATCAGGCAGCCAGCGCAAAACAATAATGCGCTCCGGTGGGGTCGTAGAAAGAGCTCGATATGGTTCTTGCTGACTTTTGACCAAACCACTGTTGTTTTTCTGCTCACTGGTTGTTTTTTGTGGACTGGGGCCCGTGCATAGAGTCCAACGCAGAACCAACAAAACACAGAATACAGCTAGTGGGGCCCACAACTTCACTTTTACACTCAACAGTGAAATAATAAACAACAGCGGACTGTTTGCGCACTGGTCAGGTGCTGTCCGGCAATGGCATTTTAGAGGAGATAGCTGTGATTTGACTTGAATGGGCAGTTACAAGACATATTCACTTTAGGTGCATGTGTTGCATGTGAGAATTTAACGATGTTCTGTCATACAAAAACGTCTATTACTTGGTAGTGTTTTTTTTTCCAGAGCTCAGTCATTGCGGTTTAACGACTGCTCTGCATAGCCCATTGATTCATCATACTGCCACAATCGATCCGGATGTTTATCCTCTGCATGCGCAGTGTGTCCCCCAAAGTCCCTCTTTGAAATCGACGCGTTATTCATCACGTGTCCATGAAACATGTTATGTAAAACAGTGATTGAAAACAGACCGTAACCCGTAAAACACACATACAGCAGAGGGCGCCCTGTCCTTAACGACTTTCTGTCCCTGTGTAGGTTCGAGGATGGGGTTTTAGCCTTCAATATTTACTGTAGATGGTTGAAGCAGAGAATGGCTTTTTACTATTAGGACTGTTCGACTTTTAACTATCTAGGAACTAAGAACTTGCATTTTGCCTTGGATGGTTGTTGGCTAGTAAAATGTTTAGTAGTGCCAATGTGAATGCAAATATGTCTACAAGCCCTACTGTCTTTATTTTTGTTGACTGCCTAGATCAGCTAAATTGGCTTTAGTGAGAGACCTCAGGCAAGTCAAGTTTTTTTTTTTAACCACTAGAACATGTGTATACCAGATGTTGCACCTCTTGCCTCTAGCCCCGGGGCTGTTTTTCATGTTAGTGTTGTACGTAATACATCCTTCTGACCTGTGGCGTGAAGTTTTGTATCCCCAAGTGGTTGAAGAAAAAATGTTAGTCTACACCAGGCAGACACTACAGTATGTGCACATCCAGCTATCTCTTATTTTGCATGCTTTCCAAGTAACTGCCTACATGATCGGAAAATGACAAAATATTTGGTTTAACACACTGGCATGGAAAATTTGTATTTTCTGACGATTTAGTACCAAAGGTCATTAAAGTGTTGTATAGTATAGCACATTATACTACTGGAAGCAAGAACTAGTTTTTTTTTTTTCAGGCACAATTTTTATTACATTGGTGGAATGAGGGCAGCTTCTGTTGTTCTTTTTTTATACAGCATGACATACTGCTGTCTGTCAGCAACCCCATGTTTTCCTCTTACCATTATTTCTCGCTCTTTCTGGAACTCTGTAATTTATTCCTCAAATAGACGGCATAAGGAATTATAGGATGGGTGTGTAATGTGCTGTGGGCAGTCAGATGACATTAGCTGCTCTCTCTCTCTCTCTCTCTCTCTCTCTCTCTCTCTCTCTCTCTCTCTCTCTCTCTCTCTCTCTCTCTCTCTCTCTCTCTCTCTCACACTCTCTCTCTCACACAAACACACAATGGTGTAGTGGTTAAAAACGTAGGTAAATAATACACACAGTGATAAAAAGGTAAACAATGCATAACACCAGCAATCATAATAAGCCAAGTAAATGCTGTTTGTGTGGTGTGGAATTCATGTGCAATTACCCACCACACACACACACACACACACACAAATATACACAGTAACTGGTCAACCTTCTCACTGACAACTTTGTAGAGTGAGTGCATGTTTACAATAAGATGACAGGCGTAATTTCTTAAGTCAGTGGCCTAATGTGAAGGCTTGCAGATTTTGGCGCTAAGCTGATTAGACATGGTGGTCTTAACTTTTTAAATAAAGACCTGTCTTCCACTTGTGTGATCTCCAGCATATAGGCCAGTGTAAGGAAGAAAGGAATGGGTTCACCTTTAATGTAGTCACTTCTTCTAAAATGAGATATTTACTCACAAACTGCCAGTGGTGTTAGTTGTAACAAAGAAAAATGAGGGTGAGAGATTTTGTGTTTACTGCAATGGTGAATTAAAGTGAATTAAAAAATGGCACTGCTGAACTTTTTAGTGACAGAGCTCATGGAGTTCCGCAACCTTTTTTTCCACGCATTAAAAATGTTTATCGGATGAATAATAAAAGTTATTATTCACTTTCTTAATGATTAACTATGGAATGTTCCCTGGAACCTTATCAACTTCATTTACTCAGATTAGTGCTTTAGATTTGATAATACTTTCCTGTTAGACTTTGTCCATCCATAACTACATGTTTACTCTGTCTCAGGGAGGGCCTACCATTGCACTTGTTATTGTGTGCGTTCACTGTGCAGTCAGCCCCATGGCAGCCAAATGAAGTTGGAGGGCCTAGCAGCCCATGGTCTTCTGGCTGCCCTACTGCATAGTCTGTTGTCACTCTGCCTGTCCTTGTCCCTCTCTGTCTCTTGGTCCAAAGCACCTAATGAGCTGGAAGGAGACCCCATTGTCCCTGTTGAGAGTGTCCTTCAGTGACAGTTTCATCTATGTTTTTAGCATGGAGGACCATGGGCCGCTTCACACAAAAGTTTCTCTTGTGGGGATGGACCACTGATCATCAGTGACCCACAGCTATCACCTTTGTCATGTTCCCGCTGGGAAGCTTTCCCATGGTGCACTGCTTGCTGTGCTTTTTTATGCTGGATGGTCGCACAGCGAGGTAACGGACAAGGCATTCAGGACACGGATAATGAGGTCATCTCACCATGGTGACCACCAATCACGGTCAGGCATCTCTGCGCAGCAGCATGTCTAGGCAGATGCAGCGGCAGATTTAGTTGATTTTCTATGCATATTACATCAATCCGAATTAAGTTATTACGTCATCTGTGCGGATCGGGCTTTCGTGATCCAATATTATTGGAGCCTTGTCGTGACAGATGGGCTACACAGAGAGAGGCTAGGAGGATGTTTTTTTCCACCAGAACTTTAAGGACAATCCAGGACTCCCAGGTGGGCGGTTGGTCGAGAGCTTGTGGCATATTTTCCCCAGTGCTGGTTCAGGAAATCTTTTGATGTAGTCAGATGGGACTGGTGTGGGACTCTCCCTGAGTTATTCTGGAGGAAGTAAAGAGCTGTATCGACACAGACCTGTTGGATTTATGCAGCTGTAGGTTGTAGAAAGAGGATTATAGATACATTGGAGATGGAGTGTAAAAATTCAAGCACATGTGTAATTTTCTTTTGTTGTGTTTTGTTGTGTTTTTGATTTGTCACACTTGTCACACAGGTGTTGATTGTATATCCTGAGGGCAGGGAGTTTTTCCTGGTTAAACTTTATGTTTTTATAGCAAGTGTGTACGTGACCACTATCAAGCGATTCAGAGTTAATCAAGAGGATGGGTGAGGCTCGGTAAGTGAAAGGTGAAACTCTGTCTGTATATTAACAGGTGTGTGCTGTCTAAAACGTGCATACAGAGAGTGAATGAGCCAGAGAAGCAGGGAGCTGTCTCATTTGCTGAGAGCTGAAGGATTATCAGTTTGAGTTAGCGTTAGAAGCCTACCTTTATCTGAGCACATTCAGTTATTCTGAGTCAGCTTGTCGTGGAGAAGTTTTTTTTCTATGCGTGTTTGGACAAACGTGTACAATGTAGGGTGTGGGTTTAACATACTTATTTTTTCAAGTTTAATTTTTAGTTAATGTAGGTATTTTGACAGTAAAGTGCTTTTGCTTTGCTTAGAATGTCAGTAGGAACATGCAGACTGAATCCTAAAATGACTGGTTGTACTGGCTCTGGCTGTATCCATTGGACTTATCTTGTCGTAAAGAGGTCTTTGTGGTCTGTGGTCATCAGAATGTCTGCGTGGAGCTCTGTTTTTTTTCCGTCTGGCTGACGGTGTTGACGAGGAAGGGAAGACCATCAGTTTGTGGGGCGAAAGGACGTCAGTGCGATCATGTATGTGTTGTGCACCCTGGTGGTGCTCTCCCTCCATCACCTGTTAAAGAGACCCAGGGCACTGGAGCCAGGCGACACAGAGGCTGACAAGGGGCGCGACCAGTCCAGAGACGAGGCAGTGCCGCTTGGGCATGGTGGGCAGAAGGCCAAGTCCCCCTCGTGTGGAGGCTCGGGATCAGCACAGGGTGGTCTTTCCCAGAGACAGTGCAGCTGTGTCATCCATCACAGCTGTGAGATGCCCAAGCATGGACAGCCCAGTGAGGGTCCACACTACAGCAGGGGCATTGTGTCCAGCAACAGCAAGAAGGCACAGGTGAGCAGGAGAGTGTGTAGGGATTTGGAGATGGTTAGGAACTCACAGATGGAGATAGAGGTTGCACAAAGACTAATAGTCTTGGTGGTGGGGAGCACCAGTCATCAGTAACATGTTTCTAATACAAGGAAGTAGCTTCTTTGTATATCTAGGTTTTTTATCATTTAAAGGTGTACAGTCACATCAGTGTAAGAGGAATGTTGGGACATTGAAAGTTGTCAAGAATGTTGGGCTCCATAGAACATAATGTTGAATTTTAGAATCTTACATTGTTGTAGAAGGCATTCTTCTACAAAGTAAAAAAACACCATTAAAGGTTAAATGGTACCTTGTGTTTTTCATTTGGAAGTTGTGTTTGGTAAAACATACTCTTAAATGCACTGAATGTGGACATATGGTTGCACCTTAAAAACACCTGAGGTACGTTTTCTGGTGACTGTATGGTTTAAGCAAGCACCCCATCCATTACCAAACTCAGACCAGGTTTTGATGATTGAATAATTCATTGCTGATGTATTATTGATAAACAGAATGTCCGGATGGCTGGATGTCATCTAAGGTTTGCGGAAGCAATTATTTGTTTCTAGTTCAGCTCTTCCATACTCTTTAAATTTGACAATTCAGCATTCTCCATAAATTTTGTAAATCAGTTTTTATATATATTTAGATGTACTGTATGTATTAAAGGAATGCCATGGCTATGGGTGTTTGGGTGACGTAACCATTGTATGTACATAGATTCTGGGCATTACGTGCAAAGAGGCATGTTCCTTCCTCTCTTCATCTGTACAGTACATGGACCCATGTAATGTTGACCTTTTTGCCCTTAAACTGACAGATAAACCAGCCGTTCGATTGAGTGCTGTCCTGTGTCGTGGTCTACTATGAAAATACCATTAGCATACCAGTACACAGTAAACAGGCCCAGATCACAGGATCATTAGTTATGTAAGCAAGGCCATGTTAATCTCTGTGTCTCTGTCCATCTCCCTGCGACCTAGACCTAGACCTCCATCACACACTGTCCCATCTCTTCTTTTTCTGTCTCTTACCCCTGCCCCTACCCCCCACCCTTTCTCTTCCCAGTTTCATTCAGGCCAACCATTTGGCTCCTGACCCTAACCTAAACCATTATCAGTTTACTGGTACAGTATATGGCTAAACACATACACCACCACTCCTTCTCCCATAACCTCCCTCAGTGTAGAGTAGACTGATTGCCGTTCATGACTCACTCTTCAGAGATTAAAAAAGAGATATACTTGGTTACTTTGAACCTTGTTTCACCTGAACATAACATCCCTGTGTTTTGTTCAGTCATCAGTCAGTATACTGATTAGGAGATTCATAGGTTGTTTTTGATTGTTGTTGTGGAAATACAGCTTTTCCTTCAAAACACTTTTGCATGACAAGCATTTGCATAACTGGCTTGATGGGGAAATGTGTTTATATACACAGTCTCACTTGTGTTATTGGTTAGTCATGGGCTTAGGTGTTCACACTTCTATGCTAATGTGCGTTAATAATATTTTCCTTTTCACCAGCAGCCTGTAGTTGAAATGATTACTACACAGGGTTGTTTTAATTCATGGATTTTGAGAGCCGTCGGTGGTTTGTCACCCTGATACAGTAGAGAAGGGCAACAAGAGAGCATAAAGTACTCTTCCCATGAAGCCTACTCTTTTTTTCATGAAGCTCAGTTTCCCTCACACCCCCTCATTGATTCAGAGGAAGAGAGAGAGTGTCTGTTCTCGTAGTGGTGTTTGGTGTCTTAACAGAAGAATGGTGTCAGTGTACCAGCTCTGACTGTAGTTCTTTAGTGCAACACACATTTGTCACACTACCGTGTCAATACAAATCATCATTACAAGTCTGTCTCAAAGATAGGATAGCTCCGTCACAAATGTCTATTTTTAACTATCAGAGAGACCCATCCTTTGTGATGGAGCTACATTGTTTTCCCACAGGAACAAAGGGGTTGGTGGAGAGTGCATACTGCTGGCCTGAATGCACTGGGCTTGTGCTGCACTACTTTTCTGGGCCATTCTCTTTAGAATTGTGCTCTTTTTATGGGGCAGTGAGTGGGCGGAGCAGTGAATTTTACACCCATTAGTATGGAATTACATACGCATGTGCACACACACACACACACACACACATACACACCCACATTCACTGACACAGACAGAAAGAGAGAGCAGTGCATCCATGGATACACACACACACACACACACAGACTGGCAAGGGTTCTGGTTAATATTTCAAGCAGTAGGAGGAGCCAAGTCCAGTTCCTACACAGAGTAGCAGTCGCTAACGCATCTCTGGTGCCATAGGAAGGCAAGGGGGTGGGAGAGATAGAGCAGCTCCACGCTTGATTTGTGGCTGAAATATTTATTTCACTTGTGGCGAGAGAGAGAGGGGAGAGAGCGCAAAGGCAGGGGAGGAGGGGAGAATTGAGCAGAGCGGAGGGGGGAAAGAGATGGAGGAGGGGGGAGGGACGCAGTAGGAAAGGGGAGGTGGTGGGGGGGTTGTGATGCTGGCTCAGATTCCTCTGTTACCAAGGAGCTGAGCTCAAGAGTGTTTGCGCCACTGTGTGTGAGGGGGAAGCAATCTGAAGGAAGAATGCGTTTATGAGCGCATGTATGAGAGAGAGAGAGAGAGAGAGAGGGTGAGCGACGGATCGAGAGGGATAGAGAGAGCTGGTTGGCAGACGCATAGCTAGCAGTGAGAGCTGTGGGTTGCGCGCGAGTGTGTTGGCTTGAGGGACTCGTTGATGACAGAAACCTGGGCGATGCAGGAATGATCGAGGCAATGGGACCGCAGGCAGGGAGGTGAGTACACCTAAGGGAGAAAGAAGGGAAGTGTGTGTGTTTGTATGTTTTTGTGAACGGTCTCTCACTCTCATTCTCTTTCTCTCCCTCCATCTTTCTTTCTCTCCCTCCCTCTTGTTAATGCATTTGCTTGGCCATTGTGTCAGCAAGATCACAGCTGCCGTGTTCTTGTTTGTGGATTACACTGATGTTAGGCTTAAACGAGATCTTAATCTCCAGCATCCCTGAGCAGCATCGACCTCCCTACCAGCACTCTACGGGTGTCTTTGTGCAGGCAGAGTGCGTGCATGCTGGTGTGTGTCAGCTACGAGACCCAGTACATCGTGTGCATATTTTTCTTCAGGAGGTATTTAAGGGTGTTGAGAGACCCAGCACCAGCAGATGTTGACACAGAAGGCTCAGTGTTTATGCTACAGAGGAAGGGAGAGACTTAACCATCCTCCCTGGGCCAGAGACAGAGAGGGGAAGAGGGAGGGAGAAGGGGGGTTGCCTCTCTGTATATGTTGGAACAAGGGGGATGGGCAGAAATATTTAGATATGTTTATATTTACAGTGCAGCAGCTGAATCATTGAAATGTTCACCATTTAAACGTACCAGTTTCCCTGTAGAATCTTTAGGAGTGAAACGAGGCTTGTGGTGCTTGAAAAACGAGTGTTCATCTGTGTGTGTCTGTGTGTTAAAGATGGGAGATGACTAGGCGAGTGGGACAGTAGCCGACAACGACAGACTGCCTGACCACAGGATCCATTATACTCTTCTCCAGTGACAGACTGTGTGTGTATGAGTGAGTGAGTGAGAGGTGTGTGTGTGTCTGTGTGTGTGTGTGTGTGCGCACTAAATTATTCATAGTAATGGGCTGGGGGGGTAATGAAGTGGTCTTTGCCAGTGAATGGCTCTCTAGTCGCTCATCAATGGTGCTCTCGTGTTCCACAGACAAGGGGTAGAAATAACACTCCAACACTCACAGTACGGCCATATCATCACATTATCTCCTCTCACTGCCCCTCCTCTTCCTATTTACATTATTGTCAGGAGTGCCGCTAGTTTTTTACAGTACATTGCTGTAATTGTGAGGGCAAGGCTGCAATACAGTATGTGACTGCTCCCCCCGGCGACCAGTATTATCATGCAATACTGCAGATTGGCACAGCTCATGCACGTATTACAAGCGGCATGCCAAGAATAGCACACAAGCCTGCGGACGCAGCAGAGAGCTTAGCGCATTATGAATTTAAAGTGAGGCGACTGGCGGCACGTTTCCTGTCCTGTGCTCGTTCTGCTCCGAGCAGATGCACAGCCTCCTGCTTTGCCAGTGCTGTGGAGCAGGACGAGGAAGAGGAAGCCATCCTGTGGAGAGAGGAGATCCAGAGAAGCATTAGCATGTGAGGCCTGTCACATCGCATTGTCACAGTGTGCAGTCGGCATGAAGGTGTTGATTGGCTTGCTGTCAGTGTGTGTGTGTGTGTGTGTGCAAGGCTGCTGGGTAAAGCAGCAAGGAGTGAGTGAGGAAGAGAGCAGAATTGGGCTAATGAGATTCAACAGTCGTCTCTAGAGAGCGGTATCTTTACACCCATGGCTCTGCAGAGGAGAAAGAGCGAAAGACAGAGCTGATATTTATTTTGGTAATTTTAATGAAAGGACAGATCTGATACAGTTTCAAGACCAGAGCTTGTTCTCAGGCACATGAGTGGATAAAGCATTCACTTGGATTGTTGAACCCCTGCCTCTTCCTTTCACACACACACACACACATTGGAGACCCAAACAAAAAGACCACTCATCACTCTGGAAATGGATAGCACTGGGGAGGTTGCAGCATTGTCCAATATTTTGCAGAGGGGGATGAAATCCAATCCAAGGTGTGTTTACCAGCTGAATGGCTGCAAGGATCACACACTTGACCTTGTGTGTGTGCACAGTAGCATGTGTGTATGTTGCTGTGGTATACGTGTCTTAAGAAAGGGAGAGGGCAGCTGTGCGTTCTCATGTGAACAGCCTGATTAGGCTCATTAAGCTTGTTGTCTTTTTACCTGCCTAAGAGGCCTACACTCCCCCCTAGTGGTGTAGAGAGAGTCACCTTGTAGTAAACTAAAAAAATATATTGCAATTGGAGCTGTGCAATTCATGTTAAAGCGGTGAGAAAATGTGAAAGATTTTTTTAAAGGGTTAAAAAAGGCAAACAGTTTCCAAAGTCAGTGAGTAATCATATCCTATAATCATGATTTCAATACTGACCAAAATATGTTTTTTTTTTTTTTTTCATAATCGAGCAGCCTCAATCCTAATCTAATTTAATTACTAACCCTACTTTTTGTCTGTTGGTTATGGTTAATTATCTCCAAATAGTATTAGAGATGTTTCTGTATTGGCATGTGTGTTCTACATTAAAACACTCTGGCCAGGAGCCTACTGCCCTTGTGATGCTGTCTGGAGCTTGCTGTCATTCAGAGGATAGGCGACTAGAGAGGGAGATAGTGGTGACCAGCCCAGCCTGTGCCACTGTCTCCAAATCTCCCACGTCACCAAGTATCCTGCGAGATGTGAAGGCTGCCATGTGCTGACCGGCTTAAAGGGATTAGTGTGGGCTGGAGAGTCCCGGCCCACCTCAGGCTGTCTGGAGACACTGCATGTCCTCCTCCTGTGCCACGCTCGCAGCAAACACGCCCTCCGCTTTTCCTGTCGCCACGGCACCCCCTGTCCTGCTCCCTTTCACCCTCCGGTCAGCACGACAGGGAAACGCGCCGTTGTTGAAGTGAGGGAGTTGAAAGTTGAAGTGAGAGAGTGGACGGCTGAAGTAAGTGAGAGGACCGTAGTGTGGAAGCTGAGATGCTGTTGGGATGGATGAGCGCACATCTGACCAAGAGCTTGTGGGACTGGGACCATGACCGTCACCGCTGCATCTACAGGCAGGATCATAGGACCTCACCACTCAGGGTACTTGTCCATAGAGTGTGTATTTGTGTATAATGAGAATCGTGCATCTTGGATTTACATACAATTGTGTGATATTTAGTTTATGTACTTCTTTTATGGACTTTTATGGACTATAAGACTCATAGTTTTGACTCAAAATGTAGTTCTGAGATGGCTTTGTGGAAAGATTAGACTAACATGTCTTGATGTGTGGCATTGTCTTGATGTGTGGCATTATCAGCAATCAGCAAGCTGAGGAGAGAGTGGTTTCTTCGTGTGGTTGTTTGTCCCCATAAGTCAATTCTCAGTCTGGAGGTACGGTGACGTGTTGGAAACGACTTATTGATTTTGTCATTAATATGTCATTACGGGTTGACAGACCTTATTATGCTTATTCAACATGCATATTCAAATTTGTACTTTGAGTTTATAATCTTCAGATACATCAGGATTGACATTTTGGCTTGTGAACTGGCAAATACACACACAGCCTGCTTGAGTCTTTTCAGGACCACAGCATCCTTCTTGGAAAGGCTGGTCACACCATGGCCATGGGCACGTGTACAAACATGCTTGCAGGCAAGCGCCCGTGGGCATGGTATGACCAGCCCTACCTAGAAGGATGCCATGGTCCTGAAAAGGCTCAAACAGGCTGTGCGCCCAGAATGTCTTGCATCATGGCTTCACTGAGATGTTTTGTTTGTGTGTTTCAATTTTTTTTTTCACATGCATACAATGGCATTAATGTGGGCATGGTGTGACTACTGAGGTATAGAGAGGTGAAAGCAGGTTTTGTGCCAAGAGCAGGTTGCTTTCCTAAACCAGAACTACAAACAAAGTGACCTGCTGATAGAATCTAATCTAATAACTTTTTTGTCATTCTTGGAATTGTCCTTGGCAGTGACCGACAACAATTTGGTGCACATTTCAAAATGTACAGTGTTGCACTACCCTGCGTTTGTCTGTCTGTCTGTGGCCTGTGTGTGTGTTTGTGTGTGTGTGTGTGTGTGTGTTTGTGGGATGTCTGAGTGTTTTTCCTGATGTTTGGTAGTGACATGTTTGTTTTGCTATTGACCACAGAGTGGAAGGGGATACACAGAATAGGTTGTTTCAAGGAGTGCTCAGTGAACTCCCCTTAAATTGATTGGAAACGGATTGCACACTCACTAATTAAGGGCGGTATGTGTGTGTGTGGTTATGTTTGTGCAGTGGCACGTGTGTCTGACTGAGAGGAGAAGCCACAGGCGTCTGTGAAGGGCATTGCTGGGAGTGGTTTTATTAGTAGTGATTTTATCAGGGGCATTATCCCCATTTTGTCTTGTCTGGGTAAAAGGCAATCTGCCTTAGAGACAACCACCACCTCCCACCCATCCGTATAAGCCCATTAGTTTAGGAATCCTCCAGACCCATGTATCCGGCTCTCTAATTTCACCCATCACATGTTTGGGGTCTGAAGTGATCCTACAGAGAAACGGAAAGTAGATTACTGGTAATGACCATTTCCACATTGACCACATGCAAACATTTGTTTTTTTTTTTTTTTTAGCAGTGACTTGTTTTGTCACAGTACAGTTCTAAGATAATCTGTCAGGCTGTGCCAAATCAGAATTCTGAAAACTTCCTAATCGAAAGCAATACTGAAATTCTACCCAGTAGTTATGTTAAAGTGGATTTTACAAATATAAATCCCCATTGGCTGCTTTAGCATAGTGTTTTAGCCAGCCTGAGTATCACTTTCTCCTTTAGCCACAATCAGCAGACAACATTCATACTTTCTCACTCTGTTCCTCTTTTCACCACTTTCATTTGTTAATGGTCACTGTCAGTTTGCCAGAAAACAGCATAGGTGAGCAAAAAGAATGTGCTAATAATTACCTACAGTCAATTTCCACCCTCAAGTCTAGTGTTTAACTTGTTGTTGCCATATATCAAATGAGGTTATGCTAACCAACCAGACCAAAGTGTAATGTTCACCACCAGGAGCACTGCTTAACACAGTGCTCCAAAGAGCATTCCACTGTGGTCGGACAACCAGAATCCTCTTAAGACATCATCAGAAATTGTCCAGGCAGCTTAAAATAGGAACTTCAGCTTCAGCAAACTGCCGTGTTTCTGTGTTTACACTGATTTCAAAGAAATAATATTACATATCCACATCAATCTGTCTTGACTTGACGACTGTCTGTCATCTCCGTTATTTACTTTTAGTTTTAGTTACATTTAGTTTTTATCTCCATGATCGGAACTTATGGTTGGCAGAACACACACTATATATGTTTAGAGAAGTCATCATAAAAATCCAAGTCTGTTATTGTTACCCGAATGTTTTCTTCTGTTAGTTCATTTTCATGTCTAATGTCTGTTGGTCTTATTGATTTTTGCTGTCTTTGTCTTTACTTCTCCTGTTTAGCCGGTCCAGCGGTCCGCTCCAGTCGGCCCTGCGGTCATGTTCAGCACACGCAAGACCTGGGACCTCGGCCACGCCCCTTGCCTGCAGGACCTCTGGAAGAAAGACGTCTCATTGGACGGTGAGGGAACCCTGGCTTGCTACGCACACGGACAAGAGTGTCGCAACATTTTTGGAATGTCAGAGATTGCGAGGGAGAGAAAGTGAGCATGTATGAGAGAGGGAGAGAAAGAAAGACTGAAAGAAAAAAGGGGGAATGGGCCAGTAAGGAAGGGAGGGCTGTCTCTCTCACTGAGAGGGAGTGGTATGCGAAGGAGTGGAGATGAGAGGAAGGGAAGGCGCACATTCCGTCTTGGTGACAGGAAAGGAATGAGAGCATGTGCGCAACAGAGAGAGAAAGAGTGGTTTCGGCTGACTGAGTGGCACACAGCTCCTGCCAGGTACTGAGAACTAAATCCACTTAGAGAAGCAGACTAGAACTAACACTGGCACTATTGTTAAATAAATGTGTGTGTGTGTGTGTGTGTGTGTGTGTGTGTGTGTGTGTGTGTGCTCGTGTATGCGCACCACTGCTGCAGGACTGCTCAAGGTGACAGATAGAATGGAGCTGAGATTTTGGCTGCCGCAGGAGAGGGGGATGAAGAGAAGGAGAGAGAGGGAGAGAAAGAGAAAAAGGACAGCGAGAGGAAAAGGGGACTGACACAGGGCGATGGACAGTCCCTCGTAAACAACACCAAGCTGAAGGGGACAGGAAAAGGTGAAGGGGAGAGAAGCGCTCAGCTGTTCAGTTGACTGCCGTGTAATTCCACGGCGACAAGTCGCCATGCTCCAGGGCTGAATGTGAGCAGCCCCAGCCTGTTTTGTCTGACACGCTAGCCAGCCTCCTTGCCGTGTCATCGGAGAGCCCTCACGCCAGTATGGCACTCTGCTTCCTCCGCTGCTGCTGCTGCCCCTGTGTCCAGAGAGTCACCTGTAAGGGCAGCCGCACTTGTTTAGCTGCGGGTCAGTAGCCAGACAACATAGCGTGGAGCTAGCGGTGTGGTTTTTTAGTTTTTGTTTGTTTTTCTGTTTTTTTTTTTTGCTGTTTGTTTTAGGTATGTGACCTCAGCTTCCAGATTTTAAGGAACCTACACAAAGCAGGGGTTGTTGCTTTCTGTTGACAGGTATGCACAGACTGGCACTCGTGCTGTGTGGTTTGAGGTTAATGTGTCACTGGCAGAGGGCTGTAATCTATGTACTTATCAGGCTTCGCCGGTCTCCATGGCATCCAGGGGACCTTGCCGGTGTTGTGAACAAGAAGGGTTAGAGAGCGACTGTATCCTCAGCTTAAGGAGAAACATAGAGCACACGCAATGGCTCAGTCTTCCATGAGTGGCTTTTGGAGTGTGTGTGTGTGTGTGTGGGTGTATGTGTATGTATGTGTGTCTCTGTCTATATCTGTGTTGTTGCTCTTGTGTAAACCCAGCAGTCTTGTTTTACGCATAAGGTAACTTTGGCAGTCTTGTTCTGCTGCCTCACCTGGGTGTGCTGCTCCTTTGTTTGTGATTTTTTTTTGTTTGATTTGCGCTTTTTCCAGCGAGCTCAGTGGATTTCCTGATGAGTGATGGTGAGGAGGACACCTCCTTCCTGTCGCTGTCACCTGCAGCCTTCCCACGCCACTGTCTGAACTCCGATCTCAACGAGACCCACTCCGCCGACAACCAGCAACTGCTTATTCAGGTCGGTCCTGCCAGAATGTTTCTCGCTCATGGCCAGCCTGCTCGGCAGGTTCTGTTAGTTGCAGAGGAGTTGCTATTGGGAGGCAGTTCCACTTTGCATTTGGGAAACGTTAATGGGGTCACTGACCTGACAGGCCCCCTTTTCATTTAGTGTCATGCATTAGCAGAAAGCCTCTGTGACCAAGTTGCTTTAAGGCCTGTAAATACCGACCAGCAAAAGCCGTCACATGCCAACATACGCACACATACACAAAAACACACACACAGCAGAACAATGCTGAACCCAGGACTACGTGGCACGCAACCCCCTGAGAAAATGCTGAGGTCTGCCCATGCCACACAGATTTCCTTCCATCTCTTGAGATGGAAATATTTCTATGAGCTTGCTGTTTTCCTAAGGTGGGACTTCACAAATGGCTTTGAAATGAGTGTACTGCTGTACTATTTTGTAATTATCACTGTTTACTTAACCCTCTCAAGGTGCTTACTGTTTTGAGACTATTTTAAAACTTCATGGTGGAACTCAAGGCTTTTTTCCTGCTGCCAGGCACATTGTGTCTTTCAAACATAAAGACAAACATATAGACACACAGAGACAGAGAGAGAGAGGGAGAGAAATGGAATGGGCATGGACAGGGTTGTGATTCACTCCTTAGTAGAAGTAAAGCTCAGGGTGTCTCACAGAGGCTGTGTTTAGAGACATTAAATTCATACAGGACTCAGCCAGATGCAGCTCTCACTGCAGCATTTTCTGAGTCACAGCATCATGCCTGAGCAGCTAAGATGGGTCATGTGACATGGATCACCCATAGCTGTTATTAGTGAAGAAAGTGGATTTTTGTGTATTTGTGTGTCTCAACACAGCAGCCGACTTGATCATGTCCCTGCAGAGCAGTCCTGCATCGTGTAGTTTTGCCAGGAGTTATTGGTTAATCTAAATCAGATTATTTACCGTTTACTCTGCACAGCATGTGAATTTCACATGAGTCCAAGTGACCTTTCTCAAACCTCTCTCTCTCTCTCTCTCTCTCTCTCTCTCTCTCTCTCTCTCTCTCCTCTCTCTCTCTCTCTCTCTCTCTCTCTCTCTCCTCTCTCTCTCTTCTCTCTCTCTCTCTCTCTCTCTCTCTCTTCTCTCTCTCTCTCTCTCTCTCTCTCTCTCTCTCTCTCTCTCTCTCTCTCTCTCTCTCTCTCTCTCTCTCTCTCTGCGCCTCTCCCTGTCTTTTTCACTTTGTCACTCTAAATCTTTTTTTGTCTTTCTCTCATTTTGCCTTCTCTCCAGAGGGTGTCTTGGTCATGTTCCTGGATATCTGCATATGTAATTCTCCCAAAGATTTTCTGTTTCTGTTGGAAGTGGTTAGCAGGCATGTGCTCCATGGCTTCCCCCTAATTTGCAGTAGTTGCTGTTAGCATTGCACTGTATCTGACTGACATGTCACATACCAAAAGTGTCAGACATGTAAAAAAAAACTAGGCTGCGCTGTAGCCGGATTAGTTGAGATGCTACTTTTGCCTGTTTTCTGTAGATTACTAGGCAGTAGCTAGCAAGAGATCATAGGTAGTGATGCTACCAGAGCAGTGCAGCTGATGGCAGGCCTTTCATTAACAAAACCACATGTTACACATTTATTTATTTTGTTAAATCATGTTAAATCTAAAAGTTAAATCTTGTCTGGTCTTGTCTTGGATCTTGCTGTGCTCTTCTGGTTTTGCATGTCTGTATCTGTACAGAACTTAAGAAGACATAACAAACCACCATGACTGTGTGTGTTGATGATTCACAGAATCTGCAGGAGCGGGTGTGTGAGTTCCAGGCTCGTCTGCGCAGCGAGGAGGCCAGTAAGAGATTGGCAGCTGCCTCAGCGTAGTCCCCAAGCAGCACACAGCCTCGGCGAGCGCCAAAGTCTGTTGAGCCCAGGCCACAAACACACTCCGGACCCCCGAGACCACTACAGACTACAAGACCACTGCCAAAACCACACGGGAGCCACCACATCCAGTGAGAGACATGGGCTAGCAACAGAATGTAACTACTGCAGGGAAGAGCATGTAAAGTGCATTTTAACGCTGCATGTGTGTGTTTGTCTTTCAGAGAGGACATCTTGTTCCAGTTCCCAAAGACTGGCACACTCTTTCAGTAGTTCACAAGAAGGGCGAGGCCACCAAGAACAAGAGCTGAAGAGCTTTGAAGGAGACCAGCTGGCACTTATAACAGGGTTACGCACACAGGTACATTCCTCACAAGTCACAATTAAGAGATTCACTAGCACAGGTGGTCCTTTTAGTATTAAACCTTTTTGACTACAAAGGGACATTAATGACAAGTTGCTAGAGCCACGCACCCCTCTAAAACATATGCCTGCCTGGAGACATAAGTGTGTAGCTGAGATATGGCCTTGTCTTGTGCAGATTGAGGAGCTGGAGGAGAAACTGTTGGACCAGACGCAGGAGGTGGAGAGACTGCGCTCTGAGCTGGTGAGTGCGTGTTTGTGTGTGCGTGTGTGTTTGTGTGCATGTGTGATCTGTGTGTGTGTGTGTGTTTGTGTAAGTGGGTGCCTTGCCTGTAGGGCCTGCATGTGATGAGGGCGTAATGTCGATAAACAGGTTTTACAGCAAAATACCTGAAGAGAATATCTGAGAAGGCCTTGATTCCCGAGAATCATCCTGACCTGGTTTATTAGGGAAGGGAATTAAGCGGCCCAGACAGGGCAGCTTTGGTGTCCCAGCGCAGTGTAAAATTTCTTGCTGACATAGTTTATGATGAGAGTGTGTGTGTGTGTGTGTGTGTGTGTGTGTGTGTGTGTGTGTGTGTGTGTGTGTCCTGTTGAACTCTAGGGGGCGACAGACCTGGAGAAGCAGCTGGATTTGCTGGAGAGTGAGAACCAGCGGCTCAAACAGGAGCTGAAGTCTGGTCAAGCCCAGGCTGCCCCATCCACCTGCACTGACTGCCCACACAGCCAGGTCAGTCTCACACACGCGCGCACACACACACACACACACTGCCAGGTCCATCTTTTTTTCCCTCTGTCACACACACACACATACACACACACACACAGTCACACACACAAAATCTCTCTCTCACACACACACACTCACATACACTCACACACACACAAACACACGCTCGCTCGCTCGTTCACTCACTCGCTCTCTCACTCGTTCTCTCTTTTACACTCTCGCACACACAGATATACACACACGCATTCATAAAGAAGTCCGCAGCCACGTCAGCAGCTGCACACAATCCACCCCACTAGGTCAACCACAGAATGAACACTGTGCAGGGCCACTGCAAACCTCTGATGGCAGACACATGCTCTAGAGAGTGTTTGCTTTGTTGGCAGTCACCAAGCCAAGCCAGCCACAGCACAAACAAACACACTTGCACAAACAGTGCAGTACACTCAATACTGCTCTGCGATACAGAAATATTGTGTTTCTGTTTATGCCTGTATGCCCGTGTGTGCCTGTCTCTCCGGCTGGCTGACTTTTGTCCGGTCTGTCTGTCTGTCTCTTGATCCTTCTGTCTGCCTGTCATCTTTGTCTGTCTGTGTATATGGCTTTCCCTATTTCCTACTTACATCATCGCCTCTCTACACCATCTCTCTCTTCCACCTCTTCCTCATCCCCTCTCCTCTGCCTTCTCTCTCCTCTCTCCTCCACCTTTCTCCTCCACCTCCCCTCTCTTACACCCCTTCTCCCCTCCCCCGTCCTATTCCCTCCTCCTCTCTCGTCTCTTCTTCCCCACCTCCTCACTCCTCCACCTCCCCTCTCCTCTACCCCTCCCCTTCTCCACCCTCTCTTCTCTCCCACCTCCTCACTCCTCCACCTCCCCTCTCCTCTACCCCTCCCTTTCTCCACCCTCTCTTCTCTTCCACCTCCTTACTCCTCCACCCCACCCCCCCACCTCCCCTCTCCTCTACCACTTCTCCCCTTCCTCCGCTCTCTCTCTCTCTCTCTCTCTCCTCCTCCTCCTCTCTCCCACCCCCCAGGATGCGGAGCGGCTGCGTGAGGAGCTGTGTCGGCGGGAGGAGGCGTGTCGTGAGCGGGGGGAGCGTCTGGAGGAGCTGGAGGTGCAGGTGAGGGAGCGCTCGGCCCTAGTGGCCCGGCTGGAGCAGCAGCTGGAGGAGGCCACACGCCACCAGCATGACTTGCAGCACAAGCTGGAGGAAGTGACGCGCCGCGGGCACCACACCGAGCAGCAGCTCAACGCCCGCCTCAGAGAGCGCGAGCAGGCCCTCGCCCGCCAGGCCGCCATGCCCCCACAGGTCAAGGTCAGGACTGCAACTTACTTTCTTTCAATCCTTTGTTAAAATTGGTCCCACTAAGTTTGTCTTAATTTAGTTTTTTCTGAATTATGTGCAAGTGAACAGATGGATAACTTTCAGTCTGACTGACTAATACTGTAACATAATAAAATGAATCATAATCAGAATATCATCGTATTCATATTAGTAATTATAATAGTTGTTATTTAAATGTTAGAGTTTGTAATATCTTTTGGCCCATTGTACACACTCAGGAATAAGGCCTGATTAAATTATGCCCGCTAATATGCCCTATGTACATGTTTGAAAACCCATGTGTGTGCTTGCAGTACGTGACTAAGACGGTGGAGGTGGAGTCGGCCCAGTGTAAGCAGGCCCTGGCCGAGTGTCAGGCGCGGAACCTGGCGCTGCAGGAGCAGCTGGCCGTCCAGAGGCAGCTCCTGCACGAGCTCGAGGACCAGCTGCACGAGTCCCAGAACACCAGCAGTCAACTCAGACAACAGGTACACATCACTTTCTCTCTCTCTCTCTCTCTCTCTCTCTCTCTCTCTCTCTCTGTCTGTCTGTCTCTCTCTCTCTCTCTCTCTCTCTCTCTCTCTCTCTCTCTCTCTCTCTCTCTCTCTCTCTCTCTCTCTCTCTCTCTCTCTCTCTCTCTCTCTCTCTCTCTCTCTCTCTCTCTCTCTCTCTATCTCTATCTTTTGGACTCGTTTCTTTCTCTCTAACCTTGTCTCTGTCCTCTCTCTAACCTTCTCTCTGTGTATCTCTCTGTCTATATCTTTTTGTCTCACTTCTTCTCTTTGTCTCTCCTGTCTGATCCATCTTTCTTTATTTAGCTCTCTTAAGCTGTTTAGATTCTCTGCTGCTGTACAATCCCCTTGCGTATTGACACATTCAGTTTGTACTGTAGAAGTACTGAATTGGTGTTGACTCAGTCCACGGCTCTGTTTGGGGATTTTCAAACAAGACCATTCATCCCCTCAGTTGTGACCAGGGCTTAGCATTAGCCCCAAAATTAAGCCACCAAGATTGTGGACTTACCCATGCCCTATCAGAGCCTTGTAGTGACCACTTTAGCCCTCTCCCAATCTCTCAGTTGTTGGCTGCACCCACCTCCCAGTATGCTGAGCTGTGATTGGTCCCTTTCCTCAGTGTTGTGGATTGTGGTTGGCCCCTAGACCCCCAGTGTTGTACCAGTGTGGGTGTGTGTGGTTGGTGCTTGTACGACTAGCCCCTCCCCTCCAGCCCCTGAGCCGTGTGTTGTGGTGGTCCTAGTGCGGCTAACCGCTCTCTTCGCTTGCGTCCGCAGCTGAGGGCCGACCACGGCCGCCTGTGTGGCCTGCTCTCCAAGGCCGTCGGCTGGCACAACAGTGAGGTCGTCCATAGACTGTCGAAGGTGTGACATTTTACTCTGCAGCTGCCAGGAGCCAGAGGTCAAACATGAGGATATCAGTGTGGCACAGTAAAGATAGAATAGGGCACAGACTGTATATAACAGAACTGGACAAACCCTCATTAACGTCACGGATACACTGTCTCATAGAATGTATGAAGCCTAAATTGAAAAATTCTTAAAAACTGGCACCCCCCTCAGTGTTATGATAGACTCAAAAACTACAGAAACACACCAAAACCGTTTTTTGAACCAGGCTGTAAATGCGTTCGAACATTGTCTATGGGAAATTGTTCGCTTCTGCAGCCAACCCCCAATGGACGTGTGAGGTATCGCAACTTTAGAATATTCATTTTTGGCTTCATTGTTTGGCCCTAGTCTACCTTTACTCTGTCTCACTCAAGCGGCAACGTTCCAGGCTAGAGTTAAGGCATAGGAGAGGAACATAGAAGACATTACTACCCATAATGCACCAGTCACATCTAATAGAGTGTGACTATTTTAATCACTTTGATCACATGCTTGTTTTATGCAAGCAGGTCTATTACAACTATTGGCAAGGCAGTGCAAGCTATTTAAAACATGATAATAACTAACAGATTAGGGAGTACTGATGCCCATTTTGAACCTTTGGGTCCCAGAAATGTTGTGGAGTAAATGACTCAGAATGTATGTTGTGGGAGTCCTGTAGTCTATTCGTAGATTCATAGTTGTAACCATAGTTTTGTATTGTGCTTCAGCTGTGACATTGACCTTCTCATCCCCCTCATTGTCCAGTGTGCTCTCTGATTCATCACTGAGCCCTTCCCTTTGACCCACCAAGAGGCCTAGTATAGTTCTCTGCCACTAGATCACTCTGAACTAACAGAGGTAACTGTGGAAGCGTGCTAGTAGTGTTAGGCCCCGCCTGTTTATTTTCTCCCGCTCCATCTGTGCTGTGAATATTCCATCTAAACTAGGAAGCCCATGCATTGAAGTTGATCAAGAGTAATGATTTATGAGTGGAATGAGTGAATGAGTTGGTGTTCGTATTGTTTTTGTGTTTCTGCAGATGGAAATCCAGTGGAAAGTCGATGTGTGGGTGTGGGTGTGTGTGAGTGAGGTGGGTGTGTGTGTGTGAGAGAGAGAAAGAGTAAGTGGCTTCAGAAGTGAGAGAGTGGAATGTCACTGTGGAATGATGTTGTGCGTTGAGAATGGGAACTAACTGACTTTTGCCTCTGGCCCCTGCCAGATCCTGGTGTATGAGGGGGAGATGGAGAGAGCCCAGGGGCAGCTGGAGGCGGAGATGCAGAGTCTGGAGGAGGAGAAGAACCGAGTCATCGAGGAGGCCTTCATCAGGGCCGAGAGTGAGATGAAGGCTGTGCATGAGAACCTCGCAGGTGAGACAGTGCAGGGGAAAAAATAATGTTTTCTGGTGTTTGTTCTCAAGGACTGTTGGTTTCACTAGGCCCTTTTACACTGGCACATTTCACTGGTCAACACTCTCCCTTTCTGCCCTCTCTGGACAGGTGTCCGCATTAACCTGCTGACCCTGCAGCCAGCGCTACGCACACTCACCTGTGACTACAACTGCTTAAAGAGGCAAGTGCAGGAATTTCCCTTCCTGCTGGAGAAGGCTATCGCTGAGGCCAAGCAAGAGGTCTGTACACATTTAGCATCATGAGATCATGATTTTTCAACCGTTTGTAAACCATCTTTGCAGTCAGTGTCTTTGGTGCGGTTCACACTGGGATGTTTTTTTCTCTGCCAGGCACTCGAATGTAATTGATTTCCTATGGAACAATGCGGCTGACAAGCATTTGACGTGCCTCACTGCTTTTTCTGCCTGTGCCTCAGTCAAAAAAAACAGCAAGGCTTCTACTTTAAAACCTGCTCAACTTTAAAATCTGTTTAATCTGTTTTGGATGGTGTCTTTTTCTACAATGACTCACAGCTGAGGTTTAAATATCAATGGTAAAACTGGAGGGTAATGTGTAACTTAGCAACAGTGAACGAACCTTGATATTTCCAGCACACAAGTGATTGGGGTTTGGAATACTAGCAACGCTTCTCGCGTTTTGGAGGCAGAAAAAGTGTCCCAATGTAAGCTGCCCCTTTCTCACCTCCTCTATGTGCTTGGGCTCATCCACAGATCTGTCAGGTGATCGGGGAGGTCAGCAGTGCCAACCAAGAGTTACTGCGCAAGTATAAACGGGAGATGAACCTGAGGAAGAAATGTCACAATGAACTTGTGCGACTCAAAGGTGAGACACACGCACAGCATCTTGGGAGATGTAGTCTTCAGGGTCATTGGGTAGCAGCCAGAGATCTTATGCCTGTACCTTTCCCTAGGAAACATCAGGGTATTCTGTCGGGTGCGTCCCGTAAGCCAAAGCGAGATGGACACTATGGATGCAAAGAACATGGTGACCTTTGACTCAGACGATGACTCCCTCCTCTACCTGTCCAATAAGGGCAAGCCCATGACCTTTGAACTGGATAAAGTCTTCCCCCCTCAGGCCACACAGGAAGAGGTACGTCCTACTGCTCACTTTCAGCATAGGAGACTTAATGATGAGAAGAGTGACCGTGTGAATCACCTTTTTATTCTCCTTATTCACTTCAGGTGTTCCAGGAAGTCCAGGCTCTGGTCACATCCTGTATTGACGGCTTCAATGTGTGCATTTTTGCTTATGGTCAGACTGGGTCAGGAAAGACTTACACCATGGAGGTACATGGCCCTGCTCAGATGTGTGGTTATAGGGCTTGTTGTGTAGGCAGGTTTTGGGGTATTTTAACTTGGCTTTGCGTGTTACAGGGGGTACCTGAGGACCCTGGCATCAACCAACGTGCTTTACGGCTGCTGTTTGCTGAGGTGTCTGACAAGAAACCAGACTGGGATTACAATATCTCTGTTAGCATGGTGGAGATCTACAATGAGACGTTACGGTAAGGACACACACACACACACAGACCATTTAAATTGAGAATGGAAAGGGCAAACAGAAGTGGTGCCTTTTGCCTTGTCATCCCTTCACACACACACACACACACACACACACACACACACACACACACACACACATACACATACACTCCCCTACTAACTACTAATTCAACTAACAAGTCAGTAAAGACTAATTCAAACAAGTCAGTCAGGCAGACAGTAAAGCATTTGAGCTCCTCCCTGGGTCTTTGCCAAGCTGCAGTCACAGACAGTGGCTGTGCAGTCCAGGCACACTAGAGCAATTTTAAGACTCCAGGTGCTGCCAAAAGTGGTCTCATTCCTCTTCCTCTCTTCCTCTCATTCCTCTCCCCCTCTTTTCATCATTTTCTTTATATAACTCAGCCTCCATTATTCATCCCCTGACCAATGGCGATGCGGCTCTGTGCTCCTTGCTGCCGTGGCTGTGTCGTTGTTCCATGTTAAGCTGGACAGGTCAGCTGTTACGTAAAACTGGATTCCGTCTATTAACTACAGCCATCTGTGGAATGAAAATGTGCTCGTGATCTCTCTCTCACTATCTCTCTCTCTCTCGCTCTCTCTCTCCGACTCTTTCACTCTTTCTCTATTTTTGTCTCATGCTCTTTCACTTACTCTCGCTCTCTCTCCTGCTTTCTTGCTCTCCCTTTCTTTTATATAAGCAGTGCAATGAAGGATTATGGGAGGGATTTTTTACCCCAAAGGCAGGTCAATAGACACACCATGACCAATCTAACCTAATAGTCCAGAACTTTGGGCCCCTCGCCGAACGTGCTGGGTAGCGCCCATGTTACCCATCATTACTCCATATCAGAGAGCATCCAGCAGTGGAGAGATTAATGTGTGTGTGTGTGTGTGTGTGTGTGTGTACTGTCCCTGATCAGGAGTCTGCTGGGGGAGAACCTGAATGACAAGCTGGACATTAAGATGTGTCCAGACGGCAGTGGGCAGCTCTACGTCCCTGGCTTGACAGAGTTCGCTGTAGAGAGCGTGGAGGACATCAACAGGGTGAGAGTAGCTTAAAAACGCATGGCATCAAAGTATGATGCTGAGACATGAAATCAAACTTAATGAATTTTTAAAAGTACACTTTAAGTTCACGATTTGGACTAAAATGTCCTAGCATGGTGAGGGAGTCTAGGCTTCATCTGCATGTTGTGCTAAGCCCAGATTATTAGATGGGCTCATGTTGTATACCGGCTATTTTTACAGTGGCCAAGCATACTTGATGCATTAGTTTAAGGTGCTTATATTGCATGTGGATGCCTATCCTGTTTCCTGCACACAGTGTAGCATTCATTCAGGCATTAATAGCCTTCTGTGTAATTGAGACTGACGTAAGCTGAATGTCTGTGGAAAGCTGATTTTGTTGGAGGGCTGGTGAGCCATGTAACTGAGCGCTGTTGGGGGGTAATCTGGGTGCCTACAGGTGCTGGAGCTGGGGCACATGAACAGGGCGACCGCCTGCACCAACCTGAACGACCACAGCTCGCGTTCCCACGCCCTGCTCATAGTCACTGTGGCGGGGTTCAACTCCTCCACTGGCCACCGCACCTCAGGTACTCTAGCTGCCACGCCCTCCGAAACACACACATACACATACACACTTGAATGAAAACACATACATGCACACGTCTAGACACAGACATGCAGTGATGTACTCTAACCATTGTGGGGATTTACCATTCGTCACTATTGTTAATGAAATTCATTCATGAACAATCTAGTTTTCTGTCTTTTTTTGGTCCTCATGTCTTTTAGCTGAGCAAACGCATACATGCATTTTACACACATTCAGACATCCATACACAAAAAAACATTTTGTTTATTACTCATTAGCAGTCTAGCACTGGCTACTTCTACCTTTCCATGTTTCCCACTAACATGTTGTGGTGTGTGTCACCTCAGGCAAGTTAAACCTGGTGGACCTGGCAGGCTCTGAGCGGATCACCAAGTCCGGTGCGGAGGGCTGCCGCCTGCGTGAGGCCCAGTGCATCAACAAGTCCCTGGCGGCGCTGGGCGACGTCATCAATGCCCTGCGCTCACGCCAGTCACACGTGCCCTTCCGCAACTCGCGCCTCACCTACCTGCTGCAGGACTCGCTGAGCGGAGACAGCAAGACTCTCATGATGGTGCAGGTGAGCCTGACACACCCTACCTTCGCACCAACCCCTCTTAGCCCAGGACACATCAGTCTAGGCCAGCCAGCCTTGCCATTTTAAGTAAGCTAGGTAGACCAGACAGTGTGCTGGCTGCATACCCACTGTAAATTAATATTTATGTTTGTGTTCTAGTTACTGAATTATTTGTTTTAACTGGAAAAAGTAGTATACAATGGCATACTTAAATGAGACTGATTTTAAAAATAGGAAGAATAACTGCTCAGATACAGAATGCTACCTGTTTCACCTGTTGAGTGATGAGTGATTTATACATTCATTTGACTCCTACATCTGGCATCTCTGTTGATTTCTTTATGTTGTCTGCTCCACAGGTGTCTCCCCTGGACATAAACGTCAGTGAGTCTGTCTGCTCTCTGAAGTTTGCGCAACGCGTTCGCAATGTGGAGCTGGGGCCGTCGTCCTCACGGAGACAGACCGAGAACTCCTCCACATCCTCCTCGCCCACCCACGATAGTGTGGAGGTAGGGCCCCACTCTATACCACACACACACACACACACACACACAACATACATACGTAAGCAAAATGTAACCACTGATCCTAAGGTGTTGAGTTCTCGGACGGATTCAGGTCAGAGCCTATTATGACCTCTAAGCCTTCGGCTAACCCCTGTGGCTGTAGTTGCCCGTACAACAGCTAGTCAGATGATCACCTGCTGCTAATCTACTTGTACACACTCACACATTTAATGTACACATTTAGTGTGAGTGTTTGGATGGGTGTTCTCTTTTTCTGTGAAATCCAGCATGTCACAGCTGTGGCCTAAAAAAACCCACATTGCTCCAGGGGAATTGTCCCTGTACTCAATTCACTGAAAATTGCTCCAGATAAAAGCTTCAGCTAAAAATATGTGTAACATAATCTTGAATGCCTTACAATACGTTTTTGAGGATACAGGTTCACACATATGCTTAAGCTCATTTTTTTTGGTCTTACCATCACACGTGTATACACACACACACACACACACACACACACTGGCATGAGAATGGTACACAAACTGGCTTGAGATTGAGAATAACTTTGAGTGTCCAATCACCCCTCAGCTGGACTCTCCACCGGTGACTCCCGTGCCGATCCCCCTGTCCAGGGCCAGCAGTGCGGGCTCCTCCCTCTCCTCCACCTCCAAAACCCCCAGCACCCGTCGCCGCTCCCAGAGCCAGCTGGCCACAGGTGACAAGCTGCACACACACACACACACACACACACACACACACACACACACACACACAAATAGTCGGACACACATACAGACAGGCAAGACACACTCAAAGTCTGATACACAAATACATGGTCATTGTGAGAGCAGTTATACAATTAAATGTATTTAAGATGCAAAAGGCTTGTGTAAATAAACATCAACTTCATCTGCATCTCCTCCATATCAGCTTTTAAGTCCTCTGAGACTTCCAAACCAATGCCCCTCACGCTTTGTCCAATCCTCTCTACTACCCTTGAAAGGTCTGTGTTGTGACTCAATGATTGGTTGATTCACAGATAGACAGGTAGACAGAAGGAGCCCATTGGTTGGGGACGGTGGGCAGGTAGGTGGGGTTTTATCTCATTGGTTGGTTGGTCGCTTGGCATGGAAACGCTCAGCATGGCATGGTGCCTCCGTGTCACCTGGTCAGTGCCCACCCATTTAACACACTAACAAAACCGAAAGAAAGCTTTGTGTGTGCGTGCGTGTGTGTGTCAGCACTCAGTGTTTCACAAAAGCTGTGTGAATTTGAAGCATTTCAAAAGCTAGTTCTTTGTGTTTGTCACATATCTGCTGTTCACGTGGTGCTTTTTGTTTGCGAACACTGTTCTGTGCTGTCAAACCTGTGTCTGTGTGTGTTGTGTAGCTGCATTCTCTGACTGGGGTTCTTTGATGGTGAACATTGGGCTGCTAGGGGTCAGAGAAGCATTAGGGGATGCTGTGAGGATGGATGTGGCAAAAACATTTGTGTGTGTGTGTGTGTGTGTGTGTGTGTGTGTGCGTGTGTGTGTAGAAGTACTGGTGGATTCACTTGTTGTACAGTTGTGTGGTGCATCACACTATGACAGTATTTGCTACAGCACATTCATACACTTTCCTTGCATAACCCTGTTATCTTATTTTGTTTGTGGTTGGGGTATGATGCATAACCCTGTTATTTTATCTTGTTTGTGGTTGGGGTATGATGAATCACATTGTGAGTTTGAGCTGTGTTAACACCCCCAAATTCATAACAGATGACAGGCTCTACACAGATGATGTGACCTTTACAGATCAGTGCATAAAACAACTTTGACGACTTTGTTATTGCTTTAGGCCTGAAGTGTCAATCCCAAATGGTTGTTGACACTAAAATGTGGAGAAGCCAGTTGAGTAGTTTAGTGCAAGTTAACAAATCTGCACCAGGCAAGCCAGTTTCCTTGAGTGATCTTGCCTGTCTGGACTTTCTCATAACTTGCTATGATTGGCTGTGTGAGAATACCATTAACAGTGTTCTACAGGCCCCTAACTAGTGCTGTGTGGAGACGTGTGACTACGCAATAAACAGCCATTTGGGAGCTATTTGAACTAAAGTGATTTAGCTGAAGATTGTTTCAATATGCATCTGGAAATCCTTTTGTGGCCCTTTGACCTTAGGCACTGATTGGGCCGTCAGTAAAAAGTAAATTCTTATCAGGATTTTGTCACATTTTCCACCCAAGAGCAATCCTTTTTTCAAGTAAGACCATTCCTCTGTGGTTAACTTGCACAAAGTGACCGGTTGTTTTTGAGAAGTGGATGGGTGTGGACGATGTCAGATTATTGTGGTTCTGAAATACTGTATTTTTATGTGCAATAGCAGTATGACTAGTAGGAATGCTTTGTCCAGCAGGGAAAAATTAACCCATCTGGTATACCATCTTATGACTCACTCAGTCAGTGGTTAGACTTAAAAATAAGCAAAACAATAATAAATAGTAATGAACATAATACGCAAGTGCTTTATGTTGTTTGCACTAACAGTCTCATCATGTGAATGCAGTGCTTAGCCATGGGACTAAAATCCAAAATGGCTTCCAATTTCACTAACATCAGCTTTTTTCTCTCTTCCCCATGCTTGTGCTTGTCTTCCTCAGGACGAATGAAGCTTACTGCCTGATGACCTTGCAGACTTGGGAGCTCAGATGCAAGTCTGCATCACTGGACTGTTTTCTTCTCTCTCTGTAGCAATGAACCGCTGTCTTCCATGTGTTCCAGCTAAAGGACGTGATGTACATAGAGACGGACACAGAAGAGGGACCTGGACAGCAATGAGCCATTGTGGCTGCGATATCAGTGAAGGATGGAGCGTGAAGGTTAAGTGTGAAGGTCGTGTTTCACCTGCAGCTGGAGTTTCCTCTGATCAGCCAATAATAAAGCAGCCTGGCCCACAACTCTCCACCCACAAACACACATAGACCTCCACACCTCCGCTCATGTAGTCAAGGGGGTTCTCACGATGCTAGCGGAAGTGTGTACGCAGGTTCTTGATGGATCTCAGTATTTCTGGACAACAAAGAAGCACTTTATGCCAGGCTGCTATTGTCACCTCTGCTGTTCTGACATTCAGAAATCGGCTTCCAATGAACATTGCCCCAAATCCTGTATAAATGTGTGTTTATCTGTGTGAGGATGGACCTTGATGGAGGCATTTTGATTCTGTACTATTTTCATTTTACCTAAGATTTGGCACAGGACCTCTGAACCCCAACCTCCCCTTCCCACACACACACCTCTTTCTTACTCTCCTCCATCAGAGAGAAGGACTGTCAAGAAGCTTGGAGTAACTGCGATACAGGAAGTCCTAAGCAGAACTACAGACTTGTTTCTTTACTCCTTTAGGGGAGGTTATGTGTGTTTGTGTGCGTTTCTTTTTTTCCTCTCCTTTTACCAGTCCTCCTGATTAGCGCATGTGATTTTAATGTTGGTCTCCATGTTTTTACACTGCAGTGTACCGCTTACAGAGACAATCGTTTACCGGTGACCATGGTACAGTAATAGAACACACACACACAAACAGATATATATACACACACATACACACCCGCACAGAGTTGGCCACACACCAATGCCAGGCTCACTTTGCCAACCTACAGCGCCCCTCTTCCCACAGGCACTGCCTATTGCGGATGCTCTCAGTCTACATGAAGGAGATCCCTGCCAGTGGCTGAACTGGATACTGCATCGTCTGCTGGACTTGGGGGTGAACACTGTTATGCTGTGGTTTGTGGGCAGCCCACTCGCTTACCTGTGCTCCATGCTGGTGTAGGATTTGTATGCAGTTTTGTTTTTGTACACTGTTTATAATAAACACCCCTTACTAAAACCAAACCATCTCGATTCATTGTGGAATCACAGGGATTAGCCGTGTTGTGGTATCAGCTGATATGATGAGTCCACTGTCAAGAGGCATCTTTGTAAATAGCTTTAAACACACACCACATTACAATGTGTCTGTTTCCCATATTTTAAGTTTGATCTTTTCACTAACCTGATTCCTACAGGGCAGAAGGGATTCTTTCACACAGAAGATTATAGCTGTAATACAAAGCTGCCCTCTGCTGGTCATTATAACTTGGTTTGGCAACACATCTTGGATCAGATTACAATATCCTTTGAGGTTTTCAAATGCCAAAATGTTCAGATGGTACTGTTCAAAACTGTCATTGTTCATTGTTAATGTATCCACTGTCAGATTGAGACAACCTCCATTGCAGCATTCAATGTGTCAAGTTGTAGGTATTCCAGGACTGTCTGTGACAGACATTTTTCCTTGTTTTCACCTTCTCATCTGGTTTTATTAGATAAATATACTGAATGTTATATGCAAGGGAAAGTTTGGCTTCCACTTTATTTTATGGTCCATGTATCTACATCATGAAGTAAACAATATGTAACATTATGTGCTTACACTGTACCATAGATTTTGGGTCAAGGTTAAGATTAGGCTTAATGTTAGGTTTGTTCAGTTTAAGCACAAATCACATGATGGGTAACACCATTTTATAGTTCCTTTTTTACTGTTCCTACATGTAATATTATGTACTTACACTGTACATACCCAACCCTATGGTACAATGTAGGTGTAACCACATTACATTTAGATACACTGTAAAAGAAAGCGTGTTACCAAATGTGGTTAACTGTACAGGAAGGACATCCTAATATCATAGAGGCACAGAAATGGGAAATTTTAAGTTTCTCTCCACCAGGTGGCATCAAATTCCCTTGTCCTTTGTCCTTTAAATCAACTCCAAAAAAATGGAAAGGTGCACCCTTGCTCTGGTAAAAAATAAGGCACTTGGTCCAGTTCCAGAACCATCAGTGAACACAGTTGCGCCTGGGAATGGCTTGTGTCAAAGAATGTTTAATAAGGACAGGCTCTGCTTGTGTTAAGGAATGGCATTTAAAGTCCAGTAACTAAAATCATTGGGGCTCAGGATTCAAGGCTGATATTGTCATTGTAAAACTACACAACCAAAAATGTTTGCACTGAGGGCAGCCGTGTCACAGTTAGCTAAGGTGACCATGCCATATGCAAGTGGACCCGAGTTTACATCTGGCTAAAGGTCATTTCCCGATCTCACCCCATCTCTCTCTCCCAGTCACTTTCTCCCTGTCTCTTTCTCCACTTTTCTGTGTGATCAAAGGGCAGAAAAAGCCCGAAAATAACTTTAAACAATATCGCAACTGCTGAAAGGTGGTCGTCCAAATAGATACAAAATTTGAATTTTAAATCTTAATATAATGTTTTTTGTGCCTATAACATGTCTCATTTATTCCTTTGTGATGTACTTCCACCTCATAGCACTTAGGTTTGCTACTGGATCGCTACATAACTCACAGTCGTGAGAGTGTGAGGAAAAAACCGCAGGGACTCCAGCCATAGTCATCTAATGCACAGGAAACGGAGTGAAACAGAGCAGGAAGTGGTGCAGATGTACACAGGTCACACCATGACCCTGGGCAGAGACATGAGGCAGAGACATGAGGCAGAGACATGCCGTGCATCTCGTTTACTTGTTCCAGCAGTGAGAGAACATGTTAGCCAACATGGAGGACATGATACATTAGCAGCTTCACAGAAGGTCTCGGGCAAATAAAAGCAACACTTCACTGACCCCAAAATGGTCTTGGTCATTACACCTACATCATACATAAACCTATCACACACGATTTGAACAGAACACAATGATGAAGGGGCTTTTAAAAACAGCTTTCATAATCAGTTAGACACAGTTTTTTCATACCATCTTGTTTTATTTCAAATTGAAAAATGTAATTTTGTAATGTTACACAAAATATGAACACAACACTGAACATGGTTATGTGACAGTTTTTGTTTCAGGTGTACATACTGAGAAAAGTTGGTGTGGCCAGGTAGATTACCTGATTACCTTTTGAAACACTTCAGCAGATGTACCCTACAAATCAGTAAAACCGAACAGAAACAGTCAACAGAAAAAGATGTCACCTGACACTAGCAAGACAACAGGCAACTCATTTGCTCTGCAAGCACCAAAACCAATGTGTTGGCTTGCCAACTGATATGTTTTGGCAACACATTTGAGAAGTGTGTTTTTGGGAGTTGAAAAACTTTATTGACTGGGTTTGGTAGTAGAAAAGACGTACAAGTTAAAAAACTGTACAGTATCCCTTTAATGTTTATGACGTAATACCAATCAGAATTGTTTTGTTAACAAATTTTAATAGAAAAGGTTCCATTTGTATTATAATGTAGAAAATGCAACATATACAATAAGACATCCAGTATTGGTCATTTTCATTCCAAATGTGATTTTTTTTCCAGCAATCGAAGTATAATTTTTAATTCTGTCATTGTATAAAAACTCAATACACATTAAAATAGTACACATCTCATCTCATCATGCCAGTGCAAGTAAAAGAATATGAACTGCATATAGTCACAATATATCAAAATACATCAAACAATGAGATGACCTTTATGTATCGCAAACCTAAGGCACCATAATGATGACTATACCGTTACTGTATTTACTTCCACACAATGTACTGTTATTTGACAGGTTTGTGTGAAGAATCTGTAAATCAACTGCAATCCCCCCAGCCCCCAACACACACACACACATACATACATGCGCACACATACACATGTGCACACGCAGAGTCACACACACACATACACACACACAAACTCCCATGATGACAGGTTCAGAGAACGGTCCTGTTTACAGGGTCGTCTGGAGTTTGTTGACATTCCTCTGGTGCATGCTGTGGTGTCGCACGAGCTCATCAGAGCGAGCAAACTTCTTCTGACAGCTGGACCAGCGACAGGTAAAGGGCTTCTCACCTGGGACAGACAGCCAGACAGAGAGACAGAGAGGAGAAAACACATCAAGTGTCAACAATTTTGACTCTCGGGGGGAAAAAAAATGCAAAAATGAAAAATTCTACTTTGGTCAACTGAAGGAGTGAATACATCACATCACAACACATGAAAGAGGGTCAAACGTAAATAAGAAAAGTATACGCACTTGTTTTACCTGTATGAGTCCGGGTGTGGGTCTTAAGGTGATCTGAGCGTGAAAACTTTCTCTGACATGTCTCACACTGAAATGGCTTCACTCCTACATAATGAGAGGGGAAGACAGATGGAGAGTGAAAGAGGAAGATGCAGGTGGGAAGAGTAACAGCGCAGGCAAGGGCAGAGGGCAGTGGGACACATGACAAGGTGTATGTGTGTGTGTGTGTGTGTGTGTGTGTGTGTGTGTGCAGTGAGACACATGACAAGGTGTATGTGTGTGTGTGTGTGTGTGTGTGTGTGTGTGTGTGCAGTGAGACACATGACAAGGTGTCTGTGTGTGTGTGTGTGTGTGTGTGTGTGTGTGCAGTGAGACACATGACAAGGTGTCTGTGTGTATGTGTGTGTGTGTGTGTGTGTGTGTGTGTGTGTGTGTGCAGTGAGACACGTGACAAGGTGTCTGTGTGTGTGTGTGTGTGTGTGTGTGTGTGTGTGTGTGTGTGTGTGTGCGGTGAGACACATCATAGGAAGCATAGTGATGCTGAGGCAAAGAAAAGACACAAGTGAGGTGATGATATGAAGTGGAAAGAAAGAGCATCGACAGCACGACATAAAATAGACAAGCACACAAGAAATAAAAATAAGAGAAGGAAGGGAAGCAAGAGAGAGAGAGAGAGAGAGAGAGAGGGAGGGAGGGGGAAAGTGGGAGGTGTACTCACCTGTGTGTCTCCGCTGGTGTCTCTTTAGCTGATCAGATCTGGAGAACCTCCGACCACAGTCAGTGAAGTCACACGCGTAGGGTTTCTCTCCTGGGGAGGGACGAGGGAGTGATGAGTATATCATATACTGAAGTTGTGAGTAATGTCACACACATACTGTAGGATTTCTGTCCTGGGGAGGGACAAGGGAGTGATGAGTGTATAATTTGATTTAAAAAGTCATTGAGGGCTTAATCCTCGTTTACACTGATGTCAAGTATACATATAAAATTGAGAAAATTTAAAACGTAAAAAACATTTAAACAGATAAAATATGATAAATTATCAGTTAAAACAAGTGCGTGAATGGACCAAATGATCTTTAAGCATTCATTTAAAATGTTCAAGTGAAACAATTGAATCAAGGTGAAGACTGAGTTGCAGGGTATTCCAAAATGAGGGAGCACAAAAACAAAAAGCAGTTTTAGCCAGCTCAGTGTGCACAGGTGGAACCTGCTATTCCCAGTTTGGTATGGGTTGGGATACTCAGTTAAGAGGGAAGAAATATACATTGGAAGTTTCCCTTCCAGTTAGGGCCTTACAAATGAACAGAAAGAAATGCATATCCCTTCTTTGAGACAGGGAAGGCTATCCAACAGGCTATTCATATAAAATGCAGTAATGAGTACTATAGGCATCCTCAGTGATGAACCTCGGTGCTGAGTGACAGTATCAAGGGCTTTGAGAGTGGTGACAGAGGCATGCCTGTTAATCACATCTCAGTAATCTAGGGAAGAAAGAAACATGCACTAAGGTTCTGTTCTTTCTGTGATAGAATGTCTTTAAGATCAGTTTAGCATTTAAGAGAAAGACTTATTTATTCATCTAATTCAAGTGTCGAACATCTACTTACAAATTTCATTGGACCACTTAAGTAAGGCTGAAGATAAGAACTGAACTGTAACTAAACTGAATGTAACTGAAGATTATAAAAACTTTGGAAACATTGGGTCCAATTTAGTTTATTTAAAAGAGCCATAATTATTACCATAACAGTTTTACCAGCATTTATTATAAAATGCCAGCATTTAGCATTTGACGCACAAGACTTGCATGATTTCATTGTTTTTGTTGATTGTAGATAATGCTCAAGGCCCCCGTGTCCCAGATGATGATGATGCATGAGCATCTTGCACAAGCCTCTGAGTGATCAGGTGGTTTCTGAGTTGTGGCCTGTGCAATGAGTGACCTCACACAAGCTGACAGCACCAGCCCTCCTGTTGACCCCGTGAATCACATTTACCAGAGCCCCGCTGTCACCGCGCTAACACAGACAACACAAACGCGCTTCCAAGAATCTGCGCTCAGCGTGACATTGACCAACAGGAAATCTTGCATCTGCTACATTTACGACTCCCCATGGAATAAATGCCGAGCTCAGAGGGAGAGGTATCAACAGCAGCTCCAGTGGCAAATAGTCCTCTATGAATGTTTTTCCCCCTTTTGTAAGTAACGACCTGTGACAGCTGATTCCTACCTGTGTGTTTTCTTCCATGCATCTGGAGATGAGAGAGCTTGAAGTATCTCTTGTTGCAGCCAGGATGACTACACATAAATGGCCGTTTTTCATTGCTGTCTGGCCTCACTATTGAAGGGGTGATGCCCGGAACCCGTCGAACATCCTGGAAAGGCAGATATTGTTACTTTGTTTACCTTTTGTATGTTCTGCACATATAGTTAAAGTTGGCAATGAAGTTGACTTTGACTTGGACAGACTGCTACAGATAACATTTTGTTGATGATTTGACCTAACCTGGTAAACCAGCCCCTCATACTACTCGTACATAGGAAATCCTCTATACAAAATACAGTGTAGTATGAGGGGCTGGTTTACCAGGCTAGATTTGACCGATATCAAAAATGTTTCTGGCTCATGATCTATTTTTTTAATAATGAGCACCTAAGTAACCATTTTGACAGCTTATACTACCACCATGCTACAGCCTGACGTACATTTAAAGAACCAGCAGAGCACACCAGAAGAGAGGAGGAGGAACTTTAGCAAATAACCCACACTAAACCCTCTGGAGAGTCTCTGCTCTCTGAGTCATTGACGGACATTCATTAAGCCCTGATGATTTATCTGGCTGGGCTGGGGCTGTGAATGGAAACTCAATCTTTATTGCTAATGGACTCTGTGAGAGGCGATCGCTCTTCTCCCCTCCTCTCTGACACAACCCTTTTTAAAAACACCTCCACCGTTCTGGCGACGTCCCTGTTTTATTAAATGGCGTCGTTGAGTCATATGTGGCAGGCGTTTGTTATTCCGCTCGGAGGAGAGGCAGTGAGGTGTGTGTGGAAAATGCTGCTGGACACAAGAGCGGGGGGGGGCTCCCAACTCCGCCCCCCCCTTCACGCATGGCCTAAGTGGGTTGTGCCATATGTCCAGCGGACCCCAGCCTGGGACCAGTGCTTAGCAAGGCTGGTATGGGCTGGGGAACCTGGGAGGTAATGACCCTCACATGAACCATATGTCTGTGTGTATGTCTCTCTTTCTATCGGTCTCTGTCGCTGTCTCTGTCTCTCTCTCTCTCTCTATCTCTCTCTCTCTCTCTCTCTCTCACACACACACACACACACAATCTCTCTCTCTCTGTCTCTTTCTCTCTCCCCCTCTCTCCCACATACACGTGTATCGTGGATGCTTTTAAATTTTACAGAGTTAGCTGAAAATTGTAAAAATGTTGAGGCTTAACAGATAGCCTTAAAAGGCCTCAGACCCCAGAGGGTTTAACACATATATTAATAACATATTAACACATTCTGTTGTTATGGTCACCATTTTCATAGTTAGTAGATACAGTAGACACACACAGTGTGTGTGGATTTGTGTATATGTTTCATATGCATACAAATATACACATATCCTGTGTGTGTGTGTGTGTGTGTGTGTGTGTGTGTGTGTGTGTGTGTGTGTGTGTGTGTGTGTGTGTGGTTGTGTGTGTGTGTGTGTGTGTGTGTGTGTGTATGTGTGTGTGTGTGTGTGTGTGTGTGTGTGTGTGTGTGTGTGTGGTTGTGTGTGTGTGTGTGTGTGTGTGTGTGTGTGGTTGTGTGTGTGTGTGTGTGTGTGTGTATGTGTGTGTGTGTGTGTGTGTGTGTGTGTGTGTGTGTGTGTATACCTGGAGGCCCCTGAAGAGGCCGTGTGTGTGGATGTGATACTGGGCGCTGCAGCTGTACACCATGGGGGCAGTGGCAGGTGTGGGCTCGGCCTCATATCCGGAGCTTTGGCTGTGAGATAACACACACACACACGAAGCAGAGCTGTCAGTCTCACAGATGCTTACTTTTAGTTTTTTTTTGTGATAGAAAAAGTAGACCTGTAAAGAAGTGTGTCACACAAGGGCACAACGTCATACAAACTGTTAAACTGTGCAACACACGGGTAAGAAAATGGTTACATGTTAACTTTGTGCGGATGTAAAAATCCAGTAGTTTCAAATCAGTCACTTTTTACCCAGACAATTGACTAAAGGTTTTATTGTAACAATCTGTTAATAACTACCCTTTCTATTAGTATGTCTATCTATGTAGGTTACATACAGTATTCTATTATTAAACAAATGAATACAATTTATTTAAAGTTATGATTTACAACATTGTTATTGTGGAACACAAAAAAATGGACTGTAATTAAATTCCATCTGCACATCCTAATCCCCTCCAGTCTGGAGCTCTCTGGCGTTGAGCGGGCGAGAGTAAATTATGACCGGAGAGAAGAAGTTCAGGGTCAGGGATGTTGCGAGCTTGGAGGTTGCACCTGATGAAAGATTACCACGCCATAAAGCTCCCTTTGTCCTGCCAGCCAGGGTTTGGAGCCCTGCACAGGTCTGCTAACACACAGCAGTCATCGCGCAGTTCATCCATTCATTCATTTAGCAGATAAACACCTCAGTGGTTGTGGCAACAGAGAGAGCGAGGAGGGGGGAGCCATGGCGATTATCTCGACAGAAAGCATAAATATTCTGGCTAGCGTCCCTTTCCACCTCACACTACCCCCTATTATCACCCCCATCCCCTCCACACACACACACACACACACACACACACACATACGCGGACACACACACACACACACACATACACACCTCCCTCACACACACATGGACACACACACACACACACACACATACATACGCGCGCACACACACACATACACACCACCTCCCTCACACACACATGGACACACACACACACACACATACGTGGACACACACACACACACACATACACACCACCTCCCTCACACACACATGGACACACGCACACACACACACACACACATACGCGCACACACACACACATACACACCACCTCCCTCACACACACATGCACACACGCACACACACACAACCACACACACATACACGCACACACACACACATACACACCACCTCCCTCACACACACATGGACACACACACACACACACACACACACATACGCGGACACACACACACACACACACATACACACCACCTCCCTCACACACACATGGACACACGCACACACACACACACATACATACGCGCACACACACACACACACATACACACCACCTCCCTCACACACACATGGACACACACATGGACACTCACACACACACACATGCACACACGCACACACACACAACCACACACACATACACGCACACACACACACATACACACCACCTCCCTCACACACACATGGACACACACACACACACACACACACACATACGCGGACACACACACACACACACATACACACCACCTCCCTCACACACACATGGACACACGCACACACACACACACATACATACGCGCACACACACACACACACATACACACCACCTCCCTCACACACACATGGACACACACATGGACACACACACACACACACATACGTGGACACACACACACACACACATACACACCACCTCCCTCACACACACATGGACACACGCACACACACACACACACACATACGCGCACACACACACACATACACACCACCTCCCTCACACACACATGCACACACGCACACACACACAACCACACACACATACACGCACACACACACACATATACATCACCTCCCTCACACACACATGCACACACGCACACATCCACACTAGCCACCCCCAACCCCCCACATTCACACACATACATCTACACTACCACCATGGCCTCCATGCCCCCCTACCACTATCTATCCCCCACTGCTGCATACCAAGTCCACCGACCCCCCACCACATCACTGCTGCGTGGGTCAGAAGTCCCCCGACCCCCCTGCCCCCCATCACAACACTGCTGCGTGGGTCAGAAGCCACATCTGGGGCCAGCAGCAATCCGGGCATTGACGGAGAGGAGAGCTAAACTCTCTTTAAACTGTAGATAAGCCCACTAATTACCTCTGCTTTGCTTCTTCTTCCAGGCATTCTGCATGTGTGTACATCAGTGTGTGTGTGTATGTGTGTGTGTGTGTGTGTGTGTGTGTGTGTGTGTGTGTGTGTGTGTATGTGTGTGTGTGTATGTGTGTGCATGTGTGTGTGTGAGACTGCACATCTGTATGTGACTGTGTGTGTATGTGTGTGTGTGGTGCGTGTGACTCTATGTGTGTGTGTGTGTGTGTGTGTGTGTATGTGTGTGTGTGTGAGACTGTACGTGTGTACGTCACTGTGTGTGTGTATGTATGTGTGTGTGTGTGTGTGTGTGTGTGTGTGTGTCTGTGAGCGGGCAGGTGATATTAGGTTCACACACTCTTCCCCATCAGCAGCTCTTTGAAAGGGGATTCTGGAGAGTGTTTACACAAGTCCGGCAAACGGAGGCCAACTGGACCTGATCTGTCTTTGTGTTTTGATCCATTTCCTTTTGTTGCCCTGCACAGACACACCACCAGAAACACACACACACACACACACACGCACACACACACACACACTCGCCACTCCCCACTCCCCAACCCCCTCCACCACCACTCCCCCTGCCCCCACCGCTTTCCTCCTTTATTTCTTTGAATGCGTTCAAGGCCACCAGTCGGTTTCAGAAATATATCACAGGAAACCCCCACACATCCACATGCGCACACACATTCATAAGCACACACACACACACACACACACACACACACACACACACACACACACACACACACACACACACACACCTATGTGTGACCTATTAGAGCAGTTTTTCTCAAAGTTTTTTAGACCGAGGACCACTTCACTCCTTAGCATGAAGATAGTATACATGCCATTTTAAAACACATGTGCATAGCATAGGTAGCTTAAGAAACATGAAAAAAAAATTCAACACAACTGCTTGCGGATCACTTGGGATTCCTTGTGGACAACCAGTGTCCACGGAGCACACTTTGAAAAACACTGCATTAGAAGCACACACAGGACGGCTGAGAGTTTTGCAAAATAAATAAATAAATACACAAATAAATAAAAAAACAATATATATATATAAACAAAGTTTTACGTAGAGAACACATCTTCCAGAAATGTCCCCATGGGATAGATGGGAGAATGACAGCAAAGGTAGGCTGTCAGTGCCCATTAGCAACCACAGCAATCTGTGGCCTGAGATGTCAGTCTGTGACGGCATAACCTACTACATCCGGAGTGTCATACGTGACAACCGAGCCTTTGTTATTGGGTGGATTCAGGAAAAAGCGAGAAGGAAGTAGCCAAACTGTTGCATTAAAACTGACTAAATATAGCATGCCAGTAACAGGCAGTTTTGCAACATCTCTTGTCAACCGAGTATCCAGCCTAGTTTGCCTGGAATAAATGATTCATTTGTTTCATTCAACAGACCCATTTTCAGTATGTTACAACTGGTAGCGTAGCCATAACCATAGCAACATCAGTACTGGTGGATGAGCAGGATCACTGTAAAAAGAGTGCTGAAGCCAGTAATGATGAATCACGTACACACCTCTTCATGTTGGACATCAGCGCATTCATGGGAGGCCAGGTGACACAGTCAAGCTGGGAGGCCATCTGGTATAAATTATCGCTGTCAGGGTCAGACAAACAATTAAGATGAAACAGAGAAACTCTAACTTGAGTCATTTATTCATGGCATTTGTATTCTCAAGGAGAAATGTTAACTATAATTGACTGCATTTTGTTGGCATCGGTTCTAACTTGTTACTCCCCCTTTTTCAGTTGCTTCATCACTGCTTCTTCCTCACAGAATAGAAATCAGAGTATGACGCACTTAAAAATGCACTTAACGCATATCACAAAAAAGGCAGACCAAAGCCACGTCAGAACTGCTTTTTTTGTGGAGCGTTTTCTGAACAACGAAGATGGTATCACATCCTTGGCAGGCCATTATTCCTCCTGGCAGATGCTTACACTAAACTTATAGCTGTGAAGTCACCGCGGGCAGCCAGGCATCACCACAGCCTCAGCGGTGTCACAATAACTTAGGAGCGCTCCTCGCTCCAGCGGCGCCGTGCCTGGTACAGAGTGGTTGAGGCATGATGTCAGCCCTGCTGCACGGCGTCAAAAGGAGGGGGAATTTTTTGTGGATGGAGACATTTTGTTCTTGAGAGGAGGTGTAGAGGTGCGGGGTGGGGGTGGGGGTGGGGTGGGTAGTGATTATGAGCACAACACAAATCCCTATTAATTCTCAATTCTCTTCTGGTCCTCGGTGAGCCATCTGTTAAATACTACATGTCAAAAAATGACAGCACAGCAATTGCAAAGGCACAACCCACAACCAGGAAAGAACAGTTAGAAGAAGGATTTCTTCTCAAGTTCCTAAATCATCCTACTTTTGCAAAGATGTCTCCTTGTTGCCAAAGGGTTATATTGGGAAAGATCATAACTCATAAAAGACTATTTAATTAAGTCATATTTATCCATCTAGGCAGTCTTTCCTAAAAAATGACCATTTATAAGCTGGGTAAACTAGTTTTGAAAGTTCAGCCTCCTTTCAGCAGTTGTTTTTATTCAGTCATCTGAGCTGAAAGCTGCTGGTACCAGGCTGTGACTGTATGATGGGACTGATCTGAGCATTCTCATCAGCTGCTGTTTACAAAGCAGCTCAGTTCAAAATGAGGTGGAGGGCCTATTTGCAGGCAAGGGAAGAGCTATCTACTCTTATCAAAGCCAGTTCCGTTATTTTGGGTTCTGCGTGTCCCCCACTTTGAAAAACAAAATGGGAACAGCATCTATGGAATGTAAGATCATTTGCAGAAAAGTCATGATGGAAAAGGGCCTTGTTGTTGTTGTTGCTACTGCTGTACTCAACTGCTCCGTTCTCTCCCGGCTCTCTCCCTCACCAACTAACCTCTCCTCTCCTCTATTCTCCTCCTTTTTCTCCACACCTTTCCCTCCTTGCCCTTTCTACCACTCTCTTCCTCTTCCTCCTCCTCCTCCTCCTCCTCCTCTTCTTTAGTTCCAGGCTGCTGTGCGTTTCTCTTGGGAAAGCCAGGGCAGAGATGAGGAATTCTGGAGGAAACGGGTAGTAGATCACTGTGAGTTTGTTTTGGCCTGCTGAGGGCTGCTGTGAAGCTCTTAACCTATGAGCAGAGAGCCCCCAGCACGCTGCAGGATTTACGCCGCCCATCCAGCCCAGACCAGAGCCGTCAACAGTGCACTGTCTCTGTGCTCGGGGAGTCGCTGACGCATGCGGTGGAGCAGAGCGACTGGTGGCAGCTGCCGCTAAAGCCTCGCTACCCTATGCTGTGCTGTACTGTGCTAAGTTGTACCATGCTGAGCTGTGCTGTGCTGTGCTGTGCTGTGCTGTGCTGTGCTGTGCTGTGCTGTGCTGTGCTGTGCTGTGCTGTGTTGTGCTGAGTTGTGCTGTGCTGTGCTGTGCTGTGCTGAGTTGTGCTGTGCTGTGCTGTGCTAAGCTCTGCTGTGTGGTGCTGCCTGCTGGAAAGGGAAGGGAAGGGGTGTCCCAGGGATGTGCTAACCCTACTAGCAATGTGCACAAGTTAAACAGAAGTGAAGATTCGACCAAATTACGTTTTCGGGATAAAGATAGCAGTTAAAGATAGCAGGAAAGAAGCAAAATGTTATTTCAATAACATTCAATTTAGATAAAAATGTAAAATACACCATACTTGTGCAAAAAATTCCAAAGAACAGAAAATGGCAGGAGTTAATTATTTGAGCTATTTGAGCTAGAGCCCAATAGCTTAATCCACCACCTTTTTTAATAATAAAAAAAGATTTCCGTTCCAACTGTAGTCATTTCCTTTTTTTTGTTATCAGCTGAATATCCCTCTATTCATTCGTAGCCAGACATTCTGGCCGTCTACCCTTTGATGTTGAGTATATGCTTAGCAGAAACATCCATGTGCGGCTCAGGTGCGAAGGTCACTGTCTGATACAGTGCAGCTGGCTGGGGGACATCCCGAGCTGTGAGCCTCTCATGTCCAGGTTACTTTATACTTAGCTACATGACACAGACTCTGTCCCAAATCTACACTCATTTACTACATCACATAGTGTGTCGGCTACACTGACTGCTTCCCTACATAGTACACTATATAGTGACCAAGTGAACATTTTTTATTTGACTTTAGCGTAGTGTAGCCTAGCATAGCATAGCATACCATAACATGACTAGATAGACAGCTAGACAGTTAGTTTGATGGCTTTGCACAGAGCTGTAAATCTGCTGTCTGCAAATGTTATGTGTTGGTCCATGTAGGGACACAGCTGTTTGCTTCGATCTGTACCTGTTGTAGGTGTTTCTTAGGAGAAGAGCAGGGCTCCCTCCACAAGTGTCTGAGGGGGTGTGGCAACCATACATAGGTGGTGGGACAGAGTACTGGGGGTCTCCTGCAAGAGAAAATAAACACTTACTGCTTGCACTTTATTTGAAGATGTCTACATAAGAGTGAAATGAGCATGTGAGCATATTATAAACATATAACACATATCATGAACATTAAAGACCCCTCATTTATGTTTATGATTGATGTCATTGAGTGTTGAATTGAATGTTAAGTTGATATTTTTTGGGGTGCAGACATTGCAAAAACCCAGTGACACTTATCTGTAACAACCTGTGTCTGTGTCATCATTGTTCATGCTCTGTGTCATGCAATGTTTATAAAGGGTGCATGTCACCCTTATGTAGGCACCTTGAAATAAAGTGTTACCCAGTTACTTATATTACACTGTTTGTGTCATTCTGCTCCTTTGATGAATTGCACTGGGACTGTAAAAAAACATGTCAGTTGATGGTGTACCATCAATTAGTCTAAATATTATGCAGCATTAGACTTTTCACTTTGCCCTGCCATGTGTGCTTTATGCCTTACATCTGTATTGTATTGTGCCTTGTACTTCTTTAGCTATGATATTTATTGCCTTTTAGCTCTTGCACTTAGCTAAGCCCTTGAGGTCCTTAGCTTACTAAATGTCACTTTTTGATATTTTACATAAATATTTATATTTTGCATCTGTGTTGCTGCATCACAGGTCTTAGAGTTACATCATTTTGTAAATATCCTGTAGGCTACATTTGTGACATTTAACAACAACAACAGTGCTTACTTTGTCTTTTTGACACTGACTCTTAAGTAAGAAATTGTGCACCTGCTGAGCTGAACCATGAGAGTGTCTTGCCTCATTCAGGGTTTCATGATGATGAAGAAAAGTAGAATATCACATGCACCTAACTGAGAACAGCTCAGTGAAGTCTCCATTTCTGGATTAAGCCCCAGGCTTGTAAAAAGACAGGACTGTGTAATTGCTCACAGTGTTTACATGTGAAACAGGCCATTTTACGACAGAACTAACAAAGGGGCCTGGAGGAGCACAGATAAGTAAGTGCGACCTCGTGCTTCATGGAGTTATCAAAATAGCAGGGTCTTCATCAGCACCATAAAAGCTGTCCATCTCGCGTCAGATTCAAAGCGCCAGAGAGCGCTCCCTTCCACTTCTCTCAGCGGTTCACGCGGGGAGCTCGGCCCCTAGTGAGTCGTAACATTCCAAACAGACTCTCGCTAGGCCGCTTCCTTCAAATTAACGTTTTCACAAAATTTACACCAGCCAAGTGACCAGTGTGAATCCCCCTTGGCTTTGTGTGGGGAGAGGTGCCATTACTTACTGTCTTGATTTGAAAGTGCTACGACACCTAACCCTGGTTTGACTTCACAGCTCAAACAGCTCAGATTTCGTGGGGAACTTAATGAACGTTTAACTTGGCGGTAATAAATTGTGTAAACTCTCCCACACACTTCACAGATGTGTAATCCCATGCAAAAGTGTACACACTCACTCACATACAAAAACACCCCCCCCCCCCCCCCACACACACACACACACACACACACACACACACACTTACAGACATACACATACGTTGCATACATATACATACACAATTGACAGAGAACAAGAAATATGGTTAACACAAACAAAAACATATGCAAACTAATTAAAAAGGGATCTAATAAATGTGTGTGTGTGTGTGTGTGTGTGTGTGTGTGTGTGTGTGTGTGTGTGTGTGTGTGTGTGTGTGTGTGTGTGTGTGTGTGTGTGTGTGTGTGTGTGTGTGTGTGCGTATGTGTCTGTGTGTGTGTGTCTGTGTGTCTGTGTGTGTGCACATGAAAATGTAAAAGAGAGGGACTGAAGAAGCCATGTCCATACCCATGGTCGATGGGGGAGATATGGAGTCTTCATGTTTGAAGGGGTGGCTGGAGGGCTGTGGGGAGAGGTGAGGACGAGTGTGCCCATACGTGGGTGAACCATCCAGTGCCATGGTGCTGTACCCTGGGAGACACAGAGGAAGACAGGCTTAGGCCTCCAATTCTGAGACTATCCTATTCGCTTATTCCCTGGTTGGGTCACTGAATCCATCTCCCAGAAATTCATGATCTACTGCTTACAGTACATGATGCAGGAGTGGAACGTTTGGCGTTCAGTGCACTTTCACAGAATGATAAATTTAGCTGTAAATTTAGAGGAAGTTAAAAAAATAACAGGCTTTTGGATGACAGTCATTATTTTTGCCCCATCTCAAAAAGAACTAGAATTCAAAAACTTCTCTGTGTATTTCTAACTGCAAATGCTAAATGTATCATCAAGGGTATTCATCAAAGTTAATGATTCAAAATTATCATTAGCTATAACAGCCTGTCTTATAATCCCTCATAACAATTTTCTGCCACCTCAGCAATAGTGTTAAGGTAAAATGGGAGTCATTTTAGGGAATCCATCAGGTTGGCTTTTTCCCATTCCTTGGTTAATTGCGTAGAGCTTTGTTTTAAGCCCTATCTCTAATTCTGAACCTTATCTGAGATTTTCAGCACCATACAGTGATCTGTCGTAAGACATCCTCCAATCCCCCACCCTCTTTGCTGATTTCTTGAGAATCACTATTCAAATGTTGAGCAAAACACTCCGGTTATTTATCCGTTTTGCCTTTCAGCATTAACACCCTTCAGTAAATGCACAGAGGTTAAAAAGTGGATTTTGCAATAAACCTGTAATACTGTAAAATGCTCTGATGTGTAAATTGAAAGGGCTAAATAATTTGAACAAAATTTCAGGATGACATATACATCCAATAAAGTAATTGAATCTGCCATCTCAGTATGTTTAAATAGAAAGAAATGTGAAGTAAAGGGCATGAAAACAATAACATAATATTGCTCAGTCACATACATTTTTTAAAAGGTCGTAGCAATGGCTTTGAACAGAAAGCCTATATAGAGTCCGTCATCATTTTTAACACAAATAATCTAAATCTTAAGTTTCTTTAGCATGTTTTAAAAAGTACCAGATTCATAAAGCTATTTAAAGCCAACTAATACCCAGTTACAGTGTACTGTAACAGAAGAACGTCAACAGTAGCATTTCCTGATGAGCCTGTCAACATGGCAAATGTTACGAGAAATGCCTCATTATCTATTTATTTATTAGTTACAATTGAAATATAACAATTTTAACACTTCCTTAAATGACTACATAAAATCCATTCTTTTGCTTCTCTCAGTATTACATTAATACCAATGCCAGTGTGTATTATTATGGTGGTGATTTACTTATTCAGTACTGGTCAGTATTAAATGGATTTGGAATTATAACAATGAACTGATTATTTAGGAGTACCAGTGAATTTCACAACACTATCTTTAAATGCTGTACATTCCAAGCCACACATACTTTGTCCACACAATCTGAAATCTGAGTCAATTAGCAAGACTTCATGCAAAGAAAATTGGATTCACACTTTATAAATGTGTCATCATTGAACCTTGAATGTATCAAACACACTTTGATATTGAGAAACAGTGGGCAAAGGCTGGGCCGCAAACGTACCCTGGTTTTTGGGTGCGGGCGGGCTGTCTACACAGCCTGGCAGGTACGACCCGGTGGGAAACATCCTCGTCTGGTTGGAGTTCGTCTCCGTGAATGCCCCGTGCCTGTACCCGCCCGTCCCCGTAAGCTGGCCGGAGAAGTGCACGGTGAATGCTCCCAGGCCACAGTGGGAGTCGTCGTGGAGGTCTGTGGGCCCCCAGCCCGGCTCCTGTTTGATGAGAGAGTGGGACGGCAGAGAGCTGTAGGGTGAGCTGGGGTAGAAGTCCAGCATGGGGCTCAACTGCGGAGCGCCAGCGACGGGCAGCGAGCAGCCGCCACCCCCACCTGGGAGGGTGGGCACCGCGGGCAGCAAGGCTGTCAGGTCTCGGACGTCTGACCCCATCAGCCCACTCGATTCTGTCAGCATTTATAAGCAGTTGTCTGTCTTCTTCACACACACACACAGACACACAGACTGTCCTAGAAATGGCCCCTCCGTAAAAAAGGAAATGTAAACGTAAGGAACGCTCCTCAGAATTGCCCCAGGAGAGGGAATATGTGACCACAGAACCTTAAATATAGAAGTAAAGAACTCTTTTTTGCCAGAAATTCAAGTGATTTTTGTCGTGTTTGTAAAAGTCCAGTGTCATTTAAAAAACGGTCTCTAAGGTCTCTCTTGCCCGTGTAGTGGAAGTACCCAGTGCCAAGAGTCACGAGGGAGTGGAGAGCCACGCAGAACCAAAAGGACGGGGCAAGAAGTGGGAGAGAAATCCCTCTCCTCTCCTACTACTGTGACTATAGCTTCTGAAGGCTACTTTCCAGACTCCCTAATACAGCCCCAGTCCAGCCCGGAGGAGGAGTCTGGAGCAAACGAGAGTGGAGAAATGATAAGTCCCTTAGTTTTACTTATGGGCTTAAGCAACACTGGCTGACCTCTGACTAATGTCAGAAGACCGACTCAATCCCTTTAAGTGGGTGTGTGTTACATGAGGCCAAGAGTCAGTAGTACATCTTCACTCCATCACGACAGAACATCTGTGGATTTCATTGATGAAGTAATATCACTGATAACTTCAGCTTGTCAAGCAGTTTGCAGAATTTTATAATATAATATAATATAATATAATATAATATAATATAATATAATATAATATAATATAATATATGTTTATAATATGTTTTGATGGACCTCACATCAGTAATTGTGCTTTTAGAGATTGATAGTTCATATAAATCAGACAGATTGATATCCGACAGAACCCTCTTGCCAAGCTCCTGCCGCTGACAAATGTATTTCAGCCGTGAGGAGTATTGTTTTTCCATTAGCCTGTCAGCTATGTTATTGAGGGTTTGATAACATTTGACATAAACCTGTGCTGAAGTTAATTAACCAACTAAAACCTTTGTCCATGGGACAAAACAGCTTCAGACTTTCTTGTTATAAAGCCAGAGGTTCTCTGTGGCCGATGCATCACTCCACAGCTCCCCACAGACAAGCACTCTCACAGCATTGGAAGCTTGACCACATGTTAGCAAAAACTTTAATAAATTCTTGGGAACGTCTGGAACATCCCATACTCTTTAAAGCAGGCTTTTTTTCCCTTTGCAAGACAGATTTGCCTGAAATGCTTAGGAAGTTCAGACAGATATCACAAAGGTTATCCTTTCAGGTTAAGACTTCAATAGCTTGTCAAAAAAACAGAACATTTTTGGTAAAATAAAAGTATTTTATTATGGTTATTTCATAATTGAAACTTAAAACATAACACACAACTTAAACACAACTTAAAATTAATTGAGGAGTAAACTCTTCGTAGCAGTGTAGACAGCAATTTTAGGGTGCGCTTTTTCTAAACAAAATGGATACATTTCAAGTCTGTGTCATAATTAGATACTTTGTGTGTCAAATGAGGTTTGAAATTGAACAAAATCTACAATAGTTTTAAGGAAATGGCACAAACATTTCAGAAGACTATTGTAGAAACACCTAATCAGAACACTTGCAGTAAAAATAAACACTGTTGGTCCTTGAATCTTTAACCCTTATGATCCACTGTCTTTCCTAATATTCAGATAATGTTGCTAATGAGCTGAACTCAGCATGTCCTTGCCCACAGAAAACATCACTTACCAGAACATTGGTAAAGACTGATGGTCATTGCAACATCTATACACTGCTCATGGAAAAACATACAGTGTGAGCAAATCCCAACATAACACAAGTGATGTGTGTGTGATCATTTGTCCAATCATTTTCAGAATTACTCCTAAGGCATTCATTTTCAGCCCATTCTTTGATAGTAATTCTTTCATTTTAATGTTTTTTTTTATTGAGTAAAAATGTTCACTTGTCCCTGTGTGAAATATGCCATTAGCATTTTTTAATAAAACAAATCTGACAGCTATTGCACTACTATAGGGAGTCCACTTGATCCTGTAACCACTGTGGTCTACACACACCTGGTATCTATTACAGAGGCTGTATCTCAATTTGTCCTGGGCTTGGCCTTCGATGGGCAGGGGGGGTAGCAACCAAAGAGGTAATACCAGGAGCTAGGATGTTTCTCAGTCATATGCCCCCCCCTGTGAGTTCTCTGAATAGGCTCTCCTTCTCCTCTACATCCCATACATCTGGAAATACAGTCAGTAGCTCAGCAGAGAGAAAAACACAAAAACTGTTGGATAGTCAATTCAGCTGCGGTCAGAAAAAGCCCCTATGAGTCACTCACCAAATGTGTCAATCAACCGCCAACAGACACTACAGATGCTGTACGTAACAGATCGAATTGTACAATTTTGAATGTCTGATTTGCAGTTTTTATTCTAACTCATTTATCTAAAGAAATGTATTGTAGGATTTTGTTTTCTATTGTCACTATCCATCATAGGCCATTGACTCTGAGCTCATAAGTTTAGGGATATTGTATGAGAAGTTTTTTGTGAATGGTTTGATGACTTTCTGATTATCTATGTAATGTCCTGAATGACATTAAATAAGTCCTTTTCCAGCAACATGTTAGCTACTTGTGTGTTTTTATTCTAAACTGACATGAGGAACATATAGGCCATTTTTGTACAACCCAAAAGTAACTAGTCAAGACAAGTCAAGTTCATTTATTTATATAGCACTGTGAGAATGGCCGGTCGGCCATCCCATGTTCAGGGACGTGTGCCACTGGATGGGTGATGTGAGGGAAGGAGGCAGCCACAAACAACAGCTCACACAAATAATGATGTTTATTTTCCTCATAGACCAGGGGTGCGTTTCCCAAAAGCATAGTTGCTAACGAGTTAGCAACTTCGTTGGTTGGCAATGGGAAATTGCATTGCAACCGACAAAGTAGCTAACTTAGTTAGCAACTATGGTTTTGGGAAACGCACCCCAGGACAGTTTAATAGGAGTCCAAAGCTTCAGCATCAATCATTACTCAATGCATACCTGTGCCCACACAGCTAGGCACCAGGTCCTAGGCAATCCCTGCCTTTCGTCAGGACCTAAACCGTTGCCTCACAGCAAGCACGGTTTAACTACACATTCAACAACTTACTCCAATTTTCAGTTGTCTTTCATCCTGATTCCTTAGCTGCAAACTCACATTCCTTCTCTCCTGGTTTCTGTTCTTCTGTTCCTGTGTGTCCAGGACCAAAATCGCCAGCCCTGGATAGGCTGGCCATGGCCTTAAATAGGCTTGCCAATCAGTTCATTAATGAGGTGCAGGTGAATTTCAGCAGTTGAACCAAATTCAAAAACAAAATCCAACAGTTAAAAGCATCCACTTAACACATGTTTAACTGCCAACAAAAAGAATTTATACATGACAAAATACAAAATATAAAAAGAAAACATGAAACATGGCAGAAAAAGAAAATAAGTCCATAAAGTGCCAAGCAGGGAAAAAGGGATGTCGCTTTTTCACAAGCACATTTAAAAACAACAGAAGTTGACCCAAAGTGTTTTACAGATAGCATAGCAAAGTGAGAGAATAAAGTCACAGCATTAGGCTAAAACAAAAAAATAATAAAACACAGAGAGAGGAATGATCAGTAAATTCACAAGTTAAAATATATAGGCCTAGATAAATAGATATCAAGACAATAAGTAAAATATTTAAAAATAGAGAGAAAATCAACATATATTTAATATATTGATATATATCTAACATATAGGCTATAATAACAAATATTTAACATCAAATAAAAAGTGATCAAAAACAAAGCAACTAAAATAAAAAATAGAAATAAAAACAACAAATAAGATTCAGATAGAAACAAAATAAAAGAGAAAACAGCATGACTATGCTCACTTGCTCACTTACGATATTCAGTTCAAAACTAGAATAAAGCATCGATGATAACTGCTTACAGTTCAAACATTTTTTGAAAATATTTGCTACACCTCCGTCTCACCCAAATGTTCTTCTGGTGGCAGGAGTTCAGAGAACACAGACTCCGTAATACACAGCAAATTGAGGTTATGGAAGGTAAACAAAAAAAACATTCAGAATAAATGTCTTATTTGTTATTGATCTCATGTTCACCAGCGCTATTTTCATTAGAGTTGGATTGTGGAGTTGGATCTGTGTCAAGGTCCGAGGATGACGGCCTTAGCCAGGTAGGAGAAAACTTGGATCGGCTTCACTTTGCCCAAGACTGTGGAGACTGGAAGCCACGATGCGCAGTGGGATGCTGTGACTACTCCCATTCAAGCAGTGACTGTCCATGTATGCAGTTCTATGTATTGTTTAACTTCAAAACACACATGCAACATGGTAGTAAAGTTGACTGGCTGTGATCGAATAGCCTATTAGTTCTCAACATGTGGGTATACTAACACTCCATCAAAAGGACTCAGCTGAGGAGGCAATTACCCTTCAGACTGCAGATAGTGAAGATTAGTGTGGCTGTTGTCCCATCTGTTTTTCCCCCCTCTCCTGATTATTCTCTGTTCCAAGCTCACTGAACACATAGTTTAAACTAACAAAGCTGTTAGGAAGGATGGGTTGGGGTGGGAGTGTGTGTGTGGGGTGTAATTATACAATCTATCAGGGGCATTTTCTTCATTCATAGGTTCATGCAAAGCAGGGATGGAAATTGGCATCAGACACCAGGCAAATGCTGATAAAGAATAAAAGTGGCTAGTAGATTTTGGACATAAAAAAATGTTTTTCTATTAAATAGCTGGGAAATGTTACCCTTTATTTGTCAGTGGCTAGCAAAGCTTCACAAGACCTTCAATAATATATATTGATTCAAATCGTTAAAACCTTGCTTGGGGTGAAATGATTTGAATCACCATATCAGTCATGATAAAATGTGATGTGCAAGAAGGCAAGTGGTTTGCTGATGACACATGCACAATAGTATGTTAAAATAAAACATTGTTTAGCCAGATCAGCACCACAGGATTTGTAGTCATGTTAGTCAGACATTATCATCTGCAGACAAACCCACACTGCGTGTAGTTTAAAAAAGACTCATGTGAGAAGCCACATCGTTCACGCCCTGGAATGTTTATCTGCAACACTTTTTGCTCCTCCAAAGCAGAAATACACAACTCACTCTGGTCATCACTGCCAAAACATTGTCCTTATATCCTCTTTTCCCAGCAAACATGGTATCAAAGCAAAAAGATAAGGAGACAGGGGGTTGCTACAACACACTTGTGTGTGGCCTATACATCACCACGAGTGCAGCAACTGTAAACAGTGATATTATCACACCATTTCTGGTACATATTTTCACACAATACTTTACCTTAATACCCTGTTTTTTTGTCGTTGCAAGTGATTCAAGTATAGGATGAAGTTCTCAGAATTGTTTAGCTGTACTTCAAAAGACAGATAGATAAAGTGCCTTCCTGTCAAACAGCCAGACAGCTGTCTTCTTTCACTTTGCCTTTCCATAGGCCGATGTCCTTGAGCTGCTTGTGGGAAGTCTAAAAACATGGACAATTCCGGTAAAAGCACAAGTGGGATTAATAACAAATCTGGCGGTTGGTAACGATTGTGCTGAAGGCAAGGAAAAAGAGCCCATTTCTGTAACTCGCAGTGTTGTGTTTTCTTCAGTGGTGTGATTTATGCGCTGCATGCTGAGACGACACTCGAGTCTCGCCATCTACCCATGGGAGCATGTGGATCTGGTCCCAGTCCATTGGACAAAAGGTTTTTATCTTCTCACAATCTCTGTTTCTGAACACTGTTAGCCGCAGATGAAAGGACTCATGGAGCAGAAACACAAATCAGAACCCCGGGCACTTATCTCCTGACAGTGAAGGTCTTGAGAACGTCTCATGTCTTCTTAATGCATAAGGCACAGATGTATTCAAAGGAAGTATGAATGTGAAAGACTTGTTTTTTTGTGTTGAAACAAAACATGCTTGGGATTGTGGAGAGTGAGTTGAAAATAAATGAATACGTGCTCCTACATCAAGGCCGTGAGAGCGGAGATGTACAAATTGTGTCTGTGTGTCTGGAATGCTGCTGTGGTTTCCCTCCTCTCCAACGCCCTCTGTTCACAGTGGTCATTGCATGTCTGTGCGCAGCAGGTGTCGGTGAGTCATGCCACAGATCAGAGGTGAAAAGATCAGCAGATTTACAAGAAAAGGCCTCATCATCTTCACCCTTCCACACCCAGGCATCAGGGGAGATTGCAACTGTCCAAGTCCAAAAAGTCTGTGACACATAGAAGAGGTTTGAAGACATACAGGAAACTAAAGTTCAAAGAGTAGGTGGTCATTTTAAGGGGGTATTTTTTAATGTTCGCAGCAATGCTAAGAGGTAATAAATGGAATTGTTTGTTTATTTATTGCTGGAAAGTTGTTTACTGGGGGTGGGGTCCGTCAGTGCACCAACAACAATTGTTGGAAAGATTTTGTCTGTACATTTTTTAAGGCAAGGCTTTTTAACCCATGGTTTAGGGAAATTTCAATATTGTTCATTCTTTTGGAGTGCTTCCTCTGTGAAGATTCCAGTCAGAGTTGGGTATGATGCAGACAAAAGAGAATTCAGATTTCATCATAAGGGCTTGACCTTCTGCTGGATGACACTCTGTTTGACCTCATGGTTGCCAAGTCTTGCACTGTCTCGGCTTGACTACAACTAGATGATCTGTTCTTGTCGAGTTTTCAATTTTAAGACAAGGCCTTTTAAAGCCACACTAAGTAGTTTTTTTCAAGTAGTTTTTTTGGTGTGTCTCTGGCGTGTCTCCTCTGTGAAAAGTTCAACAGTTATGGTATCCTAATCCTAGTTATTAATGCCCATCACATCCTTCCAAGTGATGCATGACTTTTCTTATTACTGTAGTGTCTAGAGTCACTTGTAGGAGTATGTGTAATGTGTAAATGTAATTTTACATTCCAATAATCTTAAAACCTGGTTATTTTGAGCAAATGGAAAAACAACGATACATATCTTTACTTGACTAAGGGTAAGGTAAAACTACAATACATGTATATGCCAACTGGATTGTATCCTTCCCATTAGCCTCACCTGCACTCCCCAAAATATGAGACACCCTCCTACCAAAACCTTTTGGGTCTTCATTCTTAAAACCAGTCACCCGGGGCACAAGAAAACCACTCAGGCGGGGCGCTTTCGGATGAGGTCACTGACCCAGCTGATAGATGAGACCAGTGATTGAGATGGGAGGAAAGCACAGAGCAGAGCAGGACTGTGGGAATCATACTGTTTTCAGACCTGGTGCTGGAGCTTTTATCAGGATAAACATCTTATGTCTAGGGTGCTACTGGAGTAGACACAGCACAGGTCTCCCCTGAAGATATAATTCAAATGATCATCCTGAGTGGATTAATCCATCACACTTGCACTCCTAATATCATGTAGTGTATGGGCCTGTGTTTAACTGGAAATCCATTTGTGTAACTGTCTGGTTTTCTGTTGATAACCATTACCAAGGTAATAAGAGGAAAAAAGAAAAGGAAAAAAATCAGTGCCAAACATGTAGAAAGATAATGGGAGTGGTACGTTCTATTAATCAGCTGAGGGAAGTTGCAGAGAAACACCAGCAATCCAAGGAGAAATAAATTCCCCTCTGTGACATGAAATGGCTGAGTACAAGGGGATGTCTGTACCATTCACTCACTGCACTGAGGTTCTATGGCTGACCTCAGTCAGAAGGTCACGTTGTGAAACCCTCCACAAAATATGTACCTGTTACAATTTAAAAAAAATTACATATTGCGTCTATGTTTTGGAAGATACAGGGGAATCGTAAATCCCCCTCCTTATTTTTTCATGAGCAATATCAAATGTAGCAATAAACTTGCACCCATGTAAAACAAAACAAAACTCGGAAAGCAACTGCTGCATCATACAGCTGTGCTGTGCCATGATTAGGCATAAGACTTAATTTTTTTTTTGTCTACAGCACCCGCTGTTCTTACAGCACTAAGCATTATTGTATAAACTAAACAATTATGCTTCCAATCTGATCTGCTAAAGTCGCTGGGTGTAGCATGTTATTACATTCCCATGATTTAGACTTGAAGAGCTATAGAGGAATTTTTATCTAGCAAGTGGAGACAATATCTACACTTCATAAGATGTATTTCACAATGTTTGCCAAAATGCCCTTGCTAGCGTGGGAGTAAATGGTGAGTTTATCCAAACTTACTATCACTGCGTGTAGCATGATTCAAATTAATACGAGGCTGTTATAAAAAGTTGAAGGTAAGGTATTGTTGTGCTTGTACTTGGGAAACCTTTGAAAAACTAGACAGACATTTAAAGAGTGGTGCCTTCTCCAAGGCCACGCTATTTTGCACTGGTATACATGAAGAAGCAAAAACCTGAATTGACCGCTTGTGATTCAACCTGTTCCAAACTGAATCCTCCTTGGCCCATATTCCACTCCTCAACCAAGATAACTGATACCGGCCGACTCATTTTTGCATAATCCTGCTGACAGACTAACAAATAAAGGAACTAGGAAAACACAACCTCATTGGAGGACATAGATTGATAAGGCAGCTTTTTAACTTGCCTTCTGTGGAAGGCAGACGAATTATGTGAATAATTCACTTTGAACCCTTTAAACACTGCCTAACCTCTATGACACTACATAGTTTAAAGTAATCTATCATGCTATCAGTACGCCTAAGCTATCATGCCTTCTACATTAAAAAAAAATGTGAACCACTTCTGGCAATCAGCTGTAGTTAGGCAAATAAATGTAACAATCATTCAAAGGTGGATTCAAGCGCTAAATTTGTTATATTTATTTCTCTAGGGTCATTAAATTAAAAAAAAGATTGTTACATACATTTTTCAAGGTGGCCACCAATTCTCCTGCTTGAGAAACATATTTTCCAATAGAATTCTACCCATGGGACATATTTTAATGTTTTACTATTAAATCCTTTATTTCTAGTAAATAATAGAGAAAAAAACAATTGTTACCATTTAGGTTTTTTTTTAGGTTATATGAAGAAAATCATGTTAGTAATGTGAAATTTGTTTTGTTTTTGAGACATCTAAAATGTGCGTATGTTGTTCACTGAGGCTGAAGTATCCTGTCCACATCTGACAGCGCGCCATTAAGAAACCAATGATTCACATAAACAAAAAAATACATCACTGGCACTTTAAAAGTGTAACCCGGAAATACATTCCAGGCTGTCGGCACAATCTCTCTTCCGGTCGTTGAACCGTGGTTTGAGCGTGGATTACATCTCAGCTCAGCAAAAAATCATAAAAATGAGTGTCCCTGCTTTTATCGACATAACAGAGGAGGATCAGGTAAAACTTAAACAATTTGTCTGTCAACATTTAGCCTTACAACGGTCTATGTCTGCGAGCACTTTAACAAATCGTACCGTTAGCTTGCACGATAGCAGCCCCGAGCACAAGAAAGACATGCAAAGAGCTTAGCTGCTAATGCTATGCAGAGATATTTGTGAATTGTTGAATGGTCATATTATATGTTATTATTAAATGTGGCTATTTGAGTGGTAGAGGTTGTTTGTTTGACACTTTGTGGTTTGGTTTGCTATATGGGTTTTGTTGTGTTTGGCTAATGTAGAATGGAATCCAGCTGGTACTATTAGTAGCAGTGATGGCAATGACAAAACTGACGTAACATAGCTAGTCTAGTAGTGAATGACCAAGCTGCTGTCTGTGCTTACTGTGTGTTTGCATCTAGGCGTCTGAGCTCAGAGCCTACATCAAGTCTAAAGGAGGCGACATATCCGAGGAGAATTCAGAAGGTGGACCTTATGTTGACTTGACTCAGATAATTGAAGCCTGTGACGTCTGCCTAAAGGACGATGACAAAGGTATGTGCTGCTGCTGTTCACTGTTCACCATCAGTTACTGGGCAGCCCTTGGTTTGACAAAGCTTACTGACAGTTGAGGTGAAAGTCAGTCATAAACATGTCCTTCTCTTTTAAAGACCTTAAAAATAAAAAAGTGAACTTTTATCAGTTTACTTGTTTTCTGTCTTAGCCTGACTTTCCTTATTTTCCTCTTGTAGATGTGGAGAGTGTGATGAACAGCATCGTCTCTCTTCTCTTAATTGTGGAGACGGAGAAACAGGAGGCCCTCATCGAGAGTCTGTGTGAGAAGCTGGTGAAGTTCCGAGAGGGAGAACGTCCTTCTCTCAGGATGCAGCTGTAGGTCTTTACTTTGATCTCCAGCCTTTCATACAGTTGTCTTTTCAGTTAACTAAAAAGGACCTTATACAGGCTGCAATTAATAATTTTTTTGTGTCTTGACTTAGCCTCAGTAACTTGTTCCATGGAATGGATGAGAACACACCAGTGAGGTACACTGTGTACTGTAGTCTCATCAAAGTGGCCGCCACCTGCAATGCCATAGCTTTTATACCAACGGACCTCGATCAGGTGTGTTGTCACAGTTCAGCCTAAATACAGATTTTGTAGGTTGTATCTAAATACATTTAGGTAATATATTGTATTGTCAACTTAAGTGTAACATTTTAGATTATTTCATTTCATTTTTCTTTTTATTTAAGGTTCGAAAGTGGATCGTTGACTGGAACCTGAACACAGAGAAGAAGCACACTCTGTTGAGGCTTGTGTATGAAGCCCTGGTGGACTGCAAGAAAAGGTAGCTTGTGTTTGCCTGTCTGATGAAGATGATGTGGTAATATATAAGGCTGCTCGATTATGGAAAAAATCTGAATCACGATTATTTGGGCCAAAACTGAAATCACGATTATTCAAACGATTATTTTGTTTTCCTCAGTAACATGCTTCATTTATTGAAAATGTATTCAAAAACATTTCGAAAAAACATTCTTGTACCTTTGGATTTTCCCTAATACCTTTCTTCGTAAACATTAGTAAGTCTCCTTTAATGTCTAATGTACAAACAGTAGAAATGTCTAATGTATACATCTAATGTACAGTACAAACAGTAGAAAATAATTAGGACAAAAACATTGTTGCCCTCGATTTTATTTGTTTTGAGATCGTTTGGCCCTGAAATCGTTATCACGATTAGAATTCGATTAATTGAGCAGCCCTAGTAATATATGAATTTCACTGAATTAATTGTTTTCTCAACACCACAGTGAAGCCGCTGCCAAGGTGATGGTGGAGCTTCTAGGTAGTTACACAGAAGACAATGCCTCACAAGCCCGTGTCGACGCTCACAGGTACAGTGCACAGGCCCAACTCCTTGATGTAACCTCCACACTAGAAGTGGAGATCCTTGGATCTTTGGAGAGTAAAACTCTGCTACATATTTGACCCAACCATTTTCTCAATCAGCTGAACCTAAAGAGCGCCTACATCATCAGACATGTAGACACATGGCAGGGTTTTTTTTTTTTACTTTCTGAAGATGGGATCTCTACCTCTGCTCCACACTTGCCTGTAAGCCTGTAAGTCAGATGTGTCAATAAATGTCACCTTTCTTTTTAGATGCATTGTCCGGGCTCTGAAGGACCCGAACACGTTCCTGTTCGACCACCTCCTGGCTCTAAAGCCCGTGCGCTTCCTGGAGGGGGAGCTGATTCATGATGTGAGTGCCCAGAGAGTAGAAGAGCTGTTTGGGTTATTTTCTTTAGCCTCACGTATGCAGAGAACACATGATTTGTATTTGACTTTTCCGTTCGTGTCTTTTCTAGCTCCTCACCATTTTCGTCAGTGCAAAGCTAGCAGCGTATGTGAAATTCTACCAGAGCAATAAGGATTTCATTGATTCTCTTGGTGAGTACATCAGTGTGTAACTACATAATGTACATGCATTCTCTATGTACTGGTTCTTCTCATAACTAGAGGTGTTGAGGCACCCCCCTTAACTCAAACTGTTAGATCAAAGTGGAACTGTTAGGTGTGGGAGTGGACACAGTGCCAAAGTCATATCCATGATGGCAGACGGCAGGAATGTCACTGTCAGCAGTCTGGCCTGGGACAGAGGTGCTCACAGGATCAGAGTGCTTAAGACTAACTCTTCCACTGATAGCACACCAGCCTACAAAATGTAATCTTTCGTGTAATAATAGCTGATGAAATAATTGTTCATTTTATTGTAGACCACAGGAACATTGTGATTTCTGTCCAAATCTTTTATTCTGATCTTATGATGATAACCAAACAGATGGTCTGTTCCACTGTCTGTTTTTTTCGTAGTAGCTATAAATGTATGACATGATCAGAGATAACTGAGCTCGGGTGTTACGGTTGTTGGACTGTCACACCAATAAATATGATCCTTTTTTGGCTAGCTAAAACAGCAGCCACTTACCAGCCGCCAGGCAAAGGTTACTTTTTAGCTTAAAGATGCTACTCGAGTTTTTTGCCTTAAAGGTGTACTTTCACAAGAAACGGTTTAGTACTTGCTCTTTTGAAATACGACAGGTCACCCCGAGTTGCATACTGTATGCATGCTGCACGTGAAAATGTTCTTCTAATCTGATTGCCTCCATTAGTCAGTGAAAGAAAGTAGGCGGAAAAACGAGCGAATAAGAAAAAGGCCAACAAAGTGACGTAGGTTTGTAAATTAGAAAAAGCTATGCCACAGTTGTGATTACTGGAGAAGTTTTGTTCTTAGTTTTTAGCGAAGTATAGCTAAGTATGTGTGTTCGTGTAAAACGTTTAGATCTTCTATTTGATTCGCTATGACCAAATGGGCTTCGAATGATTGTAGCCTGTGACTAGCATAGCTGAGAACCTGTCATTCTCCCTGCTCCATCTCCTCCACCAAACTAGAACAGCCTGAAACAGAAGCACTAAAGCATTTTTTCACCAAAACCGGCTCACAGGGCATTCAATAATACTAGAGACCACCGCAAAATTAATGAAAACACGGTGGAAGTACACCTTTAAGCTTAAAAGACCAGTTGCTTCCGCACCATCAGGTCTATAGCTCTAGTTCTGGCTACAACATTTGTTTCACCACAGTGCTGCATATTATGTGTAACAGACGCACAGTCAAACTTTGCCGAATGGACAAGAAATAACCTTTGAATTAGCTGACGTTCTTTGATAAAACATTTGTAACTCTTCTATAGCTGGTAAAAGGCTGCTTTTAACATTGTGTAGTTTGTAGCAAGTTGTGATCTTTTTAGCAATTCTACCAGTGCTCAGTCCCTAATTTCTCCCTAGTTCTTGGAATTTGATGATTACATGGTCTACCAGAAAAAAAGACTTACATAATTAGGAAGACTTATGCCACTTTATTCTTAGAACACTTCTTACTGAATGCTGGTCCAGTATTGTCACTCTGTTTGTTTTCCTTTTTGCTGCAGGCCTGTCCCATGAGCAGAACATGTCGAAGATGCGCCTGCTGACCTTTATGGGCATGGCTGTGGAGTTCAAAGAGATCTCTTTTGACACCATCCAGCAGGAGCTGCAGATTGGCGCGGATGACGTGGAGGCCTTTGTCATCGATGGTAAGTTCATAACAATGTTTAAAGAATGCAAAAATGATGCATCTCTTAAATATATTGGGTATTTGCATGATTGCAACATTTTTATGTTAACGCAAAATTAAACCATCATTCAATGTCTGCTGTACCTAATTTTACGCATTTTTTTTTTTTAGCTGTTCGGACCAAGATGGTGTACTGCAAAATTGACCAGACGCAACGAAAAGTTGTTGTGAGGTAAGTCAGGGTTAAGTGTTGAGATAATCGTGAATTTAGAAAACTTTGTATTTCAATGTTTGAAGATTTTTACATTGTTAAATGCGGCAGAAATTGACACCCATGTAATCTCTATTGTTTGTCTTTGTGAGATGGTCTTGAAATGTAATTTATTTATATGAGCTTGTCTTTTAATCACAGACCTTCTACAACATCAGGCCTCCAATTTATGATTTAGGATAAGACCAGTGGCCTTTTCCATACAGTCCTGAAATTAGTCAAAACTTTCATCTATAGTGTATCAGCAATCTTCTACCTTTGTAAAAAAAGAAAAAAATGGTCAGTAGACATTCTTTGCACTTAGCAGATGAAACCCCCCCTTGTAATAAACCCATACATCTTTGTAATGTTTTTTTGTGCATGTAATGTGTAAAGACCCACAGTTCTTTGGAGGCGGAGAAACAATTTGGGGATGGTGCACTTCCACAACTCTTATAATTGTGTAGGATGCCAGCTAGCACAGCTGGGCATAGAACGTTAGTAAACCTCCCTCCCGACACCTCAAAAGGATACGCTACTGACTTGGCTAATAGCCTGGCTTTTAGTTCACTTGATTCCGCGTCTGTGTCCCAAACCGAGTTAACTGTGAGGTTGTGGGTTCGAGCCTGGGGCTGGACTGCGCAGGAAGAACTCAACTACATAACGTGTAATATGTCTGTTGTGGTTTCCGTTGCAGCCATAGCACACATCGCACCTTTGGCAAGCAGCAGTGGCAGCAGCTGTATGACAGCCTCAGTGCCTGGAAGCAGAACCTGACCACTGTGAAGAGCAGCCTGCAGACCCTCTCCACCTCCTCCTAAACTAATATCTCCTTCAAACATCAGCTGTGTCTATCAATTTTTATATTCACCAATAAAAAATGTTAAAGACGGCCATTTACTGTTGTTTTTAGTCAAGATGTCAAACTTATTATACCCTAAAACATAGTAATAAGTAGGGTTATGTACTTAGTTTTTTTTCAGCTCTTCACTACAAAAGCTGATTGTATTGGGGACATCTAGAGAATATGAATAAGGTGGTGAATTGCCCTTCACATGGTAATATACTCCATGCCCCTGTAACTGTTACGTGTATTTTTGCGTTGTCACCGTGACTATATAGGTTACCAAACTTCAATGGGGGGAATATGTAAGTGATAACGTACAACTTTGAGGTGCTACCGGACAATTTAGTTTGCATTCTTTACTTTGTGTGTAATGTGGAGAAATGAGAGACACTACTGCAATAACATTCTTTTGCCTCAGCCATCTCTCCAGAAACAGGGAAAGGGGGAACTGTATACATTCTACACTGCGTGTCAGCAATGCCTGTAATAGCAACCAGGCTTGAATTGACAAATAGTGTGTAATGGTAGAATGCTCTTTGGCTACCGCCAATATAAAATTCCGTATAGTTTTTTTTTTTTTTGGATGGTGATACAGAATGCCCTTAATATCACAATGTCATCTTACTAATGGTTATAATGGGCTGTTGTTTAACTTCCCAGTCCATAAAAATCTCATCTCACCAATCAATCTACATTGCTTTAAGTTATGCAATGCACAGATATACAGAAAAGGAGGATTCTTTTCCTTAAGTAAACTTTCCCATTACTTTGGACATGAGGAAACTAACTGAAACTTTGTGTAATGTCCAAGCAAGCGCTGCTCACACAGACACGCATATCTAAATACATGCTGGTCAGAACAATGACATATCATTCATTACATTATTTCTTTGCACTTGTGTTCCCTTTTGTTTAGCTCAGAGGGAAGAGGAGAGCCTATAACCAACTCTGGTCACTGTGGGTCTCTCTGTCTTCTATGTGAAGACCAGTAAGTCACAGCCAGAACTGGTTGCTGCATTTGTTAAGGATGTTGGAAACGTAACCAGTATAGCTTACATTTAAAGCCATCTGCTGCCCTCTTCTGATCTTTCGCAAAATGCAACAATATACAGGGAAAAAACACCTGTAGGTTGATATAGGAATTTTAACTACCCTCTAACAAAGAGCATATAGCATATTTCTTTGCACATCCAATCATTTTCCTCATTGCATTTATAGTGTCATTTGTTGAGGTGGACATCCTGGGTTTCAGAGGGTAAAAGTGCTGCCACATTTGTTCTAGCCAATTTACTGAACCAGCTGACCCCAATTAGCACATCTCTTCAGCCAGTTAGATGAGCTAATTAGTGAAGTCGCATTCACAGTGAAGGTACAAGGAATAAAGGGCATGACTTTCTCAAGCGGTTTGTCAGCCTGTGGTCATTTCTACACACCGGTAAAGACACAGATGTGTAACATCTGAACTCAGCTTGCAGGCCTCCCTGCCTTATTAAATATATCAACCATGCCAACTCACATACAGCCCAGCACAGCTTCCCTGGTGTATTAACATGTGTAGTGTTACGGGTCCCAGGAGTGGGACGATGGCGTAACAAAGATAACCTGTAAACAGGTGATAATAAAAGAGAGACACAAGGTTGGTTTTCTAGCTGTTTCTTCAGTCCGGATTACATCTGCTTTATTAAATAACAATAAATATATACAATATACAACAATAATATATTGTAAATAGGCATGTTAACATCTGCATGTTACAAATATGTGTATATTTATAAAACGTATATGCTATAAAACATAGGCTATTGTGACTATAAGGCCTATCACCAACATGCCCCATTCAAACACAAAATAATAACAATCACATTGTAACCTTCTTATTCATTAAATATAACAATTATATCGTACACCAGTGGACTATTATTTACAATCATCAACTTCTGATTAATTTCTAAATCGCATTTAGGCAACGTTCATTATGGGTAGTTACAATAGTTTAATACGTTTACTCTCTTATTCATTATAATTAACAATCACATTGTATCAGTATTATTTACAATCGTCAAGTTCTTTAGTCACCGAAAACTGAAAACAGTGGTCAAAACCGGGTGTTGGGGATCCCAAAATAATGTTTTGACAGTTAGGCTATCGTACATTCAAAGGGTTCGCGAGACAGCTGAGCGTTAACGATAACCAGCCGCTCCTAATACAAACTAAATACAAACTCTGTAATATCACGTTTAATTTACTAACAATTTAAGACAACACAAAATAAATGTTCTAACACACATTACTTCTCCGACATTGTATTCAGACAAGGGGAGCTATAGCTTACTAACCTGTAAACAGGTGATAATAAAAGAGAGACACAAGGTTGGTTTTCTAGCTGTTTCTTCAGTCCGGATTACATCTGCCGGCTGAGGGCTGCGGTCACCATAGCAACCACAGACGCAACCCATGTGTCACGCGCCTATAGTTCCCCATATGTAATTATGTATCCATATTAAATGAAATATTTACACATTTACACAAAACAAAACAACATTAAAACTTGTGGTCACCTATGTCAGATGAAATATTTACACATTTACACAAAACAAAACAACATTAAAACTTGTGGTCACCTATGTCAGGGTGTGCCACACGCTCCCCAACAACAAAAGTGGCTCCCGACACTCTTTACTCAATTAGGAATTCCCCCAGAAACAAAATAAGTGTGACTCCAGGTAAGTATGCAGGGTAGATGAATGACTGTGGGAATCTCTTTTCAGAGGCAAGGTAAGGGTATGGGTGAGTGTGTGAGTTATATGTGGTGTGTGCATAGTGTAAGTCAATCAGTGCACTAGCGTTGGTGGGACTGGTGTGTAGGGTAAGACTGGAGGGTAAGGCAAGGCTGGAGGGTAAGCTAGGAACAGGTAAGGTGTGGGGTATGGGTATGTTCTAATTGGCACAGGGAAGGGCATAGGGTAGGGATGGGCTTCCCATGGGGGCATGGCTGGATGACCAAAGGTCTGTACTGTGTTGCAGTTTATTGGGGCTTCATAAGAGGGCTGTCCTAAGGTGTTGTATGTCAGGGTCTGAGCAGGCCTTCTTTCCCGTGTGGACCTTCGGACTTGGGGCTGATAAGGCTCATCATGAGGCATCTCACTGACTGCTTGTGGAAGTAATGGTCCTTCCTCCAAACCTTCCTGTCCACAGGCCACAGGCATTGGATCAGCCGGCAACAGATCCTCCTCATGTGGACTGTGCTCAGTACCTCTACTGTCCACCACAGGCATACTCTCTCTCCTTGTAGCAACATGTTTATTCAACTGGTCTTCCCTTTCATGCACAGGCCATCGGCTGCTGGTGGATTGCTCTGGGGACGGTGTCTGACTGGAGTCTCTCTGAACTCCCCATGTCTGTTGGGCTTGGCTGTTTCCAGGCTCTGTTCGAATCGGTGCTCTCAACCAGTATCGTGGCTCATCATCATCACTGGAGTCACTGTCTGGGTTACAATCACTCAGCCTCCCTGACAGGCGAGGTGGACCATTTCTCATTTTTCGCTGTGGCTGTCTTGATGACACTCCTTCCCCTTCAGGTGAGGGTGGCTGCTGAGATTGTTGGGGTGAGTCCAGGGGAAGGTCATTGACCAAGTGAAGCAGGTTGCGGTGTAGAGTGCGTACTCGTCCTTCACCTACTTCAGGGGTCACTTTGTACACGGGGCCATCAGCGATTCTCTCCCTGACTATATAGACTGTGTGTTCCCAATATGACTTCAGTTTCCCTGGGCCCTCTCGGTCTCTCAGGTTGCGCACCAGCACACGGTCTCCTGGTTCCAGGATGACACCCTTTAGATGACGGTCATAGTATTTCTTCCCCCTGGAGCTGGACAGTTGACTGTTCTGTGAGGCCAGTCTGTATGCCTCTTTCATCCTGGAGGCCCATTTTCTCAGCGTAGCCTCTAGGAGAATCCGATTCCCCATTATTCACTAGGTCAAAGATAATGTCCACAGGCAGACGTGGATGACGGCCATACATCAGGAAAAAGGGGGAAAACCCAGTCGCCTCATGCCTGGTGCAGTTGTAAGCATGGACAACTTGTGGCAGGTGTTCTCTCCATCTTTCCTTCTCCTTTTCCTCCAGGGTTCTTAGCATTTGCAGCAGGGTGCGGTTAAACCTCTCCGCGGGATTCCCTTGAGGATGGTAAGGGGTGGTCCTTGAATGGCCCATTCCACTCAGTTGTCTCAAGGTCCTGAACAAGTCGTTTTCAAACTCCCTGCCCTGGTCATGATGGAGTTTCCAGGGGTAGCCAAACCGTGGGATGAAGTCCTCGAAGATCTTCTCAGCCGCAGTCTTCCCAGACTTGTTCTTGGTGGCATAGGCCTGAGCAAATCTGGTGAAATGGTCTATAACCACCAAGATGTACTCAAAGCCTCCCTTGCTTGATTCAAGATGGAGGTAATCAATGGATACGAGTTCTAAGGGCGAGCTGGTGGTGATGCTCCCCATTGGTGCTCTGATGTGTGCAGCCGGTTTCTTCTGCTTGATACAGGGACACTTTCTGGTGACATAAGCTTCCACATCTTGCTTCATGTAAGGCCAATAGAAGCGGTCTCTGGCCAGGCCCAGGACTCTTTCAGTCCCCAGGTGACCCATGTCATCATGGAGGTGTTTCAACACCATGGATCGGTACTGATCAGGCAGGACAAGTTGACTTCTCTGACCAGTGTTCCTATACAGCAGACCATCTCGTAGCTGAAGCTTCTCCCACTCATGTAGAAGTCGCTTAGCCAGGCCACTTACTTGTTGACGGATGTCTCTGGTGAGTGTGGCGCCAGCCTCTTTCAGTCTGATGACTTGACTGATAGCACGGTCACTCCTCTGGTCCCTCACAAGGTCATCGTGGCTGATGGTTGGGAGCAGGCCAGGAGGCTGAGAAGGTGGATCTTGGGAGAGGTTCAGTGCTGCAACATAAGCCACATCCTCTTGTTTTGCTGCTCTACTGCCTTCCCAGGTTGCCAGAATGGTTTCCCTTGACAACTCTTCTGTGCATGCGTGAACATAGCTGTCAATGTCCGCCGGCAGCCTTGACAAGGTGTCAGCGTCAACATTGACTTTTCCTGGCCTGTACCTCACATCAAACTGGAAGTCGGCAAGCTCACCAACCCACCGATGACCAACTGCATTCAGCTTGGCTGTGCTCATCACATATGTCAGCGGGTTGTTGTCCGTGTAGACAGTGAAGTGGGGTGCATAGTAGAGGTAGTCCCTGAATTTTTCGCTTATGGCCCACTTTAGTGCGAGGAACTCAAGCTTGCCTGAGTGGAGATGGTAGTTACGCTCAGCCGGTGTCAAAGTTCTGGATCCATAGGCAATCACTCTGAGTTTCCCTTCCTGGCGTTGGTATAGCACTGCACCAAGCCCTTGCTCTGAGGCATCAGTGTGTAGCACAAAGGGAAGGTCAAAGTCGGGGTAGGCAAGGACCGGTGGATTCGACAGCATGTGGATCAACTGTTCCAACACCCTCTGGTGTTCTTCTGTCCATTGCACTGGTGTCCTGGATGGCAGCTGTGCTCCTTTCCCCTTCTTTACCTTGGGCTGAGGCATGACAGTATCAGGGTGTGTAGCTTGCAACAACTCGTATATCGGTTTCGCCACTCTTGAGAAGTCTTGAATATATGTTCGGTAGTAACTGAGGAATCCCAACAACTTACGGACTTCGCCAACAGTTTTGGGAGTCTTGCTCTTCAACGTCTGGATGGCCTCCAGATCCTTTGGGTCTATTCGAACTCCCTCTGCCGACACCAGCCTTCCAACATAGCGAACCTCTTTCTGGAACAGCTCACACTTTGCTGCTCTGAGCTTGACACCATGGCATTGCAGCGCCTGAAGGACGCGTCTCAGTACCTGGACGTGCTCATCAAATGTCTTGGCGTAGCAGAGCACATCGTCCAAGTAAGGGATACAACAGTCATCACGTAGAGAGCTGAGCATCTCCTCCATGCTCCTCTGAAATGCAGCTGGGGCGTTGGAAAGCCCAAACGGGATACGCACCCACTCATACAAGCCCCATGGGGTGATGAACGCCGTCATGTGCCGCGACCCCTCAGTAATGAAACCCTGATGGTAGGCTTTCCCCTGGTCCAAGATGGAGAACCAGCTGTATCCGCCAAGCGTGTTAATCAGGTCTTGAATGCGTGGGAGGGGATGCCTGTCTGGAACGGTCTTTTGGTTCAACAGCCGGTAGTCAATGCACAGCCTCATGGTTCCATCTTTCTTACGCACACAAACAACAGGGGCAGAGTATGGGGACTTTGACCTTACAATCCACTTCTTGGCCAGCAGGTCCTGGATATACTCTTTGACTTCTTGGTAGAGAGGTTTTGGAACAGCGGCATATGATCGCTGGACTGGGATATCGTCTTTCAGAGTTATGCTCATTTGGAGGCTTGGAATGCAGCCAATGTCACTGTCATCCCTTGCAAAGGCATTGGACTCCTCATAGAGCATTTCTCTGACTTTACGTTGCTGTTCTTCAGTCAGATGACTTATCTCAACAGGGGGATGCCACAACTGGGGTGTGGGTTCTCTGTGGCTGTTATCAACCTCCATGGGGACAGGAACAGATGCAGGTGAGTTGATGCTGTTGACCTCAACGTTGTTTGCCTGGTCGGTCTCCACAATTTTGCTGATCGGCTGGATACTGCCAAGCACTGTGAAGCGGCTCAGTGTGATACTGTTCGGGGTGTGATTACACACAGGGATTTCCACATATGGCCATCTGGTGTGGTGAACTTCGACCAGTCCATCCCCCAGGTCTAGCTGTTCCAGTCTTGAGTCGGAGTGGTTGACCTCAAACATTGCCACAATCGAAGTGAAGTCCACAGGCACCCTGCATTTGACACGGGAAACATGGCCTGGGTGGACAACAAAGTCACGTCGACCAACCCTCACCAGTGCGTCACCGTGCGCATGCTCTCGTGTCTGTGCAACGCTCACAATGGCCTCAGCTTGCTCTTCCTCAATTTGCATAGCACTTCTCAGCAGCTGAGCGATGATGGCGACGACCTCGACTCCACCTTCATGACCAAGGATGAGCTCTTGGATGACATTGAAGCCCAGTATTGGTCGGGCAAGGCTCACATAGCTAACTAGGAAGGGCACTCGGATGGCCAGGCTTGGATCTTCATTGCCAGGTAAGTTGAAGGTCAGCTCAACCCAACCATCATAGGGTATTGACTCTCCATTGGCAGCAGTGAGATCAAGGGTCCTGTCTCCCATTAGCTCACTGAGAGGACGTACTTGTTGCTCAGGCAAGAACTTCTGCTTCCAGGAACGGTCGATGATGCTGACCTGAGCGCCAGAGTCCAGCAGGACGGTGACTTTGTGTCCACTCAGGTGGCATTTGAGCGTACATTTCTCCCCAATAAGCCTGGCTACTCTCTGTGCTGTTGACACTGCACCAGATAGTGACTGAGAAGAGATGGTGAGGCTGTTGTTGGTCTGGTGAGTGTGATGGTGGGACTGGATACCACTGCCGGTCACTGGTCGTCCCGCTGCCGTGACCGGGGCGCGTTTCCCGATGGCTTGGCCCTTTTTAGGCATCCCACAGCTCGATGTCCCTCTTCACCACAGGTAAAGCAGTGGTGGCAGTCCGTCCGGCCTCCCGAAATGCAGCTGGGGCAGCCACGAGCTCTCTCATTCCTCATCGGCCTGCTTTGTTTGGTGGGGCATTGGCAGTTACAGTGGGATCGAGGCTCAGGGGTTGTTCCTTTAACTGGAGTTGGGGTGTTGGACTGGAGAGAGCTCACTACCTGGGTCAGGGCTTGTACTTGAACACTCAGCTGATGGATGAGCTCATCTTTGGTGCTGGTGTCAGTGCTGGTGTTCTCGGTGCTCACTACACTGATGTTTGCTTCTCCACTATGAGCCTGAGCTGACTTTGGGCGAGTGATGCGCCCCAAGCGTCGCTTCCTCTCACTCTCCTCGCTGGTTGTTTTCGTCACCAGCCTCAGGAGTGCCTCATCAGTGACTGCAGGATCTGTGAGTAACGGCCTTAACTCTCGCCGAACATCATCATGTCTTTCACTCAAGCCCTGATAGACAGTGTGAAGGAACACATTTTGTGCCGTCTGTGCCTCGTACCTGATGTCTGTGTCAGCTTGTCTGGACGTGAACACCACTCTCTGCTTCAGGCCTATCATCCTATACAGGAACTGCTGTGGAGTTTCTTGCTCGCTCTGTTTTGCAGTCATAAGTTCCTGGAAAAGCTCTGTGCTACTTTTCTCCCCGAGGTGTGATTGGAGGAAACTCTTCAGCTCACCCACTGTCATGTCCTCTTTGCTACTGAGCATCTCTTTAAAGTGACCGGGCTTGATGATGCGCAGCACAGCTCTGATGATTTCGCTCTCAGAGTGACTATCTTTTAGTCCTTCATCAATTTGTTTGCTGATGTTGTTGTAGCTAACATCTGATGTGTTGTCACCAATCTGACCACCATGTATTTTAAATTCCTTCCTGTGAAGGAGTGGAAGGTCTCTAAGGGCTATCATGCTTTCAGTGGTGTTGGTGGCATGGCAGGTGTTTAAATGTGGTGATGTGGGGTCAAATGTGTTGTGAGACTGGTTACAATTAGGGGCAGGTGGTTGTGTGCTGACCATGTGAGCTGTGGGGGGATCACTACACTGTTTGAGTTTAAGGTCATTGTACATGGTGAGTAACCTGCTGATCTGACCTTCAAGTGTATTTGCCTCAGAATGTGTGTCAGTGTTTAAAGGGTGTGCATGTAGTGTGTGTCCACTGCTGTTAGAATGAGTATGTGGAGCACTGGATGTTAAAAGTGATACAGTATTCCCATTTAGAACACTTACATCCCCACCCCCGTCAGCATGACACCCACTCAACATATCATTCACCTTATCCATGAGAGAGAGCAGCTGAGACATGCCCTCATCCTCAAGTCCCAACAATCCTATACTGTCCATATAAGAACATACATGTTCAATACAACCCTCATCATCATTGAACTTATCTGTATCCTGGTTAAGTGGTGAAACGTGGCTTGCCAGCTGGTGCAGTTCACTGGATGAGAGGCGGAAAAGTCCCCTCTTGATGCTCCACACCAACTCCTTTCTCTCGCTGGCCATGGTGACTCCCTTGACCTTGAACTCCCTCGCTCTGGCAGCAGTCAGACGCCCTGGATTCAAAGGCTCCCTCGTCACAGATGGCGCTGGACTCCCTCGCTCTGGCAGCTGGCAGCAGTCAGACGCCCTGGATTCACTGGCTCCCTCGTCACGGATGGCACGTTTTTGCCTGGTTCAAAATCACTGGATTGGCCTCCTCTAGACAGTGGTGCCAATCCCGGACGAGCCCCCAAAATTTGTTACGGGTCCCAGGAGTGGGACGATGGCGTAACAAAGATAACCTGTAAACAGGTGATAATAAAAGAGAGACACAAGGTTGGTTTTCTAGCTGTTTCTTCAGTCCGGATTACATCTGCTTTATTAAATAACAATAAATATATACAATATACAACAATAATATATTGTAAATAGGCATGTTAACATCTGCATGTTACAAATATGTGTATATTTATAAAACGTATATGCTATAAAACATAGGCTATTGTGACTATAAGGCCTATCACCAACATGCCCCATTCAAACACAAAATAATAACAATCACATTGTAACCTTCTTATTCATTAAATATAACAATTATATCGTACACCAGTGGACTATTATTTACAATCATCAACTTCTGATTAATTTCTAAATCGCATTTAGGCAACGTTCATTATGGGTAGTTACAATAGTTTAATACGTTTACTCTCTTATTCATTATAATTAACAATCACATTGTATCAGTATTATTTACAATCGTCAAGTTCTTTAGTCACCGAAAACTGAAAACAGTGGTCAAAACCGGGTGTTGGGGATCCCAAAATAATGTTTTGACAGTTAGGCTATCGTACATTCAAAGGGTTCGCGAGACAGCTGAGCGTTAACGATAACCAGCCGCTCCTAATACAAACTAAATACAAACTCTGTAATATCACGTTTAATTTACTAACAATTTAAGACAACACAAAATAAATGTTCTAACACACATTACTTCTCCGACATTGTATTCAGACAAGGGGAGCTATAGCTTACTAACCTGTAAACAGGTGATAATAAAAGAGAGACACAAGGTTGGTTTTCTAGCTGTTTCTTCAGTCCGGATTACATCTGCCGGCTGAGGGCTGCGGTCACCATAGCAACCACAGACGCAACCCATGTGTCACGCGCCTATAGTTCCCCATATGTAATTATGTATCCATATTAAATGAAATATTTACACATTTACACAAAACAAAACAACATTAAAACTTGTGGTCACCTATGTCAGATGAAATATTTACACATTTACACAAAACAAAACAACATTAAAACTTGTGGTCACCTATGTCAGGGTGTGCCACAGTAGCTTGGTAATAAATTAGCTGAAAGGTTTCCTCATTGTGAGGAAATGTTTCCTCTGGGTCTATTAGTATGCCTTGTATTGTTTGATTTTTTTTTATGTTGACCAATTATAAAACAAAAGTGTTTGTGCCTTTTTAAAAATCATCTTATACAACTAAACTAAAGGTTAAATTGTAATGGGACACAAATTCTGTTGTCAATGGCTCTGTTGTCTTTTGTCATTCTTAATGGTAATCATATGTTTTTGAAAAAGTAATTATAAAATGTACAATCCCATATCCTTCCACAGAAGAGGGGCGGGGGGTGTGGGGCATTCCATAAAAGGAGTTCTGTAAGCCTACATGTGCCTTCATATAGATCTACATATAAGGGATGGCATCAGCAAATTTTACATTTTCGGCCCTCTCATCCCTCTCAAGGTGTCTGAAGGTTCAGGTCTATCTCACCAAACATACAAACATGTACTCGTGTCATATAGTCCTGTGTTTCTGATCTGTATATTGAACTCAAGACTGAATCTGTATATTAAACTGAAGACGTGTGTGTTGTGTGTCTACATGGGGACCCTGGCAGAGTTTTCACACTGGAGCAATTATTTTACTGAAAGTCACCTTCAGTCTGTAAATTTGCTTCGTTTGGGGAAAAGTGATTTAATAACCACAAGGGGGCGCTGTTTTTCTTCATTTTTCTGATCTCAACCTGCTGTCTTGAACAGTTGAAATATCCCTTTTTTTTCAAATCCTTGTGATGCATTCGTCTTAGAAAGAGCACAAGAATGCTGGAAAAAATGCAGAAAGAATCCATTTAAAGTTTTATAAGTCAAAGGATAGCAGTCATTGTTCACGATGGACAGCAATTTGTTCAGTGTCAGTGTTACTCTTTATGTAAACGGCTGGTAGCCAATCCATATCTAACAGTGGCTCGTCTCTTTTGTGGTACACGAACTGTCCTTGTGGCTGAGGCTTGTCACACACCCTGTGTGTCCTTAGAGCTGCTCTTGTAGGCCTACTACTGGCGGTCATCCTCACTAATATAAGCAGAACCCTATCATCTGTGGGCTGGAGGCTCTGCATATAATACTCAATGGACAGAAGCCAATAAAACATAATACAAGCAGGAGATAAAGCAGAATGACTGTCCAGATGAATCGTTATTTATTTATTTATTTATTTATTTTGTTTTAAAAAAAGCACAATAAAGAAACAAAATTGAATTTATAAGCGTCATCTTTAAAAAATAATAATCATGAAACTTTTCAAGCAAGTTCACCTGGAAAGGTAGAAGAGTTTGGACATAAGCAGTTTGGTTTAAAATAAAGATGCTAAAAGGCACATATTGGGATGTAACCCTATATCAAAGGCACCATAAGCAAAGCTTCTGAGTGGCTACAGAGCCGATACAGATCATCCTAACCCTCACATGATGTGTATACAATGATGCCGCTAGGCTAGGCCTGCTCATGCTTGATCTCTACCTCAGGCAGTGCTGGGGAGCAGTCCTCCTCAACATCATCCTCTACCTTCTTATCAACCTCATGCCCTCCCTCCGCAGCATCCATTGCCACAGCCTCTGCCCCTGCTCCACCTGCTTCAGCCCCAGCCTCAGCTCCCTCTGTCTCCATGCTTTTCTCTTCTTCTTCTTCTTCTTCTGCAGCCTCACAGACATCTGGTGTTCCCATGCTGCCCTCTGCTGCCTCCACTTGGTCAGGAGCAGATGTTTGTCTGTTATTTGTTGTGGGGTCTGATCAGTGACACAATGGAACAAAAGAGTCTCAGTCATTCATAAAAGTATCGAAATGAGCAAAGTGCAAAATACTGGCTACAACTGCTGATTTTCTACCTTGCCACCGCTGTACCACATCAATATACATACACAAACCTCAGTTTACATTTGTAGAACACTTAATATCTAGGCTTTCTACTCAGTTTGGAAAAGAAAGGAATTTGATTTGTTCAATTTCTACATTTTTAATCAGTTTAAAAAAACAGAGCTGATGCATCAAACTGAAAGACTGAAAAAGTAACCCCTTTCTAAATATTACACTGGCTACAGACAATGCATTCAAACAGTGACTTTTTTTACCTGAATAAACAAGAAAGTAATCATAAAAGATGTGATAAATCATGCATGCATGCCTCCTTTTTTGCCTTATTGTAGCCTAGATGTGATATCAAGATATAGATTGTGTGTGATAACCAAAACGTTTGATGATGATGAAATACAAGGTGTTCACAAAGTCTCTTTACAATTCAAATCGAATACTGGCACACTGCGCTTTGTGCAACTAATGGTGCCCATATGGAGGTGTATGAAATAAAGCAAAAAACTTCAATGTCTACTTTTGCAGTAATTTCCACATATTTGTCTATTCATTTGCTTTTGTAATAAATGTGTTAAATTGTAAAGAGATTTTATGACACACCCTGTGTATATATAGTGTTGCGTGAATCAAAAACTTGGCCCTGATGCCTGCTAATATGTTTTAGAATGTTTAAAACAACATGTTTTCATTTTCGACAGGAAAATACTCAATAATGAGGCCATAGTTATTAGGATGTTAAGAGTTACCTTTAGGGTTCCCTTTCTTCTCATCTCTGTTCAGGTAGCAGGAAGCCAGCAGTAATGTGACAAAAGGCAGACAGCGTAAGACAAAAACAATCACATCCTCTTGCACCGTGTCTAGTTCTGTGTCTGTAAGACAACAGAGTCGTTAGATTGTTTTGTGATGACTGTCATGATTATTAAAGAAACATGAAAAAACAGAAACAAGACTGCCTTAAATATTCCTAAAATATTCCTGTTTTCCAGACCTTTAGAACCATGAGCTATAAAGAATTTCTATTAGATGTTTTAATTTAATATGCAGCATGGTCCTCTAATCTCTCACCATCTTTGCCACGAGGGATTGGCCTTGGAGTAGCTTCCCCCTTTTGTGCAGTCACCATTAGTTGTGTTCCAGTTCCAGACGTCTCATGCAGTACAGGTTTTTCCCAGAATACTTTACAGACATAAAAGCCAGAATCCTCTATCTGGACACTTTGAATAGCTAGGAAGAAACAGGTTTCTCTGACTGACATATGCAATCTCTTTGAACTCCCTACTTTATCCTCATTTCTCAACCATATCATTTTAATATTTAATGACATTGTCCGATCCAAACAGCATTGCATTTCGGCATCCTCCCCCATGGTGAGTTGAAGACTGGCCGGTAATTGAAGAACTTCAATTCCTATCACTACAACACAACACAAGGCAGGTGACAATAGGTTAGTCCGGTTCAAGGTGTGACTTTAGGTCAATGCAGGAAAATATTAATTAAACATAATGAGACATATAGTAAATTATTTACATTATATAGTCAATTATTACAGCCAATTATTTCTTAATTATACAAAATAATTTTAACAGTAACAGGTGATACAAAAAAAGATTTAAGATGAATTTAAATTTCGATGCTCAAATCATTTTAATTTCTGTGTAATCCCCAGACAAACTAGCCATTCAATAACCACTTTACACAGGTTTCATAAAATTATCAGTGTCTGAAGAAGAGGAATTCACTGAAGAATACAGGCACAGTTTGCTAATCAAAAATCCCTCAAAATTCATAACAAACTTGTTTAGTTTTTCACTTTGAATGGCTCGGAAAAAATGTCATGTGAAGCGAGACGATTCAATTACAACATGCAATAGTTGTAAGCCTGGACAAACATTATAGAATTTTGATTACTCACTACTTTTGGTAAAGGCAAATATTCTACCCTTTTCTTAGACATCTTACCTACTGATAACAGGCTGAGGGACATCAACACCTTAATCCATGGCACAGTATTGTAGATCACCATCTTGTCTCAACTGAACAGGTTCTTGCTAGTTCCGGAGTGGCTGTCCTTTGTCTTCGCCACATGCAGTGAGGTATCAAATGGGGTCTTTTATGATTGCGGAAAAGATAGGCTGTTATGAGGCCTGAGTTGTGAATTCATTGTCTGAATCAACATCATTTCCTTGAATGTGATGGGAATGTATAACAAAGCTGAGGCAGGAACTGACTTAATGCTTATGTTTAGTGATGAATACACATGATAGAGATGTTAGGTATTTAGAGTATTAATATTGTGACACAAAACTAGACACCCCCCCACCCCCAACCTATGTAGACAACCCAACGGCAAACAGGAAGTGGCCAAACATAGCTTATCTTTTGTTTTGAGAAAGAGAAAGCTCATCTGTAAAGTTCATCTGCAGGTAAATAAAAAGAAATCAGACCGCTGGCGAAAGCATGACTCCCTTTCACGGTGAAAGAACAATTTTGAACAAAATTCTCAACAATTTTGTGCTGTTCACTTGAAATGAAATGAAATGCACACAGTGTTTGCATCTTGATCATGTTTTATATTCCCACAGGCAAACCTAACACAGGCCCACCTGTCAAAAGAAGAATTGACCACAAAACAATACCACATGAGCACAAAAAGTATTTTTATAGCAACATGACAGCAGGCATTCACCGTCTATCAGAGGACATGTTGGTGGGTGTTATGACCTAGTTTGTAGCATTAAATATAGATGTACAATAGAGTATTACAAAAATAAGCAAATCTTTAATGACATTAAATAAGTAATGCTAACGCAAACACAAATGTGGGGATGAGCACCCACAGAAAACCAAACCACAACACAAAATAAGAGCATGGTGAGAGCTTTAGGGAGAGAGCGAGAGAGAGTCACACAGAGGCTTTTATAGCCACAGCTTTACTGGTATGCTTAATCATGGGAATCCCAATCACCACTACCCAGAGGCTGTTGCACTTCCACTGCAAGGCCAGTGAGGGTGCAGAGGGTCATGTTGGTGGGCTTTGAGTGCCATAGGACATTTATAAGTGCCAACATTGAACAAGACATGCGTAAGCTCCAAAGATGTTAAGCAAAGTTACATAGTCAGATGAGCACCTAGGAAAATTAAAATGAGTGAATCCTGTTTCATAATGCGGTGGGGGCAGTGTGTAGTTTCTGTCATCATAAAGCTACTTGGTGGGTGCTCCATTTTCAGCACAAAGTCCCTCATGCATTCGTATGTCTTTATGCATTCATATGATGTGGGATGCCTACTAGACTGCCTACCTATAAAAGTACAGCAGTATAATTTGTGCATAGGATGCAGTGCATGATAAGCCACACTGTAATTAAGCCAGAGGACCAAGTGCTTGTGGCTCTGCAGGGCAAGGCAAACACTGCATATCCCTGAGCAACATCATGCAAGAACATCCTATGTGCATTCATAACATAAATGACTTGACTACCATATTCCTTCTTTCTTTATGTTGATTTTATGTATTTTCTTTATGCTTCATTGTTTACTTATGAAGTGTCTGTGAACCTAGCAAAGTGGTATATATATATATATATATATATATATATATATATATATATATATATATATAGAGAGAGAGAGAGAGAGAGAGAGAGAGAGAGAGAGAAATATAACATTTTATTTTTATTACATAGCTATACACAGAAGGCATATTTTGAATGTATTGATTACTTTATTATAAGACATCTCTGAGTTAACTTTAAGTATCATTGAGTATCCCATTGCTGGGCCGTGTTAGCCAGGTAAACCAGCCCCTCGTACCTCATTTAATTTTGTACAGTGGGTCTGGCCTTGCTGCACTGAGAAACGATTTCTTCCTGGAGGTGTGGACTCTGCCGAAGTTTAAAACAAGTGCCTCTGCCTTTACGCAATCGCTAAAGTCTGGTTGTCACGTATGCAATTAGCCTACCTACACACTACAATTCAAATGTAGCAAATGTCATCGCTTACAAAGACTCCCTCTGTTCGCTGATTGGCTTGGATTTGTTGGTCCGAATACATGAATGTCAATGGCAGAAAGGCCAGATCCTTTGAACAAAATAAAACAAAGTACGAGGGGCTGGTTTATCAGGCTGGGGCCGAGTGTCCTGGTTTTTGGTAATCAAAATATGGTCAACCTAATATTGCATACTGTTATATTATTGTTGTTGTTATTATTATTATTATCAATAGTATAGTGATAGTACAGTGTAGTAGTAGCAGTTAAAGTAGGCCTAGTAGTAGCCTAGGAGGTCATAGTAGAAGGCTAGCTGTCTCCATGCTATCTGTTACAATGAGTAGGCTAAGTTTGGTTCCACAAAGCTGTATTGTTTCATTTTGATCATCTTGTTTAGCAAATCATCTAAGAAATGTAATTTTAACATCAATTCTTACTTTAATAAATGATGGCTATTAATTCACTCCATGTGTAAATGTTGAAAGCATACTAGAGAGTCAACACCTGCTGGAGTCAAATTCCTTCTATATGTAGGCCTACTTGGCCAATAAATTTATTTTCTTCATTCAAAACATGGGGGGTACTTATTTGTGCTAACATAAGTTCCATTCCAGGCGTTATTTTACTGTCCATGAATGGGTTAATGCGTGCGTGAACCAATCGGCAGTCTTGTCAACTCCATGGGGAGGAGCTTGTTACCATGCTTGTTACAAAACAAGCTCCATGGCGGGAGTTTGCATGAGGAAGTTAAAGAAGAAGGAGAGGAGTGCTGTTTATTTTCTTCCGCAAGTTGAAGAAGGTGGCCATCCTGAATCCACAACGATGAGCAATAGTACCGTAAGACACGCTGTGAAGGACACACTTGATTTAATTGTCAAAGTCCTTTGAATAGACTTTTCACAAGAATTACTGCGTAGTTAGCTAGAGAGCCGACCAGCCTAGACGCTATGTTGGTCCTTGTTGAATTCTGAACGTTAATTTAAATTGCCTTGCAGGATGAAAACCGAACGCAGGTGAGTGCAACATCCGAAAATATACGGCGTTCAACAAGAAACAGACTGCCACCCTCAGCACGCCTCAGCAACAGTGGTGTTGAGGTAAAGCCCACCAAAAGAAAGGTATGATTAACGTGATGGGATAAGGGGTTGTCTAACCCGTTAAAACTGTTAATCAGTTTGCTAACATCACACTGTGTTGTCGAGTCGTTCTCAAAAACCTGACGTTCTGTTTTACAGAGAGGTGAGGTTAAAAAAGATGAAGATTCGACGAAAGACAGTGATAAACACGAACATAACGTAAGGGTGCTGCATGAGCGCAAGCTTTGCGATGTCTCATCTTAAAATACACATGTCGCTGATTTGCGTTTTATTCCTTTCAGGGACCAGGCCTGTCAGAGTACGAGTTGGAGAGGCTTGAGACCATTCGCCAGAATCGGGCTTTTCTTTCATCTCTCAATCTCCAACAGGTACAGCCTTGCACTTGTCACATGCCAGTCTGTGCAGTAATTATCATTGTTACTTATGGAAATTGGAGTGAAAACAGTTGTCATGAAGAACACAAGTTCACAATCTCTCCATCACAGACAGCTGAGATGCTGAGACTAAAGAAGAAGCCACTTCAGATTGTCCTGAAAAAGTAAGTCACTTTTCTCTGTCTGGTCAGAGTAAACTGGTATAATTTCAGGTAAAAGTGTAACCACTAAAACCAGTTAGAATACAGCTGTTTGGACAGATTGAATTCAGTGAATGCTTAATGTGCATGCACATTGTATTGCTCGCCTTAGTGAACCTAATTACAGAAGATGAAAATAATGGTTAACAGGATCAGGGCCTCACCTTAAATGAATGAGTAAAAAGTTATCATACTACTAGTAGTAATCATACTACGATAGTCAAACAGCCAAACATGATGTAAAAATACTTTCCCCAAAACCACGTTAAACAAGTCATTTCACTAATTAACTGATTCATTAACTGACTGAAACAAATGGTGGGTATGGAATTCTGACTTCTAAAGCTTACCCAGCACTGAGCAGGCAGCAAACTGTATCTGCAGTTATTGCTATGAGAACAGTGGTGATGAACATGTATCACAACTCAGTTGTCAGTGCTGTTTACAAAATGTGACAGCCTCTCATAAAACACAGTAGGTCTTTTTTGTTAAAATTCTGCTGTTTGTAGTGTAATGGGTTCTTACAATCAAAATGTAACTGTGTCTCAGAACAAGATAGTTTTTTTTTTTTTTTGGTCGAAATTCTGCAATCTGTAGTGTAATGGGTTCTTATAATCCGGCCCCCCATTCATTTTCTGGTCAGTGCTGTGACTTCTGACTGAAATCTTTTGTGTTTGTTAACCATTACTAATCATGATAGGAAAGATCTTAGGGTTGAAAGCTGTGATGACAAACACTTATAAAGTAGTCAGTCACCATAAAGAAGGCTTAAAAGAGGACTTGTGCCCATCTGTCCCTGAAAGCCAAAGTTGTTGGTTAGAGCTTAAGTAACCTACACAAATACATTTTTTAGACTTTTTCACTTACAAAAAACACACAAAGCTTTTGTCTTGGTGTTAGATTGGCAGATTAGACTTTAACTCTGAGTTAGACTGGTCCTGGAAAGCACTGCCTCTGCTCCTACCATTTTATTGAAAGAAACTCCTTTTGTAGACCTTGTGTCTACCTCTTCAGTGTGCGAGCCACTTGTACTTTACTTGGACTTCTTTTGGTTTCAAGCACCTGAACTAACTAGTTAAATCTAGAGCGCAACAATACTTCCCTGTGTCTTAAGGTGAGACACCTAACTTTGAAGGAATTGGACTTTTCAAGGATCAGATATCACTTTGTTAAATGTTATGTGGCACTTGAAAATGGGAAATACTCGAGTATTAATGTGGCTATTTTCTTTACTTTTCCAGGGAAAAGGTTGTGAAGGAGGTCCATCCTGTTAGGAAGTCATTGCGTCTACAGAACAAAGAGCCGACTTCGCGGTCTACAGAACAAAGTGCAGACTTCGCGGTCACGGAACCTAAGGAGGAGGAAGTGAGTGAATGTAGATGTCGTTGACCTGCACACACATACAGACACAGGAATATATGTCAGAAACATACATCAACATACAACATAAATGTACACAGACATGAGAGCTTGTTCTTGCATATTTATGTAGGTGGTGCATAGTCTGACTGGACCTGTCCCAATGTGCCCTTTGAACTTGGAGGAGGGCAGCACGCTCCCTGAGGGTCTGATCCACCTGTGGGCTGAGGTGTGTTGGGATCTGTTATTTACAGTTGCAATTTATCATCTGTATTTGACATTACGCTGCGTTATGCAAAAGAGCCTGTCGTCCAGACGTGGAATGTTCATAATCATTTTCACTACATGTGGTCTGATTCAGTTCTGTTTCCCTTAGGAACCTGTGAAGTATGAGGGGAAAAAAATGGACTTGGAGATGTAGGTAGACAAATAAAACAAATAAAAAGCCTGTTGAGACCAGTGCTACCATCACACTGAAGACATTAGATGGTACCAGGCAGACATTTTCGGTCAACCTTGTGTGTGTGTGTGTGTGTCAGTTATAAGGAAGGCCTGCAGAAGATGGACATACATGAGGGGCGTGTTGTGAAGGTGGTGAAGGACCGGGTCTTCTCAGCAGCTTTCCATCCCTGTGCCAGCAGTCTGCTAATGGCCGCAGGGGACAAGTGGGGCAAAATAGGCATTTGGAACATGGTTAGGCGCGCGCACGCACACACACACACACACACACACACACACACACACACACACACACACACACACACACACACACACACACACACAACACAGCATATGCAGGCCCCCCTCAGATACCTGTAGTGTATGTACGTACACACACCCACACACATACATGTGTACATTTTGCGCTATTTATAGGTACATACTCATGTAAGCATCAGACTGAGTGACAAGTATATTTAAGTATACAGGTAACTGCCACTCTCATTGAAAGAACGTTTCTCACATACCAGATTTATCCTATGACATGCCATATGCACCTCACACATTTCCCTGGTGATGGTATTACTTAGGGCTGGGCGATATATCGATATTATTGTAATATCGATATATTTTTAAAGAAGATATGTATTTGACACTATATCGCCATATCGATATATTTTCGATGATACAATACCACTTTATCAAAACCACTTATCCTAATGTGTTCACACTGTTCAGACAGCCGGAGCTTTCTCGGATCACTCAGCTGTACCCCTGTGTATGTTACTGTTTACTTTTTCATTTGCACAGCTCTTTTAGAGCAGTCTTAACTTAACATGAAACACTTTGCTCATCCTGTTTTTGAAATATCGATATGTATCGTATATCGCCAGTCAGCCCAGAAATATCGTGATATTAGTTTAGGTCCATATCGCCCAGCCCTAGTATTACTACACTGACCAGATAACAGTAATGCCCCAAGTACTAATCTAGCTTTAGATGATGATGTAAACGTTTAAAATGGAATGATTTAATTAACAAGTATGTTTGTTTTGCACTACTGTGTGTTTATAGGAGGCTAGTTGGGGTGATGATGGAGTTCTGGTGTTCGAACCACACACCAGACCAATCACTTCCACTGCCTTTTCTAGGTCACAACCTACGACCCTCATCACCACCAGTTACGATGGTACAGCGCGGGCAGGAGACATAGAACAAGCCACGTTTAAGGAGGTTTGATCTACTCAACCAGTTTAAAATGAAATGCCTTGTAAGTCATAGTATGGTAGTGCTTATAGCCCTCTTTTTGTGGAACCAAGTGTGGTGGATTGCTATCCCTTAAGGTGAATAGTGCACCCTCTATAGGCATGGTTTCTATTACTAATCTTATTTATTATTATTATTATTATTATTATTATTATTATTATTATTATTATTATTACCATCACTAGTTTAGTAGCTCTATTTTCATGTGGGTTACAGCATAATACAGCAAAATGAAATGATGAAATGAAACTCTTAAGTTGAGATGATTATTCTTTCCTTTGGTGGTATTAGGTATATCGCCTTGAGGAGGGGCTGAAGAGCTTTGACTTCTTGTCGCATGACTGCACTACGCTGATCATAGGAAACACAAATGGATGTGTTGCCATCGTCGACATGCGCACTCCGGGGTAAGAGGCTTTCAACAGTGCTCTTGAAAGTAGTCTTTTCTCACATTAAAACAAATGTAGACAAGGTGTGTGTGTGTGTTCACACACGTTTCCACAGGACATCGCATGAGTCTCTCCATGCTCTGGACCCGGTGTCCAAGATTGTGCGCAGTGTGCATGTCCATCCAGTGCAGAGGCAGTATTTCGTGGCTGCTGAGAGCAGGTGCGCATAATTGGATGTATAACTATGGCTACTATTTCTGCTTTCTGTCTATACTTTTCTAGTAATAGGATGCATTTCTTGAAAGGCCTTGTGGTTTTCCATTGCAAAACAGTACAGGCAGTAAGCTCAAAACATCTTGCTTTGGTAATGTTTAATATCGAGCCTTTTAGATTCTGCGTTTAGTCTGTGTTGACTGATGTCTTGCCAGAGGACTGGCTCTCAATTTTCTTTGTATTTTCAACTGAGGCATATTGAATGGAAGGTGACACTAGTAATCATTTGTCAACTATAAAATCAATTGCAAACTATTTTTGAAGTTAATGTGTGCAATGTTTATTAAAGAAGGAAGCTGAGTTTTGTGATATGTCTTTGATATCTAGGAAGCACACGTGCTACTGAAAATGGTATATCTGTTCTCAACTAGTCACTTCAGTGTTGGTAGTACCCTGTTGTACCTGTGAGGCTACTAGGACACAGGTTATTCAGTGTACTACTGGAGGTGTTTGGTCTTTGAGTGTAGCTGTGTGTTTACAGTGGGGTCCGTATCTATGACGTGCGGTGTCTGAAGAAGCAGTCGAGCAAGGCTGTCTCTGAGCTGAGTGGACACACCCGCAGTGTGTCCTACGCCTACTTCTCTCCTGACACAGGAAACCGAGTACTCACCACCAGCTTCGATGACAAACTCAGGTAGAGAGTGCGTGCGGGTGTGAGTGAGAATACCTGTTCACAGTTTTGCAACTGCCCACTGCATGCACCCCCCCCCCCAATATTAATTATTATTGCAGATTGGCCAGATCTAATCCCTTATACTTGCTTAATAAGATGTAATAAAAGCATCCTGAATTTTGTTTGCCTTTTGAGTTCAAATATTAATCTATTCATTAAGCTTACAGTAGCTGTATTACTTTGCATGGTAATTTGCATGGTCATTGAAATCTTTTTTTTTCTACAATCAATATAACTGTGAGCCCTCCTATAATCTATTTGTACTTGACTGGTTGTCCTTGGTGCCTTCCAGGGTGTTCGACACATCACAGGTGATCTCTTTGCCTCCCATGTTGACCTCTATCCGGTGAGTGCTTTTCAAGACAGGCTGATGCGCTGTAGTTCCTGCTAAGCCTGGTCTCTTTGTTTATGGGAAGTTATGATTTTTGACTATTAGTCTTCTCTGAATATAATGCATATGACAGTGATTTTTTTGCACAGATAATACCTGCAAATTTCCATGCTGGAAATATAATTAGTAATTGTGCCTAGTGTAGTTTATGTGTATTTTGGTTATGATATACACCCACTACACCCTTGGTGTGCTGGATATTGAGTATATTACGGTTTGGTTAATAAATGCTGTTGAATGTTTCAGTTTGCTTAGCCGGAACAATGTGCAGTCAGAACAATGTAACACAGTTAATGTATCAGACCAGATTTAGCATAGGCTATTTAATGTGGGTGTTCACATGTTTTTTTAGTATGATCACTGTGTGTTTGTATTGGTGATAGGCACAACACGCAGACTGGCCGCTGGCTATCCAAAATGGAGGCAGTGTGGGACCCCAAGCAGGAGGACTGCTTTGTAGTGGGCTGCCTGGAATGGCCTCGCAGAATAAAGGTTTTCCACGAGACTGGCAAGCTGGTCCACATATTTGAAAACCCAGATCACATGACAACCGTGTGCCCCATTGTGGCCTTACACCCCAGCAGGAATGCACTGGTTGGGGGGAATTCTAGTGGCAGGCTCCATGTCTTCACCTAGGTCCTCATCCAAGCTAATGTTCTGAGGTTGTTCTTTTCTGTTTCCATTTCCAGTAAGGCCAGTTTTATTATGTTCGTTTTACAAATAAAAATGTATTGTGGTTTGTTGTATTTCATGTTTTGCTAAGCAAAAATAAACCTGCATTTTCTGTGAAGTAACGACTTTGTACATTTATGGACTACTTATGGACAACTATGCTGAATGGCAAACTATTTTGCCCTGTCTTTTAGGGGTTATTGATACAAACATTTTTTTCTGATTCCAGAGGCTGAGTAATGAGTTTATTCTGAAGCATTGAATATCGTATCATAACATGCACATTGTTGACCGATGTAGATGAATACATTTGTTTAAATGGAAGCATTTTTTTCCTACAAAAGTATTGATTTATTTACAGTACAATCAGGACTCAGAATTGGCTAAAGAGAAACAGCAATCACAATTCTGCAGAAAGGTAGATAGCTGAGGGAAGACTCATTTACTGAAGTATCCCCCTGGGTACTTTGGCATTTTCAGTGAGACTGAAATTTCCGTTTGACTTCCGTGCCTGTTCACGGTGCTTCACTAACTACCTGTGCAAGGCATAGCATTGCACCCCGTCTGAACCAGGAAATGACATAAGCACACACATCCATTGACAGTCTGGAAAGAAAATGTCAACACACAGTAACAGAGGGAGGAAAAATAAAGTGTCTGCACACCAACTGATGCTCTAAATGTGAATTTTCTAGTGCAACGTTTTGGACCAAAGCTTATCATCCGCTCTTTGATGATGTCAGGGCACGTAGCATCGTGTTAAACTGCTTGGGAAACATTAGCAAACTCAGCCCTCATTCACAGGCTGGAATAGGATATAGGGGGTGGGGATAAAAGGACAGGCAAATGTGAATAAATGTTCACTTCCTTAGTGCCTACGTCTGTCACACTCCCTGATTCACTGAACATTATTTACAGAAAGCCATCAATACTGGCCGTTCAGGAATACTACTGCTTCAGGCGCAAATATAGCTTGATGGCAGTTTGGCATCCATGTTATTGCATTATACTCTCATTCCTTTGCTGTGTGATGATAATCTATGCCTCATATTGTGCTTAATATACTGACACTAACCAACATTAAAAGGTCATCTTATCTAGAAACGTAAGAAACACGATCAGTATCCTGCATTTAAGAAAGACTGGTTCGCAGTCATTTAATGCCTTCAGAATCTATAAATGATGTTTTGCCTGACTAAACTATAATCTTACAAAGATTTGCAGACAGCTTTAAAATAATAATAAAAAAAACAAGGTCTTCACAATTACAAGAATAACCCCGCTCGTGTATAACCTGATAACTTGCTTTAGTTTTGGGGAGATATTGGAAATGGCAGGCTTGCGCATGACAAAGTTATCTAAAGTAAAAAATGAAACAGCAACAGATCCCGAGAAGTTATCTGCCAAGTTGCCCATTCAAACATCTGTGTTGACATCTGTATGTATGTCTAAGGGGACTTCCTCCAGGTGTGACACCAGGCCTGCAGCTAGTCTTGCTTGCCTGGCATGAACACGCCCTTCTGGCCCTTCTTCTCGTGGAGGAGCTGGTGGTTGAGGAGCGAGCCCAACTTGTGCAGGTTCTTGCCGCAGATGCTGCAGGTGTACGTTCCAGAGTCGTGCGCCTCTGACGCGTGTTTGTTCAAGGCTCGTGCCGAGCTAAACGTCTCCTCACACAGGGGGCACTTTTGCAGCCGCGCTGCCATGTGGATGCCCATGTGCCTCTCCAGGAAGTGAAGCTCCCGGAACCCTTTCTTGCATACGTTGCACCGGTACACCCCAAACCGGTCGAGACCCTGGCTGGATGTCTGTGCAGGGACAGTTGCTTTGCTCTCCTGGATTACTTGTTGTAAATAAGTAGCCTGCTCCCCAGGGGTAGCTTCCAAGAATGCCTTTCGATTCAGCTTTGACACCTTTATTTTATCCTTATTTTTCTGGTTTTGATTCTGCTTGGCTTTTTGACCCTGCATGTGCTGTACACTGATCACTTGTGGCACGGGCACCTGATGTTCAAGCTCACGTTTCTTTCTGCCTTTTGGTTTCACTTTTCTCTGCGATGACTGGCGGCGAACCCTGCTGGGAGGTGAAGGGAGGCTGCGTGGCGGAGGCAGCGGAGGCGGAGTCTTTGGCCTGGGAACACGCGGCGCCTTCGTCTTCGTCTTGGGGACATGCGCCGTCTCACTGCCCTTGTGGCGGACTCGGTAGTGGCTCTGGAGGGCCCTGTCCGAGGCGAAGCGCAGCGGGCAACAGGGGCATTCGTGGGTCTTCTCCGGGTTGTGAACAAGCATGTGGGCGCTCTGTGCGGCCCGTGATGGGAAGGTCATACTACAGATGTTGCAGTCTAGGGATGTGTCTCTCATGTGCACTTTCTGGTGCACCTTTAGGCCGGAGATGGACATGCACACTTTCCCACAAACGATGCACAGATGCGGCTCCTCTTTAGCTCTTCGTCTCCTCTTCACTGATGGGGAAGGCACAAGAGAAATATCCATTTATTGAGAGAGACAGACATTTATTGTCCACTTAGTGGAAATTTGTTTTCGTGGCCAATACAGTGCAATGCAGGTCTTACAAGCTTCCACATGTAAGTACATAGAACACACACTTATTCCCACCTGCCCCTACCCAACATGTACATCATATATACATGACCATAAACATCAACAGAATAACCACCAGGCCTCATCACCACCACCATAGACAAGCTACATATGTGTCATGTATGGATGTCATTATGTTTAATGGGCTGATTTTTATATGTCAGGGTCAATACCAAAGAAGGAACAAAATATCAATACAGCAGTGCTTCAGGTATTTCAAAGACGCATTTTACTTCAATAACCAGAGCAATTGCTGTTAAAGCAACACTTCATCTTTGGTCTCCCTATAGGTTGGAAGCGTAATTGTCTCTCAAAGAGAATTACAGAGAGACAGTCCACTCTTCCAAACGGTGGTTATAGCCCATGGAGGGCAGCAAAGCGAATTCATAAGTGCATTTCACCCTGTTACAAGTTGATGAACCACTGAAACGATTTTGGAAACATTATTAAAAAAAAAACTACTTAGTGTTGCTTTAATATTTAATTTTCTATGAAAACATGCAGGAGCATTAAAGATATTCAACCATGATGGTGGCAGTTATCACCTTTTCCCCGTGATGCCTCAAAATGTGTGTGTAGTTTAAGGTGGTTAAATATTTGTTCTAGATTTACTAAATACTGTACATCGTAATTTACAAAGAGAAAACGGGACATTGTAAAACCAGATATTCAGAATACACATAAATGAAAGAAAACTAGACATTCAGAATACACATGATGAAAGAAAACTTAACAATTCGGATGTACGACACATAATTAAGGTGACTTTAACAACCTGCACCGAGTCATTTTATTAAGCTTACCTGGTTGCACAGGGGAATGAAACTCTGCCTCAGAGCCGCTTGACTCTTCTGGATCTACTGAAGCCCGAAGTCCAAAGTCATGGTCGACTACAAGAACGTCACTGCCAGATTCTTCGTCAATGACGACCTCTGACACGCTATTTGAACCACCGAAGTGTGAATTATCCATCGAAAAGACCTCGATGATCTGAAACTCCGTGCCCTGTACAGGGCTTACCTCGCTGTGTTCCATCTGTAGTTCTGAGGAAAAAAACAAAGTCAGTAAAGGAAATCAATACAACGGTAACATGTTGTCAAGACCATAGAGTAGAAGGAAACTGCGCTAAAATGTTAATTAACGAGAACATTTAAAATACAATTGTTTTTACGTACACATACTATCTCACTGATTATTTCGTCGAAGGTAGCTCATGTCTGAGCTAACCCTCTCTGTAACGTTGCGACTTAGTTTCATTTCTCTCTCTTGGTCTTATAAACAGCTTGCTGCTGTTTATTTTGTTAATCTTCCCCAGATCACAACTCAAACTGTGTCAAACAAGCAGGGGGGGGGGGGGGGGCAGAGCTAGCAAGTGCATTTAGAAAATGGGATAGGTTAACTAGCAGCCTTACACTGGCTGGTCTGGTCGAGTTTAGTGTAACTCTTCTTCACAGAAAATAACAACAATAAAGACTTCCTGTTGACAGGGCACGTTGTTCGGATGAAGGAATGGAGATCTGCACACATTTTTTCTTAAAAAGTGTGTGTACAGTCGTTGTGTAACTAAAACTGTTCTGTAAACTGTAAACAAGTACTTCACAAAGGAATGAGGAAAATGTTCAGGGTGTCGCTAGCATAGCTAAACTGGTTTGCTACCTTCAAGACTGGGGCCATCTTGTTGCTTGTTGATAGCCACGTTTCGTTGAAAAAGAAATGAAACAGTCTCATTGGGCAAATAATTACACGACAAATGGGCATGCAATCAGTGGGGGTTTGCTTGATCATTACTTACCCATTCCAGGTCTGAATATTTATTTTCTAAACTTCATTTAGTTTCGCCCAGTTTCGCGCTGCAAACGAAGCTCTTCTTTTGGGAAGTCCAATGTTGCTTTTGACTGCCTTTTACTACTGTGTCGCCACCTTTTGGTAAGGAGTGCAACGAGACGGAAGGGCAGTTGGGGGCAGATGTTCACTTTTGTCTGTGCAAAATTAACTTAGAGGCTGATTCGTTCTGCCAAAGAACTACAGAAAGTGTATGCTTAGCTTTCTTCTTGTCATTAAAGCGTGCTGTTAGGGGCATACAGAACATGCTTGTCACATAATTCCTTTTGAGGGATCCGAGGTTCTTTATGGATGAGCCATGTGATGGGCAACTGTTTAGGTGATCCCTCTGTTTTGGCTCAAGATGGACCTGCTCATTATCTTAATATTATGCCATTCGGTTTCTTTCACTCTGAGTCCGTAATGGCCATTGTACCAATTCACTTCATACTCTGGATAATACTTGAATGCTTTTGATCAGGGCCTGTTCAGACTAAACTGTTCTGAAATGAATCGTTTGATATTCACATAATTTATTTCCTTTTCCACACCACTTCACTGAAATTCAGAACGGTTTCAGTTTTTCTGTAGTCTTCTGTGTATATTCTTTAGTTTACCCAACATAGTTTTGTAGTTGTCTATTGGAAGTAGTAAGCTTAATTAAAAATTAAAGGGTAAATTCCACCACTCCTTTCATGAATGTTAACTACTACATGTAGTATATTACCACCACTGACTGGCTTATAGAAAACGACAAAACCCTCCTCTTTAGTACATCTGTGTGTATACCAAAATGTACATTCCTATTCATTAGTGGTGCTTAGGATGGTACACAGCGAAGTTAAGTACTGGCTTCTGGTCTTCCATCTCTCTCTCTCTCACACACACTCACAAACATTTGAACACTTGAACACTTTAAACATAAAACACCACTTGAATGTCTGAACTAGAGAATCTTTATTAAATAACCAGGAGTGATTTTTCAAAGTCGGTTGCACTACTCATAACCAAAAGAGAAGACAAGCCATCCATCCATTTTGTGAGTTCGAATAACAGACTAATGTATCTCCCGAAGAGCAAAGCTGCACAGACTGCCCTGCTTCCCTCCTTCTCACTTTCTTTTGCAAACAAACACACAGATTTTTCCTCCACAAAGACAGGACAGAATGGCCTGGCAACCAGCATGAAAAAAAGCTTCAATAACTATCTACAGAGTGGGCAGATGGCAACTGGGAGCAGGAAGTAGTGATGAAATGAGCTCTTACACAAAGGGTCAAAGGTTGACAGAGTGGGTGAATTCAATTCAGTCCATTAGCCACTGATGCTAGTGCTAGTCTATACTGAAAGCTGTAACAAAAACAAAACAAAACATTTTATTTTTTCATAAACAAAATGAAGTCCAGGACGAGGTTTAAGGCTTCACCAGAAAACCAACCAGAAGGAAGGTTAGTGGCTAAATACTTGAATTGAGTTCTCTCCCCCCCCCCCCCCTCTTTAAGTGTGTTTCCATCAAAAGTGCAAAATAAATAGCATTCAGTAACGAGCAACTGTAACCTCTCTTCTGATGTGAGATTGCAGTTCCTCAGGTGACCAAAATTGAACGTGAATGGGCATCAGAACTCAACTCTCTAGAACAACCTCAGCAATCAAACAAAGCAGATGCCAGAAGGAATGGAGAAGGATCACAAGTTCTTGCCAACAATGAAAGTTAGTCCACGAAGAGCTAAATGACTATACTGAGGCCTAGAGTTAAGTACACCTTTTTTTTTATTTTTTATTATTATTATTATTTTTTCTTTTTAAACTGAGATATATCTCACAGTACTAAACCATTAGGCTTTGAAGGACCTGACAACACCAGGTCCCAGGGCATGGGTCAGGTGTAGTTGCTTCTTCTAGGGTGGCATGTGGGTAGTCAGTGAAGGGGACACTAATTGTTTGGGGCATGTGGGTAGTCAGTGAAGGGGGCACTAATTGTTTGGGGTAATGTACTGTATGTTCTGGCATATGGCAAGAGCTTTGGTAAGGGGGGTAAACAGCACACACACACACACTCAGCGTTCACCTCCTTTACACACATAGTACACACTCACACACACAAACACATACAAACCAGAGGTACCAATGCTGGCATCAGAAAGTAAAAACCCTGCCACATATTTTGTCCAACTGGTTTCTGAATTAGCCGATCCCAAATAGCACCCAAATCAGATAAGTGACATGTTAGGTGCAGACACAGAAGGATTTTTACTTCCTGAAGCCATGATCTCCACCTTTTGGTACTCACACACACACACACATCACCATTCACCCATACCCACTGTCATTCTCTTCACCCACAAACATACACTTCACCCACACACATACACTCCATCCGTTACATATGCACATGCACTCTCTCACCAAAGTAACACGACAGGTGGATTATGGCAGATGGAAAACGGTCCTTTAAATATTTCACCTCTAATATGACCACAATGCAAATGCACGTTCTTTTTTTTTCTTTAATATGTTGCAGGAACATCAAACTAGAGCTTCCTGTGTATGGAACTGCAGTCTGAAACAGTCTCAGCGCTGTTGGCTTTCAGAGGGTCCATCGCTGCTTGGGGGCAGGGAACAGGAAGCTGCAAGGGGGGTGGAAGGTGTGTCTCCAGACTCGTAGTCCCTCAGCAGACACAGAGCCACGTGGTGGCACGGTGAGAACAGAGCAAAGATGGCTGCCCTCCACAGCCCTCCCCTACTAGAATTCCCCCAAGGTTGAGTTCTGGTTTACACACAGGGTCAGTATGCGCCAGTGCTGGCAGCAGGTTCATGTGTTCATTCATGTGTGTGTGTGCGTGTGTGTGTATGTATTCACGGGTGTGTGTGTTTGTGTGTGTGTGTGTGTGTGTGTGTGTGTATATGTGTGATCTGTTGTGTAGCAGAGGTCAGGAGTGGGGAGGTGGCATGGGTCAAATCATGTTTGTGGGATGGGGTAAGGTTGTGTGTGTGTGTGTGTGTGTGTGAGCATGTGTGTGTGTTGGGGAGAGGGTGCCTGTTCTGCTCTCAGGCCGAGTTGAAGTTCCCCACGTCTTTGCCAAAGTTGTAGTAGTCCAGCTCCTGGATGGCCACCTCAGACAGCTTGGTGAGGTTGGGCGCATCGTTGTTCTCCATATTTTCAGGAGGAGCAAAGTCAAAGTTCTCCTCCTCGTAGTCCTCTTGTGGCTCGAGCTCTGGTGGGGCGTCTGTGTAAACACAAACATGAAAATAAACATAAACATAACGAGGCATGAACATTCTACGTCAACACACACGTTGTGTGTACTTTACATTACACATTATTGCAAGGTACTTGTATCAAGATTTCAGACTTCCCCATCCACTTTTTTATCATCTTTTATGAAATGTAATAAACAGCTTTGGTAGTGGTAGCGCTTGGTAGTGTAATGACTGTAAATGTTTGTGTGGTCAGATTGTATTTTCCTTCTTTGTTTACCCTCCAAAACATTTAATAAGAGGCCGATCACAAAAAAGGTTTTAGACTTCAGAGCCTACCTAATAAAGAAATTGTGATGTGAATAACTGTAATGTACATCGTAAATGTAAACATGGGTGGTGGTGAGAGGGGGGTAGTGCTGGTCAGGGATCAGGGCCTTCACAATAAACATGACTTTGATCCCAGGGTGTGGCATGTGGGAGAAGTTGGTGGAAGATATTCTGGATAAGAGCAACTGCTAAATAAAATGCTATCTAATGTAATGCATTTTTGTCAAGCCTCTGGAAGCTTTAATTGTCAGATACACTGACCATCACACATTGCTGAACAGAAGTGTGGGGACCAGGTGTAAAGCCTGCCACAGCATGCTTGACCTGAACGTAACGGGAAACACTTCACTGAATACTCCTTGCAGTTTCTCATGTATGAGTATGGGCAAGCATGTGCATGTGAGCTGGCATACTGCATCTCACACGAGCGTGGGTGTGTGTGTGTGAGAGAGACAGATGATGTGCCTTAAAGGTCTCATTGCATAGTTTTTTCATTAATTTTGCGGTGGTCTCCAGTATTATTGAATGCCCTGTGAGCCGGTTACGGTGACAAAAATGCTTAGTGCTCCTGTTACAGGCTGTTCGAGTTTGGTGGAGGAGATGGAGCGGGGAGAATGACAGGTTCTCAGCTATGCTAGTGACAGGCTACAATTATTCAAAGCCCATTCGGTTATAGCACACCAAATAGATTTAAACATTCTAAACAAACACACCTACTTACCTATATTTTGGTAGGTGAATGTGTGCTGCATGAGACACCTCTGGTAATTACAACTATGGCATGGCTCTTTAATAATTAACAAACTTTGTGATTTTGTTTGCCTTTTTCTTATTTGCTCGTTTTTCTGGCTATTCTTTCACTAATAGAGGCAATCAGGGTAGAAGAACATTTTCATGTGCAGCATGCATATGCAGCTCGGAGTAACCTATCGCATTTCAAAAAGAGCAAGTACTAATCGGTTTCTCGCAGAATGATACCTTTAAATGTGGTGTGTGTGTGTGTGTGTGTGTGTGTATGAGAGAGACACACACACAGATGATGTGCCTTAACTGTGTTAAGTGTGTGTGTAACAGAGACAGACTGTATGCCTTAAATGTGGGGTGTGTGTGTGTGCTGGCAGAGGGTTGGCAGCTCACCGTGCCCATCTGGAGAGACGTCCATGCCGTGTTTGACCTTCATGTGGCGGCTAAGGTTGCCCTTGAGGTTGAACTTGCTGGAGCAGTAAGGGCACTTGAAGGGCTTACTGCCTGCGTGCAGATGCATGTGGCCCAGCAGGTTGTACATTCGGTTGAAGGACTTCCCACACACCTACGAAAGCACAGCACAGACTCAATAAAAGAGGGATAGAGCACGTGGTGTGTGTGTGTGTCTGTCTTGTTTTTGTGCGTGTCTGTATGACAGATCCTCTTGCTAGATGTGTGTGTATATATGCATGTGTGTGAGAGAGTAAGTAAAAGAGATGTGTGTTAGTGCAGCACAGTCTTTCTTTATAGGTATATTTAGAGTGTGTATGGTGTTTGTCTGAATGGCCAAGGGCTTTGTGTTTGGCCACATGCTAAGATCAGTGCAAAGGTATGTGCAGAAAGGTGCTCTACTCTGTGTAAGTAAACACTGTGCGAACTATATGTGTGTGTGTGTGTGTGTGTGTGTGTGTGGTAAGCCTTGTAGACCTGCAGGCTTGTGTCAGCTTGTGTGTAGGACTACAGATGAAAACTAGCCTCAGACTATATCTGGTGCGATGTATCAAATGTTTTACATTTATGTTTTAATTGCACACACTGTCCCGACTACATACACTTTAACAGAATCTGAATGAGTGTGAGTGTGTGTGTGTGTGTGTGTATGCCGTAGTACCTACCTTGCACTTGAAGGGCTTGACGGGAAGATGCACGATCATGTGGGTCTTGAGCGTCTGCTTCTGGACGAAGGACTTGAAGCAGACGTGGCACTGGAAGGGGCGCACGCTGCCATGGATCAGCATGTGGCGCTTCAGGTTGGCCGACAGCGTGAACTCGCGAGCGCACACGTCGCACTTGAAGCCCTTACGGCCCTGGAGGAGCAGGAGCGGGTGCGGGAGGGGGAGGGAAAAGGGATGATACACATAACATAAATATGCATGATATACATACACCATATACATAAAATGTAAGAATGTAAGAATAATAAAGAACACACTTTTATTTTTATCTGCTCTGTTGTGTAGTCACACTGAATTCTGATTTTAAACTGATCTGCTTGCCTTCTTGTAGTGTGTTCTGAAACCATGGCTATGGTGATAGTGCACTTAAAGGTACTGTAGGGTAGGAGATGATTTCCTATAGCACCTTTTAATGTATGTTGCTTTAAATCCCCTTCACACTCTGATGGCAACCAATGAATTAAATGCTCTTACACAAAAATAAAACATGTCAGTCACCTGTGGGATAAACAGGACTGAAAACACACTATCCAATCATTTTAAGTGTCTCGTTCGAAATGATTGAATGGTGATTTGTCAAACTCAGCTGCTGTTTGTCCCTCCCCCGTGCATGAATCTGGAGGCGTGACTTCAGGGGGAAGGCTGAAGGAAGGGTTTTGGACTTTTGAAATGTGTACTTTCAAAATGTAGTTTGCTCAAACTGTTTTTCCAGGATCTCCTACCCTACCTTTAAATAAAACTGAAATTGAATTGAAAATACATGACGTAAAAAACTAGGTTTATCCGGTTGAGACAAGGTACATTTGCACAATGATCAACATCACAACACTGACGTGTTGAGTATAGCCTACATTGTTGATGAACACAGCTTAATTGCAGTATATGTAACCTTACCGTAAGCATGAGCTTCCACAAGCCCTGCTGCACTAAATATGCCCTTCAATTGCACTGGCTGCAGAAATGAACTCATTCATTATTTGTCAACTGCTACATTTATTGCCAAGTTCATTTTTGGTTGAGTATATTAAAACTGCTTTAATCCTAGTTTCTTACTCCTCCATGACAGCATAATGGGGTTAACAAGCAGCACACTGAAACTCCCTGAAAAACATTTCTAGACGGGGATAATCAATTATTCCATAAAAATCATAGAAAGATTAATGGTCAACCGAAATAATAATTTATTACAGCCCTAATACACAGTCCACTTTGAAATTCTTAAATTAAATCAAATGCTCTACAGCATCTGTAGTAAAGCGTAAAAGTATGGCTGTTTCAGCCATTCAGGATTTAAGCTTTTCATTCAGTGCTGTGTAATGGACATTATGTGACTGCCTAAGTGTAGTGTTAACTTTGTACACACAGACAGACATGAAAGAACGGGGAGAAATGTGTCAGGATATGCTCATTTGACTCACACGGACACTGGTAAGTGTGTTTGGGTGTGTGAGTGGCAAAGCTTACTTAATTACGTATACGTAATACGTACATAATTACAATATGTATGTATGCACATGCAGACCCTTCTGTGCCTGCACGAATATGAACACTATGCTCATGGACTATGTTCAGTTCATTAGTGGCCAATGTTTTTAATATTTTATATTTAATATTTAATATTTTTCAGCTCTCTTTTTTACTAGGGCAGCCGTGGCCTAGTGGTTAGGGAGTTAGACTTTCAATCGGAAGTTTGCCAGTTCGAATCCCGCCCTACCCATGGTTGAGATGCCCTTGAGCAAGGCATCTAACCCCACACTGCGGCAGGGACTGTAACTGAAACCCTGTAAATATCTGTAAGTCGCTCTGGATAAGAGCGTCAGCTAAGTGTAATGTAGTAATAATAATAATGTAATACTAGGGCATATGCACACACATAAAAATACTATTAGTTGCAATTCAGACCAAGGCAGTCATGGTCATGTGTGCTTTATGTGGTTTTCTAAACATGACCACCAGGGGGAGCAGAGGGCTTTCGTTCTCAATATCGTGCCACACCGACTACAACCAATTTCTACTTCAAAAACTGTAACATACAGAGCCTAACCTATACTGGGGACACCACACACAATGCGCAAGCCTTGCATTAACACCTCTGCCAATACACATGCTTGGTGTTATTGTGGACATGATACCACAGATACAAAATAAGCAAGGCAAACACACCAAGGGAGATGCATACTGCAAGTCAAGAAGCCTGTGTGTGTCTGGCTTAAGCCCTCACACAGTTGTGAGTTTTGGGTGGTTTATGACCAGACTGTGTTGTAAAAGACTAACTGAATGCACATATTTGTTTTTGTGTCAGTATCCTGACTGTTACCAGCATCGATACACCAACTATGTATAAAGTGTGCATCTGTATGTGTATGTTAAACATGACCTAACCACAGAAACATGTCAAAACACTGTGAGTTAGAATTTGTTTATGGACTATGGAAAATCCCAACCGGTTTAATGACACTAAATCAAACTACTATTTTTCCCTGAATAACATTAGAAATCAGAATGATTTTTAACTAGACAACTGACAAAAAGTAAAATCAACTGAATTCATGCTCGCTGTGCATGTCTGGGATTTGCCATCATCAAATCGGCCGATTTTAAACTATGGTCCTGTGTAGCTGGCTGACACCTCACAGCGAGTCCTCTATGTGAAGTGATTTCAGATCTCTACAATGAAAAAGTAAGTTTGATGTAATCAGTCCTGACCGTTTATGACTGACCTACTTTTTAAACATTTTAAGTCAACGACCCAATATTACCAACAGAATGGAAGCCATTTGTCTGTATCCTCAACAGAAAAGGAGAGTTAACTAATAAAGAGATGTCCAAACAGATGTTTTTTTTATTTCAGTTTACACCCTGCTTAATCCTTACCCTTCATCTACCTGTACACCCCACACTGGTGCCTTCACCTTTAGATTCCCAAGCTGCATCTTGATGCAGTTTGTGTAACCTGTGCTTCGTTCACCTTACGGTTCAGTCCTGCCTCAAACCCGCCACTCTGCACCATCAATGATTGGGAGACAGACACTCTACCAAACGAGCCAAAAGAGGAGCTATTTAGCCAAGTCAGTAGCGTGCATATGCCCATCAGGTGTTGGGAGGGAGGTTTACTAATGTGCTTTTCACATTTGCCCTGCCCATGCACTTGAACTGACAGAGCTGTTTGTTTTTACATGATCTGTATATTAATCTGTATGCTATCTGGCTGTAAAGAGTCTACGGTGTTTACTTGTGCTGGGTTGTGTTTATTCTATATTATCTGTGTGGTACTTAGTTTGGAGCCCCCAGTGGCTACAGCCAAACATATCAAAGCCGATTCTCACACCTAGTGACAAGGTTGGACTGTCATAAAAATGGGTTGTCAATTGATCAATTTCAAGTGTCAAGTGGTCAATTTTTGCCTATTTAAAAGACAATCTGGCCACAAATACAATACTATTTGTTCACTGTGCCAAGTAAGCACAACTGAGTGACTGCATGCATCTGCCTGTGTAGTGGGCTGTTTACTGTACTCTGATCTGATGAAGATTATGGAACACTGGGTGGGTGTATAGATGAACATCTGGTGGGGTTGTATGATTTAAAGAACATTTTTGAAATAAGGTTATACCCCCTGCAGATACTACAATTACTACCAGATTTGAAATATAAATGCAGATTTTTTTTAAGTGCAAGTTTGAATGAAGTTTTAAATATTTATATAGAATTCAATATGTCAATATTTCACTTTAAGTTGGACTAGCCTGCTTCTGACTGGGGAGCACACCAGGAGCAGGAGTGTAGAAGTCCCAGATACGACGAGATTAACCACAGGAACAGAACTGTGATCCGCTTGGTTAACTGCAGCCTTCGCGATTAGGTAACTGCGTAAATTGAAATTAGGATTTCCATTAAAATCCATTTGATTGTGCAGCCCTATAATATCTGAGCATAACAATTTGCCTACAGGTTGTGATATGGAAAGTTACAGTACAAGCTGACTGCAGCTAATTAAATGTCTCCAGAGGTCTGAGGTTTCGCAGAAAGACGTTTCTGGACAGGTGTTGATTGAGGCCCTTTTTAGGGTGCATTATTAGCACGAGTCACATCTTACCATGGCGAAGAGGAGACACGAATCACAATCTTCCCACTAAAGCAGTTTAAAATATTCTATTATTTGCAGAACAAAGTCCACAGGAAATGTGCTGGCTTCTCAGCATGTGCCTATAAGGCCCTGGTATTTCATACTTAGTTATGGTACCATCGCTTATCAAGCCACTAACGCACTTATTTACACTCATACCCAGTGTGCAATTCCTGCATGGATGTATGTGTATGGCCTAATTGATGCCTGGCATGGAGGATATATCCTGCTTGCAGTGATGGGCAGCCTGACTACAGCTACAATCCAGTGTTCCAGCCTTTTGATAAATCAGCTGATTCCAAGTCACTACATTCTAACTTTTCAATCCAGACTGCCCGTCACTGCCTGCTTGTGTGTAAATGCATGTAGCTGTAACTCTTGTGTGTTTTTTTCCTGCTTCCGCTCCTTTACTCTGTTATGGCAACTGTACATGTGTGTGTGAGTCACTATGTGTGTGTATCCTGTGTATGTGTAATCTGTGTGTGTGTACATGTAAACTGTGTGTGTGTGTTTGTGCGTGTGTTTGTACATGTAATCTCTGTGTGTGTACTCCATGTATGTAAACTGTGTGTATGTGTGTTTGTATATGTAATCTGTGTGTGTGTGTACCCTGTCTATGTAATCTGTGTGTGTGTGTGTGTGTGTGTGTGTGTGTGTGTGTGTGTGTGTGTGTGTGAGTGTGTGAGAGAGAGAGAGAGAGAGAGAGAGAGAGAGAGAGAGAGAAACACATTTGACTGCGTCTTTCTCCTGTGGCGTCCCCACCTTGACTCTGGGCGTGCTGGGCGTGCTGCCCTTGTGTGTGAAGGCGTGCTGGCGCAGCAGGTAGAGCTGCTGGAACTGCAGGCCGCACTGGGAGCAGGCGTAGGAGCGGCCAGGCTGGTGCTTGAGCATGTGGCTCTGTAGCTGGCTGCGGTAGGGGAAGGACTTGTGGCACTGGCCGCACTGGAAGGCGTGGGGCCCCTGGTGGCTGGCCTGGTGGCGCTTCAGGTGGGCGTAGGTGGGGAACTCCATGCCGCACTGCGAGCAGACGTGGCAGCGGCCGCGCTCGTGCTTGGCCTCGTGGGCGCGCAGCTCGCTGGGGTAGGCGAAGCCGCGGCGGCAGAAGCGGCAGCTGTAGGGCTTCACGTCGCTGTGCTGCAGCATGTGCCGCTTGAGGTGGCTGGTCTGCGTGAAGGCCTTCTTGCAGACAGTGCACTTGTGCGGCCGTGTGCCCTGGTGCGTCAGCAGGTGGGTCTGCAGGTGGCTGGGCTGCTTGAAGAGCTTGCCGCAGTGCGGGCAGGCGTGCGGCTTGATGCCGTTGTGGCCCAGGATGTGCGTCACCAGGTTGTACTTGGAGGTGTAGGACTTGTCGCACATGCGGCACTTCCAGCGGCGCAGGCCCTCGCCCACGTCCACGCAGTACGACTCGTTGATCTGGATGTTGATGTCCAGGCGGTCGATGCGCCGGCCCGAGTGGTGGTGGTGGTGGTGGTGGTGATGGTGGTGATGGGCGGCCGCTCCACTACCTCCTCCTGCTCCTCCTGCTCCACCTCCCGACCCGCCACCTCCTGCTCCTCCCCCTCCTCCTCCGCCCTCGCCGGGGTCGTTCCAGAACATTCCCTGGCTGTTCTCCTCAAACTCCCCGCCGGGGCCGCCCATCTCTCCGGACTCGTAGCCCACCTCGCCGTGCTGGAAGTAGCCGCTCATCTCCTCCTCTCCTCCTCCTCCTCCGCCGGGGCGGTTGCGCCCATTCTCCTCTCCTCCCCGCTCGTCACTATTGTCCCCCGCGCCTCCTGCTGCTCCCGCGCCTCCTCCCGCTCCTCTCTTCCCCGGCGGGGGACCGTGGCCGCCGCGGTCCCGCGAGGAGGTGTGCGGCTGGGGGTGCGGGTGGCCGTGGGGAGGTGCGTGGGGGTGCGGGTGGTGGCCGTGCGGGTGGGCGTGGTGGTCGCCCTGCGGCGTGGGGGTGTGTGAGCTCTTGGCCTCGCGCAGGCAGTCGGGGCACCCAGAGGGGTGCGGCGGAGGGGGCGGCAGGGGGTCTTTGTGCGCCAGCCGGTACCCTCCCGCTGGGTCGCCCATGGGCATGCCGCTCATCATGTGGCCACAGGGAGGCAGCCCGGATCCGGAGGATGACCCTTCGCCTTTGACTCCTGTGCCGGACACGGAGGGGTCGGGGTGGCCCGTCGGGGGTTTGGGGCCGTCGTGGGGGGGTCCGTGCCACCTGCGGTCTCCGCAGTCGGGGTGGGGGGGCATGTGTCCGTCCTCCACCAGGCCGTTCTGGCCCAGGTAGTCTCCGTTGGCCCCGATGAGCTGGTCGGCATACTCGTAGTCCATCCTCTCGCCGGGGGGTGCGGGGGACTCTTTGGGGTCGCCCGTGTAGAATCCGTTGGGGGCGATGGTGGCTCCGAAAACCTCGTTCTGCGAGATGAGGCCCAGCACGGCCGCCTGCGCCAGCGACAGCACCACCACTGGCTCCGTCTGAGTGCCCACCTCCGCGCGCCCACGCATGACCTCAGACGGGCATTGGACTGCCCGCTGTGTCTTCTCCTCCTGCAGGGGGCGCAATAGGGAACACACACACGTAAGGCAGAGAAAAACACACACTCAAGAAATATACTCAACGGGAACACATACACACACCTGCCTTAGGATGACACGTGAACCCCCCACACACACATAACTCCACACACTCAAGAACAAAGGATACACACACCCACTTATACACACACCTGACAAATACATACATGTGCCTCAGGGCAGTAAGACAGACCAGAAGTCAGTCAGTTAGAGAAACAAAAGAAAGACACAGAGTGAAAATGTGGGTTTGTGAGAGGTAGAAACAGTCTGTGTAAAGAAATAATTACAAAGCAATGTGATTTATAGGCACTTACACTTTTAATATCATAAACGCAGCTGTGTATCATTTCAGCCTATAGTTACTCCACCCCAAAAAACAAGTGAGTGGCATGAGTCCCCAGTCAAAATTGTTTCCACTAACCAACCAGTCTGTCAGGAACCAATATGCCAGATATTTACTGGTAGGCCAATACAAAGCAGACTGGTTTGTTGAGTACCAGTAACGAACAGGGTCACATGTAGACATGCTGCTCCTCTGTGCGCTTGATTATGGTGCCTCCTGTCTCGCTCTCTGCCAAGCCCATAAATAATGAGGCGAGTAGGCTAGCTCCCAAACTGCTCTGCTTCTATACCATGTCACCTAAAACCGTGCCCGTCCCAGTACAATGACAAGGGACAACCATTTCACTAGGTGCTGCAACACATGCATACACACCAGGCAAATTGCAGACAACGAAGAACAAGCAAGAAACACAGGCTAAGGTTAAGTCTGGAAGACCGGATAAAATCAGTCAAAGACAAAAATTATAAAGTAATTATGAAGTTGCCAGTGATACTGTATTAATTAGATGATCTATTTCTGCATAGAAATGTACAAGTGGCGATCACCCATGGCAATCACCCATGTCTAAAAAGCAGCAAAAAGGTTGTAAGGGTGCCAGGATGAAGAGGGGGCAAAGAAATGTTTGTGTGTTTACACATCTGTGTGCATCGTGTGTGTGTGTGTGTGTGTGTGTGTGTGTGTGTGTGTGTGTGTGTGTGTGTGTGTGCGTGCGTATGTGCGTGAGACAGAGGGGTCAACTCTGAGCTCATAGGGCATGCAGGAGATTTGACCAGCTGCTGAGGTGATGACAGAAGTCACAGGTCACTGGTATCTGCCTTCAGACCAAAGCCAGATGAGTGTATGAGCATTTTGAGCGTGTGTTTGTGTGTGGTTGTACTGGGTGAGACTTCTAAAGCTAAATCTCTCCAGTCAGCAATCACTGGGCTCGATGAATTTCAGCCTACTAAGCATTTTGGGCAGTCAATCTCTGATGTTTACACACACTCACACCTTCAGAATCAGACTATATAACTACATCCCAAATGGACTCACCATCATTTGAGTTGCACAGCACTGACCCAAATCATTAAAGGAACAGCCTAGGAGCTGGGAGGAGTCAACTGAAGCAACAGAACTAATGATGCTCATTAGAAGAAGATCGCATAGCAACAGATTCCCATTTCGCTGATATTGTGGACCCATGTCTAGACAGGGTTTTATTTATCCGATGGGGTGGGCTTAGGAGTTGTGATTACATACTTTCAGATTGGTTAAGAATTGTATTGGCTCAACTGTAATTAGCATGACAGCTAAGATTAATTAGATTAGATTATGTATTGACCAATGGCAGAAATTACCCAAAGTATTTGGGCGGCTGCCATACTCAATTCCTTATCAGTGAAGCAAAGGGGTGAAGGTAGCAAAGCTTTCTGCACTACATTACTTCACTCAATTTAATATTTGAAAAAGGTTTGGTGTTTGGTTTGGCAAGTTAAGGGAAGAGAGACCACTGACAAACATGAATTAACCCTCTGCAGGTGTCCATGGAGTGCTCCTTCAAATTATCCTGCTCTTTGATGGATCTTACAGAATGTTTCTGAAGTTGACCATCTTCAGTTGAAGCTGTTCAACAGAAATATTAGCTACAAAAAAAATACTCATTAAAAGCAATACTTGTGGCTGGTGATGGGTCTTTTGAGGAGCCAATGGAAATGACATTCAAGGCTGATGTCCTCTTTAACCAGCCAATGCAAGCAACCGTTGAAAATCAAGTCTATGGCAGCCAGTGGAAACTAAGATGCAGGCTGATGTTCCTTTTAAGCAGCCAATGGAAATCAAGTTTGGGACTGCTGTTCCTCATAGGTAGCCAGTAAAAATATCCAACGGAAAACCAAGATGTTGCATGATGTTCTTCCTGGGCAGACAATGGAAACCAAGCTGTACAATGAATTTCCACTAAGCCATTAGTGGAAACAACCAATGGGAACCAAGCAGGTAGATGATGTTCCTTCTTGGCAACCAATGAAGACAGACGGACTAATGATGTTCCTCCCAAGGAATAGATGGAAACTAAAATGGTGATCAATGTTCTTCTCAAGCTGGCAGTGGAAACCAAATAAGTAGTTGACTGTCTTTGAAAGTGGCCATAGTGAATCGAGGATGAAAATGATGTTCTTGTACTTTTGCTAGGCCAGGTTGCTCCTGGAGTCACCTTCCATAACTCTGTCAGCACAGATGACCCAGCACAACCAAAACAAAGGCACAACCTCACCTATCTCCGACATTAAGCTCAATCAACACCTCAGGATGTAGACCAAGACCCAGACCCAAGACCAAGACCCAAGATCAGCCCCAACACTGATCCAGTCTCTGCTCGCTCTTCTCAGACAAATACACACACACATATTGTGCCCATTACATTACACACACAAATTGTATGGCTACACTCTAAACAACCCATACTATGCACAGCTTTAAGTTCACACATACACACAGCTCTATACTCCAGATGGATTCAGTCCACCTTTATTCAGAACGAAGTCAAACTACACCAGCGCCTTATGAAACTGTCTCCTGTCAACCTAAAACAAATACCCCCTCACCCGACACACACACAGAGTTGGTTCTGCTTTCATTTGTAAAACTAAGCAGTCACATGTGATACTACACTGGGAAATTCCCCTTTGACACAAATGCACACACACACACACCTGTGTGAGGAAACACTCAGTGTTATCTGTCTGACACTCTTGATGGCAGGTGTGTCAACCTTCACACATTCTAGAGGCTTTACATTTGGGCTGGCCTATATGACACCCTCCAGTCCCCTCTTCCCTTTGCAATCTCTCTCTGTCTTTCTCTCTCTCTCTCTCCTTGCTCCCTCTTTCTCCCTCTGTTCTTGCCACCCTCCCTCTCCTCTCTCCGTCTCTTTATATCTCCTCATGCAGTCTCTCTCTGTTCCTCTGTGTCCTTTTTCACTTCTGTCACTGCTGAGTGACAAGAGGCTGAGAAACAAATACACACACACACATTAGAGACAGACAGACAGGCAGACAGACAGAGAGAGAGAAAGAGCCAGAGAGAGAGAGAGAAAGAAAGAGAGCAAGAGAGCGAGAGAAAGAAAGCGAGAGAGAGAGAGAGAGAGAGAGAGAGAGAGAGAGAGAGGAAGGAAGGGAAAGACAGACAGAGTCAGACACACATACACACAGATTGAAAAAGACAGAGAGCGAGAGAGGGAGAGACAGTAAGGGAGGGGGGGAGGGAGGGAGGGAGGGCAGTGAACGAGAAAGAAAAGAAAGAGAAACAGGGAGGGGAGGGGTGACAGAGTGAGTGAGAGAGTGAACAAGGGGAACAGGGGAGGAGTGAGAGAGACAGGCAGAGAGAGAGAGAAAGAGAGAGAGAGAGGGAGGGAGAGAGAGAGCGAAAGAGAGAGAGAAAGCGAGAGAGAAAGCGAGAGAGAACAGGAAGGAGAAGAAAAAGAAAAGAACTGGGGGTGAGCCGAGAGATACAGAGAAACAGAAAGAGTGATCGAGACAGAGAGAAAAAATAGAAAGAGAGAGAGAGACAGAGAGAGAGAGAGAAGGAGAGAGATAGAGGAAGAGGGAGGGCAAGCAGAGAGAGAACAGAGAGAGACGACAGTTGAGGCAGAGAGAGAGAGAAAGAAAGAAGAGGGAGGGGGGAGAGGGAGAGAGAGAAGCAAAGAACAGGGGAGGGGGAGGGAGAGAGAGAGGGAGAGAGAAGGGGAGGAGGGAGGGGGAGAGAGAGGGAGAGAGAAGGGGAGGAGGGAGGGAGAGAGAGAGGGAGAGAGAAGGGGAGGAGGAGGGAGAGAGAGAGGGAGAGAGAAGGGGAGGAGGGAGGGGGAGAGCAAAGCAGGCAGAGAGAAAGAGAGGGAGAGAGAAAGAGAGAGAGAGGGAAAAAAAGAAAAGAAAAAAGGGAGCAAAGGAAAGAGGGAGGGAGGGGCAAAGAATGAGAGAGCAAGAGAGAGGTAGGGAGAGAGGGAGAGAGAGAGCAACAGAGAAAGAAAAAAACAAAATGAATGGCAGACAAAATGAAGGATTAAATGCAAGAGTGTAAGAGACAGAACAGGACGTAGGGAGAGAGAGAGAGAGAGAGAGAGAGAGAGAGCGAGAGAGAAATGAGTAGAGGAACAGAGAGATGACAAGGGGAGAGGAAGAAAGAGAAAGATAAATGAAGAGAGAGAAGAGAGAGAGGAGAGAGAGAAGGCAAAAGAGACAAATGGATCCAGAAAAGAGAGATAGGGATAGGACAGAGGGAGGGGGAGAGAGAGGGATAAAGAGACCAGTGGAGAGAGAGAGAGAAAGGACAGAGAGAGAAAAAGACTGAAGGAGAGAGAGGGGACAAGGTTGGAGGAAAAGACAGCAGAGAGAATAGGAAGAGAGGAAGAAGAGTGGTAGGAGGGGGAAGATAGATAAGAATTCAGAGCTGATCCAAACTGATCACCACACACACACCACAACACAAACACACAAAGCTTACGCAGTTGAGTGTGTGAACACTATAAGTACTAGTGTGTGCGCGTGTGTGTCTTTGTGAGAAGTACTGAATGAACGTGTGAGCAGGTAAATAATGACTAGATAACTGTGTGTGACACCAACACTGCCTATGTGCTGGATGGTAAATCGTTACCTGTGTGTAAGTGTCCATATGCAGGCATGTCAGACTGAGTTAGGTAGTTTACCATACTCTGCCTACTGGTGTGCTCCTGGTTGTGTGTGTGTGTTTACATGTATGTGCATAAGTGTGTGTGTGTGTGTGTATGGACGCCCTGATCTAAGGAACTCACCGCACTCCTCCTGCTATGAGGCTTCAGGTGCTTGAGGCTCCGCATCCTGCCAGTGCTACTGAGCTCCCGCCTGCTGGTGCACCTCCCTATATACCCTCCCCTGGGGGGCGGGGCCACAGGCTCCGCCCACTCACCCAAGACCAAGCTGTACTTACTTTGTCTTCTCCAAAACACAAATACAGACTGTGTGTATGTGTGTACATACCCGTGTGTGTATGTATGTTTGCGTGTGTGTGAGTGTGTGTGTATATACACGAGTGTGCTGTGTGGATATGTGTGTCTCTTTTATGCTCTCTCTCTCTCCCTCCCTCCCTCTCTCCTTTCTCTCTGTCTGCTGCACTCTGCTTTATCTCTCTCTTTCCCTCTCTCTCTCTCGCTCTCTCTCTACTGCACTTGCCCTCCCCCCTCTTTCTTTCTGCACTCTCTCTCTCTTTCTCTGCAATCGCTCTCCCTCACCCTCCCTCCCTGCACTTGCTCACTCACTCACTCACCCACCCTCCCTCCCTCTCCCTCTTCTCTGCCTCTCTCTCTTCTCTCTCTCTCCCTCTCTGCAATCACCCTCTTTCTCTCTCTCGCCTGTGCTTGCTCTAGCTGTCTCTCCCCCTCCCTCGCCCTCTCACTCAATCCTTTCATTCTGTCTTCTCTCTCTCACACACACACACAGACACAGGCGCGCACACACACACAGATACATACACACACACATACACACACAATGACCCACACTGATACAAACACATACAAACACACACACACACACACAGACATCAGTTATGTTTTCATCTGCCTTTATCTCAGAGTTCAGATTTGAACAGACGTGATGAGGATGAAAGAGAAAGAGGAAGAGAGAGCGAGAGAGAGAAAGAGAGAGAGAGAGAAAGAGAGATGGAAAGAGATGCAGACAGAAAGATTGCAAAAGAGGGAGGGAAATGGTGGGGGGAGGGGAGGCAGAGAAAAAGACAGAGGATGACAGGACACTGGGGAGAGAGAGAGGGGGGGAGGAAGGGAAAGAGGGAGAGAGAGAGGGGGGAGGAAGGGAAAGAGGAAGAGAGAAAGACAGAAAGAAAGAGTGAGAGGGGGAAGAAAGAGCACGAGAGAGGGAATGAAAGAGGGAGAATGAAAGAGAAGGTGACTGATATGGGGAAACAAACGAAAGAGAAGGAGAGATGGAAAAGAACAAAGGATGAATACAAAAAAGTGGAGGAAGAGAACGAATGAGAGAAGAGAGATGCGAGAATGCAGTAAACGAAAATCAAAGAGAAATGGAGTGATGTGGAAAGATAGATGGAGGACAGGTAAAATGAAAAAGAAGAAGAATGGGGCTCCAAGAATATGCTTCGGTTTTTCTCCCATACAGACACACGCTTACACCATCTCAAATTCCCATACCTACACACATGGACACACATGGATATTAAGACTCTGTGGCTTTCATCACAAGCCTGCTCTGCACCAAAATAAAGGCAGGATAGAAGATACTCATTTCAGAACATCTTTCTATACAGGCAGACAGACAGACTGACTGACACACAGATTCTCGCTCTCCCTTACACACACACACACACACACACACACGAACATACTGTATGAATAAATGAAGAGCTTGGTCTATCCTGGTCATTTTGTAGTTGTGAAGTACCCATGAGGAGGTTGTGTCTGAAGGGTGTACAATGTCAAATAGTGGTGGGAAACTGACATGGATGAGAGGTGAAATCATCTGATATACTCCAGTGTCACAGGTTGATTTGGTTACAGGCAACGCAAGTCTGCTTCTTGTTGGCCTTTTTCAAGTCCAAAGCAATAAAAGTCTCTCTCATTGGAAAACAAAAGCTGCCTCCTTATTGGTTGATTAGGTCCAGATGAACAGCAGTCTCTTAACCAATTGGCAAGTTAAAGCTAATGCAATAACAGTGTTACTGGCCATCCTCCTGCAACCCCTAACTCCAGGGTCTCTGCCAGACTGGACACAAGGCACCAGCGATGCAGCCACCACTCCCGGTCATGACTTCGTTTCCAGCTGCACTGTGAAGAGCCCTGAGGCAGACTAGCCTTTGAGGCGTCAATGGAGTTGCATCATGAATCCCTGAAGGATACATCACCACTCCTGACTCATGGTTGTTAAGGAATACGAAACACTGATATTAAAATGACAGGTGGCTTTAGACACCAGAGCCTACCAGTGGCCTACTCTGATGGAGCAACCACATTCTGCTTAATCCTGTGAAGAAAGCAAAGCCAGCACAGCTCTGTGCAGAAGGCCTCATCTTCAAAACAGACAGATAATGGCTGCAGCAATTTAGAGAACTTACATCACAAGTGCCACTTGCATAAAGTCTATCCACTGCGCAACACTGTGACACTAGTATGAAGTGTGAACAACACCATGTCTTAGACCAATCAGCCATCAACCATTCAATGGGAGGGGTGCATTTTGATTGACTGTTGAGCTTAAACAGCTGAAAACGTTCACAAGACTGAATCGCTAAGTGTAACACTTGAGGAACAGCAGCAGAACGATAGCATTAGCATTGCTGTGATACAAATACAGTATCATGTATGATATGATGATATGTAGACCTACCTAATCATGACAGTGCAATCATGTTTTAGACTCATTCTGCAGAATGGCTGGTTCTGATGGGTACCAGCTCAGCTTCAGAACAATTATGACATCATGCCCTCAAGATGGTTTCTGTTTTATCTGATCTGCTATCTAGAGAAGTCCACTAGGCACCTCTCAGCAGATGTCAACACCTCCACGAGAAGGTCCTTTAGACTGGTTGGTGAGGTTTCTGTGGATTTATACACGTCAACAAAACGCTTATTTAGTCCATGAAAAAGAAGTTAATGGAATTTTTATTTAGCTGAAAAGCATGCTTACTTGCCACGACCTCAATGTTCAAAACTTCAGGAACCCGCTGACCCAATTAGGGCTTCAAACCGGGAACCGGCTCTGACTTAGAATGGGTTCCAATTGTTCGGTTCCATTGAAATGTAATGCCTCCAATGTTGTCCATTTTTTTCCACGATCTTTTCATTTCCCTGCACATTCTCAGCTTTTCCTTAAGTTTGCCATAATGCTACATTACGTGCTTTTGGACCATAAAAGATTTTTTTCAAGAACAATTCAGTGAATTTAGTTTTAGTTTAGTTTAGAATTTAGTTTAGTCCCCCCACCAAGGAACAGTTTTGTGTTTGTGTTCGCACTGCCATTAGGACTTTTGTGGGAAGTCATAAGTGCCGTTAGCAGGCCGACAGCTTTTATAGCCACGTCACTCAAGTGCCACATAGAACAACTAAAACACTAGCATGGAGGAAGATGCGATCATCTGAGTGATCCAGTTGTGCATGACTGCCATCTTCCGAGCAGAACGTGCGCCGTGGCATCTAATGGCTAAACCTAAAACCCAGAGAAGCACAAGAGACAGAGAAAGCAGCATTGGTTGATGCGCATTCAGTTTTAAGAAAGAAAGGACAGTAGATCACCAAAGAGAAATGAAATGACGGGCAATTTTAATTAGCTTAAAGGAATAAAGCAAATTGTGTGGCGGTAGAGGGGTTTGTAGCACTTAATTCTCTGTGGACGGTTCTTAGAACTATGTTCAAAAAACTGGTTGGTCCTAAAACGGATAATGTTACGTGTTCTACCGCCTGAGTATAAGTGCTAACGCTGCTGCTTAAACAAGTTCTACTGTGAAATCTGTTGACGACAGCAACATTCACATTCAACATCCTGCATTGGCGCACTGTCACCTTGCACCTGCAAGTGTCTATATCCTTTCAAGTCATTGTTCAGTATGTTGTAGTGAAATATGTTCATGTTCTATACAGTGTTGTATAGACATGGTTTTGGGAATTTTAATAATTTGGTGTGGAAACCCATTTCCCCCACTCAAAAACCGGCTCAGGAATTGATGAGAGAATTCATAAGGAATTACATTGAAATGCAGAATCAACAGTATTTTTTAAATAAATGATCTATGGCAGATAGGAATATCTGTGTAACAAAAGAAGAATAATACCCCTAAAAAGCCAAAAAAAATGATCAATTCATCCAGTATACAACTTGGTAAAAGTTTTCACACTGTGTACAAGTTAGTTACTCAAGAGGTTTACCCTTATTTGAAGTGCGACCACGAAAGGTCATGAAGCAATGAGTAAGTTATTTTTTTAAATACAGTAGGTGGCAGTTATGAACTAAAACACTTTTATTGAGCTCTTATCCCCCCATTGGTAAATCTAGCTGATAGCTAAAAAATATAAATACTTATTAACAGTGCATTGCATTGGTTAGCTATTACTAACACAGTTTATGATTCACCGCTGTCAGTTGTAGAATGGCTAGCATGTCATACTTGCTGACAATTTTGCTAGTCATAACCCAATACACTACACTGATAAGGTAGCATAATATTGATTTGCAAGTGATTTTGCTAGCCATTGTGCATCAGGCTAACTACATTGCATTGGTTAGCTAGAAGTACAGAATACTTATTGTTACTTGATTAACAGGATCTCCAGCATAAAAAAGGTAAAGCTTGAGCACTAGCATGTCCTTTAATCAGTTGTATTCCCTCTGAAATACCCCATTTAGTTTGTCCCGAACCCTGCTTGTATCAGAATTGAGGTAAAAAATTCAGAGGTCTAGCTTTAATTTTACATTACAAAGAAGTGATTTTGACCAACATGAACACAGTGAACATGGATATTGCAGCAGGTCTTTCTTTTGAAACAAAGGAATATTATGAATAGAATGAGTATGTGATCAAGATGCATTTACTGAGCACAGTTAAGTAGTAAGCACTAGGCAAAGCCAGCTGCGACAGAGCAGCTCTTCAATGCCAAGGTGGTGCACTTGTTTTGATTCAGTTTTAAAGAAGAAGTTCTATTGCCTACCTTTGTCATTAGTGAAAAAAATACAGCAAATATGTACGGTAGAAGAGAAAAACATGTTCATTCTTGAGCAAAGTGTCTGGTGTCTTGCTAAAGGCTGTGATGCAACTTCTCCCATGACACACGAGTGGCTCTCTTTAATCCCCCCCAAAGACCTCTCTACAATTTGGCCCGTCAGAGGTGGGCAGCAATCTGGGCTGCTTCTCATGCAGACGGCAACCGTACAACCTCTCATATTAAAGTGCCTCAGAGGGCCTGGTCAGTTGATGACTTTTGAAATGGGAGAATAGACAACACACAGGAAAAGCTATCCTCAATTCCCCATTTGCAATGTCAGACTGTAGACATTCAATATTCATTTGCAATCACAACTAAAACATAGGCACATTCTATTTGTGTGTGTTTGTGTGTGTGTGTGTGATAGAGAGTGTGTTGTGTTGTGTGTGTGGGTGTGTGTACACATTTGCACATCAGTACATTTGATCCTGCCTGCCTTGGAACAACAGAATTTCAAAAATTTTACTGACATTATTACTCCCTGCTTTTTCATGGCATACCTGTAGATTATCTAGCAGCACCCCACCAAAACCCATACGAACACCCAACGCAATACAAACAAGTTAGAGAATACAAGCAAGACCTACAACCATAACTACATGCTTAATGGGTGCTGTGACTGCACTGTGAGGACACTGTAGAAGACACCAGCAGACACATTCCTGATGGAGCATTTAAGAGGGACACTCCTGGCTTGGGTACAGGAAGATGAGAACTACTAGTAAGCCATTAGTGTTTATGGTGGTTAGGGTTCACCTCGACAAACACATTTACACTGCTGTGTGGAGCTGTAAGAAGAATCAGCCTTCTTCTTTGTACGGGGATTTTTCTCTTGTAGGTTCAGACTTAAGTTTTGACTGTTAAGTTGTTCTCTGACCAAAGGAAACAAACAAACAAAAAAAAACACACAATCCTAATTAAACAAGAGGTAATGTACTTCTCAGATTGACTGTCCCTACTTGTGGAGTGGGGATTGATTATTTTAAAAAAGGAAAAAATTATCTTCCTGGGCAAACTTTAAACTGTTCTGCACCAGGAACAGAGGTTCTGAGGTACACAGCCTAGCTTAAGCCTAGTCCTGACCTGCTGATCTCCTAAATCATGCTCTCCAAATGATTATTTCAAATATGGTCAAAAGCATAATGTTATGTCTTCAACCAAGGCCAACTGCTGAATCTGATGCTGCCAGAATCATAAGCATCAACCTCTCCCTCCACACCTGGGGGTCTGTCTGGGTGTTCTGGACCCCCTGAGAGAGACCCAGGACCTCTCTAGCGGACTCTGCTGAGGCCATGAAGAGCAGAGAGGCTACGGACACCTCAGCACATTGACACCTCTCCTGAGCTAATATGTTTCTGTATGGCAACACGATGGGGAATTACATCAATTCATGTGTAAACAGAAGTTTTAAGTTACAATTTGATCCAAACTTTGGTTTATAGATGCAGGTTTTCTTAGCATAGGGGTTGTATATGGGGGGCAAAATGGCTGAAAGTGAGGGATTCAGAGAGAGGAGAGCAAAATGGAGGGATGAGGGAGGAGAGGAAAAGCCTCTACCAGTGAGAGAGTAGAGAGAGGGAGGGAGGGAGAGAGAGAGCAAATAGTGAGAGAGGGAGAGGGGGAGGAGATTAAGAGAACAGTGGAGGGAGGGGAATGGAGCGAGATGGCGACAGAGAGAGGAAGAGAAAGAAAGAGAGAGAGGAAAAGAAAGAGGCTGAAAAACGACAGAGCACAGGACAGAGGAGAGAGAAGAGAGAAAAGAAACAGAGTAACAAAGGGGAGAGAAAAAGGAAGGACAAACAACTGAAAGGGGAAAATGAAAAGAAGTAATTGCAAAAACAAGCAAAAGAGAGGAGAGAGAGAGAGAGAGAAAGGTTGTAAATAAATTGAATAAAAAGATTGTAAACACAAATATAAACCTAAACTGTCAGAAATGCAAAGGAGATAAACTGAGAAAAAAAGAGGACAGTATGAGGGAGGGAGCAAAAATGGAAGGAGGAAAAAAGAGAGAGAGAAAATGGAGGGAGAGACTAGGAGAGAGAGAAAATGGAGGGAGAGGGAGAGAGAGAGAGCAGAAAATGGAGGGAGAGGGAGAGAGAGAGCAGAAAATGGAGGGAGAGAAAGGGAGAGAAAATGGAGGGAGAGAAAGGGAGAGAAAATGGAGGGAGAGAGAGTGAGAGAAAATGGAGGGAGAGGGAGGGAGAGGGAGGGAGGGAGTGAGGGAGAGGGAGGGGGGAGAGAGAGGGGAAAAAAAGAAAATGGAGAGAGCGCGAGTGAGAGCAATACCAAGGGCAAGAGAGGAAGAGAGAGCAAGAGAGAGAGAGAGAGAGAAAGAGTGAGAGAGGGAGAGAGAGAAAAATGGAGAGAGACAGCTGCGGGGGGAGGGGAGGGAAGGGAAATGGAGAGGGAGGCTGGGGGAGGAATGAAAAGACAGAGAGAGAGAGAGCTGAACAGAGAGAAAAAACGAGCAGAGAGACAGAGAAAGAAAGAAAAAAAGAAAGAGAGAAAGAGCATAGAGAGGGTGATAGAGAGAAACAGAAAGAAAAGGAAGAGAGGGAGGGAGAGAGGAGAAAGAGCACGAGGGAGGGAGAGAGAAAAAAAACAGAAAGCAATATGAGGAAGGGAGAGAACGACAGAGACAGAGAGAGAGGGAGAGAGAGAAAAAAGAGTGAGAGAAGCAAGGAGTGAGATGGAAACCGAGAGCGAACAGAAAAAAAGAGAAGGCAGCAGAGTAAAATTGAAAGAGGGGGAAGGGAGACAGAGAAAAGAAAAAAAGGTTGAGAGAGAGAGTGGGTGAGAGAGAAAGAAAGATATAAAGAGAGAGAGAGAAAGAGACAGACCGACAGACAGAGAGAGAGAGACAGACAGACAGCGGACAGAGAGAAAAAAGGCTAGAGTACTCAGACAGAGAGGAATAATTTTGTACTGATTAAACCTGATTCCAAATGAACTCCATCTAACTGCCTCAGATGCAATTCATGACTATTCTAAAGAATATCACTACACATTTACAATTATTCACTCTCATCTCTTTGCTGAAGTGGGTATGCGCAAAAAACATGACCCATCAGAAAACACACACACACATACATGTTGGCCGTTCACCAACATCACCTGAAAACTCCTTCCATTCACATTACAACAGCAACTGTTCTGACCTGCCCCAAGCCTCAAGGCTTCATCACTGTGTCTCAGGCCTTTTACCCAAACATGGTTGACCATGCTTCTGTCTGTATAGTAGTCTTCCACTGAAATGGGACCACTGGCTTTTAACTAGCTTGTTGTCACTTCAGTCCAGCACATCAACACATTCATCTGTCCAACCACAACCCATACTAGAGACTGGCTATTATTTATTTAACAATAGGAGTAGGGCTTATATTTCCATCTTCATTGGAGTATCAAGGTGTATGCTTTCTACTACCATTTGAGTATATTATGCCTCTTATTTGGAGAATTATTATGCCTCATATTTGGAGAAATGCCCCTTCATTTATACATTTTTGCATATATATTTCTGGATATTGGGGCCTATATTTATATAATTATTCATGTGTAGAGTTTATGCCCATACTGCCAATGAAGCATGGGGCCTGCGTTTATATTGCCATTGGTGTGGCTTTTGTATATTGCCAATGGTGTGTGGTGCTTATGTTCGTGTTACCTTCGGAGTACCACGGCTTATATTACCATTTGGAGAAGTCTCCACCACATTGTCTGACTGTTCAGTGACCTGATATTTCTGCCGAAGTTGTGTTACTTGGAAACTGACACCATTTTGTTTTTGTTCTACCACTGGGTCTTTCTGAGTACCAAGGGCCTGGTTCTAAGTTGAGCCACAGGCTACACGCTGCCTCTGATCTCAGTAAGGAGACGGACAGGACAGGGCCATAGACGCTCTGGCTGGTGCTGGCAGTGTGTGCTGTTTGTTGTGGTTCTCAGAGCCAGCTGATGCCACTGAATGTGTCAAGCCTCCCAAAGACAACTTGGCAAGTCTAAAATCGCAGCCATATAGCACCCTCCTTAAGAAGGGCCCAGGACACAGGCAAAGCGGCAGGAAATCGCACACTGCCGATGTCGATGACTCACGCGACCTCGTGGCATTGTCTCAGGAGTGTGCTAAAAGACCACGTCCATACACGTCCATTTGCTGGATAAGGCTGAGACTTTTCAGCTATTCATCCAGGCAGCTACAGTGGTAAGAACCATGGAGTCACGGACTGGATGGACAACAGACAGATGTCCAGAGGGCATATTAGGGGGCACAGATTGGAAGTATTGAAAATGTCACATACTCGCGTGCTTTGCTTTGCACTGTATGATTTACATACACACAGATCAGTGTGTACCTTCACGGTTACCAAGCTGTTAACTATGAAATACTCAATAAATTGAGACTAAAACAACAGGGTTTGAATGAAATACACTGTCAGCAATGCCTGAATTACCAGTACCCATTCAGAAACGTTACACTTGTCCTCTTTCTCTCTGTACTGTGGACCTCTGCAGATCATTCCAGCCATTTAAGTACACTCCTTGATGAGCCTCGCAGCCTTCACAGTTAGCTACCTACAGTTACCTTACCATCCACTAATAGGTGATGGTTTTTAGAGCACAAATACACCAAAAAACATCTTGCATCTAAACCAGACAAAAACACTCCTTTAAAACCATTTGTGAGGTAGGATTAAAAATAAAGCAATGGCTTGATAGGGGCCTGGGTATTCATTGTGTGGGCACATGAACAAACACCAGCTCCTCCTCTGTTACAGATTACAGAGCTTCTGCAGGAACTTGCCAGCTTCCTGAGGAACAGCTCCCAGTTCCTCCAAAACTTCCCAGCAGAACCTCTCCACGCACCGCACACCCTGCACCAAAGAACGCTCGGGTCACCATGGAGACCCCCTGACCACCACCACGCCTCCCCTCTCTCCCTCGACTCCTTCCTCTTCACTCCTGCACTCGTTTGCTTCGGTTCTCTACCTCTCGTCCTCCCCATTCCTTCCTTCCTTTTCTTATCTCTCGCACTGTGCAGCCCCTGTGGCCCTGCATTCTGGTATGTTACGGCGGCTCGCAGCACACCCTGTGCTCACTGTTCAAAAGAAACAACCAGGCCACACTGCAGCCATCAACACAACGACATGACAGTAAAACCTACACAAAAATGTCTAGAGCCACAAGGCTTTTATCATACTTGTACTTTACTTAACAAACATTTATGTAAGCTAAGTCAGCAATACCAACATGGAGCAAGCACCATGCATCTTTTTTGGTTGCAAAGACAAGTCCTGCCTATGTGGAAGTGTTTGTCCTAATGCAATCCCATACATTGTTCACAGCAAAGACATCTGACATTTCCTGCAAAAAAGGCCTAATAACTGACAACACATTGATAGTACTGATTAGATCACATAAGTGCATGTGGTCCAGGCACTGTGATGTCACAAATGATTTGACCCAGAGCCACAGAGCAGTGTAACATTACACTCTCTGAAGTTCACACTCTCCCAAAGGTTTATGGACATTGCAATCCTCCCTAACAGACAGTGCTGTAAGCCATTCTGAGCTAATCATAAAACAAGCCAACTAATAGCGGGGTTTTAATGGGAAAATGACAGAAATTGTTGATCACATAATCAAAGCATGATCGTACTTCCCAAAGATGTGTCAAAGAAAAACTTCAGATGACATAAATGGGGAATTGTTTTTTATACTGAAAACTAAAACAACGCTGTCAGCATGCTACAAAGCTGAGGTGACCATCCCTCAACTGAGCAGGAAGGTCACCAACATTCCACAGATGTCTCCAGTGTGAGGGAATGACTTGTCTGTGTGGAGTATAGCATCCCTATACTGAGGTCAAACCCGTGACCCCCACAGTAGTAGACAGATGATGTAGTCAAGTTCCTCTGTTACTCTGTGTCAGTTTGCAGTCCAATTTGCAGTCATAGCTGAACTCAGGGTAGTTTGTCTCTAACTTTCCATTCCCTCTTGACATGGGGAAAAAAACATTTTGATAGATTGTAAAAATGTTGCACAAGTTCATGAATTGAACTATTCAGGGTTACCACCTATTTTCATTGACTATTTTTTTCAGACCCTTTCCATTGTTTTCCAAAAACATTGCTCATTGACCTTTCAAAACCAGCAAGCAGGCCTACACAAAACTACACAATTCACAATGAGTTACGCCTAATTAGAGACTAAAAACTATACATCTACCTTTATCTTTTTTTAAATAAAATAAAACATTAATTGAAAAGAGAACATGACTGTTTTATTTTACTTACATACCACACAATTTAATGACTTGTCTAAAACTCACACTTACTACATTTTATGACTTTTCCATTTAAAAAATGGGACATGAAAACCTCCATGACATTGGCAACAGTGAATATTATTACATTATTATTATAACAAACATAACCCAGAATCACATGATATTAGGTATTCCATGTTCCAACAGCAGAAATTCTTTTTGACAATTTTGTGGCAAGGGCTTATATATACTTAGCATAATTGTTGATTAAGCCTAAAGGGCAGATTTAGCCTACTCCTAATGAGTAAAAATAAATGAGATCAACATATGCAAACAAAAAAATGCAAAACAACATTTGCAATTCCTAATCCAGTCATGCCTCTCATAACTTTGAACTCTTTAATCAGTTAGAGACATTATTGCAAGGATACCAGTAGAAACTGTAAGGGGGGAAAAAACTACCTGCGACAATGCAGAATACACATAAAGCTAGCGACCTATACCTTTATTTGTAATAATGCAATGTAACAGTCTTACATTACATACAGGTGGACATACTTCCTGACTCTACTATGCAGTGGTGCCTTGGAGATGGCAGTTTGCAGAATAAACACAATGGATACTGTGCTTGGTTATCTGCATGTTTAATGCATCTGAGGAACTCAACAGTTGTGCCATGAGGTGTTCTCATCCTAAATGCGCTGGTTTGTGTAACCCTGAGTCTTGAGGCCTTGAACTATTTGAAACCTGTTTATCCATTGCTACATTATGAAGATGACGACAATGGTGACCGGCTAGTCCATCAACACTCACCCTTGCGAGTACACTTAATGCTTTTCACACGCACATACACAAAACCTACATGTGACTGGTCTGATATACAATTCCTTCAGTATGGGAATTTTGAGAGTTCCAAACTAGGCAGACCATAGCTCAGTCACACAACACATCATACTGGTAGTCTGCTTCAGTGGTCCACAACTACATCCTAACAATTTTATAGTGCTATGGCATCTCTGTGCATTGCAGTCACGAAGGTGGAACATCGCATCGCTATTTATAACCAATGGCTCCTCCTCTTTGAGTTGACTGACGGGTCATCAGTGTGTGACAGCTGCCAAAAGAGAACTCTCTGATTGAATGCTGAATAGCTTCTACACAGCAGACCACAACTATCATCTAGTGGCTGACTCTAGAGCAGTACAGCCTGCTTCATATACCTCTTCATGTGTCAATGACACATAATCACTGAGGAGTACTGTGGTGGAAAACAGACTGCAACGGCCAGATGTGGCAAGTTGGAGATCCGTGGCTAGTACCAGAACTAAGAAGGTATTTGAAGTGGATCAGCATTCCTCGTTCAAGTCTAAAATCGATGGAACTGTTTAGTGGCAATGTCTGGCGGAAGAAGACCGAGATGACCGTCCAACTACTGGACAACCGTAGTGACCAAATACTGGCGAATGCGTATCCATAGTCTCAACATAAAACCGAACCTCTGACCACCTCAAGGCCAGCTAATGCCAGTAGGTGACATGACTAATGTAGTTGCTAGACAAATTGCAGGCCACATGTAAGCCCAAAGGAGAGGGTCGTGCCCCGACTCAGACCACCTACACCCCCCCCCCTTCCAGAAAGTACCCTTGTACTGTCGTTCTGTGCGGCAGCTCGAGAAAAGTGCTGATGCCCTCTCCCCCTCAACGCCCCCCGTGTGACCTCTCTCAACTCCGCACAACAAAACACTTCCTCTTGTTATTCTCACAAATGACAACACACGCCAGTGTGCTCACGGAATGGGTGTAACATTTCATGATGACTCGGGCAAAGCTCCAAGGCCTAAATCGTGTGTGAAAATAAAATGATGGCTTATTCTGCTGCTTAATATCCTGCTTGCCAGCTGAATAAAAAACAACAGCAAAAAAAAAACTTCCATTCCAACACACTTAGGTTAGGTTTTGGCAGTTTTACTGTTAAGAATAGCAAATTTGCATAGGCACATGTTCAAACATTCAGTGCATCAGGAAGACTATTTAAACAGACTACTAACATATTTTACATTTTTAAAATGTTACAGAAACATGCTACAGTAAGTACGTTCACAACAATGCGATGCAAGAGGCAATGTAAGGCTTTGGCAACACAAACACGCCTGTAACAAGCCACTCCTGTTCACAGGAAACCATACTATCTTAACTTGGAGATTGAATGCATAATTTATCGATTGCAGGGCCTTGTCCTCGCCTCGGCGTTGGGCAGCCCTCGAATGAACCAGAGGTTGGACGGAAAAATTTAGAAACCCTCCCGGGTGCTTTAGGCCCTCTACTGAGAATCTGCACAGACCAGTCAAGCAACGAGCAGTGTACCGCGTTCATCCAGCACAACATTGTAACCAAATTAGCAGTGGCAATACAAATAAAGTTTAAACAGCCTGGAAAGTTTACGACGAAACTTTGTCTCAAGCTTTCCTGCGGGAAGGCTATGAGTAGACTTCGCTTTTTCTTTGGGATAAATCGCTAATTTTAGCTACTGTTAGCCAGCTAGCTAGCTCACGGCGCTGTGGCGGAAAGCGGGTGACTGTGGCCTGCTGCATTCGTTTATGCGGCTCTTTCTCATTCTCTCCATCCCCCTCCCGACGCCATCTGTTTGTGGCATGAGAGAATGTACAAGTAAAAGACGACATTTTGGCTGTAGACACTGACCCAGTTTAGCGTAATTTAAGAAAATACAGGTGCAAATCGTCACAAAGATGTCACTTCAAAAGCGGAAATGTAAATATCAGCATCCAGTTCATAGTGCAAATTATTGTAGAAGCTCGTCATGAAGAATAACGCTGAGTTTCGTAGGGAAACACACGGGACATCCCGTCGGTCTGGGCCATTCGTCTGTTTCGTTCTCTGCCTAATCGTGTGGGAAAAGGACCGAGCAGTTGTTTAACTTACCTGTCTCCAAAAATCGGAAGTTGGCGTTGAAAACACTTTGGTGGATTTTTGTATCACAATAAACAGTTTCAATTTAGCTAGCAAGCTAGCTCTCCGCTGTGTATGGCAGGAAGGAAGAAGGGAATGAGAGAAAGAGTGACGTGAACGAATAAACAACCGAGCTCCTCCTCGCTGTCAGGGGAAAGAGGGATGTGCAGATGAGTGCACCCAAAACCCGAACTCTGCCACCGTTGTGTATAAAAGCTTATTAAATTAAACGAACAAACTTCATAGACACTTCATGCCAGTGCGCTATCGATTAATACAATATCAGACAGGCTAGACGGTAGTTTATTAAATCGTGCAGTTTGAAGCAATCGAAAAGCATCATGTTCACGTTTTGATTACTGAACATGGAGAAAGAGGTCACGCAGTGTCGTTTCTGGAGAGTCAAGCAGTAATTTAGTAGCCTACCACTTTTAATTTTTTTTATTGAGCACTGTTTGGTTATGGTTATTGAACCAGTGATGGTATCAAGTGTTCAAAGGGTGTGGGTTTTTGAACATTCTATAAAAGGAATGCGTTCTGCAAGATTCTGAAATTCCACATTTTATAGTCCCCAACATTTTATAGAACTTCCATCCTCCCAGCACTGTGCAAAGGTCTAGCCTATGCATTACATTTTTAAAAACAGAGATGCAAAAGATAGAGTCTGGAGGATACTACGGCCTTGGTCTTTTCGCAGTAGGAATGATTAGCGATCCAGCCTCACAAACTCTAAAATTACTCATTACATATTAGTGATTATTGACAGCAATGCCTATTGGCTACAGTCTACAAGGATCGTCCAAATATAAGCTGTCAGTCTGTTGACCTCATACTTACATTTTTTCAGTGACCTCCCACATTGTTTTTTATTTTATTTTATTTTTTTGTTTTAATATCTGATCTTGTTCATTCTACAAATAAGATGTCACTGTGTGTGATTATACAATTATGACCAATGCACATCCATGTCTGAGGTGTAAGAAGTAATTTCAGCTGTTTTAAGTATTCATCTCACTGTTTTACTTTGTAGCCTTAACTCAAATATTGACCTTTTAAAAATCACAGCAAGACTAAGATGCAAAAATGAACTTCTGTTGATGGTCTGTTTGAAACACACATGTGGCTTGTTGAATTTAGCCCAAACAATACACTTTGCAGTTCTTTTTCCTCGAGATGAAATG
>CM050207.1:24569407-24621907 GCA_027475355.1 Coilia nasus
AGACATGTGTGGTTAGTTGTGCATGTGTGTGTAACTGAAGCTGTAACTGTTGTAACTGATTTATTTTGCTCATAAATGAACAGTGCCCCTTTACCCTTTGAAAAGCTGGTGGGAACCCGTTGCCTAGCAACAGAAATACCAATTATGCGTTTTCTCTTCCATCGACAGAGGCGATGATGTACACACACACACACACACACACACATACATGTGCTTATTACATCAGGCTATAAAAGCAGACACTAATGCTATAGTGTGTTGTGTGATGAGGAGACACCACCCTTCTGATGTCATGCTCAGCCTGCTGTTTGTGTGTGTGTGTGTGTGTGTGTGTGTGTGTGTGTGTGTGTGTGTGTGTGTGTGTGTGTGTGTGTTAGTGTGTGTGTGTGTGTGTTACAGAGCTGTAAAGATCTAGAGAATCCTTCTGAGCTTTCTACCAAAAGGAATCTGTTTGGTTCGGTTCTCCCTCTGCCTTTAACACTCAGAATCAAACACTCTAGTACACAGCCATGTCGACACTCACAAAGTAAACACACATGGATAATTCTTGTCAGACACAGACACAGATGCCATGTGTCCATCTCTCAGACACAAACAGGCAGTCCTTTTCAGCTGTACATAATAAAAGCCTGAATCCCCCACAGAAACTGTGTGCGTGCGTGCGTGCGTGCGTGCATGCGTGTGTGCGTGCGTGCATGCGTGTGTGTGTGTGTGTGTGTGTGTGTGTATGTGTGTGCGTGTGTGTATAGAAGAGTGCGAGGGAGTGAGAAAGAGTGAGCTGAGTGTAGCTCTTTTGTTGCCATGGGCACTCTAGTGACAATTGAATAGATTATTCATCGCCATGTGAATCCAGGTTGACATTCCCCTGTCAAGGGTGACTGCAGCCATGGTGACAGATGGCACGTGTTCAGCTGTACTCCCTGCTTGTATCACTGTTGTGATGAATAGGTGGCCACAACGTTGCCATGACAACAAAGGTCATAAAGGTGAATAGATCTACGTGGTAGACATCTGAAAAATCTGAACCATTTTGATCATTGATGTCTTTCCACAAATGTCCAACGCTAGAATTAGAAAATACCATTTTTAGTTGTATAGAATTATAAACATAGCGCAAATAAGGCTACACAATAAAAATATGATTTTATGCTTGGCGGTGTGGTAACCTATTTTATTTGTATCTTTCCACAACTGATCAATGAATTATAAATAATGATTTATGATAGCATAAGACTATAAATAAACAAGACATAAAGTAAATAATAAAAAAGTAAAAGTGGTCCATGCTGACAATTATGATGTAGCCTATTGTTTTATTGATTTTTTGAAGGAATAGATGTAAAATGCTGTTGTGACACATTGCCAAATTACCTCAATTTGAAATTGGCACTTGCTTGACATAGTAGCAATTCCAATTAGCTATATCTCAGCTCCCTTGTGTTTTCTGCTATGAAAGTGGGCCATTTAATTCCTTTGAGATTTAACTGAACCACAACGACACGAGCTGCATCGACATCTTGAGGGTGCAGTCTTTGTTTTCCCTGTTTTGATTAAGATACCTGCTCGTGCTCCCGTGCGCTTTAATGCTTGCATTCTTGTGCACCGAACCGGTTGTTTGGAGTCCATTACACCGACAAAGATCATCACTGATTGTGAAAAGAAAATGCCAAAGAGGACTACAAAGATTTGAGGACTACACTGACGATCTGCTATTTGTACAAGAACTCAGCACATCAACAAAGAAATTGTCGTTTCATAATTCGGGCTACTATACCATATTAGGCCTTTGACAGCGACAGTTGATCACGGATCGCGCAAATTTTGTTGACAAGTAGGATCTTTATTTTCAACATTTAAATTGGCTGCACCCATAGACAGTAGAAGAGAAGAGTATGACCTATGTTGTCCATCGGAGCCTTCAGTGTTAGCAGCGGGGGAGTGGCTTGGGCGTGAGTCACGCTCGGGTGTTGAAGTTCAACAGATGTACCGGGAGAGAGAAGACGGTGCAGAACAACTCTAACGCATTTCCCCAGTAGATTCTCAACCAACTGGAACTGCCTGTTTTGACAAAGTAGATTACGACTAACGTAGCCTACAAAGTAGGTGAGTTGGTGGTGTTTTATATTGTCCAAATACGGTGCGTTTCAGTGCTTCGTGTTATGTACTCTTTTCCAAGTAGCCTAGTCGATGCGCATTTACCGCTCGAGGTGTTATGTCTGGATGTTATCAGACATGCTGAGTTTATTTTTAAACACAGTCTTCTTTACATGTGCACTGGCTCTCTTTGGTGTTCTGGAGCACGGTAAGGGGCGGGCGGGTGCTATAGTCCGCACTAGTTGCGCATTTATAAGCAAACTTTAGGTTAGGCGGCAGTTTGGCTGATTAAAAGAATTGTGCTTCTGCTCACAGAATTGTATATTGTTGTAGGCTACTCTACCTTTTTTGCGTCCGTCGCAGCGCCTATATTGATAAAGTTTTTTTCGCGTAATGGCAGACAAAAGGACACGAACAATCACCGTTGTTTTGCTAGAAGAGTTGAAGTGATGCGTGTTGCTAACGCGGAGGCGAGGGAGGCAGGTTTTGTTTATATCAGCTGTTATCAGAGCTGCACCCTCTTTTCAGGATGAGAGTCTACAATTTTTTATGTCAAAACTGGGGTATGAGTTGGTGTCCAGTAAATTGTGTCCTGCATAGATTATTTGTTGATTGTAAATTACAAGGTTGCCTTGTATTCCATCTCTCTTTAACTTTTTTCATAATAAGGCCGTTGCCATTATGCACATTATCAGATACAATGGGAGAAGCTAAAACATACAGAGTAGCTTACTTCAAACAGTCCAGCAGATCTCCTATAGCCTACTAGTTACCTGGTCCCCGGAGGAATTGACCAAGTATTGCAATGACCCTGTCCGCCCCTGTGTGTGTGTGTCGGCGTGTGTGTGTGTGTGTGTTTGTGTCTGTCTGTCTGTCTGTCTGCCCATATGAGGGACCAGGTTGCCATCTCTGATTGCGCTTGTTCACTTTGTACTCATGCCATGGGATCTACAAAGTTAGGAGCGAAATATTTGTTGAAGTTGTTCCTCTTCATTCAGCTGCCTTTCTCTTCTTCCTCTCTCTCTCTCTCTCTCTCTCTCTCTCTCTCTCACACACACACACACACACACACACACTCACACAGACTCACACAAACACATACACACACACACACACACACACACACACACACACACACACACACACACACACACACACACACACACACACACACACACACACACAGCAGTTTAAGAAGGCATCCTGTCCGTTTCCTCTGTGAAATTCTGAGTAATGATGGTCCCAGGGGATGCTGGTCTATTTCCAGCAGCACAGTGACGGCTCATATGGGAATCAGTGTTAAAGTTTTATCAGACTGGAGCTGGGAAGTCCTGTTGCAGTCTGATACTCTCTAACCACCTCTCCCATACACACACACATACACTCACATAAACACACACTCACATAAACACTCATGAGGAACATAGGCGCATGCAACATAGAGGCACGCATAAACAAACTGGTTGCACAAACATAGAGTTGTTCTCTCAAGCTGTAATGTCCAGTTTTATAGTATCTACACAGTACAGATACATTCAAACTGAGACAGACAGACAGACACACACAAACACACACACACACACACACACACACAAATACATAGTATACACACTGCATTCTCATGTGCATACCCAGAATCTCTTCAGACAAAACAAGTCAGATCTTTTCATGTAATCTCTCTCACTCATGCATAGAGTATGAGGCGCTACTCTTCCATCCTCTGATGTCACGATTAAACTTTAATATTCTTTCCACTCCACTTTGCAAAAACAGAATATTTCAGTTTAGCCCTACAGGTTCAACTCCAAAACACACCACCTTTTTAGCTTATGTACAGTTAGATGATTTATACCCTTCTGCGCTTTCTGTGTAACTCTGTTTGACATTTCCTACTGTAGGCCTATTTTAGTGTAGATTGGTCACACCAGCCATAAAGTTCAGAAAAAGTAAAGATCTGCACACCAGAAACCTACCATGGAATTTGTTCATTTGTTTATAACTACTGCAGTAAACAAATTCAATAGAAGCTCTCTAGTGTGTGGGTCTTTACTTTTTCTGAACTTTCACGTTGATTCTGATCCTGCACAAGATGGAAAAATGGGATGTGTGTGATATAACTTCATGTCACATCAGCTAGAAGCCTGATTATTCCAGTTAATTATGCTAAGCTAGGCTAACACTGGGGATGTCAGACTGGGAGCGAGTGCACACACAAAGCAGATTAGGGTATGTATCCTCTCATCCAGCGGTTTGGTAGACAGCAAATAAGCTAATTTCCCACAAAGATTGGTGTGCTTCTTCAAGATTGTTCTTAACACTGAATTTGAGAACTATCCCAGGTGAGGGCCCAAATGCCAGTCATATTTCGTGGCTGGTCAAGACCTCTTTGTCAGCCTTCTTATTAACAGGAAATGTAACCATTTCCTCCCAGTGACTGTAGCCTGCCCATGTCTTCCACAGAAATTATGTTTCTGACCACATTGAGTTATGACAATGTTGTTTCCAGACAGCACAATGTTGAAGACATTTGTGAGTAACTGAAAGACATCCCGGAAAGTTTATATTCTGGATAAGATCCAGTCTCTTCGTAGAGCTTAGAGTGGTGGGGGATGGCGGTACTGTGGCCAACCAACTGTAATAAAGAAGTGAATACACAGACAGAACCATTGTGGCTTTATGACACTCAAAGTATGGAGTTCTCATTTGCCTGGCTATACAGTTACTGTTCTCTCATTACTCTTTTCTCTGTACATAAAAATAGGGATACATCATGTGAATTTGTTGCATGATATAACTAGAGATGTTTTTTTTTTATTACAGATAGTATCTAAAATCATATTTAACTCATTCCTAGGGAAATTGACTTTTACAAAATAAGAGCATGTCACTGTTGTCTATGTGTGTAATTGTCTGTTGAACACAGAAGTGCAATGTTACAGTTATTGACAAGGTTTAATACTGCTACTGAATTAGCTCAACTACCAGACCAATTAATGCCAATAGGAAAATGTATAAAGTGTGTCCACGCACTTAACAAGACCGAAGTAGGCCAAAACATTGTCAATTAGAATATATTGCATCGCCATTGTGCATGATATTATACTTCTTTTATCACCCAGAATACTCAAACTCAAAGTGCAAAGCTATCAATGTCCTGCTGTTACTCAGAATAATTGTTGACTTTGTTGATGTATCAGGGCTAAAGAAATGCGCGAGTACATAACATGCAGGGCAAGCAAGGGTCATATTAAGTTTTGTCCAAATCTGGTCCTCTTCCCAGGCAGAAGGAACAAGCTGATTGATTCCGATAAACAAAACAAAAACAGATCCTCTGGTCGTGTAGTAATGGCTTAAAGTCTCAACGACTGTGTGTGCAAGCGTAGGTGTGTGTATGTTGCTGGCGTATGTGTGTGCACATATATGTGTGTGTGTGTGTGCGCGCGTGTGTGTATATGTGTGTTTGTGTGTGTACTTATTTGTACGTCAAACACTGTAACCTGAGTGACCCTTTCCATGCCTTGGCAGACTGCTTACATCAGTCAGTTGAACTCTGTTTGAACTCTGTCTATGAATGTTTGTGTAAATCTGAGTGATTAAAGCAATCTGCAGTTCATCAAACTTTACAAAACCTTTTTCTTTAGGGGATTGCTTATAAAGCATTCCAGAGTGTGTATGTGTCTGTGTGTGGAATGTGTGTGTTTGTGTGGGTGTGTGTGTGCGCGTGCGTGTGCGTTGATGTAGGAGTCAGTCACTTTCATCCATTTCTCTAAAAATGAGTGAAAGCATTTGGATGAAGATCAGTGTTAATGGTGAGCTCTAATTCAAGGGCCTTTGTTTATTTGCTCTCTTCCAGGAAGACTGTAGGCAGAGGTGCGGCATGCTGTCAGGGTGTTTACACACTTCATCAATGTCTGCCCATGCTCATGATTGTGACCACTGTAGTGGTGCAGAGGAGACATCTGCACACAGGCTGTCCTCAGGCTGGAGAATGACTACATCCTTTAAAGATGATTGAAGCCAAATTCTAAAACACACACACAGACACACACAGAGACATTCTCTCTACTTCGAAGAGAAGTTTGCCTGATGAATCCCATAAGGCTCTTGTATACAAACACTGCAAGCTAGCTGGCAGGAGTTGCCATGTCAACCATAACTGCCAGTCAGGTGGTAACCATGGCGTTACTCTTTCTGTGGGTGGTGTCTTTACTGGTGACCATTACAGTGGAAGCAAGCGATGATGATGTCATCCCACGCATCAGCTATCCCTACAGTAAGTGGTAGCATCGTTGTTGTTGTGTGTGTTTTGGGTGCTGTTAAGAGATCAAGAGGATAATAATATTTTTTTTGTTAAAAGCTTGCTTAGGTTAAATGCAGCTGTTTTCTTTAGGCTACTTTGTCAAGCATTGGAAAATTATATCAAGTATTTCTGTGTAATGGAAATGGCAGATCGTTCCCAACAAATCTAAGTTGTTTGTGTTGCAGTCACTGCCTATAAAGTTGTTGTTGTTGTTGACAGACTCGAAGGAGCGTGTTGTCAGGCAGTTCTCACCAGACGGAGTGTTCAACTATACCTCACTGCTACTCAGCCAATCACAGAGCACTCTTTATGTGGGGGCCAGAGACACACTGTTTGCCCTTGACGTCAGTGACATCACTTCACACACTCAACAAAAGATGGTATGCGTGTGCAGTTGTGTACATTTGTGTGCTGCTGGCAATTGTCCATTGGTGACACTAATTATTTTGACCACATGTCTGTTAATGTTCAGTTGTCATGGGAAACCCCTGAGAAAAAGAGGAAGGAGTGTGGCTTCAAAGGAAAAGATCTGCAAGTGAGTAGAGAGAGAGAGAGAGCTTCTAACAGTCTCCATTGTAATGACTAGCATCACAAATATACATTTGCATAGCAAGCAACCACCACAGACAAGTTCACCCTCCCATTGAATCATATTAAATAAAGCTGACAGTGCCAGGGAGTAGTGTTTAGACATTGACAACTTTATTTACTTTATTTTTCTTTTTTATTGTTTTTGTAGTGAAAGTTGCTTTTCCTCTGGCCTAGTAACATGTTGCACACAGAAAAAAATAATGACAAAGGCACAGGAACATCCCCTTGTGGTTGCTACTGGTAGCACATGCAATATTTTACAGTTAAAAAAATAATAATATTGTATCAGGATGATTTTGCTTGTTTGTTTGCAGAAAGACTGTTTCAACTACATCAAGCTTTTACTCCATCTGAATGACACACACCTGTATGTGTGTGGAACCTACGCTTTCAGCCCTACCTGCACCTATGTTGTACGTTTGAATTAGAATATCTTTCTCTCTCTCTCTCTCTCTCTCTCTGTCTATCGCCATGGTCATTGCAGCCCTCACAGCCAATGGATTTATGGACTTGGACACACACACAGACACTTGTGTATTTTTATATTTTAATAAAACTATATTATAATACATTTTTTGTAATGTGTTTATTTAGTTCAGTTGTTATTCCTTGCTAACACACTCTGTGTATGTGTGATCTTCGCGTGTGTGTGTGTGCGTGTGCGTGCGTGTGTGTGTGTGTGTGTGTGTGTGTGTCCAAATGTAGCATGCCGCTAGTTTCTCCCTGTTGAGGGATGAGAGGGGTGAGGTTCTTATGGAGGATGGGCGAAGTCGATGTCCATTCAGCCCGGAGTACAAGAATACTGCGGTCATCGCAGGTACTCATCACGCACACACACACACACACACACACACAGAGTCACATTATACTGCTATAGGACTTAGGACTAGGACCCCTTCTACTGCAATGGATTCCCACTCTTAAGGGGTGAATGTCAGGCACAACACTCAGACGTACTAGTGTGATAATTATGTTCAGATTACAGGACCTTATACACTGTCCCTTACACACTCATGAAGCATGCATCTCATACATGGAAACACATACATGTACATCAACATGTCTCTTTAAGAGATCAGAAATGGAGATTTACATATGGGCCACCTTTACATACACACACACAAACACACACTCAGGCCCACCCTTTCACTGACACACACACAGACACACGCACACACACGTGCACACAAATGAACACACACACACACTGATGTTGTGTGTTGCAGATGGGATGCTGTATACAGGGACGGTCAGTAACTTCCAGGGTAATGAGCCGACCATCTCCAAGAGCCTGGGCACTGGAGCTGCTCTCAAAACCGACAACTCCCTTAACTGGTTGGAAGGTAAATAAGCTGGTGAAAAGAGCATCACACACAAGCATTCGGGCTGGAAATTGGAGGGTTGCTGGTTCAAATCCAACTCCTCCTGACTAGGAAGAAGTGTCCTTGAGCAAGATCTTGAACTGCTTTTGAGCCTGATAATGCCTTGCATGGCGTCTTTCAGCTGTGAGTGTGAGGCAGAACCACTATATAAATGCAGTAGATTTACCATTTATAAGCCAGTGGAGAGAGCATTTACCTCTCACACTCAGCTGCTAGAGCATATAATGCCACAGTATGCCAAAACAGCTCTCAACAGGACTTCAGTTCTTCAACAGGACATAAGGCATTAGTGTTATTAGTGTTAAACTGCTTAACATGCATTCCATATCTTTCCTTAAGCGTATCTGTTTGTGTGTGTCTGCGTGTGTTTGTTATCAGACCCTGTGTTTGTGGGGTCTGCATACATGCCTGGCAGAGATGGAGATGATCAGATTTACTTCTTCTTCAGTGAAACAGGAAGAGAGTTTGATTTCTTTGACAACACCATTGTGTCCCGCATAGCACGTGTCTGCAAGGTAAAAGACACACACACTTTCTTTGTGTGTGTGTGTGTGTGTGTATGTGTGTGTGTGTGTGTGTGTAAATGCAAAGCTTGTACATTGATGCAAAAAACAAGGGAATGTATGTATGTATGTATGTATACCTGTGTATGTTTGTATATGTTTGTGTGTGTGTGCATGTGGGTTAATGTGTGTATGCATGTGTGTGTGTGTGTGTGTGTGTGTGTGTGTGTGTAGGATGATGAGGGCGGTGAGAGGGTCCTTCAGAAGAAGTGGACCACATTCCTGAAAGCCCAGCTGCAATGCTCTCTGCCTGACGACGGCTTTCCCTACAACATCATTCAGGACGTGTACATACTCCACACTCCAAGCCCAGAGCACACACTGCTCTATGCCGTCTTCACCTCTCAATGGTGGGTACTAGCGTCAGTGTTTACTCATATCTGGTAGTGTGTGTACATGATTATTTACATTTGGATGCACGCATATTCACACACTCTCTCTATCACACACACACACACACACACACACACACACAAGCCCGCCGACAGGGGAGGACAAACGAGTCTCTTGTCCTGGGCCCTGGGAAAGGGGGGTCCCAGAACTGGTCCGTCCTTACATTATGGACTATAGGGCCCATCAGATTATCTTGTCCCGGGCCCAGCCAAGACTGTTAGCAGGCCTGCACACACACACACTAATACAAAAACACACAGACACACACAAGGCCCTTTCACACTGTCAAAATTACCGGTAATTTCAGCCGAAATTAGTGGGTCGTCTGTTGCGTTCACACTGCCGACACGGGGTGCGTGTCCAAACGACACGCCAATTCGACCCACCTCGGACCCTACACTTTTTTGCAACCCGGAGCGTATGTGAACCCGAGGCGAGACGGGGCGCGGGGTGTGGTATGGTGACGTTTTACAACTGCACCACCCACCATCGGGACTTTTAAAGCAGGGGAACATCTGAGCAGAACTACAAAAACACCAACAAGAAGTTCAGAGGCGAACTGCAAACTGTTTCTCGAAATATGCTGTTTATTTCGCATAAATCATGCATAACTAACCCAACGTGAGCTCGGAATTTGTTTTTAATTTAAATGCTGTACATTACTGTTGGCTTCATCATGTGAATGTGCAATGAATAATATCCCACATTTGGTGTTGTTTGGAATGTGTTTTAATGGTAAAAGCTGAGCCAAAGTCCAAATGCATAATTTTGAATTAAAAACAAATTGCGACTTTACTTCCTGTTACCTCGGTAGTCGTAGTGTCATTTTAAACCCCAGGGTCACGGCAAACTTTTTTTAGAAACACAAAACAATGACATGACTATGGATACGGTAAGACAAATGCTATGCCAATTTATACGACATTTCATGTTAAATAAACAGCACATTTTGAGAGACAAAGCATTGTGTTGTGTGCTTTTTAACCGTGAGAGTAAAATGTTTGATGATACGGCTGCTGTTTACTAGTGTTGGAAAACATTTCCAGAGCGCATCCATCAAAACGTATGCAGAGAATACATTTGATGCCAAATTACAATAGCTATTTGTACACAATACCATCAACATATGGTAAACTATAGCTCTATCATCAAATAATTTACTCTATCCACACATTTTCTCCCACGGTCATATATCTCCATATATTGTGATAATATCCCAAAATATGTGACTGCAAATATCCTCACAAAGACCCCTTTCGCCCAGTGCATCTTCATCCTAAGTGTTGTGGACTTTTTCACCTTGGGCGAAAATGTGTGGATAGATTAAATTATTTGATGATAGCATATGTTGATGGTACCGTGTACAAATAGCTACGGTAATTCGGCATCAAATGTATTCTCTGCATATATTTGCAATCCCATGTAAGCATCCACGGGCAGTACAGTAGCATGTCATTTGCCCTTGAATGGTTGTACAAAGACCCAGCAACACCTCTCTGTGTCCCTCCATGGTTGTTTTGAAAAACGAATGAAAACTTTGCAGACAGGTGTATTTACCATTCACGTCATTGTACACGCCCAGCAATATGTGTGGCGTAATGTTACAGTGCCACTGGGCTACGCCTCCTCAACCCACCTTTTCAGGAGAGGGGTCACAAACACGCCGTGCTTTCACACTGTGGTCCCGGGTTAAATTAGTGTGTTGTACCGTGTCGCCACCCCGTGTCGTGCAGTGTGAAAGGGGCTACAGATGTGCACAAACACACGCACAGACAGACACAAACACACACACACACACACACACACACACACACACACACACACACACACACACACACACACACACAATCACACTATACTGCACTAGGACCCTAGTCACCTTCTACTGCAATAGACTCCCACCCCCAAGAGGTGAAGGTCAGGTACCTCACTCAGCTGTCCTGAGAATGATACAGTAAAATTTACTGAGTAAATGATTCAGTAAATGACAGTAGAATGATCCAGTTAATGACAGTAGGATGATCAAGAATCACAAATCAAGACATTTTATTTGTCACATGCATATTTGTACAGGTACAGTATGCAAACGTTATAGGCAGGTGTGCTGTAAACTAGGAATGCCTTCAAAAATGGAAGAGTTAATAATTTATTTTCATCAATCAACAAAATGTAGTGAATGAACAAAAGAGAAATCTAAATCAAGTCAATATTGGGTGTGACCACCCTTTGTCTTCAAAAGAGCATCAATTCTTCTTTAACTTTTCTGTGTGTATAGGCACAAAGGAGCATGGGGCCGTTCAGCTGTGTGTGTGTTCAGTATGGAGGATGTGGACAGTGTGTTTAATGGTCGTTACCGAGAACTGAACCGTGAAACACAACGCTGGACAACACACACACAGCCTGTGCCAGAACCACGCCCTGGAGCGGTAAGGGCACACACACACACACACACACACACACACACACACACACACACACACACACACACACTTTCTCTCTCTACCTCTCTCTTTCTTTGTCTTTCTCTTTCTATCTTTCTCCCTCACTCTGTCCCCCACCCCTCTCTCTCTCTCTCTCACACACACACACACACACACACACAAAACCAAATCATTCACACTCCTTTGTATAACAATATTCATAAAATACCATGAATTCCCTCTTTTTCGCTCTCTAGTGTGTGAGCGGTTCTGTTAGGGAGATGGGCTATGAGTCGTCCTTGCAGATGCCTGATAAAGTGCTGAACTTTGTGAAGGACCACTTCCTCATGGACGGAGTGATTCGGAGTGCTCCGTTATTACGGACACAGAACGTTCGGTACACACAGATGGCCGTGCAGCGGGTGCAAGGCCTGCACAAGGTCTATGATGTCATGTTCCTTGGAACAGGTCTGTGTGTGTACTGTTATAGTCAATGTTACTGGGTGCTGCAACATTCTCATTTGGGCTTTTCCAATCTTGTTTCTTGTAGTTTTAAGGACTGTGATAAGCCATTACTATTGCATTGCTTATTGTGGTCATGATAAAATCTTTACTTATCACTGCTTTTCCAGTTTTAATTTAATAACAATATATTTCCTTTGGGGTGTGAGTGTCTGTCTGTCCATCTGTCTCTCTGTCTGTCTCTCTATAAACCTCTGTTTCATGTGACTGGGCTAAGGTCACTTAAAGATAGATATAATAGTGTTAACAATTGATAATTGTTAAGGTATATTATGCAGAAACTGAGCCATGCAATTTTGCTGTGCTGTGTGATTGGCAGATGATGGGCGGCTGCATAAGGCTGTTAGTGCTGCCAACAAGATACATATCATCGAGGAGATCACACTGTTTCCAAGGCAACAGCCTATACAGCACATTGAACTGGACCCAAGCAAGGTACTCACGTAAGGCTGACTGTCTTTGTGGTATTGAAACTCATGACAAGCTTTTGCAGGGCTGGCATATCTGTATGCATCAGTGTGTGTGTTTATGTACATGCTATTTTTGACTGTTCTTTATTATGACATCTGCTAACGTTAGCGTTAGCCAGTCATATAGGTGTAGTCTAGAGTTTTTATTTAGACTTATTTAGAGATTTATTTATTTTATTTAGAGTTTTAACTTTTTTTGTCACCAATTTTGTGTTTCATCCCAATCATCATCCCGATGATACGGAATAAAACCCCAGAAGCACCTCTGCCCCCCCCGCGCCGGACCCCCAAAAATGCTGGGTAGAAATCAGTTTTCACGGATTAACTCGCCAACCATTACAATTAAAATGATTTGTACCTTGGGCTCAACAAGGTGTATAAACTCAGTCCATAAATGGTCATTTGTCATGTAGCGTCTCCAAAAGACAATTGTAAATGTAAAAATTGAAGCTTTGATTCGCCAGTCTCTTGGGTGGAGAAAATCATCATAACATTAAATTTGCTATGCAGGACTACTAGTACAACCTCTTGAAGCACATTATGTTTTGTAAACTTTGTTTCAAAGGGGGCAGTACACTTTCCCAAAAAGTATGTTTTGGCTAATAACTACAAAACGATAAGGTATAGAAACACAGTTCTTTTTTCCCCACATTCCCTGAGAAGATCCACATCAAACACATTAGGTCATCCCTTTTTGGCCACATTTGTTAGCCACATTTTACGCATTTATTTATTTATTTATTTTGTCCCAAAAAAGGACAGCAAAACTAAACTTCTCTGAGGTTCAACCAGTTGTGAAGCAATTTGATGTACATCATCTTTAGACAACTTCTCCAAGGGTGTTCACTCAATTATTAAGACATTTGGTGTATGTTATCTGCAGACCACACCTTGAAAAATGATCACATTCTCATAAATTCCTAGAAAACTTGAATTGCCAGTATTTTTAGCGAAGAAACTCATTATTGCATCAAATTGCAATAATGCCATGTAGAAGCACTACTCCAAACTCCGTAAACATATTATGTTTTCCACAGGTTGCACAGGTGGTAAAAAATTACCTTTTGCCTTACAACTACAGAATAGACATTCATGCCATAGAGGCACTATAATTCCTTTTGTGCTAAACTTTACAGCACACTGCGCTGCATCTAGTGTTTTTCTGTATGTGTAGTTTGGGAGGGTTTGAAGGGCAAGAAGTATGTATTTATATGTTGCAACATCAGCACTAATTCTGACTTTTTTGTGTGTGTGTATATGTGTGCGTGTGTGTGTGTGTGTGCGTGTATAGGGTGTGTTGTTTGTGTCCTCGTACTCTGGCGTGCTGCAGCTGAGTGTGAGTAGCTGCTCGTCTCATGCGACTTGTGGGGAGTGTGTGCTGGCCCGAGACCCCTACTGCGCCTGGGCCACAACACGCTGTACTGATGTTACACGCACAGCTCCACAGAGGTGAGCCCTCTAACACGCGCACACACACACACACGCACGCGCACACACACACACACACTCACACACACACACACACACACTACAGTCGCATTATACTACACAAGGACCCCTCTACTGCATTGTTTTCTCTTCCCCACCTTCACACACACACACAAAGACATAGACACATATTTCAGTACATACAAAAGTCTTCTAATTGTTATAAAACTATTCATGTAATTCTTAAACCTTTTGTCTGTGCCCTCTCTCCAGGCATTGGCAGCAGGACATTGAAGATGTAGACCCATCCTCACTGTGCAAGGCCCTTCCCACCCCGTGGGCTGTGAAGTCACATAGCCAAGGTGACTTACATGCGCGCACGCACACACACACGCCTTGAATGTGCGGTATGATACGGTGCATATAATAATAGTAGTAAACATAATAATAATAATAATAATAATAAATAGATATAAAATATTTTATTTAAAGTGTCTTTCATAAAGTGACCCAAAGACATGAGATGTGACGCGAGTCATAAAACAACATAAAAACAATATGTAAGGACACTAAGCACTTACACTGTGTGTATTCATGTGAGGTTCATTTTTCAGGAACATCAGGTTGTCAGGTTGTGGTCGTTCCCACCAACACCTTCCGTGTTCTTCCGTGCAAGCTTCGGTCAAACCACGCACACAGGACATGGTCATACAGCCCCAGCACGCATCACTTCCTGTTTCCCGCCCCCGAGGGCGGCCTAGTGGTGGGTGGAATGGAGGGAGCCGAGAGAGTCTATGCCTGCTGGGCAGAGGAGCGCGGCTTCCAGCAACTGGTGGCCAATTACTGCGTGAGGGCGGAGGCAAGGCTCCAGGGACCCACTCCTATTGGCCAACCGAGAGCACCACACCCATTGGAGGAGGAGACAGTGATTTTGCCTGACCGGTCTCACTCACCTTGGGGAAGTGCCCGGACTTACCGGGCAGAGCTGATTGCCGTGTGTGTGCTCCTGGGTGTGTGTGTGCTATGCTTTGGTGTGTGTGTGGTGTATGGCCGCGTGAGGGTGCCGCCCACACAGCAGCAGAAACCAAGGATTGTGGGTAAACCGACTGAGAGTTTGCCTCTGAATGGGGGCTCTATCCCGACGACCCCATCCGAACTCAAGGGCTATCAGACACTGGAGGAGAACTACAGCGCACACACTCACACTCTCTCACCCACACACCTACAACCACACACACACCCACAGGGCACACTGGTGTGTGAGACACAAACTAACGGAGACAGCTCTCCCATCTGCCCAAGGCCTCGTGTCAGATTGGGTTCAGAGATCAGAGACTCTATAGTGTAAACACACACACACACACACACACATGCATGCATGGGTGAGAAACAAACATTTTTTCACAACACTAATTCGATTCACCTCTCTCTCTCTCTGACACACACACACGCACGCACACACACACACTCTTATACACACAAACACATTCTAACACAGTCAGTGTGAAGGTGATATCCAGACACATATTAAAAAGGTTTTGGAATGATGCGACGACCTATCAGAGCAGAATATCGTCATTTACCACCGTGCATCACTTGTCTGTTCACCTGTGTGATTTTACCTCACCATTTTACTGTGAGCAAAGCACCCTGAAAAGCACACTTGCATCGTATAGCACAAGGTGAGTGTTCAGAGACTGGACACCACTGCACCTCTGTGCATTACTGTAAGGTGTTGTCCACACGCCAGCTTTTTTGATGACCAGTCTGAAGTTTCAGTGCCGTAAATATCTTCCTCAGCATTCTAGAGGCTCAAACACCATCTCTCTTCCTCTTTACAACCAGAAGTGCATCTTAAACACAAAAAGCATAAAATCTGTGATGTGATTTATGACTTCCCTCACATCAGGGTATTATCCTGTGAGACTGTTAAATATAGCACAACATTCTGTCTGTAATTATTTGCACTGGCTTCTGACAAGAACTATCTGACTCAACACTGAATGTATGTATACTAGACAAGTATTAACAAGCCGTTATTTTGAATGTGATGCTCACAGATTAAGTCTTTGGAAGTGACTTTTTATATTCTATGTTCACAGTCCCAGCAAAAGGCTGCTGTGGTGGTTTGTGTATTTTGTAACACTGTTGTCATTGTAAATTTGGGAATTTCAAAACAAACGACTAAAGGATTCTCTGTGGTGTTCAACTCATATGTGAATCTGGATTGTGGTGTGACTGTGATTACACAAAGATTCCTGCATTCATCTTCAGTCTTTGTACTGTTCTTTACTCTAAAATATGTGTGTGCTGTGTATGTGTTTGTGTGTGTGTTTGTGCTGTGTATGTGTTTGTGTGTGTGTTTGTGCTGAATCACACTTCCATTATACTGTTGCTTGTCCTTCACTGTTCGTAATTGCACTTTATTTCTTTATAATGAAAATGTTTGGAACATATTTTACTGAGTGTGTTGGAGTACTTCTGTTTAAGAAACATCATTATTATGGAATTAAAACTTGTGACATCATTGTGATAAGAATTGCAATGGTTAGACTTAATGTTACGTTGAGCTTTTGCATGTTGACATACCTTTACCAAGGATTTTTTTTTAATATATGCCCCAGTTCATAAATGGACAGACATTAACATTCTTGTAACAGTCTTGTAAGTCTGTTAAGTACTAGAAGACTGATACACATAGGCTATCTGCTTCCAGACAAAAATTCAAATGATTGTTAATTCACAGCGCATGATTCAAGGCTATTCATTTTTATTGGGATTTTACCCTAAGTGCAGTAGAAATTACATGGTGTTATTGGAACCAATGGAAATCTCATTTTACTGGAACAATTCCTTAATCATCCAGTGAATCCGTAGACAAAAAAGTTAATGTTTAGACCTGTTTTACTCCTCCGAAACAGTTGTTTGTGTTCGTGAGGTCAACCAAAAATGCTTTAAGGTCAGGGGTTTCAAACTTTGTTATGCTCCCGAGGACAGTCAATTAAACCAGAACTCTTGCACTAATGTATAGCCTACAGTAGCCTTAGGATGTTGGGGGGTAAAGCTTGAACAAAATCTCACATCTTTCAATACCGCACATTTGCGTACATAGCGTAGGCCTACTTCCTCAGGCCCTATTCAAAGTTTTTTTTCTGCCAGAGACCAACATTCATGACAACAAACCTGACTTGGGACAGAGCATTTCATTTACATTCTCCCACATTGCGCACTGCTTTGCATAATGTTTTCCTGGGCGTGTTAAAGTGAAAGCTTTGCGTGCAACTTCGCGAGAGGTGTGAAACAGGCGGCCAATTGATTATCTCGCATGCAGGCTTCAGAGGCACTCGAGAAAAACAAATGATGACAAGATGAGCAGGTGAGTCCGTGGTGAGAGCACCTGTGGGGGAATTACCAATCACAAACACTAGTTGGTTTTCTAATGCGCACTGTGTTTTAGGTGTTAAAATTTGAATTATCACGGTTTTGGCGTTAGTCGCAGACACATCATGAACACCTCACGTAGGCAATATCCATCGACGAGTGGAGTGAAAAAATATTCGTTATTTTTAAACAACATTAAAACTAAGTTCACAGCAAAGCGGTAAGGAGATTTAATGTGACTGCATGGACATACATCATGTGTAGTACAACTCTAAAGCCGCTGCAGACACTGATGCATTTTTGAGTCGGTGGATATCATAGCAGGGAAATACCAACATGTTTCCCTCTAAAAAGTAACTCCTCTGCTGTTCATTTAAAATGGCTGTAGGATTTGGGTGACAGACTCTTGATGCTGTTTACGATGTTTTTATGTCTGATCATAGGTATAACGAGATGAGATCTGGCCAGATGACTGATATGGTGTTTCTACAGCAACGGGTGTTTGTTAAACCAGAAGAAGAGGCGAGTGAACATGGTGATTGCTTTGTCTAATGGCAGTGGCTACTGGTCCGAATGTATTGGTCAGGAATATTCTCCGGAACCTTATTGGTCCATATTCTTCTGGACCAATACATGTAAAGGTATAGGTCCGGAACTTGAAATCTGAACCACACTCATTCAGGATTCCCACAGATAACCTAATCAGGACCCTAACCTTAACCCAAGATTCCGTTAACTTGAATTTCCGCACCAATAATAACAGTTCTAGGGGTACGGAAACTGCCGTACCCGGAGCCAATTCGTTGTCTACTTTTAGGAAGAAACGTCAGGCAAAACCGCATGTGTGTGTGTGTGTGTGTGTTCCACTGAATGAACGTGTGTTTCTATGTACACTTATGCTTAATAGGAGAAGCTGCAGCTGAAGACCTGCATAGCTTTGATGATGAACATGTATCAGAGGGACCTGGCAGACTCGCGTGCTGAAGTAAATGCCCTAAGACAGGTGAGCCTGGCTTCACTATACAGCTGCTTAGCCCCTACCCTATCGTTTCTTATCTCACAGCCAGAGTTTAAATTGGGCCGGAGCCTTCCGAAGCTTAGCCCGGCTTCCTCATCTTGGCAATACAGCCAGCTGGAGCTGAGGTCCCTGTGATTCAGTATGTATAGTAATACAATGAAGTGAGATATTGACCACTGTGGGTAAAGAAGGGCTCCCTCTCCTTACAAAAGTCAGTTTAACCACTGCTCGCAACCAGGGCAGAGAATCAGATCTCACTGTGAAAGTGAAAGTCAGCCCCACTGGTCATTGTGATCACAGCGCACAGTGCACAAAACGAAATTCAACCTCTGCATTTACCCATCACACACATGAACAGGGGGCAGCCGTGACAACGAGCACTGCTGGTGAGCTTTGTGTGGGGACGGTACCATGCTCAGGACACCTCAGTCATGGGGGAGGATGGAGGAGAGCGCTGCTCACCCACCTGTTGGTGTCAGGAACCTATGACCTTTAGGCTGCAAACCCAATTCCTTAACCGCTAGCCCATAACTGCCCCAGTGGAACCATATTTTTTAACACCTTCTGTTTCTGCCAGCTCCTGGCCAATGGCCATAAATAACCCTCTGTGCTTTGTTGAGGTGTTCTAAGCATGTTCTGATATGTTTCTATCTGCTCTCATTCCCTTGGTCATCTCAGGAGAATGAACACCTGAGGATTGGTCTGCTAAATGCACAGACAGAGGTCACCCTCATACAGACCCAGCTGGACAAACTCAAGCAGGAGTTTATGGCCGAGTACGTGTCTGCTTTTAAGTGTCATGTAGTCTTGGCTCTGTACTTTGATTAATTACTGGCACTTATTAGTTAATTATAATTTTTTGACTATCAACCTATATGTATGCTATTTAAATACAGGCCTACTTCGTAATGTCATGTTTTTATTTCTGTATACATTAGCTGAGTATTTGTTATAATTATTTTTTTAATAATGTTGTATGTTGCTTTGGAGAAAAGTGCCTGCTTATTACTATAACTGTAAATTTGAGTTGAGAATGATAACGTTTAACTTGGTAAACTCAGATTCAGCAGCCCTGTGTAAATGGAATCTCACAAACTTTAGCAAACCTGCCTTTAATGAAGGACATTGGACTTAGTTGCATGGCTTCTTTTTAAAGTCACACTGGCCTGATAACATGATTCTTTGGGGAGAGTGTAGAGATGAGAGAGGAAATGGCCACAACCCTGACTAAACAGTGTAACCCCATGTTCTCACTCTGGCACTGTTAACAACATCTATTTTCACATGGTCAAAACACAACACAAAACCACCCTCTCTGCTTCTTCCTCTCCCATTCTCTCAACACACCACATTTTGTCATCTTTTATATGTTCTTCTCTCTCTCTCTTTCTGTGATAGGATGGCTACCAGCTCAGCCCTGGATCAATCAGTGTTTCCACCAGAGAGTGACGTTATGGGTCTGCAGTCGAACTGTGGAATGGTACTTGTTTTTTCAAAATGTATGAGGTGTATTTTTTTGTTAAAAGAATACACCATAAAAAGAAAATGGTTACATGTAAATAAAGTTGTAAAGAAAGTCGTAAATTTTGTGTGTTCACAAAGTGATCTCTACAATTGCGACTTTTACTCTTTTGCACAGTTAATTTATATGGAAGCATAATGGCACAATACAGTAAAGATATTTGTATGTTTGAGAATGTAAATCAGGTTTATTTGTTTACGTGCAGTCAACAAGAAGTTGTGTAATCCCTGGAAGTTTGATGCCTACCCAAAGACGGATTTTGTCTGTAAAAAGGTGAGGTTGGAATGCTTTGCACGATCTAAAGTTTCTGTACGTGTGTTAGGCAAACATATTCTTACTGCATTTCCTACAATGTGTGCTCCTCATCACATTCTCTTGTGGCTCTGTGCATAACACCGCCCTAGTATTGTGTTTTCATTGCTTGCTCTCTCTCCCTCTCTCTCTCAGTGGCTTCTCAGATAGTGAATTGGAGCTGGAGCCTCTGAGCTGTGAAAATGTAGATAAGAGTGATGGGAAAGGGCCACAGGAGTCGGATCAGGACACAACTGTAAGTGCACTGTGAAGTCGGTCAGTAAGCGTAGCACTGTAAGGAGCTAATTACAAGACTCAAGTGTAAACAGATGTTTATTAACTAATGATTTGACTCTCAGCTCAAATGACTTTAATTTCTACTTTCTGGCTCTCACCTCTCTTCTTTCTGGGACTTCTCTGCCTAATGGTCACGGAAAGTGATGTGATATCAATTGCCTTACAATGACCGCAGTATGGTTGGTGCAATGGTCTCAGCATAGCACTTTGCTATGTCTGTTTCTGAAACTCAAGTGGTCAAGCAACAACAGTTTCAATAATAACACATAATCAACAAAAGTTTCCAATTCATTTTGTTTTTTTCTGGAGGGAGTTTGAGTACTGCTAAGATGTATACTGTTGTCACTGCCGGTAAAGATGTCAGCAGAATAAATGCACTTAAAAGCACATTTGCCCAGCTGCTGTTTAAAGATAACTTGTGGGGAATGTCTCCCAGGGTCTGCAGAGTACCTCAGAGAAACTTAGTGCTGAGTCTCCCCATGCCATTGTAAACCGCCAACTGGTTCCCTAATTCAGGTGTGACAGGACTCATGTGCTGGTGTACTAATGAGGTGGTTCAGTGATAAAGCTGGTTTAGGTTACAAAGAGGAAGTTGTAAACCAGTAGTAGAAGAACCCATGACTTTATTCTCTTAACTAAACCAAGTGCGTATTTTTTTTTTATTTTTTTTTCAAACAAACCGAAAAGAGTGTAAGCCATTAGTTACAAATATCATTTACAGTGTGAACATTTCCGCCTGGCCAAGATGTTAAAACAAAAGGTTTAGATCCATTTAAGAAATGTTTCTAGTGCCATATGGGACAGGGTTTATGAAATTGCTCCCATTTCATCTCATGTACGTGTTAAGCGTAAAAATGTAAAAAGTGCCCATCACATAACGTGAATGCACTGTGTATTTAGAGCTGTGTGTTTACAGTGATGTATGTGTGTATTCTGGCCAAAGGGTGGGCCATTGTGTGAACAGGGGAAAAATGGGTCCCTGTACCACTTGGTCCTGGCAGGAGACGTGGGTTCTGGGAAGTCGAGCTTCCTGCTACACCTTAGTCAACATAAGTTCAAAGATGACATGCGGTCCACTGTAGGTGAGATGCTCACATAAGGACATGCTTTCATAAGGACATGCTTTCATAAGGACATGCTTTCATAAGGACATGCTTTCATAAGGACATGCTCACATAAGGACATGCTCACATAAGGACATGCTCACATAAGGACATGCTCTCATAAGGACATGCTCACATAAGGACATGCTTTCATAAGGACATGCTCACATGTACATTTCTTGGCCATGTCCACCTACCTACCTTCTTCGGCACCATTTTGAATTTGTAAGGAAGATACTGGAAATGCATATCATCTTTGTAATGCATTGTAGATGTTTACCCAGTTTCACTATTGTTATTGTTGCCATTCTTTCACTTTTCCTCAATTTTCCTGTAGGGGTTGACTGTGAAATAAAACATATGCTGGTGGATGGAAAGAGGATGGTTTTGCAAATATGGGATACTGCAGGTCAGGAAAGGTATGCATAATAGCTGTGGCTATCTCTGTAGAGGTAGAGATGTAACTAGTAAGCCAATAATGGGGTCAACAACATTAGTTACATGGATGGTAAAAATATGTTCACTCCTGAAAATTAAGGTACTAATGTCTATTCTTGTTTATGGATGCCATTGGGGACAGTTAGACCTGCATTTTAGTTATGTAATCATCAGTGTCAACACTTAGCTTTATTTGCAGCGATTTCTACTGTATGTTACTGCGAATGTAAAGAGTTCTCACTTGGTTTATTGTATTTTGTTTTTGGTAGGTTTCGCAGTATTTCCAGATCTTACTTTCGAAAGGCTCATGGAATTCTACTACTCTATGACATCACCTCTAAAAAGAGCTTCAGCAACATTACTCAGTGGTTGGAGCAGATTGAGGTAATACAGTTAATACAGTAAGAATTAGGAAATACTGCCCATGGTGCACCCACACAACATAAATAAATACATTCAAAACAATGTCATGCTGCACAGATATTTCATGGGTTTAGGAATGAGTTGAGGAATTAAGTACTTTTTCTATTTTTTATAGATTTCATGTCTTGTGTTGCTGCATTGCTGCCTCAGAGTAATGCAATTTCATCAATGTATATGTCTAGTACATATTTCAGTATTGGCAATAAAGCTGACTTTGAGTAAGAAGGGCAGAGAAATAGTGTTGTTTCTATTGTTCTTATCAGGTGTGCACAGACAAGTCTGTGCCCATGTGCTTGGTGGGAAACAAGGCAGATCTGAGAGAGGACGTGCCAGAGGAGCAGTGTGTGAGTTGGGCCTGTGGTATGCGTTTGGCTAAGGTAAGAATGCCGTTTTTCCCTAAAAACAAATGAGGGTCAGGACTGAGCTAAATTTAAATTGTAATTTTGCAGTATGTATCCCTTCTTTAGTTCAAAATAGAATGCACTACAAATTCAAGTCAGTGTCAAAATATAATTAAGAATTTTCAATGTGTTGAATATTTTCCTATTCTGAAAATACTGCACATTTCACAGGGGAATAAAAATGTCTGTCTACATGACATGATTGCCAACTGTATGTACTGTACTTCCTGTATGCCTGAATCCAGCTTTAAGAAATACATTTGCACATCTCCGTAACTATTTTGGTATGCTTCAGGCATGTGGAGCTCTCTTCTTGGAGACCAGCGCCAAAGATGGAACGAATGTTGTGGAGGCTGTGTTGCACCTTGCAAGGTAACACCCACCTACCTGCATAGCCAACACTTTAGAAAATGTGAAGGTGCCTACATCAATTAGAAGCATAGTTTTGCAGTTACATGTCCCTATGCCTTCAAGTGTCATGCTTTGTGTATGAACAGGCTTTCCCCAAAATGCCTTCTCATAGTTTTAGGAGGAGCTTGTTGCAAGAAAAGACAGACCAAATCGCTACACGATCTCAAGCACTCCTGGGTTTCTGAAAAATCATTACCTTTGCAAACTTTTCACATCACTGCTGTCTGGAGAAAACTTAAGTCATTTTTTTTCTATTAACAACAGTATAGTTCAGCTTTTGTCGTTCTGTGAATTTTAGAAATATTTAACATGCAAGCCCATGACCATGTGTCAAATATAATACCAACTTTGACAACACAATGTTTAAATATGCAGAAAATACATGTTTTTCTCAACTTGACCAAAAATGATTTTGGACATGAGATTAATATTGTCACTGTAAGGCAGAAACCTCATCATTTGAGTGTGTGTATTTGTAGGGAAGTGAAGAAGGGAGGAGGGGCTCTGACTGACTCAACTCTTCAGCTGTCCAGTGTTAGGGACCAAGATCCTGCTGCAGGCAAATGCTGCTGGGCTTTGTCCTGACCCCATATCTAGGCTTAACCTTGGTAACCTGTGTTTATGAATATGCGCATATATATATATACATATATACAACATGGATTACATACATTCTGTTTTATAGTTCTCCAACACATTCATTTCCATTCTTGATTTTAGGTTGTAGTTGTTGTACACCACAAAAGCACACTTGTTTAATATGTGCACGATTGAGAGTTGAAAAACATGTCCTATGAAGATGAACTTTTCACCAAATAAAACTGCTGATTGAGGCTAAAGCTGATTTAAATGTCGTTTTCCATACATGTCAAAGCAGGAAGCATTATTGGCAATAATCTATACAAAATAACCCAGAGCACATAGATATCACGATGTTACAGGAACATTTTAAACAATTAGGTTAACAGTCAGATCAGAATTAAAAGCTTACATTTTATTTGACAGGATACATATTGATACAAAAAAATTGAATCGTGAATCTTGTTTCCCTTGAAAAGACCTGCCACCAGTATATTGTTCAAGGGATCCACTGGCAGATATGGATGACTGATAAATATTCAAAAACGAAAAGTTTTTCCTTTGTTCCTCCAAGGATGGAGAAATGCTGAGAGGGCAAGCCTTGTGCAGAATCAGAGACAATGATTTCAACTACTCATATAGAACTGGAACATGATGAGATATCTACTGTCATGGCAGCAGGAGTTTCAGACTGTAGTTTTTCCACTAACATGAGTTTTTTTGGCCGCTCAGTCCTGCCGTAGCTACTTTTTCTCGCTCCCCTTCTCATTAGCCTTCTTCTGCTTCTGCTGCATGATTTCCGCATCTCTGAGAACAGAATACACTCTCATTATAATAGGGTCGGGCACAAGAAGGGTAGTATGCAAGATTGTTGATTTGCACTTAAAATTTATTATGAAATAGTGCTTCTGTAGGTGTATCTAAATGCATTTTCCTGGCTTTTACAACATCGCTAAAATTGTTTTTTCCGATAAACCTACTTTTTACTGGTTAAGTATTATTGTGACACTGGAGACGAGGACTAACCTCTATATGCGTATGTATGTATGTATGTATGTATGTATGTATGTATGTATGTATGTATGTGAAAGTCTGGGAGATACCTTTGCTTGCGGGCAGCTGCCGACAGCCCGTCTTCCTGTCTCTTCCCCTTAGTCTGGTCACCCTGCTTTTTGGCATTTTTCTGGCGGGCAAGCTCACGCTGGTTTCCCCCTGAAATACAAGCAGGGCAAGTTGTATTCAGTATCAAACAAACAAAAAAAATACTCAGAACAGATGAGAACAAACATATTATTCAGCAGAGGGAAGAAGCAAAAATGACCAGTATTGTCTATGCAAAGCATATAACTACTGGAAAGCAGTAATCTTCAATCTGAAGGCCTAGATACTGAACTTTATACTGCTGGCTGCAAATCTGTGTCACGCTCAAGATAATAGGGGAGGAGCCATTCGCCGCACTATGGCCCAAGGAAATATGTGCTTTCTGGCTTAAAACAAAACAATATATGATTCGCTTTTATTACTATATTAAGTCCGTCTGCCACAGAGGTGACACTTGCAACAACAGAATTAGACATTACTCATCAAAGCACTGTGGACACCAACAGCCAACGTGGCAATGGGGGCGCCAGAGAGCAGGCCTAAGACAATAACAAACACCTCCGCGTTCACTTGAAACAACTATATATTCTCTTTTACTATAATATACTATATCAGGATGTACTACTTTTTCGGGACAAGGAATGTGAAATGTACGATGCCGTCCCAGATTCATTGTAATTACAGAAGGAAGACAACTATTGTAAGATACGTTATTAGCCCAGTACCGATGTCATAAGACATTCGATTAGCCTGTCATTCACATAATAAAACGTTTTCATGCCACTGAGGGATGTTTAGTGAAGGCAACTCATAGTCTGGTAGTCTCTAGTTCACACTACCGTTTGGTAAAAAAGTTAGTTAGCTTTCTACTCAGAATAGCTGCCACCCATGTTATCACAACAAGCACGGGTGGAAAGATGAAGCCGTCCCTGCTTGTTAGCATAATGTTCTTGCTAGCATAACGTTCGGCGTCGGTTCATTGCCACTCCTTCACAAAACATAACACCAATACAACCCTTACCGTACATATTATTTGTGGTAAAATGTGATACCTACTCGTCATACTTGCTTTCAAATGTTTCGCAAAGTTCAAATATATGCTCCGACCGACGGTCGTGGACCACCTCCCCACCTAGCCTCCAGCTATCCAATTTTTCAACCACGGAAGTTCCGTCAGAGATCACGCACAGCTGCGTGCTTACGTCAAACCACAGCTGGTGTTGGGCGTGTTCGAAATAACTGGTTGGTAATCTGGATGGTTTAAATGTGCCATATTGTACCAAAAAGGACGTTTTAAGCGTTTTTGTATTGTCATTTGGGTGTGTACTGTTCCAATAAACACGCCAAGCACCGAAAAAAAAATCATTCATTCGTTTGCTGTGAGTCAGTTGAAAGATGTTGGTGTCAGGAATACTGTGTTACTAGGATGGCTTCCGATGTGACATCGAATTTAAATGTCAAACCTTTTATAGCCTACTGTTTATATTTTCTACTATGCGTGCGGGAAGCTCTACAGAAAAATTTCGTCAAACAATACCAGATTGAATACCTAATAGCCTATTAGCTATTCTCTGGAGGCCCAGCGGTCAGACCGGTCTCACCTAGGAAGAACGGCCGCCCAAAGTTCGTCTACAGTGGTGTGCGACATAGCAGAGTGTGGTATGGCATCCTTGATCTATGCTATGTTCAAAGCTAACACCAGGAGAATCGAAATTACTCATTTTGAAAGGTATAAAAAACAGCCAGAATAACTCAGACCTCCTTCACATGACAGTGATGTTGTGCAAGGAGCTCGATGAACATGGTTTTATAGCCCATATACTTATACTAGCTTGTTGAAAAAGACTATAATATGGGCCCTTTTAAGTAATGCATTCTGGACCTGCAATAGTGACATAGTACGGTCCAGGGTGTAGGTACCTGATACCCAGCCATTCATTTCAAACAAGCCCGTTTTCAGTGACCAATGCAGAAGGACGCACACACTCACTCGCACATAAACACACAATAATGTTTCTCATTTAATTCGTTGTATAAAAACACAATTGTCTTTTTGTCTGAGGACAGTTATAATATATCTTAAAATGTGATTCATTTGTAGCTTAAAATACATTTTAATTCATATACATAGTATTTAATTGTAATTTACATTACATTACACAGCACACGCTTTTATTGAAAGCGACTTACAAAAAGAGGACATAAACAAGTTACAGATATGCAGAGGAACACAGTAAACAAAGGCATAACCAAGTTAGTGCAGCCAGGGTACAGGACAGTGTTGGAGTGGAGGTAGTTGATATTCTATCAAAACACATACACCAGCAGAAAGTCTTGATGGAGGAGGTGGACTGCAAGTGTGTTACAGTAGAAAAAAATACAGCATTATAATTTTTATTTCTGTGTGCTGTGTTGAACAGTGTTCTTGTTAAACACAAGATAGGGTGGAGTTATCTTGTGTCTCTATCTATCTTCCAAAAAGCATCTTGGGATGAGCAGGTATAAGCTTGTCTAAGTCTTTTAAAATTATTGCCACATGTGACAGTGTGTGGCACTGTGTGTGGTGGAGTGGAGGATGCAACCTCTTCCAGTACTCACTTTTCAAGACCAGTAAACATAGGCACATCCAGTATGGGCAAAACTGTGTGTGTGTGTGTGCATGCGCGTGCGTGCACACTTGCATGTGTTAAACTGACAAATGCATATGTCTCAAATGTAACATTCCCTGTTTGGTCCTAGATGGTCTCTGTACATGTTGCCCTGTTGTAGTAATGTGTGTTGGACAGCAGAGGGCCCTGTAAATAACAGTGATTGAAGTTCAGTCATCATAAATGTTGTATTTTATCAGTATCCCTTTCCCTCTTTCAGCACTGCATCTTTGGCAAATCCACCAAGACAACAGCATGAAAATATCTGAAAATACTTAGGGAACCACTTGGAAAACATGTGGAATATATTACTCTGAGGTGTAAAGTGTATTAGTATGTACAAACCTGGCACTGTAAAGGCAATGGCATGAGTGTAGATTAAACAGTTGGTGAGAGAGCGGTAGTAGACCATGACATGGGTACATGGCCTGGTTCCATGCAGGTCATGAAGCACAGGCAGATGTGGTCTGGTCCAGCAATGATGTCATTGCGCACTCAGCTGTCAGTCAGGATTCCCGCTCCCTGGCAGTGGGCCTCATCTCACACTTGGGACAGACATTTAGGTCAGACACTCTCTCTCTCTCTCTCTCTCTCTCTCTCTCTCTCTCTCTCTCTCTCTCTCTCTCTCTCTCTCTCTCTCTCTCTCTCTCTCTCTCTCTCTCTCTCTCTCTCTCTCTCTCTCTCTCTCTCTCTCTCTCTCTCTCTCTCTCTCTCTCTCTCTCTCTCTCTCTCTCTCTCTCTCACACACACACACACACACACACACACACACACACACACACACACACACACACACATATTCTGTCTCAGTTATACACATACACATGCACACTCACACGTACCCTGTCTCTCACTATATTTACAGGTACATGTTTACAGGTCCAGAGATTCTGACTCTGCCACCAGTGTCATTGTCCCTGCCTCCCACAAGCACGTCCAGGTCAGCCCACCCCCCCAGACCCCTAATCCTTCATTCCAGGCAGTACACCCAACCCTCAGGACAGACCTGGGGGCTGTGCCATTCCTGCTTGGAAAAAAATGTTTTATTTCTTATTGAATTAGGCTATTCATTCCATTATTGTTTTGTGTGTATTATATCTATTATTGTATCTATTGACCTTGTGGTGTTATACATTACATTGCATTGCATTTGGCTGACACCCTTATCAAAAGCAACTGAACATGTAAGTGAGAATGAGAGTCAGTGTAGTGCTCCTTGTGTGCAATGGAGATTACATTAAATTACATTACACTTGGCAGACGCTTTTATCCAAAGTGACTTACAAATAATACATACTGTTTATAATGTTAGAGTGTAAGATTTTTTAAAAATAGGAATTATTATTGGAGGAGATGGTGTTTTGAGAACCTCTGGAGCATGGTGAAGGATACTCTGCTCTGGTATCAACCTGTAGCTTGTCCCACCATTGAGGAACCAAATGGCGACGATGCATATAATTGCCTTATTGCTTCATGTTTGAGATAATTCCACCTTAGACATGTTATTGCCATCATTCCTAATGATCAGTTTAAAGGTTTGTCAGTGGGACCAGCAACATGCAGTTAAACAAATGCTTACATTTTCAGCTGCACATGTAAACTCCACATGTGTTTGTGTGCTGCAGGAAACAAAAAGAGGTGTCACCTTGACTCGGTAAGGAAGAAGGACAGTTTTGTGCTCATCTTCGACTTGCCGGAGACAATAACAAACACAAAGATACACAAGGATATTCCAGTTTTCAGAGGAATTATTAAAATCTGGACGGTAGACAAGGTCAGCAATATGCTGAACTTGCTTTTGTGTGTGTAGAGGGGCGATTATAGTTCAACTGAATGTCAATGTCAGTGTAACATTATAGACCAGTGTTTCTCAATTATTTTCTCCTACGCCCCCCCTAGGAGGAATAAAACATTTCGCCGCCCCCCCACTCTCTAACACAACTAGATAATAGTATAATTTGTTATAAATAGTAATAGTAAAAATTGTTATAACTACACCCCTGCATAACATTTTATCCTTATCAACAATAAAGAAAACAAAAAATAAAGAAATATAGATCACCTTATAACAAAGAATAACTTTATTAACCTTATTAACCTTATTATTAACCTTATTATTTATTAACCTTAATTAATTTTTTAACCTGTACTGTGGTCGATGTTGCAATTACACTTTATTGTAGTACGGCAAAAATGTTCCCCAGGGTCACACGCGCCCCCCCTGGCATGGCACTGCGCCCCCCCAGGGGGGCCCGCCCCACTATTTGAGAAGCACTGTTATAGACTAATGTAACCTCTGCTGCTGCATGTTTATTTAAGCTGACATAATTCAGTGGTTCATTCTGTGTGTGTGTGTGTGTGTGTGTGTGTGTGTGTGTGTGTGTGTGTTTGAGTGTGTGTGTGCAAGTGTGTATGTTTGTGTGTGTGTGTGGTGTGTTGACAATGGTGTCGGTATCTCTTAAACATCGTAGGTGTGTCTAACCTCCCTTAAATAAATGAATTATTAGAGCACAACAATTGCTGTCCCTTGACACCAAGTTCACATTTTGGTCATGCCGATAAAAGTGCTTGGATTAGCTTCATTTAACTATATGTTTTCATGCTCTGTTTATCAACATTGTGTGCATCACATACAGGTAACTGGGAGATGTGATGTGGAGATATTGAAAACATATTTTACAGAAGACATTGTATGTGAACCTGAGGTATTCAATCTGTAGTTTTATTTGTTTCTTTGTATTTTTGTTTTTGTGTGCTAATATATGCTTCCTGCATCTTTGCTGCAGCCCCCCCCCGTGTGTGTGTGTGTGTGTGTGTGTGTTGCTGAGGTAATAGAATATATATCCCTGCAGATGACAGTGTTAAAATGCATAGAGTCAGTGAGATTACCATAGCACAGAGGCCCACCCTGTGTGAGATTGGAACATGGCGGTTACAACCAGCTTGGCTGAGTGCAACATGAAAGGACCAGGAAGTCAAATGGATTTATGTCAAGGTATTTTATTAAATAATAAACAACAAAATGAAGCAATCGTAAAAATATATATGTACATATATTTTATTCAAATAAAAATATACATACATTTTATTTTACTACTACAGTAAATGTTCATAGAAACCTAAAATTATTAAAGTAAGACTAAGTAGTTTTTTCAACCTTAAAATAATGCTTCCAAAATCATTGTAGTGGTTCATCAACTAGTAACAGGGTGAAAGGAACTTCTAAATTTGCTTTGCCACCTTCCATGGGCTATAACCGCACTAAGTACATTTGGAGAAGTGGACCCTCTCTGTGTTTCTCTATGAGAGACAATTCCGCTTTCAACCTGTAGGGAGACTGAAGACGAAAACTACTTAGTATTGGTTTAAAATGATTATCCACATAAATTATTTTCCACAGCGAATAAGGATTGCTGCTATGATATCACCTAGTACCAGAGGAAGAGAAATAGCTGGAGTGGCAATGGTGTGTTCCTAGCCGTGTAAGACTGTGGTTTCTGTAGAACAGTCTCACTCTTTGGTAACGCTGCTGTGATTGTGCAGAGCGATGATTGCATACTGTGGATGGCTAATTAACAAAAAAAGAACATTAGAATACATATGCAGGATCCATTTATGTGCACACACTAATGCATAAGATAAGGCTTTGCTCTGGTTGCCCCCACCACTAATACACTGGCTTTGTCTGATGCTAATAAGCTTTGTTGCTATAGTTTCAGGCAAATCTAATTCGCTCTCCATTTGATCTAAACTGAGAATTGTCATTTAGAGCTTGGCGGTTGATTACCACAGTTTGTAAGTGGCGGTGAAGGCACAGCATGTGTAGCTGAGCAGGGTACGTGTGGTCCGAAGATGTTTATCAAAGTGCACTCAGACGGCTGTGTCTTATCTGACAATCACAGACAGTTCAACCAGCACAGGTCAAATCTCAAGCAGCCGAGGGGAAAGAGGTCGGTGAACTGCATGCTGGTCTGTGTTACCTTGAGCATAATAAAAAAACATGTTTATCCGCACTGTGGCATGCCCCCTTCATGAGAGTAAAGTGTGATTTCTGCCAAGTCACTGAGCCGTGTGATCCTCATGTGCACTGCATTACTTTTAAATATGACATAGATGGCATGGCAAAACACATTGATGTCAGTATATTATATAATCAGTAACAAAGGATTCTCTCAGGAGGTGTTGTGGTCTTTGCGGTAGCATTAAATCCAGAACTGAGATGTTGGTTCTGCCATCCTTGTTGAAATTCCACCATCAAATCATATCAGTTCAAGTGTCACCAGACATTGAAACAAATGATGTGTATGAAAAGAGAATGTGTTCCTGTTTGAGATTCTCAAACCTAACAAGTGTCAAAACAACAGACTGTTAACTTAATGTGGGTCAGAGAGTTTAAGGTGTGATGCTCAGACATGAGAAACCAGGCTAATAGTAGAGAATAGTAAATTTAAACGGGCTAATTTAATTGGTGAGAAGCCTATCGGGAATGAGAATGAACAAATTAACTAAAGTTGTTGTGACCCTCAGAAATTTTGCACCATCAGCAAGTCCTGTCATGTCTGTCCTGACAAAACACAAACAGCACATATCAGAGCTACATGAGGTTTACTGGCATCTAGGTATTCCCATTTTACTTATTGACATCTGCTCCATTTGCAAATCCAGCTGGGTTGGGCTGTGGACAAAGCACACTCTGGACATACAAGTTTGCCAGCTGTGACCCTGTTGTGGTTTTCTGGACATCCTTTTTATGTCTGTGTAATTTGGGTCATGTATCTGAGATATTGTGATGGCATAACTTGTTTAGGGGGTCTTGTTTTCTGTTCTTCCTCCTGTTCGCATTCATGCTTACTTATTTAAAACTCTCAATTCAACCCAGAAATCTCTTACTGGACGCTCAATGAAATCTACTCATTTTTATTTTGAGATGGGGTTGAGACGGGGTAGGAGGTGGTAGGGGTGTTTTTGGGCACTAAGCACAGTATTAGGCTAGGTCAGAAAAGACCTAGACTCTATAGAAGTTTAAAACGAGTGGCTCTGTCTTACCAAATCGCTTACGTCTGGTTGTGACATATCAATTAGCCTGGCTGTAAGCCTGTCCACACACTACAATTCAAATGTAGCACACAACGTTGATGCCATTGCTCACAAAGACACATTTTCTGTTCTCTGATTGATCCGGCCTGAGACAACCATGTCAGTGGAAGCACAGCCAGACCGTCTGTACAAAATGAAGTGCAGTACAGTTTACCAGGCTAGGTGATTAGGGGCTGGTTTCCCACATAACAACAATGGCATAACTTCCTGTTCTAATTTACATGATGCTTTTAAGGTATAGCTGTGGATTTATGTGGGGGTGGCACTCTACGTTAACCATTCAGGTTTTAGGAGAATACATTAGAACAGTCTTTCTCTCTCTACACCCCCATAAGACTCACTCTGTCTCTCTTTCTCTGGCTGTCTGTCTCTCTGTATCTGTCTCTCTCTCTCCCTCTCTCTCACTATGTCTATCAGTCTCTCTGTGCCTCTTTCTCTCTCTATTTCTGTTTGTTTCTCTCGCTCTCTTTCTCTGTCTCTCTCTCTTTCTCTCTCTTCTCTCTCTCTCTCTCTCTCTCTCTCTCTCTCTCTCTCTCTCTGTTGTGTTGTGTTGTTCTATGTTGTGAGTGCTAAATAGCAGGCAAACCGTAGTAGATACATTCAGTGCTCAGCTTGTTCTTATCTTCAAGTGGCAATGTGAAATTAGATGCAGCAGCTCAGGCTGATCATCTACAGGCCACCCACTACCTGTGCGCTCCAGCTCATGTGGACTTACCCAGAATCCTCTACACATTGATTTAACAGCATGCTCCCCCACACCCCACTGTCTGCTCTTTTCCATCCCTGACATTTTTTGTTCACAACTGTACACAGATTTTATGTGTGTCTATACCTCAGGGTCTAGGCACAGTCCTTCATTAGTGAAGACTGTAGTTAACCATTTAAAATAAACTGACCCTTAAGGGGCAGTATAATTTCTGATTCTCATGTAAAATACAAAAACATTGTTTTTGAAGTTACCTTCACATGTAGTCTGTAGTTGTTAGTTGTCTCTCTCTCTAGCTGTCTATGCTGTTTTATTGTGAGGGGATTTAATAACTACATTTTCAGTGTACATTTGGAGAAATTAAGCTAAACACCAAAGGCCTCATTAAAGTCCAATGTATATGCTTAGAATCTAATCTGATGTTGTACAGCTTTCTGCATTTGCTTAGACATCTGTAGATATTGCCTCACGATGCTTGTTTGCTGAGTTATACTGTACCAATGTGAGTGTTTGTTCTCATGCTTGTGTGGGTGTGTTTGCTTTAGCTACACAACAATACCATAGTGTGTGGTGTGTGTGTGTGTGTGTGTGTGTGTGTGTGTGTGTGTGTGTGTGTGTGTGTGTGTGTGTGTGTGTGTGTGTGTGTGTGTGTGTGTGCGTGCGCGTGCGCGTGTGTGTGTATGTGTCTGGGGTGGGGGCTGATATGAGGTCATGGGTGAAAGATCCATACTTGACCATTTTGTGTGGGTGTGCTACATGGCTTCAGCCGTAATAAGACTTAGTGTGGGATGATGGGTCATCGCTCCTCTGCTGTGGCCAAGGGGCTGGAACACACACACACACACACACACACACACACACACACACACACACATATTCCAGAGCAAAAGAGAGGTGCCACATGAGCTGTGAAATTCCATCACATTGCTTGTCATCACATCAACTTCCATCCCCATATCTGCATAATATGCATCTGTCTTGACACGCAGACCAGACCACATCAGAGAGCCATGCCAGGGGGGAAATATGGCAATAATAATAATAATATTAATCTTTACTGTATATGTAGCCCAAAGTGCTTCAACAGTTTGGCAAAGGAACACAGGACAAAGATACACATGGCAAGCTTTGTTATAGTTCAGTAGCACCAGAGAAATCCATCAGGGTGCTGTGGAGAGCCACTAATGGAGCTCAACTGCCAGGCAGGTAGAGGGAAAGTCTCTGAGTGTTTGAGAAGGGGAGTCCCTCTGTTGGGGTTGGTAGGGGAAGGTCTCAGAGTGCCTGAAAGTCTTTGAGCAGGGCAATTAAGTGTAGGTGAGGTTGAACAGGTAAGTCTTCAGTTGCAGTTTAAAGGCTTCAACGGATTCTGCCTCTTTGACGTGTTGGGGTAGGGCGTTCCTTTGGGGCGTTCTCTTTGGGGTGTAGTATCACAAGGCTGTCTCTTCAAATCTTTTGGGTGGTGCCTCTGGAATCCTCAGGAGGACAGCCTTAGCAGAACTAAGGGCTCATGCAGGAATGGGAAAGGACAGTGTATCTGTGATATACTATTGGGATAGATCCTTAACAGCTTTGAATACGAATAAGAGTTCTTCAAAGTCAATTCTGTAGGACACAGGCAGTCAGTGCAGTTCGGCTAGTATTTGAGTAATGTGCTCTCTCCTTCTTTTTTTTGTTTGTTAACAGTCTCATAGCTGAGTTTTGAATAAGCTGTAGCTTTTCGATTTACTTTTTTGGGAGGCCTCTAAATAGGACATTTCTGTAGCCTAATTTACTTGAGATAAATGCGTGGGTCAGGAAGGGGCAAACTTTTGCAATGTTTCTTCGATAGAAATACGCTGTTTTAGTTACTTTACTGATGTGAGGTTTGAAGCTTTAGCTGTTGGCTTAGGTTTTCCAGGCTGGAAAGAACCTTTACAGCCTCTTGTTTATCTCTGAGGCCAATAAGTAATAGCGCAGTTTTGTCTTCATTTAGTTTTAGGAAGTTATTGCTCATTAATTTTGTGACAGCTGATAAGCAAGAGGTTAATGAGTGTAGGGTAGTACTTTTGTTTGGCCTTGACTGAAATATAGAGTTATATGTTGTTGGTATAGGTATGGAAGTCTACGTTCTGTTCTTTGCTGATGTTGCCCAGTTGTAGCACATATAATAAAAAAGGAGAGAGCCAAGACAACTACCTTGGGCGTGTTCTTTCGATACGTGGTCTCCGATACTGACATACAATTGTCTTCTGGTAAAATACGACTCAAAACATTTTCGTACAAAGGAGTGACAGACCTACCCATGTTTTCAGACGATTTAATAGTATGTTGTGTTCAGTTGTTTCAAAGGCGGCACTTAGATCTAGGAGGACCAGAGTAGAGACTTTGTTTGCGGCCATATTGAGTCTGAGATCACTTACTATGGTGGACGTACATATATCAGTTCTAATGAGTGCTAAACTGTGTAATGTGCAGTGGCTCTGTCCCACAATGAAAGAGCACATTTACTCATTACTGGCTGACCCTTAACCTATACTTGCCTGCTCCACTTTCTAGTCATATCAAATTGTAGGGAAATCACGTCTTACCACCAGGCATAAACTCACTGTGCACAACTCCACACCTCACACACACACACACACACACACACACACACACACACACACACACACACACACACACACACACACACACATACGTATATATATAAGGAAATAATAATGTCAGTAGTTCATTTAGTGATCTTCCTGTTTTGATTTAGCTGGGGCAGCTGTGGCCTAGTGGTTAGGGAGTTGGTCTTGCAATTGGAAGGTTGCTGGTTTGAATCCCGCCCTACCCATGGATGAGATGCCCTTGAGCAAGGCATCTAACCCCATACTGCTCCAGGGACTGTAACTGAATATCTGTAAGTTGATCTGGATAAGAGCATCAGCTAAGTGTAATGTAATGTAATGATTCAGCATTTGTCAGTCACTCTTCATTCTTACACACGCACTCTCTTAATCCCACCCCCCCTCACACACCAAAAGCAAATAATTAGATGTTAGATAAATGGATATTAGGGGGTTTAATGATGGCTTCAGGCCCTTTACACACACACACACACGCACACACACAGCAACACACCACACAAGCAAAGTAATTACAATGCTAACACCACATGACGGGAGAGAATGGATGGAAAACAAGCTAAAGTGAAGAAATATCAATCCATGGAAAGAAAAGTAATAATTAAATCAGTGTAGAAATAATACCTCTTTTTACATACAGCAATTCCTCAGCAGAAAAAAATACAATGTGCTTGTGAAGTTTTTTTTCCCCTAGTATGATGCAGTGTCTGTTCCTGTGTGCCATAATATGGAGCATAAATTCACACAACATCTGCTGGATAATCCAAAGCAGGGGGTTGTGGCAGAGACATGGGAGGAGATGGGAGGATTCTTGTTCAAGTCCACCTTCACGTGACTGAAATATGTCCAAGCTTCTTCGTACACCAATAATACATCGATTAATACAATATTCACAGAACACATCTTAATCATATTGAGTAAATACTTGTAGATGGTCCACTTTTTTTTCTTTGTGTGGGAGGATATGACTGACCATGTGAAACATACAGTTATTGATCTGAGTGGGAATCACAAATGTACCCCCTCACACTTCGCATTCATCTCATTACTGCAGTCATTGCATTACTGCTGTGTATGAAATAACTGCTGAACAGAATAGAATAGAATTTTTCAGACCTCAATGTACTCTATACATATATTATAAATATATGGGCCCTGTACAGCTGTTTAAAAAAACAATCATGTTTGAGTGTCTGCATTTGTAAACAAGTGTCATTCATTCATGCAGCTGCACGCACACTCCTTCCAATCCAGATGTATCATAGTGCTTCATCAGATGTGAGAAGCAGTCTTTCATCGCCTTTCTCCCCATCCTGCCTCTGCTCCTGCATTTGAATCTCACCCCGCTCTATGTGTCCCTCGCAGGCCTCTGTTCCTGGCAGCCTCCTGCTGCTAAGAGTGATGAAATGGGTGGTGCTCTCCATCTCCATGGTGACGGCAGGCCTGCGTCTGCGCAGTGGCAGAGAGAACAGGCCATAGATGAGAGGGTCCAGGCAGGCATTGAACAGGCCAAACAGGAAGAGGAGGTGAGTGAGAGAGTCCGACACGGCCTCCTCCAAACCCTCAGGGCTGAACCAGTACCACAGGCCCAGCAGGTAGTATGGCGTCCAGCAAATTATGAAGGCACTGACGATGACTACGCTCATCTTCAGTGTGCGCATACGGGCTTTGGGGATGATGTTGTTGTTGGAGCGACGTAGGCGAACCTCATTGGCTGATGCTGATTGGAAGGAAATTGGACACAAACAATCAACACAACATATTTTGACTGTGTCATTTACTTGTGTTGTGGGATTTACTTACACAACTCCTGACAACTTTTTTATTCATTCCTGTTTGTCTTCTTGTATAATGAATCTACAGGGTGGACCAAGAAAAAAGTGACCACTGTTTAAATTATCTCCTCAATCATTGATGCTACGTCAATTAAACACCATGGGAATTAAAGCTCATTCAGTTCTTTTGGATATCAGGATTTATGACCCTTCAAGGAAGAGTAAGACTACCATTACCACCTGAAAAACATCTATGCATGAAAAATGCCATATGTTTTCTCATATTTGCATATTAATCCTGCCAGTTTTCTGAAAGAGACAAGTTCAGATCTTGTTTTAAGACAACTTTTAATAGTGAAAAAGTTGTTAAATGTGTCCTCCATTCCTTTCAAAAACAACCATATCTTCATGAAGACGCAAAGGGAAACTGACTGGTCGAATAATCTTCCTGGCGCGCGTGCCACATGCAACCCAATTGCCAACGCGAAAGGTCAACTTTGCTGCCAAGGTGCAGGTAAAGAATGCTGGCGACCTCACTTAGCTGGCTGTTCACTTTTTGTTTCATTATCACCTCCTTAACCTTGTGGGAGAAAAAAAAAACACTTTCACCTCGTTCAACCATCTTTAGCGATGTGGTAAGTTTGAAAACTAGGGAAAAAAAATAGGTTACAAAACCAAAAGCAATTAGCTACTTTTTTTCACGGGTAGTTTTTTCCACATGCCATATTTTCAAATAGTGGTCATCCCCATGCTTGCATGGTCATAAATCATGACATCACTGAAAAGAGAACTAAACGCACTTCAATTGTCATGCTTTTAACTGTGGTAGCCTCATTGACTGAGGTGATATAATCGATTAAAAAGTGCTCTATTGTTTACCCTGTGTGTACATACATCTCTGGAAAAAATTAAGAGACAACTGTAGAATTATCAGTTTCTCTGATTAAGCTATTTATAGGTATATGTGTGAGTAAAGTGAATATTTTTGTTTTATTCTCTAAACTACTGACAACATTTCTCCCAAATTCCAAATAGAACTGACACTGGAAAGGAGTGGCTGTCATATATGTAGAGATGCTGACTTTAGGACAATTTGCAGTGGTCTCTTTTTTTTTTTCAGAGCTATATAGTGTTTATAATCTTCCACTGTTCCGTGTGCCAAAGGTCTCTGCACAGCCCTGTGATCTGGCCACAGCTTTATTGGCCACATTAATACAGTGGATCATCAACCCTGGAACATAGGCCAAGGAACGTCAGCCCAGGGTACGAGCACTACAGAACTAAAGTTCTTGGTATGTTCATAATTTATGGGCCAATGCAGCCTGTTCAGGCACCAGGTTTAAGCTCGCAGTGTTAAACGGGGCTATCGTCTGAGACTTAAAGTGAACTGAACTGATCATGTGACTAGGTGATTTAGACACACCTGAGAGTGCTCAGGCCATACCTGAGCAAACCTGATGATGCTAGAAGTGAAGTACGTTGTTTGGTCTCAATAAACCAAAGTAAAGTCTACACAGTGTGTGGTACGGTGGCAATTCACTTTAATTGTCTAATTCATCTAATACGCCCTACCAGCACCTGACCCACAGGCTATGCATGAGAGTTTGACTGGTGATTTGGCATGCATGCAGCACTCACCACTGTGTCCCAGCATGCCTCTGGAGATCTCCAGCAGGATGTGTGTGTAGCAGCTGACCATGATGAGCAGCGGCAGCAGGAAGAGGCAGCAGAACGTGAACATGTTGTAGAGCGTCTCCTGCCAGCGCTGACTGAAGCTGCCGTGCGTCGTGCACTGTGTGAAGCGCTCTGGGAAGGTGATGGTTACCTGACGGAAAAGGAGAGCCTGGGGTGGCAGAGGGATGGGGTGGGGCGATAGTGTCCGTCAGGTCACGGATTGGTCAGCCACATCCTAATTATGGATAGTTGAATACTTAGAAGAGGAAGAGGTCTATCTGAATGCTTGAAGAATGAGTGGGATATGTGTGCAAGGGCATAGCCTGGGTAGGGTGGGGTGAGGTGGGTGGAATTAGGATCAGTCTCTTACAACATTGGCGAGAGGCTCTTTGAATACAATATTTTATATAATAACGTTTTAATAATGGGTGCAAAATTGTGAAATTCTTCCACAGAGCCCAAAACCACTGGCTTCTGGCTGCGCCCCTGTGCATATGAACATTACATTACATTACACTTACATTACATTACACTTAGCAGACGCTTTTATCCAAAGCGACTTACAAAAGGAGGGCATAATAGCAAACAGATGTGTAGAGAACATTGAAGGTACCTATGTAAAGAGATGGTTAGTAGAATTTGGTTTTGTTAAGCAGTCTCGGAAAAGAAGGGTCTTCACAAGCTTTTTGATTGGGGAAAATCAAGTGGCTTTAGTTAAAAATGTATGTTGGCTATTTATTTGAAGTATTATCCCCAGAATAACTCAGGAGCATAGCACATATCACACCATAAGCAAAAACGTGCATATGCATGTGCAGCGTGCAGACAGTGATGATGACAGTGACATTATATGCTTGGTTCATTCTCTTACCTGAGGCAGTGACAGAACAGCACTCAGTGTCCACGCCACTGTCAGCTGAATTTTGTTTCTAGTCCTAGCTTTGTTGATTGCCAGAGGGTTCAAGATGGCAGACTGTCTATCCAGACTTATCACCACGGTGACAAACGCACAAGCGTACATGGCCATCAGCTTGAGAAACATCAGAAGCCGACACGCCAAGTCTCCCGCCAGCCACTGCACCGTCATGTTCCACGCAGCATCCAGCGGCATCACGATGAACGACACCAGCAAGTCTGCTACGCTCAGGTTCACCATCAGCAAACGCACGTGGGATTTACGACGGCCGCCGTAAGCGCTGTAGAGGACCGCGAGGTTGCAGATTCCAGATACAACGCACAGGACGAATGTGATGGTGACACGAACTTTTGCCGCGGTGCTGAAAGTGGGCAAAGTAAGTTGTGCGCCCAAGCTGTGGTTACAGGTGTGCGCGGAAAATCCGCAAGTCATGTTCCACTCCAAGTCATACATCTGGTACAACATAATGGTTGAGGGTAGATTGAGTATATTTATTTGGGAAATGTTTGTCAGTTGTCCACTTATTCTTTGCGGGGCATAAATGCTAAGGCAAATATGCGTGTGAAGGAATAGCATGGAAACATGAAAAGAGTTCCAGACTGGATTGTTATCCCTAAAAAATGTAACCTGAAAGTAACAGACAGATGTAAAAGTCAAAACTGCAATAAACTATAGTTTGGCGTAGCAGGTTTACAATAAACACATCATGAGCTTTCAAAAAACTTGCTAATAAAAACTATCTAACTACTTTTGTAATATTTTTGGTCAATTTTACGTTGCTAATTTCTGTGTAAAATGGTACGGATATGTTAACTAAAAAGCTACTTTTCCTTTCCCAACATACATTTTCTAGCATTGCTGATAATTCAATGAGATTCTGTATATGAATAATTCCATGCATGAATGGCCGCTATAAGCATCGTTTACCTAAAGACGTGCCAAATAAAGTTTAGCTTTACATAAGGAATTATATTCACCAAATGAAAAAAACTCTTTTGTCTATTACTTGCATGCTTCAAAAATAACCGAATAATATTTAAAGACATACCCGTGACCGTCTGCTGCAAACACAAATACACTCGCAGCTCCACTCCGCTTGTGTGACAACATTGTGACTATAACTGTTCACTATATATCATGATGACGCGAACGTAACTGACCAATGTATGAGTGTGTGTGTGTGTGTGTGAGAGAGAGAGTGAGAAAGCGAGAGAGAGAGAATAGTGGAGTAGCTTTAAATTTAATTTAAATATGGGTATTGTAAAAACAATCAGAACAACCACAATTATATGTTGGTAGCAGTGTTATGTCTGTTTATGTAAGACTGTACATACAGTGTGTGTGTGTGTGTGTGTGTGTGTGTGTGTGTGTGTGTGTGTGTGTGTGTGTGTGTGTAAGCGTGCAGTAAATGTGTGTGTGTGTGTGTTTGTGTGTGTGTGTGTTTTTGTGTGTGTGTGTGTGTGTGTGTGTTGGTTATGAATGGTCAGTGAGGGGAGAGTAGGGGACAGCCTGATCTGGGACTAACTGGTCAACCTTGCCCTTCGTCTCCATGACAGCATGTCCTTACAGTGTTAGTTTCGGGGTTTATGTGCACGTGTGTGTGCTTGTTTGTTTGTGTGTGCGTGTGTGTATGTGTGTGTGTGTAGGGTCACACACATGCATTTACGGTCATTTTGACCATCATTAAGCCTTAGATTAATACTTCACCTAATCTACATAACCAATCACCTCACGTGTTGTGTTCTGCTTGTAAACAGGCCTGGGTCACTGTGCCTCGCTAAAGATCATGCCCAAACCAGTCAAACCTGTTCACACCAACTCCCACTACATACGTTTCACACTGTGACATACACACATGTAAAAGAATGGCTGAATCTTTTTGCAGCATCTAATGTCATTTGATGGTGGAGTAAAAAAAATGAGGCAGTCATTGCAGTCAACTTTGCTGCTACTGCATGCTGTTTTACGTTAATGATATGAGACTGAAGGCTCTGTGTTTAGCTCCACGCCTGCCAGCTCATGGAGCACATAGCACAAACACTCACCCTCAACACTTACCAGTCAGGGTCCAGCTCAAGAACTGACTCACTCACTCGGAGACAGATGTGCATAAATATGCATGCACAAAGTGTGTGACAATGTGCTTCTGTCACTGTGAACAAATGTAGAGTTTTATAGCCTATTACATTCCTCAGATGACAACCAAAGGGTTTGATGGTTTTGTCCATTTATGAAACGATGATTTTGCAGCAGTAAGCTTGTGTATGTTTGGCGAAGACTATTATGATGTGGCTCTTTTGACGTCCGGTGCTGGATGTGCCCTGTCCTGATGTTGTTAGCTGCCTTGTGATTCTTGCCACAAAGACAAAAAAAAATCTTTGTCTGATCCCAAAATGGAAAATGAGTCACCACCTCAGCTGTCCAGCCTGTCACAGCTGTAAATACTGTCCTATTACAGTTTTTCTCAATTGGTTTGGTACATTTCTCACATCAGAATTGAAATTCCCAAAAGTTCTTGTTCAATTGTCACATCATCATGCCATTTGTGCAGATGAAAAAGGCAGTTTCTCATTGCATTAAACAAATTGCAAATGCTTTTGTCCATCCATGCAAATGATTGTGTACAGTTCTCAGTTTTTTCTTACATTATCAATTGCTTTTGTCATGCCAGTCAAAATGCTTTGTTATGGGAATCTATCAAATAGTCTCACTCCCCAAAACATTTAGGCTATAGTTCATCATATAAGTCCTCACGTGCAAAATGATTTACCAAGCTGTCATAACATGTCAAGCACATTTCTATACATTTCCATAAGACAGTTGTAAATATGATCTAAATTGGTAAATTTCTTGAATCTAGACTTTCTGTAATGAAGAGAGTTGATCAACCAATGATCAACAGTTTTCTGAACGAGCTCAAGGGAGCATCTCATGAACAATCTACTGGAAAGTGTATAACCAGAGCACAATACAAAGTTACAATGTCTGACAATGGAAGGACAAGAAATTGGACAACAGTGTGATGTGGATGAAAATTTGTGGCCTGACAGACAGGAACGTGAAGAAGCTGAAGATCAAGATTAGGATTTAGAATTTGGGGAGATGTTCATATTTTTTGTTTACTTACTGTATGACTTATGTTTATGTTTTTGACCTATGTTTACTTACTGTATTTTACCTTTGTTCTGTGCAGTGCTGTTTTTTTTTTTCTTTACGCACTGCAATGTCAATGTCTGCCATCATCCTGTAAATGTGAATCTTGTCTTTTGCAATCAATCTCATACATATACATCATATGAGGTCAAATGTATAACACTTGTTATCACACCTAAACCACATTTTACATCAAAATGTCCCTTCGAAGTGCACTATTCAATTGCCAATATGACTAATGAATTTGACTGTCTTATCTGTACACACTGACACGTATATTGACACAAAAACTTGCTTTTGAGGGATGAACTAAGGATTTTGAGCAAGAGACGGGCTTTTGCAGGTGATCCACGGTGTTTTGCTATTTGTCCAAACTGTTTTGAGAAATGCACTTGATCTTCTGCAAATTGCAAGAAAGATTCGAAAAATGTACCAAAGCGATAGAGAAAAACTGTAATAGTACATGTGTTATACTCACATTGGAATGATTATCTTATTAGGTAGGGTGTGTTTTCAGTACACTCGCTTATTTGTTTGTCAGTTGCAGAAGGATTGCTGGAGAAATATTTTTGCATGACGCTTGGTGGTAAGGATAGATTACTGAAAAAGCTGCATTCAGTTTTAGACCTGGCCCACAACCAAATTATGGGACAGACAAAAAATATATTTCTTGATTTTTTTCATTAACATTGCAAGTCAAAGCATTAAGCCTTAGCAGACATTTACACTGCTTTAGAGTCCCTGTATACATATGCCGTGTTGTGTTTACTGCATGACCTCTGTCCTTGATTTGAACATAGGTTAACAGCCATGACGCACACAGTTTGGAATAGATTTAAATTGGTCTTATTGGCCATTTCTGCTGCTAGGGTATTGGTATAGGTATAGGTTCCCTTCCCCCACTACTTTATTCACTAGCAGGTTCTAAATATTCTCTTTACCTTTACTACAGCAGATGTTGACAGACATTGTGTACTGACTCGTCACTGTGTGTGTGTGTGTGTGTGTGTGTGTGCGCGTAGCTGCACACATAGGTAGAAGAGTCTGTTGTCACCTGACTGCTGTTGTTAGTATGTCTGCTTGTGTGCGTGTGCGTGTGTGTACTCTTGATAGCTGCTCTTGATAGTATGTTGAAGTTATAGTGCAAATGAATGACCTATTAAAACCTTTATTCAAAAATGGATATTACACCAAAACACAGACACACACACAGACACATGCAAGCAAGCATACCACTGATTACACATAACCATGACACGACAAGTTATATATCAGTAAATAATGTAATACACATATGCCCACACTGCCACAATAGTGATACTAAAAAACACCTCTATGGTAACACACGTCCATGTCTCCGGTTTCCAAGGTGCCACTCTTGCAAGTCATTGCTAATTGGTTTAATCAGCGCTGGAGTGGCCAATTAAAGTAATTGGCTAAGAGATTGGCAGAGATTACTTAATCACAGAATTTATAAAGATTTTATTTTATGTTTTATTTAGGGACTAATAGGATAAGGAGGAAAACTGCACACTTGGGAAAAACAAGAATTAAACAAAGGTTTTCTGCATGCAGAGATTTTTTTCTTAGCCTTTGATGTATGTTCCTCTGGCATCTTGGCTGAGAGTGCGATGTACTACTTCAAATCATTTGGACTAAAACAAAGACGTACTGGACCAACCACTGAGTGAGGTTATAAGAGTTGTGTTGTATGTAATGTATCACTCTGTCCTCACTCACATACACAGAAGCAGCTCCACATGCTGTGATCATAAGTGACATGTCACAACACCTACAGAAAACATTGCAGTTGGCCATTAAACACCTACATTTTACCAGAATCAGAACTGGAATTAGACTGATCAATCACTAAGAGGATGTATGTGAATGTAGTATGCTAGTCTGTATGACTGTATTTATTTGTAATGTGAATAAAAGTCAAGAACATCCTGAAGAGTTAAATGAAGCGTTCAGATGCAAACCCCTCTAAACACCACCTCCATCAAAAATGGGATAATGATTTTGTGTGAAATCTCTCCACATGTAGTACATGTACATCAAGTTATTTTGCTTCAAAACACGCTAGGCTAAATACCACTTTTAGCCTCATGGTAAATATTAATTTGTAGGCAAAAACATCTAAACACTGAAATCCACCTCAAATCCACTAAAAATACATATCTATACCACATATTTCTCAGTCTGTTAAAATGACCAGATGCTCAGTGCTCAGCTGTGAAGAGGATGATATCTAAAAGTAGTAGTGTAGTGGTAAAATGGATAGGTAGACAAATTATATGCACACCGCCGGTAAAAAGTCAATAAACTATGCATATATTTAACATCAGCAATCATAAAAAAGCCAAGGAAATGTGCTTTTAAGGTTTAAAGAGGTATGTGAGTGGCCTTTACGTACAGTACGCTGCTATCTAAAACTATAAATGGCAGAACCCCTCACACACTCGGAACCTTTCCCATAGTCTCCTCTGGCTGGGCAGTTTGAGTCAGAGAGATGTGGGGTGTTCCAGGGCAATGAGTCAATGGTCGGTCATCGGTCTGTCTAAGGCTAGTACTGATTAAAAGCCTCAGTGAACAAATCATGCTTACATCTGTATGACTCCACAGTGTAGGAGAAAGCGGGAGAAAGAGGAGAGGAAGGAAGCAGGAGAAAGAGGAGAGAGAGAGAGCAAGAGAGAGATTTACCATAAAAACATTATTGTTATTCACCAGAGAAAGAGAGAGCAAAGGAGTATAAACATGGCCATAATGCACACACATTAGCCGCATTCCCATTCCGGGGACGGGCCGGCCCGGGCCTTTAGGGGCCACCCTTGGTGCTTGTAGCCCCAGGGCACTAGCCCCATGACCTGAGAGCTGTTGTGTTCACACTCCCTGGCTACTAGACCCTCTGGGTTACGCCATCGTTTGTGAAAACGTCACTGATACAGCCCATTTTCAAGCAGGATAGGCGGGCAATTCAGTAGCATCGGTAGAAGAAAGTAGAAGACGATATACAACTACTGCCGATATCTCTGACTGAAAATACTTCTTTGGAGGATAATAGACGCCATGGAACCTCTGCTGGCGCAGATCGTCCTCCGTGTTGTTCATGTTCAAATATATTTCTATATATTAGGCTACTATAGGCTATAAAGGGACTGTGACCTTTGCTAAGAGCCACAAGCCAAGCAAAGATAAACTTTTATCTCCCTCTTCTGGACAGACCATGTAACTTCATTACCCTGAGGCCTCAACTGAAAGCTCTGCAAAATGGTTTCACACTCATGACATATTTGTCCTCAGAGTAGGGAACATGAAGGGTCACACTGTTGTGGGGTCATATCAGATCACCCAGATGTTGTTAGTCAGAGTTGTACCATAAATTAAATAAGAGGCCAGGACTTGACTTTGCATATTTTAATGAAAGGGTGGATAACCTCACCTCACAGAGATGAAGATGAACTCTGAACATATTACTGTGGAAGATATACCAACATATACTCCAACACTTTCCTTAAATTCCAGCCAGTTCTTTGCTTTAGACTGTAGCCTCTGAAAATGTGTACATAATCAGACATTACTGAGTGTGCATGAGCAACAATATTGTAAAGTAGGAGACATGCCACTGTTGGTGGTGGTTTAAAGTTATGTAAAGGAATTTTGTCTCCTTCTACTGTCCAAACAATGTAACTGCATCTAGATTAGTGTCCAGTAAAAGTACAGTTGGGATTTATTATGACCGTCGCTAGCGAAAGCGGTCATATTGGTGTTCCCGCGAAATTTTTCCCTTTTTTTAATTTTTTTATATTTTTCACCGATTTTTCGTCAATGATTCCCAGGACACTGAAACCAGTAGAATCTAAGATCTTTGCTGAAACTCAGGGGGACATGAATGTTTGTAGGCATGTAGCCCTAGAAGTTTGTGAGCGAATAATAGTGGGGCAGATTGCTGAAACAATCTTTCACTTGGTGATACAAGCACCAAAATTGGCACCAATGACGTTCAGGACATATGTTTGAAGAAAAGTACGTTATCCAGCTACAAATCCAAGATGGCTGCCATTTTTCAAGATGGCCGACTTGTCAATCCTGGTAAATGCACTTATTGACATAGAACTTCAACCTACACAAGTTTATAAATTATCTCTACATTATGAATGTAAAGTATGAATGTATTCTTATGTAACACACCCAGTAGTGTGTCCTCAATTTCAAAATGGCCACCAGTTTTCAAAATGGCGGCTGCTACGTTGCTGAAAATTGGCGGTTTTCAATAAAAATGTGTGTATTTTTAGACCTTTGGTCACGGTGTTAAAAGCACAACCAGGGCACACTGGTGACATCACTGCTGTGTAACTCAGCATGGGGTTCAGCGTCGGCTTGTAGTGTACTATAGCTGTAGTTGTAGTTACTGACTGTTGTAGTAGTACTAATTCCAGACAGTAGTGTATTATATAAGTGTCCCAAATGCTATCTAATATGCCCCACTTACATGTCAACTAGAAGTGTAATTATTAGTTGTAGTGTAGTATTAGTTAGATAGCCGCGCCTGAATTGACAGGGTGTGCCAGCGCGGGAGAGCCGAGCCAAGGGTAACGGGGCTTTTAGTTACCCGGATGGCCTACAGATCGCACGGGAATTAAACGACGTTGGATGAACGATCGGGCTAGGTGTAGGGCAAAGGTTGCCTGAACCTAGTTGCATCCCATACTTGAATGTGCTTTGATTTTTTGTACAGTTAGGTGGTAAAAGGATAGCTCCTCGGCCTTCAACTGTGTATCACAAAATGTCAGCCAACAAGCCATTGAGTAGTGGAATCAAAACTGACTGGGGGAAGTGTTGCCTCTGTCAGACTGATTCAAAAGAGGAGTTGAAATCTCCTCCAACACGATATGAGTGCAGTTCTGATGGTTATTCCATGATAGCCAAGAACATACCTCAATTTCAAGCCATCATCCTCTTGCCAATTAGGCTAGATCCATCTCGATTAGATGATGGGAGTGGCATTGAGGATACATTAAGACGCAACAATGCAAAATACCACCAAAGGTGTCGTCAGATGTTCAGCAACTGCAAGCTGGAACGTGCAGCTAAAAGAGCAGTTGAAATTCAGAACAATCCCGATGAATCTCACTGAAAAGTGCGAAGAACTAGCATGGAAATGCAAAAGGGTTTCTTGTGTGAGAAGGTGGAACCTGAGTCAGAGCTGAGACAAGCCATGACCATGCAGCTGAATGAGAGGCTCAATGAGAGTGCTCGCAATCTCAATGATGGCAAGCTTCTAGCTCTGTTGAGTGGTGGAGATGTGGTGGCCTTGAATGAAAGAGGTGCCTAAGAACCAGCTATTGCACAATGTTTGGAATTGGAATGCACATTGTTCTTGATCTAAATCATCTTGTATAGAACCATGTCGGATCCATACATGGCAAAGAAAACAAAAAGGAATCTGAATCTGTACCGCTACATATAGTGGAAGAGAAGACCATTTTTCACATTTGACCAGTACCTTATATGGTCACAGGATCCTTCACAGCCCTCTTCTTGACCACTCAGAAGACCCTGGCAAAACAGTGTGTGTGTGTGTGTGTGTGTGTGTGTGTGTGTGTGTGTGTGTGTGTGTTGGCCTTCATCATTAGTGCACTGAAGGGCAATGACACAGAAAATTCCAGAATGAAATGTCTTCACATGTCTCTTTGGAATCCATTGACTAATCCTTTGCAAATGATATCAGTGTTGCTATATGTCCAAATTGTAAATGTTGTATTTGTTAATGTGTTATGTCTAATCGTGATTTATTTATATAAAGGGCACAGAGGACAGTTCTAATTACTGTAAAAGCAGATTTTACTGCAGTTATTGGGTAATTACACTCATCTCCATCTGTTTTTTATTTTATTTTTTTGAAAAGCTGTCGTTCAGAATTGCTTGCACAGTATAGAGAAAGCACATTTTACCTCTTTGCATTAAGTTAGCACCATCCTGAGGTACTGAAGGCATAACCTTGCCATTTCTAAACCCAGATTGTATAAGATGACATCACGGAACATTGTCTTGTGTTGCAATGCACCAACATAAAATTTCCTCTGATATGCTTTTATGTGAAGCAATTTTAGATACTAATGTATAAAATAGTCCTATCAGTGTTTGTAATATATATTTGTGGTTGTCATGTCTGCGTGTGTGCACGCAGAGAAATGCTGTTGCAGCCTGGAGAATCAGAAGACAGATGGTAGGCCACAAGGGGTGTCCCACTGTGTGTGTGTGTGTGTGTGTGTGTGTGTGTGTGTGTGTGTGTGTGAGAGAGAGAGAGAGAGAGAGAGAGAGAGAGAGAGAGAGAGAGAGAGAGAGAGAAGCTATATATATATAGAGAGAGACAGAGTGGATGGAGTGTGTGAGTGTATGTGTGTGAAAAAAGGGGACAGTGTGTGTGTGTGTGAGAGAGAGAGAGAGAGAGAGAGAGAGAGAGAGAGAGAGAGAGAGAGAGAGAGAGAGAGAGAAGAGAAAGAGAGAGAGAGAGAGATAGAACAGAGAGTGCTGGTATGTGTGTCACTGTGAGTGTGTGAGTATGTGAGTATGCTTGGCTTCCGTGTTTGCTGTTTAAATCTCTCCTGCTGTCTCTCTGCGTGAGTTACGTGTGGTGATTCTGCTGACCACACACACACTTGCACTGTCTGATATATTGTTCATCCTAAAATCCTTCACACTCACACACTCACACACACACACACTCACACACACACACACACACACACACACACACACACACACACACACACACACACACACACACACTCACACACACACACACACACACACACACACACACAGCCAGCCCTTTGACTACAGAGCTCATTGTATGTGTTTTTACACACCGAACACCTCTGTGTTATCAGCAGGCGCAGCCAGGCTGGCCACCCAAAAGAAGAAAGAATTTTCCCCTGAACTCATTCACCTCTAAAAAATATCAGCCCCATTTCAAAATACCCAAGAGACTAAAAGGGGGGAAAATGAGGAAGAAGTAAACAGCAGCACTTGCTGTGCTCTGGCTATAGTAAATAAATTGAGATGAAGGATAACAAATCTTACAGATTGTTTTGAAAGTAAAGTTGAGGATGTTTGTCCACTGCTGTGTGGGACGACACAAAGCAGAATCCAAATGACTTCTTGTTATACTACATGGTCACAAAATAATAGCTTCTTTCAAAATCTGAAGGACACTGTGTTATGTGGGGAATGACATCAATAAAACAAGTTCAGAAGCACTCAATAAGAACAGATTTGCGCAAAAACATGAATGTGAACACAGCTTTGTTGGGTACATAACCAGGAAAGCATTTATCATTATTAGCCCACAACCCACATCAAAATATTTCACATAAAGAAGTAGAATGAACTATAAGTGGTTTTAATATAAAACATTACAGCACTACAATATGAAGACAAGGATTGGACACCCTGCATATTGCGCAACTGTTGCGGAAATGGTCATGATCTGTACTAGGAGGAAGGTGGATGAATGTCATATCCAGCATATACATAAACCGCATCAGCCACTTGTCACAGTGTACAGACACCACAGAGAGCCTATGTTACATCATGGGGCTCTGAGTGGCATTGGGGGTTTTGTGAAACGCTTTGTGTTTGTGTTCTGTGTGTCTTTGATGTGGCCCTTTCCCCACCTCTTTGCAATCCCCATGCAATTAACCAAACAGTCCAGCCGGTTGATGAATAAACCATGTTAATTAATTTCCACCTCATGCTGAATAATCCTGGATACGCCGGCTTTCCATCTGAAAATGTTTACATTTCCATGACAATAATGTTGCACATGGGCACTCTGTGGGTGGCGGCTGTGGCTGCGGCAGTGGCGGCGCATCAGGCTGGTGGGGCTTTAATGATGTTTTAAACGCTGCGCCTCGGAGGCGGTGTTAAATCACGTCGCCTGCTCTGCCTGCTGTCTGCCCTGGCCTTGAGCTGCCTGCCTGCCTGCCTGAGCGCTGGGCAGTGGCAGGTACTGGCGTGCCTCTCTTCATGTCTGCGGACCAGGGGAGTTATTTCTGGTCAGGCCCCATTGACACGGCTCCCAAAATAACATGCCCTGCTTCCTGCAGACTAACGTTCAGTTTGACCCCAAGAAATGTGTGTGTCACTGTGTGTGTGTGTGTGTGTGTGTGTGTGCGTAGGATATATATGCAGGAAAGTGTGTGAATCACTGTTAAAGACTGGATTTGTCTTGACTGATGTGTATTTCTGTTTACAGGAATGTGTAAATGTATATATTTGTTACTTACCTATGTGTGTCTGCATGTAATAGAAAATGGTTGCGCCATACTGTTTATATTTATATATTCACGCATATCTATCTATCTATCTATCTATCTATCTATCTATCTATCTATCTATCTATCTATCTATCTATCTATCTATCTATCTATCTATCTATCTATCTATCTACTTTAAAAAAAACAGACCAACAAAACTGTTCATATATGTTTAAATGGCATCACTGTCTGCTCTTAACCTGTAGATAGAGGGGGGAGGGGTGGAGGAGGAGAGGAGAGGAGGGGAGAGGAGAGGAAGGAGGGGGTCAGTATTTGGTGCAGGCTGCGCGACTCGATAGTAAGGTCCACGTCTGTTCGGCTCTCAGTGCCCACGTATAGACAGCGCGCCTATAATCTTGATTAGACTTGTCGGATTAATGTGATGCGCGTTAAAGAGAATCTCTTTCGAGGGATGAAATGCACCGCCGCGGGAGTATTGTGAAATGTCAGTGTCACTGTTGCTGATGGTCAGA
>CM050207.1:24626907-24679407 GCA_027475355.1 Coilia nasus
CGGCTGAGGTTGCCAGTTGGATTTCGTCTTGTGATATTCAAAGTAGGTTACATCCATACACAAATATGAGGGCCAGTCAAAGTAATTACTTTTGGTTTATTGCAAGAGAAATAACAAGCAAAAAACTGTATATTAACACTATAACATTGTAAGATTTGCCATATCACTGCATTGCATTGTTTTCACAAGGCTTGATTTGTATTGATTCTATTGAATTATAACCAGATCAATTTTAGGCTTCTGCTGTGGGCCATTACTTTGATATAGTATGTCTATAATTAGACAGATGAGCAAGATGCCTTCCTAGACTGTAAGAAATACAGACCGTTCTCCTTTTGCTGAGAGAGGATGAATATAACTGTTACAGATATTTACCTCAGATGCATACTAAAGAGATAAGCTAAGGTACTGTTTTAGGATGTCTGTTTTTTTACTTCATGGGAGAAATCTGGGTGGTATTTGCATATTTGTATTGTAATATGTTGGCTACTATGGGCTACTATGTAATATGGGCTACTTTGAGATCAGAGAGGAGAGAGAGAAACAATAAAGATTGTACCTTTAGCCTAGCCTGGTAAACCAGCCCTTCGTACTTCATTTTATTTTGTATAGAGGGTCTGGCCTTGCTGCCGTTGACATTTATGTATTCGGACCAAGCAAATCCAAGCCAAACAGAGTGCTTGTGAGTGATGATGTTGACTTTGTATGCTACATTTGAATTGTAGTGCATAGGTAGGCTAATTGCATACATGACGGCCAGATGTTAGCAACTGGGTAAAGGCAGAGCCACTTGTTTTAAACTGATGATGCAAGGCCAGACCCTCTGTACAAAATGAAATGAAGTACGAGGGGCTGGTTTACCAGGCTACCTTTAGCCCCTTTCCTTAAAGAAATAGTATACCTGTAAGGTTAGCCAGGGAAGGCAATTTATTACACAAATCATTTGTCTGCCTGGTTTGAAATAAATTAGGAATTACGGTCCACTGTGGTGAAAATTCTACCCAACAACGAAGTTATTTCAAGGCAGCTATTATGGTAGTGTTATTCTTTGAAAATCGAATGTAATTAAAGCAGCACGGCTTTTTCCAGCTTTTTCTCAGTGGAGCTCCCCCTAGTGTCTCCAAGTACATTTATACTCTCGTAAAAATTGACTGTTTTCCCTCCCCCTCATGCGTTTTCAACCCAACTGATCAGAGTAACCAGTGAATATGAAGGTATATAATTTAACGTGACCCTGCTTCTCATGATATTCAAGACTTTGTGAGTCTGAGGCTTCCCTGGTAATGACTCATTTAAACATCTACTGAAGATGATTAATTAACTTGAAAAAGTTGCATAGTGCTGCTTTAATTATAGCCCTCTTGACTTGATCTCTGTCCAACTGCGCACCAGTTTGTGTCCTACACTCAAATCTCCTGCCGTGCCTTTGGACTAGACAAAAACCTTTATTAAGTACTGTGCACAATCCAAGACACACAGGCACAGACATACACATACACACACACGCACAAACACACACACACACACACATACACACACACATATGTGTACTGCACCGTGAAGTCATCATTTTTCAGGACTGTGAACTTTTGGCGTGAGATCCGGGTGTGAGGGGGGTGGGGGATGGTCACGAGATGTCCAATCAGGAGGTGGGGGGTGGGGTGTTGTGGTTGCGTCAGTGTTGCTCAGTGCTATGGTCATTCTGGGAGTAGTGGGGTGGGACTGGGCTGTGGTGGGGGGTGTTGTGGTGCTTGCGTCAGTGTTGGTCGGTGCGATGGGTGGGGATGGGAAGGTTCCAGGGTGGGGGGTGGGGTGTGGATGGGGCTGAAGGAGCTGGGTTGCTTATTTATTGCATTACTCTGTTCCAAGGGAATTGCGTCACCGCTGGTTAGTGTGAAGCTCATTAGGCTTACGCACAGACTTTATCACTGCCTTATCTGCCCCAATTATGTATGACACAAATGAGGAGTGCAGAAGAAAAATGGCCAGAGTCACAAAACCACATTTTTAAGGTTACTTCAGTTGCTATGAAACCCCAGCTTTTTCAAAAGTAATCCTGTGAATAAACAAGCACAGTCTTAAGCTATATGGTATTTACTTATAAAATCACAACAAAAATCAAAAGTTAGTTTCTGCATTTTGTGGCCATGCCTGCTTTTTTCAGTGGATTCCCAAATATAATACACATCATATATGACACAAAAAAACAGTCACTAATTTTCCATCAGGTCCATGAAGCTTCCTGTACTGTGAAGCTTTTACAGTAAATACAGACAAAATAGATGTTTGGATAAAAAAAATTGCATTATATTGTGTTGTGAAAAATGGCGTGAAAAAATCTTCCACTCTCCAGCGTAACTGTGTACTATGGGAGTATAATACTGCAACTGAGTTACATTCCCACATTTTTGGTGCTTTTCAGCAATTTATGAACCACATGTCAGTGTGTATGTGCCTATATGGATGAAAGTAGCAGGACAAAATTATGTAATGAAATCTTTTTAGGATTTTGAAACCAAATGTGTTGAGTTACACAGGGTTACTGAGCAATTTTTGGGTTCAAAATCCTTTATTTTGTTATTGTTAAGTTGGTTAAGTGTTTATCCTTCCTGGAATGTTAGTGCATCATGCCTGTGTGTGTGTGTGTGTGTGTGTGTGTGTGTGTGTGTGTGTGTGTGTGTGTGTGTGTGTGTGTGTGTGTGTGTGCGCATACGCGTTTGTTACAGGTATCCTGTTCTCCACACTGGTGTTTGGGCCTGCGTGTGGGTTCATCCTTGGCTCCTTCTGTACTAAGTTCTACGTGGATGCCGTCTTCATCGACGCCAGTGAGTGCCTGACTGACACACTTAGGACAAGGATTATTCTAATCACTACACTGCTCTCTACACATGAACTACCAAATAAAGGTCACTGCAGCAGTTGAGTACAGAGAGTGACTCAGCAGTTTCTACAGATAGACAGCTCTTTAGTTTCCTACTGAATGGATCACAGATGATAAAACAGGAACCACCGAAATGATTACGTCAAAATTTAAAAAGTGAAATGGCCCAATACTGACTACTTCAGTGGATTTCACTCTGTTTGATGCAGTTTTTTGGTTATAAATGACTCCAGCAAAGTAGAGCACAACTTAAACTGTAGTATAGTTCTGGTTCTTGCTCATATATGCTGTGTGCTGGAACAGTCTTGTATCCTGTACAGTTTAGTTACAGATATATTTAACTATACTCAGCTCAAACATGAACAATGATCCTGTATGGCTCAATTACATACATTTTATTATTATTGCCAGACAGACAGTCCTTCTGCTGGAAGCTAATGTAAAACCAGTTTTTATATGGGAAATGACTGCGCTATACTACTACTAGACACACTACTAAATCGAGGTGACACTAAAACACTATCAAAGTGTGCACAAGTAGGATACAACACAGTGCTGTGATCCCTGGTGTTTTAAGCTAAATCATTGCTTATTTTAAAGATACTAACAAAAGAACTAGAAATTGTCCCATATTTTAGAAAAATGTCCCCGTTTTTTATCTGAGAGATCTGGTCCCCCTATTGTTTACACATCTGCTCACAGTGTGCTCACCCTTGTGCACAGGTACGTTGGACATCACGCCCGATGACCCGCGCTGGATCGGGGCCTGGTGGGGCGGCTTCATCATCTGCGGCTTCTTCCTCTTCCTGTCCTCGCTCTTCATGTTCGGCTTCCCGCAGTCTTTGACGGAGGGGCCGGAGGGCAGCGGCACTGAGAGCCAGCAGGCCATGCTGCCCGCGGAGCTGGCGCAAGAGTACGAGGGCCATGCCACCCACGGCCTCAACCTCAACAGCGGCCTCACCTGCTGTCAACACCTCCAAAGTGAGGGCCATAGCCTCTTTATTTTACTGCCCCTGTTACACCCTACCTTTCGATAATATAGTGTTAGGGTTAGGATTAGTGTTAGGTATGTACAGTGTAAGTACATAATATTACATGTTGCCACATTTAGATACACTGTAAAAGGAACCATTAAATACTGTGATAAGCAACAAAGCACTGCACAGCCTTAGCCTCAGTGGAGGACTCACCTCCTGTCAACAACTCCAAAGCGAGTGCCAGGCAACTGCAAAGGCACCAAGCACTGTCATGTCATTGTTCTGGCTTTGGCACCAGCGACTTCAGGGAGCTGTGCTGGTGCCAGCTTTTTGGCATGAGAACCTGTCAGTTTTTATTCAAAACAGGCAGAACCAGATCTACACTGGGTATCAGCACCAGCACTAGAAACCAGCTGACAGTAGAAACCAGCTACAGTATTTTGATCCTGCTTGTGGTTACACAGCTAAAGGCAACAGTAGCATCTTATGTCAACCTAGTATCTTATTCACATTAATGCTCCAGGGGACTGTTGGTGTACCTTGTTTACTGCAGAAGAACATCAGCTAAATGACCTGTAATGTAATAGGGTAACATCACTAAAGAGTCAACTAAATCGACTGGGTAGCTCTCTGTGTTCATCCCATATTGACAACCTAATGCCAATCCTTAGACCAAGAGCCCACATTGAGCTCTACTTGTGTTACATGCACCAGATTTACTCATTTAGCCCCTCATGTTCAGTACGAGCTGCTTGCATTACAGCCTAAGTCAGAGCTCACATATGACGCTAACTGCATGTGATTATACACAAACCAACCCTGTTTCGCAGTCCCACTTGTCATCTACATTTTTTCTTTTCATTTTAACATTTCACTTTTTTTCTATTTTTTCCCCTCTGTGTTCAGTCATCCCCAAGGTGACCAAGCACCTGCTGTCCAATCCCGTGTTCACCTGTGTCATTCTGGCCGCATGCATGGAGATCGCCGTGGTAGCGGGTTTCGCTGCCTTCCTGGGGAAGTACCTGGAGCAGCAGTTCAGCCTGACAACCTCGTCAGCCAATCAGCTTCTAGGTAAGCCACCACGAGATAGGGAGAGGGAGAGGGAGAGAGAAAAATAAATGAAAAAGTGCATACATACTCCTTTCTACACACACACCACCACCACCACCATGACACGCATTTAAAACCACAATATCAAGCTGAACATAGCAGTGCCCCCCTGTGGACAAGAATCTAAATTCTAGATTAATCTGAGGTACTTCCAGTAACTGTGCATCATGAAACGTTAGTTTGTTTAGAATTGTTGACATGTCTGTGTGTGTTTTATTGATCTTGGTCATCCAGTCCAAGCTGTAGTGAGCATGTATGGTGATGGAGGTGTTAAAATGGCTCCAATGTGTTTCTGTAGTGAAAGCCTGTCATGGTTTTCAGTGCTGGCCTGAAAAAGAAACACCTGTTATGGGCTTCTAAAACAAGTCTGCACATGTTAGTTTTATTAATTTTAGGTTGTTTTGTTGTTGTCCTGTTAAAGAGCTGGAGTACAGTGCCTCAGTACATATTACTATAATTTATCCCATTTGTTTGGTATTTAGACACTGAATTGCAGGTAATGTGTTTGTCAAACTGTGTTTCCTTGTGTGTTTGTGGCACAGGCATGACAGCCATCCCGTGCGCGTGTCTGGGCATCTTCTTAGGGGGGCTGTTGGTGAAGCGGCTGGACCTGTCGGCCCTGGGGGCCATCCGGCTGGCCATGATGGTCAATGTGGTCTCCACCGCCTGCTACGTCTCCTTCCTCTGGCTGGGCTGTGACACAGGGCCCGTCGCCGGGGTCACCGTTGCCTACGGAAACGAGTGAGTCATCAGCCCCAGTCTTCCTGCTGCTAGCTTTAATTTCACAGGCACAGACTGTGCCTTCTGGCTGGTTTACACCTTACTTGAGGTGGCGAATGAAGCGAGCGGTTCAGGGCAGAAAAAAGTCTAAATCTTGGCTGAGAAAGATGACATCTGGTGCAGGCCGAAGATCCCAGCCCTTAAAGCAGGCCCACATGAAAGCAGTGAGGGTAGTGGGGAGGCTTGGATACCAAAATAAAAAACAAATGTCATGCCAACATGTAGAAAGATATGCTGACCTAGATGAGACACATGCAGATGTGGATATTTGATCTTTTTTTTTTTTTTGATGAATAATTTAAAATGGGCCTTGTGGGGTTTGTATTAGGAACTTGGTATGCACTCAAGGACACACAGCCATATACTGCAAGTGTCAAATCCCGCAGTTTTTACCAATCATTTCACACTTATCTCAATACCATATCTACTTTTTCAAAACTCTGAACACCTTTGCACCATCCATATGGTAGTCTAACACTGTTTTCTTTCATATTGCTTTAAGACAATTGTACTCAATCACAACTTCAATCAAAAATCATGATTACTTCTTTCAGTTATTGTTCACAATTATGTACAACTACAGATACTCTTATCAAAATGGTTAACTTTAGGGTCAAAACCTAAAATAAATAAAAGAGAATGTAAAAAAAAAAAAAACAGTTTACATTTTGTCACACAAATAAAGTAATGTACTTGAGACATAATCAACTTTTATCCAAATAATTATTTATAATTAACACTTTTGTCATTTGTCTGTTTCTTTGTTGTATTTTGAATTGTATTGCTTCCTGCCAAGTATAGAAAGAGGTTACATTTGCATGTATGTGGGCAAAACATTATCACACAGAAAGATTATATTGTTTTTTTAAAAACTGGACATTGTAGTAAGAAAAGTGCAAAAGATCAAACATATATACATTACACAGAGGATTGTATTGTAATGTCACCTGCTTTCCATTTCAAAACGCTAGGTATCAATTGACCACACCTTTGCAACCAACTGGTTAAATACAATCGCCAGGTGCCAAAGCACTTAGGGCTAAACACAGCAATCAGGCTTAAACACTGTAAAATAGACAACAGAGGAGTTACACTTGTCTTGAATAGAAATGTAAGGCAGTGTTGTAGCAAAAGGGAAGCGAAAGGGGAGCAGTGCAGATGAGCGTAAGCTTGAGGAGGAAGAGGAGTAGCGAGAGGAAGAGGTAAATACTGTTACTGCAAGGTACATCTGGAGAAGACCATGAACAAAAGAGGACTACATTTATCACATGCAGTTGACATTGGTTGACTACCTTAAAAACAGTAGGTTAAAACATGCAACCGAAATGGAAAGAGATGATGCTTACAGTAGCTTCTTGTCTCCAACAATACTTTACTGTGTTACAATACAATTGTTTACTGCATACATGGTTATTTGTAAAAGTGGTTGTATACAACCCTGTATTCAATATGCAACCATGCAACAAGCAAACAACTGAGATTTTCCATTGCATGGATGTATTCATGACATTTATCAATATTTCGGAAAAAATTAAACTCAGGTTATGTCATTAGAAAAGTCAAAATGTTACAAAGTGTTTAGGATTGATTACCACAGTGTGTAAAATAGATCATATGAATCATCTGTGTGCGATTTGGCAACAAAATGTGAAAGTGTATAGTTTTGAAAGAATAATATTTTTGCAATAGCTCTGGGGTGTTCTGTTACGTAATTAGGTGTATGGTTGTCTTAACTGTGTGTAGCGTTTTGACAGTTTTTTTTAACTAATCTTAAACAATTGTAAAAAACTGCAAGCAAAAAAAAAAACATGAATGTGGGTGTATGTGTGTCTGTGTGCGTATGTGTGTGTGTGTGTGTGTGTGTGTGTGTGTGTGTACGTGTGTGTGTAGGTCTCTGGGCACGTGGCAGAAGGCGGAAGCTGCGTGCATAAGTGGCTGTGACTGCTACACCACCTCTCTCAGCCCAGTGTGCGGCTCCAACGGAGTCACCTACCTCTCCGCATGCCTCGCCGGCTGCACCAAACCCGTGAGTACACACACGGATGCACGCACGCACGCATGCACACACACACACACACACTTACACACATACATACACTTACATACACGCAAGCACGCACACACACACACACACACACACACACACACACACACACACACACTTACACACATACACACACTTACATACACGCACGCACGCACGCACGCACACACACACTTACTCACACACACACATACACACACACAAACCTACACACAGTCACCTACATTTCCGCATGTCTAGCTGGCTGCACCAAATCTGTGAGCACAAACACACATGCCCTCACACAAACACACCCACACCACACACACACACACACTCACACAAATAGACACACATGCACCACACACACACAGACACACACACGGACACAAACTACTACATACACTAGATAAGCTCACTATGACAAATGTGGTCACAAACATATACAGATATATACAGTCATATACAGATATCTACAGTATTACAGTACACAAACATCTAGTACATTCCATACAGTATGTTGAGTTGCACACCCACACTCACAGGTACACCCACTTTGCCCCTTCTCTGTCTGTTTGTCTGTTTGTCTGTCTGTCTGTCTGTGTAGGACCTTATGGGCTGTAGGTGCATCTCCCGTGGCAGTAGCGGCGTGGGCACGGCAGTGCCAGGGAAGTGCCAGAGTGCGGGCTGCCAGCGGGCATTCCTCACCTTCCTGGCCGTGGTGTGTGCCTGCAGCATGGTCGGGGCCATGGCACAGACCCCCTCTGTCATTATCCTCATAAGGTAACAGCCCCCAGTCATCATTATCATCATCATCATCATCATCATCATCATCATCATCATCATCATCATCATCATCATCATCACCTCCATCACTATCTTTGTCATTGTCATAAGTTCTGGGCCCATATTCACAAAGAATTGTATCTTAGGGTTAGTACTCTTGTTTCTTAAAAGTAATTCACAAAGCCTCTGAGACCTACTTTTAGTTAGGAAAAATGACAACTCTTAGGATAAGACAAAAGCTCCATTGCTATGGCCTCATGCACAAGCGTGCTTGCATTTACATCCATGATTGGTTGATGAGTGACAGATCTGTGCAGGTAGGTGTGTGTGTGTTACGCTATCATGCTGCGCTGCTGTAGGAGTGTGACGACAGAGATCACAGACTACAAATGAAACGGTGACGGGATTACACTGGGATTGACAAAGTATCTATGCATCGTTTTGTAGCAATCATAAATGCATTTATGATTACACGTTTACATACATAAGAAGTGGACTAATTGAATTTTGATTATGAATAAAGTGCATATGTAATTCGCAAGGCTTTTGGTGGTGTTACTGCATTCCTTCCAAGTTGCATATTTATTACCTGATGGTAGATAACTTGAATACACGATTTCATGGACATGCTGTATACAAACTGCTGCCTTTGGATGTTTTATGAACAGCTCTTAGTGAGATAGCAGTCCTCTGGGCTACTTATTTGCTCTCCCAGACTTAGGTGCTACTTTTAGGCCTAAAACATTTTGTGAATAACTCCTATTTTAGAAAATTAAGAATCCTAAAGTTATGACTGACACGCCCATTATTTTTAGGCGTTTCTTCAAAACTCGCCTGTTAGGAGCTACTTTTAGCCTTAAGACTCTTTGTGAATATAGGCCCTGATCACATTGTAATCATCATCATCATTACTGTTGTCATCAAATCATCTTCATAAGATAACAGACCACAGTCATTGTCACCATTATCAGTATTGTCACCGTCGTTACAGTTATGATCACATTATCACCATCACCATCATTCTTATAAGGCAACAGGCCCTAGTCGTCATTATCACCATCATCATCATTGTCATCATTATCACCACTATTATTGTTATCATCACATTATCATCATCCTCACCGTGATCTTTATACTTATCATCACTTCGCCATCACCATCCTCATCAGGCAACAGACTCCAGTTATTGGTGTCATCATCATCACTATCATAATAATTGTCATCAGTGTCACCACCGTTATCGTTATCAACACATAATCACCACCATGATTATCATCACTTTCATCACCCCATCACCATTGTCACCACTGTCATCACATTATTATCAACACTTCTCATCTGGTATTAGTGTTATCTGTCTTACCCCTGTCTTTACACTGGTATTCATTATCATGTCATATGCCATAATAACTAATGTTCACCTATCACAACTATTGTAATAATCATGTCCATTATCAGTAATGTTTACCTCTTTGCAATTATTTTAATTATCACATCCATCATCACAATTCTGGTAATCATCATGGCTATCACTTCGGGGAGAGTTCACACTCATCTCCCTCATTAGGAAGTGTCTTTGACATCAACCATGTCTGTCACTCTCATTCACTGCCATGGATGTCTTCATGAAGCCCATTTGTCTGCCTCATCAGGTACTGTTGACTGCGTGTTTCTGAGATGAGTGTGTGTATGTGTGGACAGTGCTGATGGCATAACTAGGATGGATGAGCTATACACTGCTTAAAACAATCAAGGGAGCACTTAAATCAATAAAAAAATCATCAAATCTCTATGAGTGAAATACATTAAGTTTGAAATAATGCAACAACAATCAGTGGAAACCTAAATTATCAGCCTGCTGTTGGATTCAAAGTTACACTAATAAATATTGTTCCCTTAATTTTTTGGCTAATATATGATGCATGTAATCCCCCTCTTACTACTCTACTGTAGAGTACTACTTCCACAGTTATCTTTAAGGTGGTGGCATAGCTTTTAATTTTTTATTTTTTAATGTATTTCTGTCTCACAGGACTGTGAGCCCAGAGCTGAAATCCTATGCTCTTGGAGTTCTGTTCTTGTTGCTACGGCTGCTTGGTAAGTGATGTGATGTGCCCTTGTGTGTGTCATGACATCGTGTCTTGTGTTGTAGACTAGTGACTCTAATCAGTGGGAATGATTCTGTCATGGTATTTTCTCTTTTTGTTATATTTGCTCAGTGTCCTCTTTCCCCTCTTTTCATTTCCACGTCTTTCACCCTTCTCCACTTCTGTTCCACTTTCCTCTTCTCTCCACTTCACTGGGATGCATCTCATGACATTTCATTCCTTCTTTCTCTTCTTCTCACTCCCTCTCAAACCACCTCTCTCCCTGTACCTCTTTCTTATCCTCTTCCCCTCCACTCTTCTCACGCTCCACCTGGTCCTTTTTTTCCTTTTCACCCCTTCTGACTTCTTCCTCTCAAAATCAGAATCAAAATTAGATTTATCGCCCAAGTATACTTCTATACACAATGAATTAGACTCTGGCAGATGTTGACTCTCTAGTATACGTTCAACATATAGACATGTAGGGGCCGATTCTCCCCTGCACATAAGGGCGTGTAAGTGAAAAAAAAGCGTACAACAGCGCCCCCGCAGATTCTACTGTTGACTTAAGTCTGTCATTTACGTGGGAATCAGTCAGTTACGCGCTTCGGGAGTAGCAACCCCAAAATTAGGGAGTGTCGCATGTAAATGAACCCTGCGCGCATTCTACCCTGCACTTATAGGAGAAATTCGGTGTAAAATGAAAATTGGCATGTTAAAACATCATACTGAGTTGGTATGTTTGCTGAGGAGAAAAATTGATTTAGCCTGTTGCATTCAGAACTTAACTATTTTTTGCTGTTTGTCCCAAAAGGCTAACAATGGAAGTGGTAGGTGCCCTTAGACGAAGCATGAAGATTACGCTATTATTAAACCGTTAAAACAGCTTGAACACACTCCATCAGTAGCACAACAAAGGCCACAACATTCAAAACGAGACACTGCGAACTTTGTAAGTGTACACGACATTTATTAATAAAACAGTTTTGACAGCCAGTACCTTGCTGTAGTTTCTCGTCGCCAGCATGATAAAAGTCCACACGAGTCGATTGACGAACACGAACCAGCAGGAAGAATAGGAGGAGAGGTAGTACAATCAACTTGTTTGGACTTTCATCATGGCGGCGACAAGAAAGAACTGCAAACTACTGCATGTAAGAACAGTTTTTTAAATAAACGTTATGTACATTTACAAAGTTCTCCGTGCCTTGTTTTGAATGCCAGGGCCTTCGTTGTACTACCGATGGAGTGTGGAGCACTCCACCGAAGTTCTCCTTTAAGCACTAGCGGAGTGGCAGTTCAGAGGGGAGAATCCGTGCTAGACGAAAGTGCTTAAAAAGTGTGTGCATAAAAAAGACTTACGCGCCTATGGGACAATCGGCCCCTTAGTGATTCAAGAGACAAAAGTGATGTATAAGAATAAGGCTGAATCCAAATGGTTACTTGTTTTCTACATAGTGCACTGTGTGGTGAATGAGTAAACATTTCAGTTTTAGCCTCTCTGTACAACAGGGACAACAATTTCCAAGTCACATAATATACATACTGGGCAATGCAAATATAATGTATATATATATACATATATAATATATATATGTATATAGTATATAAAATGTATTGTAATAATATAATACAAATATAATGTATAAAAAAGCCAGTGACTCTTGTCGTCCTCCACCTGGCAGGTTTCATTCCCCCTCCTCTGATCTTCGGCATTGGGATCGACTCCACCTGCCTGCTATGGAGCTCCGTGTGTGGCATACGTGGCGCGTGCCTGCTGTACGACAATGTCACCTACCGCCACCTGTACGTCAGCATCGCCATCGTGCTCAAAGCCAGCGCCTTCGTGCTCTACACTGTCACCTGGCTCTGCCTGCGCCGCCACTACGACCGCTACATCCGCAACAACGAGGGCTACCTCACGCCCAGCCAGTTGTTTGCCTCCAACGTCACACTGGACAACCTGGGCAAGGAGATCACCCAGAATCCCGTCAACCGCACCAAGTTCATCTACAACCTGGAGGATCAGGACTGGAATGACAATATGGAATCTGTCATTTAGAGGAACATGAAGAGAAGAGAAGAGAAGAGAAGAGAAGAGAAGAGAAGAGAAGAGAAGATAAGAGAAGGGTATGCAGAAAAGAAATAGGGAGGGAATAAAAAAAAGAAGAAAAAAGAAAAGCTGTGAGTTGACTAGGTTATGTAGGAAGTAAGGAGAGGAGGAAAGGGAAGATGGACATAAGGAAAGAAGATGATGAGAAAAGAGGAGAGGGGAGCAGAGAAAAGGTAGGTTAAAGATCCTGGGGAGATAGCATATGACAGAGAGAGCACTTGTCCTCTTTACCCTCAGTTATCTTTATATCCCCACCCCACCTGAATATCTCTACCCCTCACCCCCACCTCCCTTCTCCCCTCCACTCTCCTAAGGCCTCATTTCCATCGACTTCAGCGTGTACAGTGCGTATCCATGTACAATAGGTTTGTATAGGGATAGAATACGCTCAGATCACGCGTGTGGTGGAAATGGTCTAATCTGTTAACGTGCATTCTAAACGAATACGGACAGAAAACGGGCACGCGCTGTACACACAGAGTGTTTGGTGGAAATGAGCCCTAAGACATCCATACACTTTGTGAAAAAGGCTGCATGTTGTGCTTATATTTTCAGCATGCCGTTTTATTTTTAGTAGTCATTTGAGTAATGACACTGATGATTTGCCCTATAAACAGAAGGTCTGAAGCACACATGACTAAGACCTGGAAGTAATAAGAGCCTTCAAAATCGTCCCGGCTAAGAAGCTCTGCATCCAGTTTATTCTCTTCTGTGCTCTCTCTGTCTCTGCTCCCCACTGTTTCAAAGGCTTCAAAGTTTGCTGCTCCTCTTTCCAAAATAGTAGCGTGATGACAACTCGGCAAGAAAAAAGAAAAGTCTGTTAGGCCAAAAAGAGAGATATGATTTGTATGCATCTTTTCAATACACATTTATTTGTGTATAAATTATTTTTTCATGAGTGTACGTTTTTGGAAAGTATAGCTTATCCCTTTACTTACTTGAATAATACAGAGCGTATTACTGGGAGTATTGTCAGGAGTATTTTAATATTATTCTAAGGTTTGAGCAGTACACAGGGTTTGTTCTATTGATAGACTCTACTTCGAGGTGAATTTTATTTAGTTATATTTACTGATTTTCAGATCATTTGCAATCTTTTTTTTACTCGTGTTTAAATACATTTTGCCTTTTTTATTTACTTTATAAATCAGTGCAGTACATTTTCAGATAGTGTGCAATGAAGGTAGTTCAGAGACAGAAGTAGTCAGTCTGATTATCTGCCTTCACTGAAGTGTGTTGTGGAGATTTCTTCTGTCTCTGTAGTTTCAGGATGAATTGTGCCCTTGGTGGAGCTGAAGTGCCCTATGTCCCTTTTACTTCCCAACTTGCAAATCCCAAAAGTTTAAGCCTTCTCCCATCTGTGCCACAGGAATGTTAGTTACATAGACGGCTGTTCCAGCAGATGCGTGCATTATACCCCTCTAAAATCTGCTGTTTGACCAAGGCTATACCCAAGACCACCTTTGTTGAGTCCAAGACAAGTCCAGGACCAGGACTTTGAGTCCAAGTCAAGACTGTGTCTAAAGAGATCCCAGTCCAAGTCAACACCAGGTCCAAAGAGATCTGAGTCCAAGTCAAACTTGAAAGTCAAAACAAGTCAAGGCCAAGACAAAAAAGAATAGGGTGGCTGTACAGTATTTGCTTTTGACAGGCGAATGATTGGTTAAAAGGCAGCCAATGCTATCGCTAGATAAATTGTGAATGTATAAATTAATTGTGGGAAGGTCGGATTCTGACAAAAAAAGGCAGTTTAACTTGGTGGACACCAACTATAGTATCTGTGAAGACTGATGGCTAAGAGTGAGGTGAGTCCAAGTCCAAGACAAGTCTGACCGAAAAAAAAAAAAAAAACATCTTGAGACAGGAGTAGGGTACTACAGCCCCATATTAGACCATGTAGGCTTCCAAACAAGAACACCAATACAAATATTAGGTACAGAAGAGGTAGTGAATCTGACCATAGGCCAGTATCAACTCTACTAGGCTTCTGCCTGTGGTATCAGTCTATATACAAATAAGTAAGGGACCACTTGTGCTACCTTAGGGATCAGTTGGGGTAAAAACCTCAGAAAGGGGGCGCAATTAGAAACCCTTGAATAGATGCTGACAGCATATGGGCTTTCAGAACCACTGCTTCTGGAATGGTGCTCTCTCAGGCTGCATCAGGCTGCTCTCTAAGGTGTTGCGGGAGCCACTGCAAGTTAGGTAAAAGCAACATCTGCAATTCTGTCAAAAGTAATGTATTAATGTTTGAATTAAATGGCCGATGAATCCCCCCCACTCCGGTACTCCTGCAGTGGTGGTGTTGACTGAATTAAACAGTGTAGAGAGCTGGATCAAAACTCGGGTGCCGCCAGGGGGGAAAAGCAAGGATGCTTCCAAGGGTACAGTATTGGCAAGGGGCCCTTTCAGGACATAATAATATTACTATGAATAATTAGAGAGCCCAAGTTTGTGTTCTCTCATAGAGCCCAAGACTGTGTACCCAACACGGTGTGTTTTAGAGTGCACACACCAAAAGGATAGCTGAAGAAGGAGCTAGAGAAGTTAGGTGGGGCCAAAAATGTTATTCTTTCATATAACTCAAATCTTCTGGCAGTGTCCCTGGCAAGTAGCGCAATATGACGAAAAGGTAATGAGTTGGATAAGAATCACAGACTGTACCTTTTGCTTGATGGGAGTGACAAGACAATCCAATCAGAGACATTTGTGGCACATACATATTGTGGCCCTTGTTGTAAATGTGTCTTTGCCTGTGGATGGTTATGCTGACCAGTCACCATGGGAAGGAATGTTAACCATCCCATTTAATTCTTGAGTTCAAGCCCAAGTTTTTTTGTAAGATGGGTTTTGGTGAAGGATTCATTATATCCTTCCCTTACTTAACATGTGTCCTACAAAGAGCATGTGACTGTTTCAGGAAAAGGGGGTTTGGACCTCAGTTGGAGTTTGGTATATGGTAGGCTACCTAGGGTTTTTTCTTTCTTTTCCAAGTGAACTGGGGTTTGATATGTATTGACGAAATGTTTAGTTGGCTTGTTATAGGTCTGTCATTTAGTATGATGTAATACTAAAGCAGAGTTTTTTTTTAATAAAAAAAACTGTACTGAATGTGGGTATAGAATGGACCTCAATGGTGGTTTCGCATGGTCCTAAGCCAGGCGTTAGCAGGAATTGTTTGTGGCTGGGAAGGCATGTTTGCTTGGTTGCCTGAGAAGAAAATGCTGTTCTTGCTTGAACTTGCTTGTTAATGCTGCCAAATCAGATATAATGGTATATTTTATTTCCTATCCAGTAGTTTTATGTAGAAAGCTGTTAATACATGTGGCTAGCGCAGCTGGGGCTAGCTAGCGCCAACTTGGATCCAGCCTACAGGACAACAGGTGGAACCTTTGTGTGCCCCTGACTAATTGGACTGATGTCATAATTTGTACTTTGCTGTCTGTGTAAATACTACCATGCCATGAAAGTGCCAAAGTGACTTCATTTAAGTGTTCTAGAGAGTTCTCCCCGTGAGGACCTGGTTTTTACAATGCTGGATTTGTGTATATATATATACAAGATGATATATTTAATTGTTATGTAGACTTTTGTGATACCCTCAGATATCGGTACTGTATATAGTGATGGCTAATAATTCTATTCTATTTAGAATGTAGTAAATAGCAAAGCTGTGGCTTTTTTTGCAGGTCAGCATTTAAGTCTATTCCACTCTGGTCTGGTAGGAGTAGAGTGCTAATGTGTGTATGTGTGTATGTCTGTGTGTGTGGGTGTGTGTGTGTGTGGTCCAGACTCCCATCCTGTGCCTGTATTGTTGATCATGTGCAATCCAAAGCGCTGCTGTGTTCGCTTACCGCTCCTGCAGGAAAGCTCAGTTGCTCCCAATGTATGGAGCAGTGACTCTATAGAAACGTAACGTGCTCACACACACAAACATGACTGACACTGAGCAGACTGTCTTAATGCTTCTTGCATATTTATAACAGACATTGCAGACCATTTGCCAGCTTCTTTTTAGACATTAACAGGGGCGCCGCTAAAGGGGGCTAGGTCAGGATGATTCAGGGGGCCCAGAGATGACTATGATATGGTTGGGATGGGGGCCCAAAATGATTTTCTTTCAGGGGACTTACAACTTCTAGCAGCGCCCCTGGACATTAAACACACACACACATATTTGGCATTATGGTAAAAGTCTGCATATCCCTTCTGTATTTCCAACAAGACACAGGCTTGCACACACAGATGCACCACATACAAGTGGTCAGGCCATTGTGTTGTATGTATGTAATGTGCCCTTGAGATCCTGTTCTTGTTTTTCAGGCCTTAGCACGTGTCAAGCCAAAAAAGAAAGTGCGTGTTTATGTTAAGCCACTCGTACATCCAGAGAACGCTTTGTTCTCCGTGCTCTACACTTCTGAAGGACAGTTATGCTTCAAAACATGACCCTCCCCCACAAGGCTCATCTCCTCTTTGATTGGACCGCAGAGATTCCATAATAAGATGGATAGTGCCACGTTAAACAGGGCAGGTTTAAAAGCAGATTGGTTGGATCTTGAAGAAGACACTGTATGTGTGTCTGTGTGCGTGTGTGTTAGTTTGTGTGTGTGGGTGTATGTTGAGTGGCTAACACAAATCAAATCCATACATCAACTCCAAAGCAAATCTATACATGAATTCCAAGCTGTGAACTGATAGTCTATGGAATAGTCCATGTCCCTTTTTCCTCTGGTTTCCCCATGCCCAAGAGCAATCCAATACCAGTCTGTATTGCACATGACATTGTGTACATAACGACGTATTACATGATTGTATGTGTATTGTAAAGACAATAAATGCTATTTTTGATTTTTCCAGCATGGAGTCGTGTGTGTCTCTGTGTCTGAAGACACGGGTGTTAAAATGTAAAGCCCTCCGGTCTTTGTGGGCATGTTGCAGCTGACATCGTTCAAGGCATATTAACTTTCACAAACTCTTCTGTTCGTGCCCTGTCCCTCCTGAACTGCTGCAAGTGAGGGAGTGAAGATGGAAATGCTTTTGGAAGCATCGGTTTGGAAAGTGGTGCTGCGGTTAGGCCAAGCGCCTGAGAACACTCCTGGGATGGTGTGCGTGTGACTGCGGCTCTTTGGGGACAAGTGTGTAATTGCGGTTGGGATCGCCAAGTGACAGGGAATGCTGCGCTCAGCTTTGCGCCTTGGCTTTCATGCACGCAATAAGCCTCACTGCGAAAACTCAACAGAGCCGCATTTCTTCCACTACAGAAAATACTGACATGCATGAACACTGGAGTATTTTTTACAAAATACTTATTTTTTATTTTATTTGTTTTCTTACAATACAATTCGTGTCATTGATGAGCAATAGTTTAAGTACAAAAGAGAGAAAAAAGAAATCTGACACTAAAGAAACCCCATAACCCCTTATATGCCATCCTTTGATATGGCCCTCCCAAGACTATGCCCATTGTGGGCTTGTAAAATAACTCAGCCATATTTAGGCTGCAAGTGATTGTGTGTGCAACCCAAGAAGAAAGGGAATGTGAAAAGGTATACACTTAAGCGTTTACAAATACTGTGCGTGCGTGTGTGTGTGTGTGTGTGAGAGAGAGAGAGAGAGAGTCTCAGTTGTCCAGGGGACTCATCAGTAGTTGAAGTTCTGTGAAAGTGCTGCCATGACGACCCACTTGCTTGGCGTGATTCTTCACTACTTTGTGGACGTTCAGAAGCTGGTTGTAGCAAGTCTTGCACTTGTGATGCCTGTCACAGGAAATCCAGATAGACAGAGACACACATACGTTATGTAAGGGATAATGTTCAGCGAGGTGATCATTATGGAATTAGACCTGACAGGGTGATGAGGGACCCGTGCTACCAACACAAGACCAACATATGATATAAAAATGCAGTTGTGCTCAGTAGTTTAAATACACTCGTCATGGGCATGCATGTCATATTAATTTTAAGCTTTTAATGATTTATTCAAACAATTTTTTTTCCCCAGGGTGGAATGACAATATAACATACAACTTCAATGACATTTAAACACAAGAATGGAGTGTACAAGTTTGGGCCTCAACTTCATACTTTAACTATGGACTACAACAGAGGAATACACTTCAAGCTTATTCTAACACACGTTCAGAATTACTCAGACACACACCTCTCCTCCCTTGTGATGTCCACCCCCACAGAGGGCGGTGCTGTGAGTGTGTCCGAGATGAGTGGCCAGAAGCGCTTCAGAATGAGCTTCAGGGACACACACCCCGTCTGTACGTAGCTGTGACACAGATGGAGACGGCTTTCACAAACACACACACACCTCCTCTCAAACAACTCTTCATCTGTTGGCTCGTTTAGTTCCTCATCCACAAACTACACAGGGCATTGGCTTTCATTACTGTGTTTTCTTAAGTGTGTGTGTGTGTGTGTGTGTGTGTGTGTGTGTGTGTGTGTGTGTGTGTGTGTATGTGCGTGCATGTGTGTGTGCACTCACTCACCTCTCGTACTTGCTTTGCAGCAGCTCTTCAATCTGAGGCAAGATGGATGTGCACAAGTCCAGTTTCCATAGCGACCTGCCATATCAGATACATTACTAAACAGATCGTCAATACACACACACACACACTGTATGGCAAATGTATGTGTTTGCGGGTGATTCTACAGAAACGGTGCCATTTGTGATTCAAAAGGATGAAGAAAAAAACACATCTGACATTTAGATCTTTTTGATTTGATAATGTCTAATAATGTTAATTCTGTATAGAAAATACTTTTTCCCACCTAAACATAAAAAGTAAGTCATTTTTTGCATATTTATACATTTTGCATATGTTTTTACATAGGACACGTCACATTTCAATTCAACCCCGTCACAGTCTTTATTGCAAACTCTTTATTGCATTATTCACGACAGTTTTTTAGTTTAGTTGCAAACAAACATCTACATAAGTTCCAACAGATCATGTGTAGAAGAAATATTGCAAAGATATTCATCCCTGTAGCAGTCATTCAACCACATAACACACTGGGTTGAATGTGACGGGGGTTGAAGATTTTTTCTTATTTTGATGCTATTTCTTAGTCTAGCAGCTAGCAGGATGTTACATGGCATTATTCGTTTTAGATTTTATTCTATTTTATAACTATAAATATTACTTTTTGATAAAACCTTCTAAACTATGAAATTTCCCCCAAACAGTGTTGAATGCTTAAGCTTGACGAAAGCTATATACGTATTTATAACAATCATAAAATATTTGTGAGAATTGATAAAATAGCTTAGCACTCGTCACGCCATACTGTTCAAGAGACTTGATGATTCCACTTCCTCATAAATGATGTTGCAGGATTAAACCATAATTTTATTAAATGGGGTGTTGGTGGTTTTGTTACGGGGTTGAATTAAACACAGGAACTGAGAAAAACACTTACAATTCTCTTAAAATGAAATTCTTTTCCAAAGAACACATATTATACAGGGAAAGGGTTAGCAGTGCAAAACCACCACACACACACACACACACACACACACACACACACACACACACACACACACACACACACACACACACACACACACACACACACACACACACACAGAGACAGACAGACAGACAGACACAGATAGATAGATAGATAGATAGATATAGATTTTTATTTTATTTTTATTTAACATTATTAACTCAAAATTGACCATGCTGTTAGCATGCTGGACAATGGAGACAGGCAAACTTCTGCATACTCTTTGAAAAAAATGTCATTGTGACATGTTTCTGAATTGTAAAAAAAAAAACATGTAATACTTTGAAATGTTGCAGTTCAAATGTAGTTTTATGAATGTTATGAAAAGTTATAGCATCATTACATCTTGGGACACAACAACTACTGAAATGGCACCGAATCTGTAGAATGACCCTTGCATATGTTGTTCATCTAACAAAGCAAAGGTTACAAATGTCTCTAAAATGTTGTTTTGAGATATGCTCATGACATCAAGTCAAATTTATTTATTCAGCAGATTTAAACTCAAAAGACTGATCAGAAAGATTTGAATTTTCCGTATGGTTATTGGTAACCAAATGTGGACAAACCAGCTTGAGAAAGTAAAAGTCCTCCCATGTACTCGTTCTGCCTGTGGTCTTAACACATGTAATTGCACTAAACAGCTCATCTACCTAGCTGAAGAGTTGTGCTTATTAGGGTCAGATAGTTCAGTGAGTTTGCCAGAACAAATATGTGGCAGGATTTTTACTGTCTGCCTCTGGTGGTAAGGGTGGATTTGCACTTACGGTTTAAGGTTGACAATGTTGAGTATGTCTACCACTATGGAGAGGTCCTTCATCGACACTGCAAGATCCACAGCTGCCTGGAGAATGCAAAGAGCCAACCACAATCAGAACCATCTGCCCAATAAAGAATCAAACGTTACAACAAACATTTTGCTCCAAAACTAGACCAGCTGAGCCAACAGGAAGTTGTATAACAAAATATTCAGCCAATCACACAAAATTGTTGGTGACTTGACGAATCAGGATGCAGATTCTTGGAGGATCACCTTAATGTCTCCGTTGGACCAGACAGCTCGTACAGTATTTAGGTTCTTGCAGCGGCGGGATAGCATCACACACATAGTGTCGTGACCTTTCTTAATCTGAGCCAAGGCCTCCTCATCCGTCATTCTACCAGACTGAAACACACACAGAGAAACTAGTCGCTTGTATACCCATACAAATACATGTATCTGCCTTGCAGGAGGATGTCAACAAACTGACAAACCCACAGACACGGTACATAGAAAAGGTTGAATAGGCATGCAAAATTAAACAGGCAGACAAAGAAATACATTTTAGCATTCCTCTAATAACAAAAAAATATTGGACCAAGTACACAGAAGTAATAAATATGTGACCAAATCTGTCAGTTGTATGTACACGTGTGTGTTTGTGTGTGTGTCTGTGTGTTGTGAGCTAACCGGTAAAAAGTCTGCTACATTGAGTCCGATTGGTTTATTCCGTGAGGACATGATGACAACTGGTGGCTGCTTCGTCTTTGCCGTGGCAACGGTGGGCCGGTTGCTGGGGGCAGCAGATGATGTCACTGCAGCAGTGGAGCGAGGGGCAGCGGCTACTATTGTTGGCTCCACCCTCAGGACTGGTGTAGAGGTGACAAGGGGAGGGCCTTTCACCATAAAAGGCTGCCAGGTGCAAACGAAACATCAAACGTACATCACTGGCCTGTTCAGTAGATTAACACAAGTGATACTGATATCTTTTTTTTCTATTAAAAAAAGCATTTTTACAGCCACTCACACTTGCTTTGTCTGATGCAGAGGTGACAATGTCGATCTGATTAGGCTTCACTGGAAAACCTTCGGCTAGGCAGAGAGGGAGGATAAGAATAATAATAATAATATAAATACATTTACAAATGTATGACACATGGTGTTATATTTTAGTACATGCAAAGGCACATTGGGATTCAAACACACACACACACCTACCATCGTCTGGTGGGGCTGGGAAAGGATCAGTATTTTTAGGAGGTGTCCGAGCTGAAAGAGAAGACAAGAAATAGTTGCCAAATGTGTGCGTGTTGGAGAAGAGGCAGAGGGGGGCTAATATTGTACGTGGGGACTTGATTCTTCGTCAACTAACTTTGGTTCCAGGCAGTCTTGCAAGCCAGCATGTCAAGGGAGCTAGCTCTTTAGCATGTAAACTACAAGCTATAGCGTGTAGCTTAGCTTAGCCATCTTTCTCAATTCACTTGCATCGAATAGCAAAATCCATAAAGATAGCGATTCTGCTTACAAACAAATACCAAGTTCTACGCTTATTTTTCGGGAAATAGTGATGTAAATGTTTCCCCTGTGGCCTAGTGGTTAGGGAGTTGGTCTTGCAATCGGAAGGTTGCCGGTTCGAATCCCACCCTACCCATAGTTGAGATGCCCTTGAGCAAGGCATCTAGCCCCACGCTGCTCCAGGGACTGTAACTGAAGCCCTGCAAATATCTGTAAGTTGCTCTGGATAAGAGCGTCAGCTAAGTGTAATGTAATGTAACATATGCACATGCATGACAGCACTTCCTATTTTAACTATAACTCTGTAACCCTCTCACCTCCACCTATCTGCACTTCTCTACATCTAACACACACATAATAACAGGGGGTACTGGGGATTACGGTACGCCCCGATCGAGAGCCAGTAGCCCACAAAGACACACAAATAGCGGGGGTGGGGTGTGCCGACATACTAACATAATTAACGTAAAACGTAAAAGACACCCCTTAATTATGGAGGGGTAATTCACACTCTGTCTACCTGCACTGCTCCCTCCTCTAACCTCTAACCTCTCTAACCTCCACCTACCTGAACTTCTTTAACCCTATGGGCCCTAGGCTATTTTCAGGGTATTTTTACTACCTTTACTTTTAAGCTCATATCTTGGTCATTGTAAGGGCCATACATACATGCTATATCTTGTTTTTTTATAGGACAGTCTAGGCTATCCAGATCTGGTTTTATTTGGTGAGGTACTATTTGCACTGATTTGATAAAAAATAGTAAACCAATAAAAAATCATATTGCGTATAAAAAAATCTTGTATTCTTTCAAGTATCTGTCCATATGCTGTCAGTATGTATATCTTTTCATATTTTAGTAGAGGAGATTGTCTGGAATCTGGCAATATAAGAACCATGATAGTGGGATATTCAGTGGCTTATCAATGTTGATAAATATGTAGTCTGTGCCTAAAGGAAATAAGGGCCTATTTTCCATGTAATGAAGGATGTTATTTCAGGATTGTGGATTTTGTGCAGAAATTTGCAGTAATTTCAAAACTGTATGAAACGTGTCTTGACAGAAATACACGATAGCAGTAGAATCGGTAAGTTCTGCTATTGTTTACATTGTGCATTGACTTATAACCGAGTGCAAAATGGATGAAGAAGTTTGTCAAATCATTACTTGGCAAACATTTGACCCCTTGTTTTAACATGATAAATTAACATGATAATATGTGCTTGGTGTTGTTGAAAAGCCGAGATTCTGTACTTTCTTCTGATATGCGTGCCTTATCTATGCGATCACGGGTTCGTGAGTAATTTCAACGAGGGTAATGCCTGTGCAAAGCGCTAAATGAGAGATTTTGGCTAATTTTAATAAATTAATATCTCGCCGATATTTGAGCACAAAAGTAAGCGAGGGGTCACGTTGTAATGCCCTGGTTCTGCTGTTTCGTTTGGTATGAGTGCCATATCGCTACGATGTACCGTTCCAAGTAGGAACAGTAATTCAACAGAGTAATTCAACACAGAAGAATAGGTGTAAATTTGCCCGCACTTTGCGGGCGTCGGGCCCATAGGGTTCATTCTCACCAACTGGACGTCTTTACCTCCCACCTACCTGGACCTCTCTAACCTCCACCTACCTGCCCTGTTCTCTAACCTACAACCACCTGCACTGCTCTGCCAGTTCACCTTGCACTTCCTCTTCCAGTAGAGCTTGGACTGCATTCTTTCTTTCATCTCCTTTGACTGCTATATCTTCATTGCTTCTCTTCACTGAGAGTGGCTTTGGATGAAACCATGTGCTGAGTGTGGTGGGTGGGTGTGATGTGGGTGTGTGTGTGAGTGTGGTGGGTGTGATGTGTGTGTGTGTGTGTGTATGTGTGTATGTGTGTGTGCTGGCAGGCGTGGCTCACAGATGGCGTTGCGCGGCTGGAAGATCTCCTTGTAGTCGTCGGGGTTGGTGATCTCGGCGCTGCTCTCCTTCTCCTTCTCCTCGCGCTCATCTTCGCTGCTCGGGCTTCGCCGCTCCCCCTCCGGACTCCGCCTGTCCGACTCCGAGCTCCGCTTCATTCTGGGTAGGAGTTAGCACACATGTACATGCACACACACACACATACACACACACACACACACACACACACACACACACACACACACACACACACACACACACGCGCGAGAGTGCACGCACACACACACAGTCATACAACCATTTCCATTTCACATCCTCATCTTACCCACAAGGTATTACTGAGAACTATATTTGTTTAAACTACATTTGTAATGTCTCATACTGACCACACCATATGTGTGATCGGTGAACAAGGAGAATGTGTGTGTTGAGGAACTGGGCGCATGAGAGGCTGAGGGAGCAGGCAAGCAGGTAAAGAGGCAGCGTGTAGCGGTGTCTGTACCTCTGCCCCGTGCAGGAGTTGATGGGCCGCTCATAGTTGCGGCGGATAGTCGCCCCTTTGGTGGGTGGTTCTGCCAGGGGCTTGTCGTCCTGGATCACCCCCTGGATCACCGAGCCGGACTGCTTGACCCGGTTCAGATTCACTACGTATGAGCTGACTGTGGACAGACTGCTTGACACACCAATCTGAGGGCAGGAGAGTCAGGGGTGAAAGGTCAAGTAGGCAAACACTGCATCCTCGGTGCCTTACAATTAAGCATACATATGTATGTGAAACTACAGTCGAACATTTTGGCAGTGACAAAGTTTGTGATTCACAAACTATGATGCTTTGGTTTTTATGCAAGTGCCTCATACTGGTTCTAGATTATTTAGTCAGTTTATATTACTGTTTTATTAATAGTTTGTTCAGCACAAAAAAAGTAATTTCATCAAAAAATAAACATAATTTCAGTGAAATTATATCATCGGCATAGGGAAAAGATTGAATTGAACATTTACCTGTGAAACAGTGAAACTGCCAAAACATTTGTCCACGACTGTACATACAAATGATAAATACTGTATGTACAGACAGGTATTCAGGCATGTAAGTATATATGCATATAATATTTTCCTGACATAATATCCCAGTATGGCAGTATTTAAGAATATTTTTATTTATAATAATTATAATATATACTTATAATAAGTGCATATATGTTATCCTACATTGTATGGTCAATTTTAATCTCCAAAAATCAGACAAGTAGCATCTATGAAGCAACATGAAGGGTTAATTATATTGGACTGTGGTTTTCTTGCTATAATGTTTTATATAGGATGCAAAACAAGGCTTCTTTGTATCAAGCAGAGCATTACTATACTATTCTGACGAAAGCAAGTATGTCTCAGTATTCATTCATCATTCAGCCGGCATTTGAAAATATCCCAGTATACAGTTTTTTTCAAAATGAACGCATGTATTTATGTAGGTATTGGCCACTAGTACAGACGTGTAGGAGTGTCTATATGACCCACCAGCTGGTTGTTGCAGATGGAGAGGTCTGACACCTTCCCCCAGCCCACCGGCACCACATCAAAGCACCGGTCGGGCTCCCAGCCATACACACGCAGCATGTCCACAGAGCCGCTGAAGAGACAGCCCCCATCCAGGCTAAATGCTATACACCTGAACACACACACACACACACACACACAATAATAACATAAGAGTCAGGAGGCTGCTTATTACCTGTCTGAAGATATGACACTCAAGCTTGTCGTTTATGAAACAAACGGTGTACTACACTAACCTGACAGCTCCAGCTTCGCCCTCAGATGAACCGACCATCTTGAATTTTTCCAGATCCCACAGTTTAATGGTCCTACGCACGCACGACACACACACACACACACACACACACACACACACACACACACACACACACACACACACACACTTCAATGTCTAACCCAATCTGAAGACTCTAAAGCTGTTTTCAGACAGGACATTTTGCTAATGGGGTTTTATGTGAACAGCACCGTAAAACTGCAGAAAATCAAGGTTGTCGCATGGGCACCCAGCTGTGCACTTTAAGGGTAAATGGTCAACTCCGACACATGTCCAGATCTAAATCCCCCCCACACACACACAGAGTTGAACTTACCTGTCTGCACTACCTGAGGCTAGGAGGTACTCAGTAGGGTTGAACTGAACAACGTTGACGGCTGCTGTGTGTGACGTGAACTCTGTGATCATTTTACCGGCGGTGAGGTCCCACAGCTACAACACAAACACACATACATACACACACGCTCATATACACACACACATATACCTATAAACGTATACGTGTATATTAATAATATAATAATACTATTCTTTACTTGTATAGCACAATTCATACAAGATGCAGCTAAAGGTGCTTCACAGTTTGACAAGAAGAACACAAGACAACATTTCTTGTAGTCCAGTGGCGCCAGAGCAGAGGAACACAATAATCCAATGACGTAAGGACGCAATGCCCTGTTGATATGCGTGACGCAATAACGCAATGTCACAACGACGACTGAATGACTGTGGATTATTATCATTTTAAAATGCACAGTCAGACAAGACATCTAAATAAATTAAAAACAAACAAAAATATATACTTAAAGCTAAAGTTTTGTATGGCCCACATCTACACACACACCTACCTTTATGGTGCCATCATCACTTGCAGAAGCAATCCATTTGCCATCAGGACTGAAGGCCACACAGCGAACAGCCTGAGTGTGACCCTTTACATACACACAACAAAACACACACACAGCAAGAGAGACTAATTATTTGGGTACCAACGAGTAGCAAATAATACTTGATTGAATGATAGGTGGTTCACCTGCCAAGTTACAGGCACACACTTACAGGTACACATACACTCACAGGTACACACACACACACACACACACACACACACACACACACACACACACAATAGGCCACACTAATCCAGGGATCTGTTATCCTCTCAGAGTCATCAGATTGCAAGCACTGATTAACGTGGCTAATGCTAATGTGAGTATCTCACATCCACAGACACACAGATCTCTTCTCTTCCTCTTTCTCTCACACACACACTGTCTCTGAAGTCCTCTTCTTTTTCCATAAATAACCTACAGAACTTTTAGAACCTCTGACCAACAGACCTACTCTGGCATGTGCCATCTTCTGGCATGCTGCCCGTGCCAAACCCTTGCCATCCAGGCTAAAGCAAGCACACAGAGCTGCAAAGCACATCTGTTTAAACTGGGAATCAAACCAAGGCATGTCAACTGTCAACTGATTTGCCCATTCCATCCACTCTATTGGTTATCACATGTGCAGTCATCTGTGGGGGTGATCCTGTAACTCTAACTCATAAAAGGCCTAATCACACACTTGGCTTTTAGTTTACACACCTATCCCATAGGTAAAATATTTTTAAAGGTGCTTTTAGGTGCTTTTACTCCCACTGAGAGTATCTCAGGGAGCACTAAAGCTAAGGGTGAGTTACCTCTTGAATGTTTTTATTTAGCCCTTGGTTCAAATATAAAAGTGGTTGTGTAGGACAACAAGTTACCACTGTAAAACTTTTAAAATAAGGACATACATATAAAATGTGTACATATAAACACATGTAATATGCACTAGCTTGGCTGACAGGACCTTTACATACAACAACTGAAACTGGTATTAGATTGGGTTAAAACACTGATGCAGACAAACGGAATCATACTGCTAACACAAAGTCTGGTAGCCTTACCTTATATCTGAACACACAGCCTTTTCTCCGCACATCCCATAACTAAAAGGAGACAAACAGGAGATAGACTTCAAAACACAAATTACCTAACAAATTAATTTTAGTGACAAACAAACAGACAAAAAGCAGTGTACACTGAAAGGTGGGGAATAAGTTCAGAAACCTTCACATTAGTGTCCATGGACCCAGAGGCAACGTACTCCCCATATGGGTGGAAGTCCAAACTGGAGATGTTAGCCTTGTGTCCCATCAGGGTACGCAGGACTGGACACACAGAAAAGAAGCAAATATATAACTAACAAACAAACAACACTCATATAACACAGAGGTGGAGACTGAGCTGTGCTGGACTCATGGATTGTAGACCAGACATGCTACAAACAAAGAGATATTTACGATATCATCAATTCAGATGATTGTGAAATCTACCTGCCTTCTCAAACCTATTATTGTAGTTTCCAAGAAACTTGCCCCTCTACCTGCTAAGCCCCAGACTACATTAAGTCAGTTTGATAGGATGCAGAGATAGCATATGAGAGCCAGTACAGGGTGGCCCATAACGATGAGATACATTTTAATGGTCCCATCGCATGGTTCTACTAATTCAACAGTCGTGTTCCTTAGTGTTTCCTGAAGTCATTTTTGGACCAAACTGACAAAAAAAACCTACAGGTCCTATCTCTAAGGAGGGTGTGACAAAGTGCTCTGTTTAACAGCATTTTAAGGGTTAATCCTGGCTCTGTCTGTCACATTCCCCCTTTAGGCCACACAGAAAAAACATTCAAGCGGAAGATTACCTCAATTGCCACAAACTGCTGCTTATCAAACACTGGCTAGTTGAATTGCTATCTGAAGAGTTGGCTACCAAACGAGTTGCAAATCAACTCTCGTGTCTTCCTTTGTTACAGTAACAGTGTTTTTAGATTCTGTACTATACACTTCTCCGCGGGTTTTTAAAAATGGGACTAAAAAATGTCTCAGAACATACTTGGTTGCGATTTAACACACATAGGCGCCATGCTAGATCTGTTGACAAGTCGGTTTTTGGTTTGTACTTTGCTGTCATGGGTGGGAACACCAATGGCTGCGATTGGTCTGTATTTTGTGAAAGGCGGTAACATTATAAGTTTTATCCACTGACTTGCATTAAAAATGTGTCCCATCATTATGGCCCACGCTGTATATAGTTTAAGGAGGAGATGCCTGTATAATGTGTGGAAGAAAAGGAGAGAACCTGGGAATGGGCCAGAGATATGGGGACTCACTTCTTGCTGCCTCTAGGTCCCACAAACGCAGAGAGCCAGACTGGGACCCTGCCGCCACTTTCTCCTCAGAGCTGTTGAACTGGATGCACTCCACTGGGCTTGTGTGGCCTGTCAAACTCTGACACAGACACATACACAAGTCAACATCTCTGGTACACTCAGGCCTTCTTACTCAGAGGTTAAAACTCCTCTGGGTGAATGTGGTTTAAGTGTGCATTAGCACATAATGAACTCCAGCATTAATGCTGTGAGCAAATGTTTTTCAACAACATGCTCACCATGATACAGTTGGGTTTGTTAACGGCCCAGATGTTGACTCTGCAGTCCTCTCCTCCCGTTGCGAGCAATCGTCCCGAGGCCTTTCCCAAAGCCAGGGACGACACATTACTTCTGTGAGCTACTATGTCCTCTGTAACAGACAAGCATCATGACACAACCATCATACAATCGCTTAACAACAACTCTAGTGCACGGTTTGGTTTTACATAGCTGCTGGGAGGCTGCAGACTCACAAATTTCTGTCAAGTAAGTAGCGTAATACATAGCTGCGAAGTGAGCGCCAAATTTCACATTGTACATAGGACAGTGACAACTAGTTCACCGTGAAGATTGTGTGTAGCTTCTGCAGTCATATGAATGTGAGAGGCTGTAAGGGTGAGCTGTTTAACTTTATTTATCCTTTAACTGTAAGCATTATGTGTTTAAGTCTGTTGAACTTTATTCAGTCTACAGTGTTTTGGAGGAAGTATATCAGTCTAGCTGTCACTTTTTCTGCTCTCAAATCGATACTTGTGCTGAGTTGAGGAACTCACGGAGCCTCCATGAAGTCTTGGTTGTGCTGGCCGCAGCCATGATGTTGTGTGGACTTATCACACTGACAGCCTGTTGTTACCAGGATAATGGAGAAACGTAGGGAACAACCCAAGCCAATGAAAAGTGACTAGTTCATTTCCTCCTTCTCACTGCCTGTGGACAATAACATGGGTAAAACATCTTACATGAAAGAATTTCGCAGAAAGCAAAATATGAGGAAAAATAAAAAGTAAGAAACACAGTTTATGGAAATACTGAAGAACAGAGACTGTCTGAAGACAACTGCACTTTGTCAAGGCGATTTTGCATAGGGGAGTCTGACTGAACTTAAGACATAGAAATGGCAGAACATCAAGTCATAACCATTACATGAGGCGAGTTAAAAAGGTGACTTGTTGACTATACATATATTTTACAATTTGAACTCTATACACGTGACAAATGATTCGTCAAATGAAAAAATACCATTCAGCATTGGACAGAGGAAGAATGAGACGAACGTTATTCATATCAGAAAGTTACTTCCTGCCATTACTTTGTTATAAACACCTGCGATATAGTGAGCCAAAGGTGATCAGAAAACCTATATTGCATTCAGACACCACCAACACTTGACACTTAACGCAAGCTGGTTGTCGGGTTGTTGGTCTTGTCTAGGTATTAGCAAACCAGTTAGCTATAGTTAAATAGGTTATTCCTAAGCCTTGTAGCATATTCCCCGAATACAGCATGACCGAGTGCGTATTTGGCTAGCGAGCTATGGCTAATAAGGTTGTCGACTGTTGTATGCGATGCATAGCAACTAATTACACGTCAAAGCTAAAACAATAACGTACCCAGTTAAGGCATTTTTGCAAAAGAATGACAAGATAGATGGACTTCTGATATAAACGCGGAGCAATGATAACAATCCTAACATCAATACGTTAATATTAAGCAACTAAATAATTTAGAACCGCTAGCAAACTACTTGTTAGCATACTCAAGAAAGTCCCAAGTTCATTAATCTAGCCTTATCAGCTAGCGGCAAGCAGCGTTACCTTTGCTTGTTAATCCTTTCCATCAACAGTACTTCGTTAGCTGTTTTAGCTATTTTGTATGCTACAGCTCAATTCTGATAAAGACAGCTATGCTTTTTAAATTCACGACACAGTAGACTACAGATTTTATTATCGTTTGTAAAAATGCGCGTTACTTTTAATTTCTGAGCCTTGTTGTCATATTCACAACACAGGAGCTAGCTGGCTACGCTCAGAAGACACACCTATGACTTGAAACCGGGGCGTATGATTGGTTGCTAACACAAAACCAACTTAGCAACAGCACAACAGAACACGGGGTGCGTTCCTAAAGCCAGACAGTTTCGAATCCGCCTTCCGCTGTCAAATTGTTTTTTTTTTTTTTGTTCAAATACGAAAAGGCCAAATGTTTCCTACTCCACTGACAGTGTAATAAATAGCTTTGGATAAACACGTCCGCTAAATATAAATGCGTTTTTAAAGACAATTTGGCTTTAGCGTTAAAGGCCATGCCACATTGGTTTCAGCAATTCACAGAATCATCTGATTCCACACAGCCAGGTAGATAAGGTAGTGGAATCGGTGCACAGGTTTTCGTTTGGTCAGACCTCTGGTCATACAAATCAATGATAAATCAATTAAATGAAGCAGTTGATGTTTCGGCATCTGCTACAAAATGTTGCACATACAATGAATGCGTGTTGTACGTTTTTATTTCAAATGGATACTGATTTTAACTTCTTTTGTTGATCACATTAACGAGATTTACCTTAAAATATAAGTAAGCCTCTTGTCCTACATTTGAAGCAAACTGCAGAGAACATTGTGGTGTAGCCTGCAAAGATATGTGGGTGCCTGATCTTTGCGAACATTGTGATCATTCTACTTCTATCCTTTGGCCGTTCAACTGCAAAAGTGAAAACACATAGTCGCCACCGACTGGTGTGGAGTTAAAGCATTATCAGAAGATGCAGTCATGTGAATGATTCTGGGTGACCATTGTTGAGAATGTGGACTATTTCTATTTGCAATGACTTCAACATGAATGAATAATATTTTATTATTTAGGGCCTATTTGGTTGTTACAAACTGTTCTACGGGCTATTATTTTAGACATAATTTCTTCTTCTTCTTCTTCTTCTTCTTATTATTATTATTAGTAGTAGTAGTAGTAGAATTGTTATTATTATTATTATTATTATTATTATTATTATTATTATTATTATTATTATTAAGAAGGAGAAGAGTTTACTCATGTACATGTTCAGAATTGATTCGGAAATGCAAACAACGTTTTATTTGGTATTGGTTGTCCCACTAGTTTAAAGATTATGTTGGCGAACGGCCAATTTTTTTTTAAATGTTATTTAGTTCGTTGATTTGGGTAGTATACAAGACAGAGTACGCCTATTTTAAACAATTGGTTTAAACCATTGGTTAAATCCTTGTTGCAAATGTTTACATTTAGCAGAGAGTGTTAGATTTAAAGAATTAGAATTAAAGATCTTTGCATTTAGCTTGTGCTGAATTTTCTTTTATGACGTCGAACCTGATTTCATACTGAATTTTAAAGCAGCGGCTGTGACGTCGATCGAGAAGAAAGGTTGCTATGAGGTTATTCTAGGTTGCTGCTAGAGCGAGCGGTGTAGCTGCGTTGCAGTTGGGTTCTATTCATGAAGCTAACCCCATCGAACCCAGGCGAAGTCGCTCCTCTGACTTGCTGGGTGGGTTCAGAAGAATCAGACGGTTCTGGTTGTAAGATTAATTCAGAACCTCAGATTTGACCGACTGAAAGCTAAAGGCAAGGTAGGCTAGTTCTGTTTTATCACCCAGAGCTGTAAAACCCTCACTTTGTTTTTACACACAACAGATCGGCGAAGCGTTTCGTGTATAATGTCGTTGGGTAAACAAACATGGTGTAAAGTGACCTTAAACTGCGCTAGTGACTGCTCGCGCCTGCACACGCAGCATGGTAGTAAGGTGTGTAATCTTAGCCAGCGTGTCCAACTAACGGTAAGCGAGCGCCAGCCATATGTTTACAACGTAGGCTTCCTCTTTTTAGCAAACGACAAAGAGTAAAACACATTCGGCTGTTACAAATCTAGGTATTTACATGCATTGTAAGTTATATATACATACTCAACAACACAAGTTGTCGACAGTTACTTAAACTTACAAAAAGTTATGGTGTTTATGATCAAAAACCTTTCGGTGGAAATTGGTAGCAAACTATTGAAGTGGATCAACTTCACCAAAATATCATGATGACGTTTCATGTTTTTTGTTCATGAATAAACAAGTGGACGTGTAAGGGAAGCTTTTAGTTAGATGGGTTAGATGTAACTCTACATTAGCCGATTTTCCACGTTGGCAGCCATGAGGGTCGTGACCCTCAAATGTCCAAAACGCCCAGCTACCTGCTAACTGTGCTACTCCGCTAGGTCGCATTTTCTTTCATTTCGGAGTCATTTTACATTTGATCAGTATTCACACCATACTGTAATCTGCAGACAAACAGCGGCACCGCGGTATGTGGATTGTTGACCCTAGAGTCCTCTTCTGAACCAGCATCACATTCTGTTGCGGTCATGTAGGTGTGCCATGTTTGCTAATTCGCAGCTCGTGGTCAGAGCAGTTTTTTTTATCTGAGACATTTTGCACTTGCTGAAGAAATGGCACCTGCTTCTAAAACCGACAGACAAGCAAACAAATAAATAAATAAGTAGACCACGGTTCTGTGTTCAGTATTCACGGTTCTGTGTTAAGTAACGTGGAGTACTGGTGTGTGGCGCTAGGTAGGCATTGCACTTTGAGGTAAACTTTAACATTTAGGTGCGTGTAGTGACGTTGAATATTATGACCAGGTGTGAAGTAAAAGATTGATTATTTTATTGTGCTGGTTGGCATGAATGATGCTGTAACCTTTCCCCTACTTCCTTGGAACCATCACTGAGTGAGTCAGATGACTGTATGGAAGGGGAGGGGGCTAGGAACGAATCAATACCTGGATGCTAACGACAGCGCTAGGGTTGTCATTTTATTGGGACAGTTTAGTGTACTTTCTGTCGCTGCTGTTGAATCATCAAAACAATGATGGTGGTGTAGCTGTAGGAATTAATATCTAAAAGACCATTCAGCTTGGTTTTGTCCTGACGTGGCTAAGGTTAAGCCAATTACCAGCAGCTCTGCTCACGTTGATCCGCCGTACATGCTAAATAGCAATGTTGTAGAGCCCAGGATGAGTAAAATCTGGATTAGGATGAAAAGGCAGCCCCCCTCACTTCGAAAATGAACGAACCCTCTGCCACCCTTGTAGGATATTTCTAGAGTTATTTCTACTATAGTCTACAGTTATTGTCATTGCCATGCCCTTGAGCATATAAACAAAGGCTGGTGTGTGGAAGGAAGGAGGGTCTCCTCAGGAGAGGGAGAATGTAGTCTAGCACTTGAGGAAATGTGAAATATGCCTGTCAGATAAAAAGACACTGTAGTAGTTTGGTGTTAAGACACATTTTAAATTGTGTGTTCACACATATGTATGTCACAAAAGGTGTTTGATTCAGTCCTAAATGTTTACTTGACGTTAGCGTATATCTTTTCCTTAAGATCTACATATGCAGATTGCATCTTAACTATTAGAAAGAACTGAAAGGCTCGAAATAAACATATTAAGTCTGTTGAAGTACAGGAAGCTTAGCTAACCATATTGGATGGGATTGTATGTGCCTTTTGCTTGACAATAACATGGGCTGCTTATAGTGTGACAGTGATGTGTGACATTTGTAACTGTGTGTGTGTGTTTGTTTGTTTGTTTCTTTCTTTCTTTCTTTCTCTCTTTCTTTCTGTGTTTCCAAAGCAGCAGCAGTGGTGCATCTTCACGTGTGTCTGCGTGCGAGAGTGTGTACGCGCACGAGTGTGTGTAACACAGATCGGGCAGGATGGCAGAAGCACACCAGGCTGTAGCCTTTCAGTTCACTGTCTCGCCCGAGGGCATCGACCTCCAGCTCAGTCATGAGGCCCTGCGGCAGATCTACCTCTCTGGTGTCTACTCCTGGAAGAAGAGGTTTGTCCGCTTCAAGGTGAGCATCCAACATTGAACGGTTTCTAATGTGTGGGTCATTATGTGCTTATTAGACAAAATCCCCTTCATGTCAGTAAAGGATATTGTATCACATTCGACACGTCGTCTCCACAGGGATTCGGCAGGACGGCAGCCTCTTGAGCAGTAATGGTCAGTCACGCCTCAGAAGCTGCTATGCCAATCTGTTGAGCCAAGTTAAGGGAAGAGGTTGTCATTGTCATTTCAGTCAGTGAGAAACAAAACCTTTTTATCGGAAGCAATTGGGGATAGACGCAACTGTTGAAACACAGTAGAGACAAGTCAGTTATACTATAGTGCACACACACACTATTTAGCACCACACACACACATTCACTAAGATCTACACACATTAACACACACACTAGGTAGGGGGAAAGAGTTGAAAAAGGAAGTCACCTGTATTAACTGCACAGGCAGAACCAGGTGATTTGGAACATGTGGGTTATAAGCTACTGGACTGTAGGTTTTAAATTCAGGTTGCCCATCCCTGTGCTCATTTTTTGCTTTTCAGTCATTGGCTCTGACCTGTGCCCTCTAAACATCCGTTACCTCTCTTTTGCCATTGCATTCTTTCATCTGAGTAATGTCTTCTAATTACTGCTCTCTTCTAGAACTCTTAAAATTTGGTTCCTTTTTAGGATTCAGCTCCCTCGCAGTCAGTCACTAAACTGATCTGGGTTTGAAAATCACCTCAGTCAGTATTGCCAAATCACCTGCTGTGAGTCAGTTGAGTCGCTCGTTTGTCCTAGAAGAAAATAGAGTAATGCGAACAAGTGCGCTTCGAGACCAGGCTACCAGAATGACAATTAGAATACAGTGGTCCCTCGTTATTCGCGGGAGTTACGTTCTAAAAATAACCCGCGATATTATAGATGTTTTAAGGCTGTAAAACCCCTCACTACACACTTTATACACTTTTCTCAGACAGGCATTGACATTTTCTCACATTTTCTCTTCTACTCTCAAAGTTCAAACTTGCAAACATACAACACTTCAGAGTCACATAGCTAGCGATGGAAGATTTATGTAAATTCTACAAGCTGAGCGCATACTGTACTGTACAGGAGATTGATTGACAATGTTCTACATTCCCTTAGCCAATCAGGGCGCAGAACACAATGCGCTGTAAAAAAAAAAAAAAAAAAAAAAAGCATGTACTAAAAAAAATTTGTGAAACAGCGAGGCCGCGAAGGGTGAACTGCGTTATAACGAGGGACCACTGTACTTATTTTCAAGTGGACCACGCCAAGTTGCACAATTAAACACACTGCTGCCGTCCTCTGTTTTTATTTACCTTCTTCTTGCTTACCTTTTCCCATTCTCTTATATACATCCCTGTTATACTCTCCTCTCTGGTCTTGTAACGGGTGCCAACTACAACAGCTCCGTATTAGCACTTGAAACATCAGCAACTGTACGTAAACACCAGTTGTAACCAAAGCGAACAGGTTGCCGAGGTTGCTGAAGAGGCTTCGCTGTTGAATTCGCTTTGTTCGCTCATGACGTATCATTTGAAATGTTGGATTTAGCTCAGTAATTAACGGACGTTGGTAAATCTATGTGTTCTGGTTGGTTTTTGCCGAACCACATCATAGCTTATTACCATAAAGTTAACTACATTTTTAACTTCTCTTTTTCGCTCTGGTTGCCCAATTCGCTTCGCTGCCAGGGAATTCGCTTTGTTCGCCCAATTCGCTGACTCTCCATAGAGAAATAATCAGTGCGGTTACATGATGGCAAATAACTCGATTGCAGCTTTAATTTGACTACCCTCTGCAGGGGGGCAACTGCAATTGTCAGAGTATACATGGCAGTGAGTACCGTAGTTCAAATCATTGGCCGAAAGCCCCTAGTACCCCGGTACGATAGGCAGTTTTTTAACGACGCTCGCAAAGTGCGGGCAAATTTACACCTATTCTTCTCTGTTGAATTACTTTGGAACGGTACATTCGCCAAAACCTCTCATATTAGCGCTTTGCACAGACATTACTCTCGTTGAAATTACTCGCGAACCCATGATCGGATAGATAAGGCACGCACATCAGAAAGAAAGTACATAATCTCAGCTTTCCAACGACACCAAGCACATATTATCACATTAATTTATCACGTTAAAACAAACACTTGACATAGGACGCTTTTTCTTGGAGAGTAAAGACTTTCTTCACCCGGGGAAGGAGGACAAAAAACACCAGCGGCAGCGTTTTGAAAAACGGCTAGGACCTTTTTTCAGAAACACCCTGTATCATAGGAATATAATGTAAAACATCCACCCGCATCTGAGAAAAAAAAAACGCCAATGTAGTTTTGCTTATTGCTGAGGAAAGGTGCCGCCGACAAATGATACAGGCGGGGGTCACAGGCATGCACAGAACACAAAGTCCTAACCCCAATCCGGTTGACCTTATACATGCACCCATGATTCGATTAACAATCAAGTTCTCGGGGTGTTAACTCGACTATGGTTGTCCGATTTCTATTCGAATTAAGGTGTTTACATGAAAACTCTTAGTCAAATTAAGCTAATTATTCGAATTATTACACTGCCATGTAAACCCACTGAGTGACTTTTGCCTCTCTGGTCGCTTTGATCGCTTCTGATGTGAATACTCCTTAAACCTCCCTCCCAACACATCAAGAGCGTACACCACTGACTTGGATAATAGCCCGGCTTTTAGCTCACATGATAGTGTGTCTTCTTCCCAATTCAGAGTTGCTGCAAAGTCAGGAGTTTGAGCCTGGTGCTGGACTGTGCAGGATGATCTCAGTGACGCTGATTGGTGTCTGTGCTCTTCCCTCCCCTCTGCAGAATGGGGTGCTGACAGGGGTGTATCCAGGGAGCCCCACTGGCCTAATGCTGGTGCTGGCAGGGCATATAGGCAGAGCCAGGTATTACCAAGCGGATCCTTCACTGGGCCTATTTACACTCCTGGAGAACTACCTCCCTGTCAGGTAACTAGTGTGTGTGTGTCTGTGTGTGTGTGTGTAATATGACATATTGTTATCCAATAGACAATAGTTTGAGTTGGCTATATTATAAAGAACTGTGGAGTTTCACTGTCAGTTTAAGGTGTGTGTTGTGTATTGTGTTTTTATTTTATGTCAGTTTGTGTTGATTCTTTCCTTTATCACCAGTTTAAAAGGGCCAGCCAGTCATCTTAACTATGTGTATGTGTGCGTGCTTGCCTGCGTGTGTGTATGAGCAGCAGGTACATATCCCCTGAAACCCAGCAGTGGGTGGGTGGAGTGCTGGTGGGAACAGGCCTGTGGGTGGGCATCTTCTACGTCATGAGGACCGTGCTGAAGGCCCTGCTCTCCTGGCACGGCTGGATGCATATACCACGTGGCACTGTGCCCCTTAAAGTCCGCCTCTGGATGGTAAGTGTGTGTGTGTGTGTGTGTGTGTGTGTGTGTGTGTGTGTGTGTGTGTGTGTGTAGAGCTTTGTAAGTAGCCTACCCACCTCTCAGATAATTAGTCTAGCTCCGTTCAACTTGTTGGCATCAGTAATGCGCATTCTGAGTAATCCAGCTTAATGTGTAAAGTGCCCATTAGCAGCTGTATTAAGTTTAGACTGCAAAGATCAATACTTATTTCAAGTGTTTTTAAGTTAGGATTTCTTATTTAAGTAACTAAGATGCGTATTAGCAAGCTGGAAAGAAACCTGCTTAATGTTGCATTGGACTGACTCACAAAGTTAGCAGTGAGTCAGGGTTAGGTTTGTTAAATCAGCTGGCTGGACAGAAACAACTTTCACCTATTCCTGGCAATGTGGGCATGTTTATTATGTTCATAAACACCAAACATTGGGTTTATTTAGTCAGGCATGACTAGTTGTGTATGTCTAGGGTGGGTGATCGCACACAAATGATGGTATGTTTGTGAACACTAAACACTGAGTTTATTTGATCAGCTATGACAAACTGTGTGTGTGTGCGCATGTGTGGTGGATCTTTGCACCTAGGTCCTGGTGCGGGTATTCTCTGGTCACCGCACTCCTCAGCTCTACAGCTTCCAGACATCTCTGCCGCGGCTGCCTCTGCCCTCCGTCAAGGACACCATGGAAAGGGTCAGTGCATGTCCCTGTTTATTCAACATTCAGAGTATGCACCACACTGTGTGCCAGAGGCCTGACATGGTTCACTTGTGAAGAATGGCTAGTAGAGCGTACATTATCCCATACATTTGGATTCACAGTGCTGTTTGTCATATTTTGAAATAAATGAGCCACACTTGAAATTCAAACGTTCCACTGGAAAACAAACTAACAAACAAATAAAACAAAACATTTGTATGAACGAAGTCAAAAGATTGAATGAATCACCTGCATCGCCTAAATGCTGTTATTTGATAATTATATTCTCTCTATACGCTGTTATCTGACACCTATATGCTTTCTCTTTGTCTCTCTCACTCTCTCACTCTCTCACTCTTTCCCTCTTTCCCTCTTACTCTCTTTTGCACCTCTCTCTCTCTCTGCTCTCTCTGCTGCCTCTGTCCCCCACATGTTCTCTGTTGCAGTATCTGGAGTCGGTGCGGCCCCTGTTGACTGATGAGGAGTTTGAGCGGATGCAGAACTTGGCCAAGGACTTTGAGAAGAATCTTGGGCCACGCCTGCAGTGGTACCTGCGACTCAAGGCATGGTGGTCCACCAACTATGTAAGAACAACTTTTCCCCCTCTCATATACACCACATATATAATAGGATAATCAGGCATTTTACACCAGTGTGTATACCCCACTTCCCCCACCTGCATATACGTCATATTAGCTGTTGTTAGCCCGATATACCACAGTACTAGAAAGAGGTGATGTGTTATGTTATGAATATGAATATGTATATATAGATATAATGTAAACCAGGGATAGAAATTAAACATGTTCACAGTGGCTGGTGGATTCTAAAATCTACAAGGCCACTCAATGCTGTCACCAGCCACTTTTTTAACCTTTACTGCACAGTTACCACACCATCTTTTAACATGCTGTTATGTACAAACTAGTGGCATATATTTTCCTGTCTTTTCTCTCTCTGCGGTGGTGTAGGTGAGTGACTGGTGGGAAGAGTACATCTACCTCAGGGGACGGGGCCCCATTATGGTGAACAGCAACTACTATGCAATGGTAAGGGCACATACACCACTGGGTTTGCAAATTATATCAACTCGTCTGTTTGGTCCAGTTAGTGGCTGATGTAAATTCACAGAACGATATCCATGTACTTGACTGGATTTGGTTACCTGGTAGTGACCAGTTTGTGATTTTTATTGAGCAGTATTTTAAGTCAGTTAGTTTTAAATACGTGCATTTTCGATGCATTCCTGGAAGGGTGTTTTTTATGCGCCTTCAATTGTCTCTGTGTACATGAAATGTGCTATATAAATAAAGCTCGCCTTGCCTTTAAAATATTTATGAAAGAAGCCTTTGTGCTGCCCTTTACCTCATACACTAATGCCCTCTTTATGCGTTTCTGTCCCTCAGGACTTCCTGTATGTATTTCCCACTCACCGGCAGGCAGCAAGGGCAGGCAATGCCATCCACGCCATCATGCTGTACCGCAGGAAACTGGACAGAGCTCAGATCAAACCGGTGCGTTTGCATACACTCTCTTACTGTCCTCACGCCTCAACTGTTCACATCGCTTATCATACTAATTTGGATCATAACTTATCATAACTAATTCAGCTGAAATGTCCCTGGAAAGGTTTGCACATGATGCTTTTTAGATGTTGACAGAAGGTGGAACTTGGACCTTGTTATTTGTTGGGCCAATTACTATGACTTATTATTGTTGTTGTTGTTATTGGTATTATGCATAATGACATGTAGGTGCTCATAAAATAACACACAAAACCCTCACGAGAAGGCAGTGGGTCATGGAGACAGATTATGAGCAAGACCAACATAGACTTGCTCAGTTGTTGCTGGTACCTGGAGTTGCCTTTCTAGGGATAGCCCTCATTCCTCACTGCCCTTCTCAGTGTGACTGTGTGTGTCGAGTTTGTGTGTGACACTAACGCAACCTCCTAACTTAACCTGTGTCTCTTGTTCCACGCTGACCTGATGTTGTGTTGTGGTGTCATACGGCCTGTGCGTTCTCAGCTCTATGCGCTGAAGAACCGGGTTCCGCTCTGCTCTGCCCAGTTTGAGCGCTTGTTTAACACCGCACGCATTCCGGGCAAGGAGAGGGGTAAGAGGTCGTCGCCATAGCAACACTGTAGGTCATCCCCTACTGCTGCCACCTCCATCTGTCATGCTGCTCCCCACCCCCCACCCCTCCCCCACCGCCCCAGTGTCATCACCAGCATGTCAGCCCCTTGAGTGCAGTCAGTTCTTAGCCTGGCTATCGCGACTTCTCAATGCTCTGCGAGCATTGGTCTGGCCAAGCTGTGTTGTAAACCCATTTCTCAGAAGGTGGGCTTAACCCGCCTCTTTCAAATGCCTCTGTTTGCTACTGAACGAAGCTTCAATCAATCACACCCCTCTGCCCTCTGACGTATACCCCAGCAGAAGAAACTGCTTGATCCAAACAAAAAGTAGTAGTAGCCTGTAGTCATATAGAAATGGCGTTAAATGATTTTTGTCGGACTTGTGAGGTGAACATGAGAGTGGCTGGTGTTGGCCATTTAATATTGATATTCGAAAAACGAATCAGTGCGATCAAAGGCGAAATGACCACAACAACAGCGTCCTCGCAAAGCCCAATGGACTTGGCTACCAGCGGGGCTAACTGATAAATTAAACTTTTACTGAAGCCGGTCAGTAGCATTGCAAAACGCCCTTTCCCGCAACAAATGCTTCAAGGGCTGCCCTTTGCTCTATTTTCATATAGAACTTCCCTTTGAATTCGTCCTAAACAGCAGCTACAGATGCATTGAAATCTTACGGCTGCTCCATGTTCGCCATGTACACACTGACTGACTGTGACTGACTGAGATAGATTTCCGGTCGCCAAACTACCGCGTCATTGCCTTTTGAAATGCTCGATTTTCATTGGCCCCCTATCTGAGGACTGAGCAGAAATGGTTTAGATAGGCAGCTTGGCCAGACTGACTTGCTCGCGAAATGTAAATGCAGCGTCACAGGCAGTATGGGCACACCCAGGCTAGTCAGTTCTGGCTTCAGTAGCACAAAGTCAGCAGGACACAAGGCTTGACACTATTTGGTCAACAGCTTAGTGTAATATTTTTTCCTGTCATATGTCTGGTGGTGACACAAGATGTGACGGTAAACACCTTCATTATAGTTCTTTCTTTTTCCTATTTTTTTTCCCCTGACTGGCTAGTCAGTCATTTTGTACCTCCCCTCTCCTCCCATTGGTCAGTTTTCTCTCAGGCTTGGGGTTCACCCTTTTAGTTGACCCTCATTTCCCTATTGTTGTTTTTTCTTTTCTTTTGCTTTACAGTTAATGCTTCAAAACACCATTCCAATGTGTTCATCCCAGTATGAGCGAATGTTCAACACCAGTCGTGTGCCAGGGCGAGACGGAGGTAGAGTCGAAACTTATGCAGATACACACATACAGTACAACACACAGGCATGCACCTTTCATTTGTCTAAAATGTTGGAGCACCTGCTTTTGCCCTCTGCCGACCTTGTTGACACAAACACACAGACATCTGACCTTTGGCCTAGTACCAGAAGACCCCACCCCACACAAACACAGACACACACACACACATAGAAACTAATTAACTAGTGCCCATAGAAAATCATTTATCACACCCGGCTGTACTGTTACTGAACATGCGTTAAAGTACAACAGCTCCTCACTCCACCCCTCATTTCAAAGCATTACTGTTTCATAACACATCATCATAACGTCGTCATCCCTGGTTCAGCTACCCTGCCTGTGATGATGTGTTATAAGCCTCCTCGAGTGCTGCTGTGTGTACAGATGTCTATTCATCCTCAGTGTTCCTTATTTCTGTTATGCTGTGTGCTCCCTTCATTTATTTACCTTCTCATGTTGCGAGAGAGCAACCAAGTGTTTGCCCAGTCTAATGTCCCTCTTGTTTGTCCTGCCCTCCTCCTGTGATTTCCAGCGATGTCCATGGGCTACCCCTGAGCGTGCGGTATTGTTTTTCAATGCAACGGCTGTGCTGCTAGTAGAGGCTTTTGCTTTTGTAGTCGCTTTTATGATATTTTAAGTCTGTCATAGTGAGATTTGACTACAGTGTGCATATTACTGGCAGAAGCCATAGAGACATAACAGCAGTTTGTTTGTGGATATGTCCACAATGTCATCACAAAGCTTCTAGATTTTTTTGTGTTGAAGCCGCTCACATCGGACTATCAGAATACCTGTATCACCTGATTATCTCTGTCCGAGTGTAACGACTTTAAAGCATATTTCAGTGTCTGTCTAAACCTCAATGTTGGACCCATTCCACATATCCCGCACAAAAAACATTTAGGGCTGACAGCGTAGAGACCCTGTTTACGTCCATGCTATGAAAACCATAAGCAATGTCCTCTGTGTAGTTGCCACGATAGTTGTAGTTATAGTATCAGCAGCACAGTTGTTCCTCGTAGTAGCTGTAACAACAGTAGCAGTAGTAGAAGTAGTGTTCGCTCTGCCAATGTTTATGAGCCCTGCACAATCAAGACAACATCTGTGTGTGCAGAGAGGTCTGACAATTCTGATGCCATATTGTGCATATCTCAGATACACTCCAGCACAAGACCAACAGCAAGCATATCGTGGTGTACCACAAGGGGCGCTATTTCAAAGTGTGGATGTTCTACGACGGCCGTCTGCTGATGCCCAGGGAGATCGAGCAGCAGATGGAGCGCATCCTGGCCGACGACTCCCCACCCCAGCCTGGAGAGGAGGCGCTGGCTGCCCTCACAGCCGGAGACAGGTAGGTCTACCTCTTAGGTACCTGGTCACACAGGTGGGTCTACCTCTCAGGTACCTGGTCACACAGGTAGGTCTACCTCTCAGGTACCTTCTCACAGGTAGGTCTAACTCATAGGTAGGTCTACCTCACCGGTACCTGGTCACACAGGTGAGTCTACCTCTCAGGTACTCTCAGGAATTACCAGTACCTTTACAGACAGGTGGGTCGGCATCATTATAGATAACTTCAGACAGGTGGGTCAGAATCATTGTGTAGGTGTTAAAGAGGTGTGTGTGTGTGTGTGTGTGTGTGTGTGTGTGTGTTTTTACCAGGGTACCATGGGCATGTGCCCGGGATGCATACTTCAAAAACGGGCGCAACCGGCAGGCACTGGACGCTGTGGAGAAGGCTGCCTTCTTCGTCACCCTTGATGACACGGAGCAACGCTACGATGCAGACAGGCCTCTGGAGTCGCTGAGTAGCTACGCTAAGTCCCTCCTCCACGGCAAATGCCATGACCGGTGAGCTCCCCTTACATGACACATCACACACAAACTTGGCTCACAGCCACCTGGGCCAAACGCACAGTTGTGTGACGGAATGTTGTGCGTTGGGTTGTGTTTGCTGCAGGTGGTTCGATAAGACCTTTAACCTGATCGTCTTCAAGAACGGAACTATGGGACTGAACGCTGAACATAGCTGGGCCGACGCTCCCATCATCGGGCACCTGTGGGAGGTACACACACACGTTCATGCATGCATGGGTTGTGTTTACATAATGCAAAAGCATTGCTTGTGTGTGTGTGTGGAGTGTTAAGACTAGTGCTGTGGTATTGTACAGATTGGAGAGATTACTTTAATTGGCCTCACTCGTCAAGGTGTGCCAGTATAATTAACGTAAGCAAGCAGGCATAGTTCCCATTATTGACCATTTCTGTTGCTGTTCCACTTAAACTATGGTTTTACCCGGTGAAAAAGAAGTTTCCCCAAGACACATTAAGGGGCCTGAATTTGTGTATTTTCACCGGGATAACTTCTTTTTCACTGAGTAAAACCTGAGCGTTAAGTGGAATGGCCAATAATAGGAACTATGCCAACTAGAAAAGCACTCAGAGAGCGAAGACCTCTGCCAGGGCAGCTCAGATCACCAACAAAATGTAATCATTTTTAAAATAGGCCATTTTTGACTTGCCCTGAATTTTTCATTAAAGGTGTACTTCCATGACAAACCGTTTAGTACTTGCTCTTTTGAAATATGATAGGTCACCCCGAGTTGCATATGCATGCTGCATATCAAAATGTTTTTCTACCCCCATTTTCTATATCAGTCAAAAGAAGACAATAGGCGGAAAAACGACCCAATGCGAAAACTGCCTGCAGCGTGACGTAGACGTGCAAATGCATATAAGAGAAACTGACCGAATGGGCTTTAAATGATGTTAGCCTGTGACTGACTCGCATAAGATTAGCAGGCTAGTTGAATGACTGAACTGCATTTAGCCGGGCACTTGCACTGTTTTGTCATGCAAATATTACCATTCTGAAACGTTCATTGACAAACGGTCAGGAAGCGACTGTGCTTGTGCCATCTCTCCTTCCTCTTCGGATTCAGGATCAAACACATAAGGCTGTATCTCCGAAGACATTCTGTGTGCAGTTTTAGCGCTGTCAAGTTGACTTTTCCCCTTTACCTTACTCTGCTATCAAGTTGACTGTGGGGCAAAGGAAGCTGCAGGGAGCGTGTCACACCTCTGTTGAAATCGTGTTGTTCTCCCGGCCCCACCCCCTCCACCAAACTAAAACAGCCTGAAACAGAAGCACTAGAATTTTTTTTTAATCAAAACCAGCGCACAGGGCAATTACTAATACTAGAGAACACCGCAAAATTAATGAAAACACGATGGAAGTACACCTTTAAAATCCATCCATAACTTTTTGCGTTCTGTTGCTAAGTAACAAACAAACTAACAAATTACAAACGCAGATGATTACAAAACCTTTGCTGGCAGAGGTAACAATGGTGATGACCAGGAAGGTGATTTAGTGAGCGAACACATGTCACCACAAGAGGGCGACAGTTCTATGGGCTACAAATTGGCCCTATGTCGCAATGGTAAATTCTATAAAAAATACCTGGATCTTGACGGTGATCCAGATCACCACCAAAATCGAATCACTTTTAAGTTAACCTACCCTAAAATTTCATCAAAATCCATGCAGTACTTTTTGAGTTATTTTGCCAACCATCCAACAAACAAATGCCAATGATTACATAACCTTCTGGTGGAGGTAATAATAGGCTTGCTTATGCTAGTGAGTTAACCTTGCTGCTCCTCCCTGACTGTCTCTTGTATCTCTTCAAACAGACAAAGGCACACTTGCACACACATCTGTACTGAAATGCACTCAACTCCTTTCAGGCATTGCTAGTTCTTGATGAATGTCTACTTTTAAAAGAATTGTATCCAGGGATCGAACTTTGTACCAGCCACCAGCCAAATGTTGGTAAAATATAAAAGTGGTTGGTAGATTTCGGACACAAATATAATAATTCACTGTTAAGTGGCTGGTGATTTATTTATTTTTTGTTGTTTTTTTGTTGTTGTTTGTTTATTTCCACCCCTGGTTGTATCCCTGTTGTGAGTATAAATGGTGAGTGTTTGTGCGTTGCAGCACGTGCTGTCTAGTGACCCCGTAAAGCTGGGCTACACAGACGGGGGACACTGCAAAGGCAGCCCCCACCCCAGCATGCCCGGCCCAGTGCGTCTGCAGTGGAGCATACCAGCTGAGGTTAGACACACACACACTCTCTCTCTCTCTCACTCGCTCGCTCACTCACTCACTCACTCACTCACTCACTCACTCACACACACACACACACACACACACACACACACACACACACACACACACACACACACACACACACACACACACATACAGTCTTATTTTGACAATGAAATGTACAGTCAGATGTGGTGTTAATTTGACACTGAAATGTCCACGCAAATTTGGTCTTGCTTTGACAATGAAATGTGAGATGTGGTTTTAATTTGTCAGTGAAATCCACATTCAGATGTGGTTTTTGTCTGGCAATGAAATGTAATTCCTCGAATGTGAACCTACGCCTGGCTGTGTAATTTAGCTGTGATTTGATATGTTTGTGTGGCGTTACATTTCAGTGCCAGACCGTGATCAACAACTCTTTGGCGACGGCCAAGGTGCTGGCTGATGATGTGGACCTCATCATCATTCCATTCCACGACTTTGGGAAGGGCCTGATCAAGAAGTGCCAGACCAGCCCCGACGCCTTCATCCAGATCGCGCTGCAGCTGGCACACTTTAGGGTACACACACAGAAACACACACACTTTCATCCCTCAACTGTCCTTTTAGATTGAAGGCAGTAAATGCCTAAAATACGTTACCAAAAAAATAAAAAACATCAATGTATTCTGTTGGAAGGCGCCTATTGATCATCTCACCTGTCCTGGCATCTGTCCATATGTTGTGCAGGATAAAGGGCGTTTCTGTCTGACGTACGAGGCCTCCATGACGCGCCTGTACAGAGAGGGCCGCACCGAGACCGTCCGTTCCTGCACCATGGAGACCTGCGCCTTCGTCCGTGCCATGATCAACAACGAGCCTGTGAGTGTATGTGTGTGTGTGTGTTTGTCCTTTGTGACTGGCATTACAGCAATGGTTTTGCTGCTTCTGTCCCTCTCTCTCTGTCTCTCTCGCTCTCTCCCACCCTCTTTGTCCGTCTGTCTGTCCCTCCTTCTGTCTGTACCTCCTTCTGTCTGTCTCTCTCTCTCTCTCTCTCTCTCTCTCTATCTCTCTATCTATCTATCTATCTATCTATCTATCTATCTATCTATCTATCTATCTATCTATCTATCTATCTATCTATCTATCTATCTACCTTTATCTCTCTGTCTCTTTTTTTTTTTCTTTCAGAGGGAGAAGAAGCTGCAGCTCCTGAAACAGGCAGCGGAGAAGCACCAGCAGATGTACCGTCTGGCCATGACGGGGAAGGGCATCGACCGCCACCTCTTCTGCCTCTACGTGGTCTCCAAGTACCTGGGCGAGGACTCCGACTTCCTCAAAGAGGTCTGGCTGGATTTATTATTATTATTATTATTATTATTATTATTATCTTGTATAGCACAAGTCATTCAAGATGCAGCTCAAAGTGCTTCAACAGTTTGGCAAGAACAACACAAGACAACATTTCTTGCAGTCCAGTGGTGCCGGAGCGTAAAAACACAAGACAACGTTTCTTTGTAGTCCAGTGGCACTGGAACGAAAAAGTCCATTGAGGCACTGTGGAGTTGCTAGTGTCTGTCCCTAGGGAGGAACAGGAGCGAGGAAAGTGGCGACAGAACGAAAAAACAGAAGACAACATTTCCATATTCCGTTGAGGCGCTGTGAAGTTGCTAGTGTTGCTAGTGTAGATTTGTTTAATTGTTTCGGTTATGGTCATGGTGTTTGGCAGGTGGTTTTCTCCAAAGTGAAACATTGTGCAGTGTGTTGATGGATTATCGTGTAATTCTGCAGAGGACACACTGGCATGTGTGTGAACAAGTAGGATTTTTCCTGTGTAATCATTTACTCTGTCTTCAGCGTTTTGTTTTCTGACTCCTTTCTGTGTGCTTCATCTCTGCAGGTTTTGTCTCAACCCTGGAGTCTCTCCACCAGCCAGACTCCACTGCAGCAGGTGGAGCTGTTTGACCTGGTCAAGTACCCAGAGTATGTGTCCAGTGGAGGAGGCTTTGGACCGGTGAGACATTTGCATCTACACACACACACACACATATGTGCATATAAATTATAGCACATTATTGAAAAAAATATACAGCCACAAAAACTCTTCCTTACTCTGTGTTTCAGTGTTTTACATGATGCTAATGTACAGTGTTCTTATTCATTCTTTATCTCACACACACACACACACACACACACACACACACACACACACACACACACACACACACACCATGAATGCCAGCCTTTGCAACGAATGACAGGCAAAACAATGTTCTGCTCTGTTGAATTCATGTTGGTTTGTGTTTCACAGGTGACAGATGATGGCTATGGAGTGTCATACGTGATTATTGGCGAGAACCTCATCAACTTCCACATCTCCAGCAAACACTCCAGCTCAGAAACGGTCAGTGCCGTCTCTCTGTCTGCCTCTCTTTTTCTCTTTCTCTCTCTGTCTCTCTCTTTCTGTGTCCCTCTCCATTTCTCCCTGTCTCTGTCTGCCTCTCCCTTTCTCTCTCCCTGTCTCGTCTGTCTGTCTGCCTCTCCATTTTCCTCTCTCTCTTCCTTTCTCTCTCCCTGTCTCTGTCTGTCTCTCTGTCTGCCTCTCTCTTTCTCTTTCTCACTGACTCTCACACACACAGAACACAGACTATAAACACACACAGGCAAACACATTCAGCATACCAAAAAGGGACTGGAACTCTGAGCACTGTGTTGCTGTGTTTCAGGACTCCCAGCGGTTTGGCAGCAATATCAAGAAGGCCATGCTGGACATCCTTGGCCTGTTCAACCTACAGGCACGGCCCCTTAAGTGACACCATCACCGCCACGTTCTTGGCCATTGAAACTCAAACGGTCTCATCCTATTTTAGACTGTGTTCGGACTGACCCGAATGGTGTGTTTGTGCTCGTGTGTGTGTGTGCACGCGCGCATGTGTGTGTGTGTTTTTGTGTTGGGAGAGCGTCAGGATGGGAGAGAGGAAATAGTCTGACCCTCCTGTCCTGGTGCCTTATGAGTTGTCTTGAATATTTTATGCTGTGTAGATTATAGGAAGTGACTCTTGACCTCAGAAGGCTCCCTCTGATTGGTTGTGAGACAGGGCAGCAAGTGGCATATACTGTCTGCGGCCTAGCTGTGTGCCTCACATCTTTTGAGTTTGCCCACAAAGCTCTTTATACTCCCTCAGGCTCAGGGCACATAGCAGTCTTAGCCATGTTGTCAGCACTCAACCAGCCTCCAGGCATGCGAGGCATCATGCCTCAGCTCCATTTTGCAGGCTGCTCAGCACCACCTACTGGCAGCCTGGGCTCGCTTTGCAGGTTATAAAGATGCTGACATGGATTCAAGTCCAGGGCCACCAACAGTCTTAGCTGTGTGGCCAGGATCGAGTTCACCACTAACTGGGCTCTGGTGTAGCTAACAGGCTTCTGTTGATATCAGCGTGATTGCCTCAGTGCAAGTTGCTGTTAGCTCACTAGGCAGCTGTTAGCACCCACGCTAAGTTAAACCTGCCTCTTTTGTAGCCATGCTGAGCTGAAGCGTAACTGCCTTTGAATGCAGGTCTGTATGCCAGTGTTTGCCTTAACATTGCTGCATTGTACAACCTCTCACTGCAAAAAGGAAATGCCCTCACTTGCTTCATTTTGATGTTCCTCTATATTTATTATTGTGGATGACATTTCTTGAAGTGGTTGAATGCTTTATTAGGAAAATGTGTTCTGGCATTAAGACATGTAATGAAATGTAGATTCATTTTTAGTTACAGGTAGTTCTTTTTTCCATTTGTGTTTTTTTGTGTTATTTGTAATGAATGCTATGTATGCTTGATAATTATTATATACCAGAAGAGGTAAATCTTAAAAACAGAATATACTGGTATGTACAAAGTCAAAACATAATAAAAGTAAATGCTGAAAGAGAAAATGAGTTTCTCTCTGATTCTCACTGATTTTGAGTCCTTCCTTCTCTGTGTCTGCTTCTGCCGTTTATGCCCCCCACCACCAGAGTAAGGGCCTGTGCAAGAAAAGATTCCATTCTTTCTTAGAGGTTAAACCAAAAAACCTTGAAGTGCCTGTTTTACACTGAGTGTGTGTGTGTGTGTGTGTGTGTGTGTGAACAGATGTCTAGGGGATGGTATCTAAAAGTAGACTGTGGGAACCTGCTACTTATTTGTAACGTGTCAGTATGGTGGCAAACGATCAACAGCTCTGGCTGAGGTTCACACACACTTGGGTTCTCTGTGATCTGTAAATCACCTCAGCACCCCAGTGTGACACGGGTGATCACATGACCTGCTCAATTTAGCGGCCAAGTCCCATTCAAGCTGCAGAGCACACCTACCAAGGTAGCAACTTCATACAATGCAGCCTTTACCAGTAATGAACATCTCCCCTCATTAAGGCATCAAATGCAAATCGGTTATTATGAAGGTAGCAAAAAAACGGGGTGAACATTTTGATAAGTTGCTAAATAATTTAAATAAAATACTTTAATGCTCTTTAAAACTTTTATGCAAAAGTCTGGTGTGACTTGTATGTGATCTGGTTTATATGTGACCCACTTAAGTCTGTAAACCTACATAAGGACTAGTTCTGCAACAGCACATTCTAGTGCTGCTGGCCAAATTTGCAAGTGAGAAATCTCTGATATTTTGCCCTTCATAACCATTCTAACAGACCACCTCCCTTTGGGCCACCTCACAGGGTGTCATATATTTCCCTTTTGAGTCCTATAAATCTCCCAGTGCTGTTTTGCTTCTTTAACATGGCCACAGTGTGGTCCTTCAGGTGTGTAGCCTGCCCAAACGCACCCAAAAGTGATGTCCTTCATGTGTTCAGCTCGAACGTGCCCAAAAGCGGTGTCCTTTAGGGATTCAACTTTGAATGTGGCATCCATTGGCACCATCACTCAGGTGTGGATCCTGAGGAACACGGCCACCTGTTCCAGGGCCACAGGATAGAGCTGCAGCAGCGCCCCGCCCCAGTGCACCTGACCCGTTCTGCGGTCCTGCCACTGCAGGTCAGCACCCGGCAGGTAGATGTCCCTCTGCAGCGCTCCTCTGTCCATCACTGGAGCAACCAACACCTGTGCACAATAATACACACACACACACACACATATATATATATACAGTATATACACACACGGTACAGTACTACAAAATAATACAGTAATAAAACTACTAAATATTAGCTGCTATTTCTAAAACTACTACTGCTAATAATAATAGTAATGAATAAATGTGTTGGCCATCTTTAAAGGCACCTAAACACGTTTCCAGTCCAGTCACTGCTTACATGTTCCTGATATAATCAGTAACTATATGACTGTTACATTTAAGAGAGCCTCTCACACATCTAGCATTCTTCACACTCCTTTACCAAAGATGATATTATGTAGTCTCCAAACTCTTTCACTTGTGCAAAGAGTCTGGCTACTCTCAATCGAAATACATTTACTTCCTAGTGAGC
>CM050207.1:24694407-24746907 GCA_027475355.1 Coilia nasus
AGTTCACACATGCGCACGGGAAACTGAACTGAGAGGGGGCGCAAGGGGCGGGTTCGGTATAAATTGCTTTTCGCTACCAAATTCAGTCTGTCGCGCGCGTACCGAGACAGCCCGGACATCTCTTCCAGACACTCATGCAGCAGCTCACTTACTAACCCGATTGCCCGTGCAACCTCCCTGTGCCACACACAACCCGTTCAACTACAGCATGGAGCAGCGACAGCACTGCGCACAGCACTCAGCCCGCATCACCTGTAGGAGAGAGCGCAAGGCAAACTTAACGGTAAGCCACGAAAACTGTTACTTCAACCTGTAAATATCAATTTATGTAAATTCCACTCGACTGCAGTACATTTTCCGGATGTATGTGTTAGGCACTTGGAGTTTACCTCAGATGCGCAGCACTCTTGTTTTTCGTCGTTGGGAGATTAATGGTTTTATTGTGGCTTAACGTGGGTCCTTCGGTTAATGTCTTGGGTATAATGTGTTGCTGTGGGTACCTGTGGAAACTAAATATATTTGACGTTTTGCTATTCAACTTAAGATCAGAGGGCACAAAGCAGAAGCACACCTGATGTAACATTGAAGTATTTGAGGATTCTCATCCCTGGTTTGTTTACGTTTGCCTCCCGCAGACTAGAGGCGTGTCACCCCCTGGTCGATTCCTGATTCTGGCTTTGTCTTTGAGCTTGTGCATCGCCGAAGTGTCGCCCTTGGAGACGCTGTGCGGTGGAGAGTTGGTGGATACTCTCCAGTTCGTCTGCGGGGAGAGGGGTTTCTACTTCAGTAAGTTCACCAAACAACCACAGCACACAGCCAAACTGCCTCGATAATTGTACAAGTTCTTTCTGACAACAGATAATTGACGATGACAAAGCCGTAAATGCATCATTTACTGTAGAACGACAGCAACTCTAATAACCCTTACCTCCCCCAAAACACACACACGCACACACACGCTCTCTTTCTCTCTCTCTCTCTCTCCCTCTCTCTCTCTCTCTCTCTCTCTCTCTCACACACACACACACACACCCACATACGCACACACACAGCACAGCCCCGACTCTCACTTGTTTCACCCTGTCATCCCCCTCTGTCACTGAGTGTTGAGGAGTGCAGTGACCCTCAGGAGCTTGACTTCCAGGAGATTATTTGCTGACTGGTCAATTTGCATGTGACTGTGTGACATTGTGTGAGTTGAACTGTGTTTGTGTGTGTGTGTGTGTGTGTGTGTGTGTGTGTGTGTGTGCGTGCGTGTGTGCGTGCGTGCTGAAGTCATAACTGCCTTGTACTCAGTGTACTTGGGTGTTCTCAGGTTCGGTTGATGTAGAACATTGTTCAAGGTCCTTGTGTTCACTGTCTCATTTCTCAATTTATACATTTTAATTCTTTATGCCTTTTTATGCTATAACCTGTGTGATACTTTAAGTCCACACTCTCTCTCTCTCTCTCTCTCTTTCGCTCTCTCTCTCTCTCTCTCTCTCTCTCTCTCTCTCTCTCTCTCTCTCTTGTCTCTTGCTCTCTCTCTCTCTTTAACTTTCTGTGTGTATGTGTGTGCTTGTGCACGATCTCTACATGCATGTGTGTTTGCCCAGAGCAGGCCAGTAGTGTTTCAGCCTTTCCTGGGCTGCAGTTTGACTCCCCTTGCTAAACACACATACACCCCCCGCCCCCCACACACACACATAGGTACACACGTACACATGTAGGTACACACACATACACAGAAAGAGGTCATGGTAGAGAAGATACACACTGTTCCTCACTCTGCTTGCTTCCCTAAACACTACATGTGTACATGAGTAATGACCTCCAAGCCCTCTCTCCCCATCTCCGATCTCCCAGGCCGGCCCCACCAACGCACCCGCGGGCGCTACGGGGGGGGTATCGTAGAGGAGTGCTGCTTCAGGAGCTGTGCTCTGGAGCTGCTGGAGCTATACTGCGCCAAGCCCACCGTCACTGAGAGGGACCTCAGCCAGCACATCATGCCTGCTCTTCACACGGTATGGCACACACATACACATCCACGCACGCAGGCACATATACACAGACACGCACACATGTACACACACACACACACACATACACACATGCGCCTGTATGCATGTACACACACACATACTTGCACATATACATTTACACACTTACAAACATATACAATTACACACACACACACACACACACACACACACACACACACACACACACACACACACACACATGTAGCCTATATATACACACACACACACGCATGCATGCAAAGAATATGTGAATGCATTTGTCAAAGCACTTGTACAAGGCAATGGGAAGTCATTCACACACACAGAGGACAGGCAGGAAAGAGTTAAATTCAAGGCAGCTAATAAACAACTCTTTATCCACCTCATCCTCTCGTGCTAGGGACCCCCCTGTAACACACACAGATACACACGCACTTGTCCATTCTAATCCATTTATTAGTGCACTTACTGAAAACACACACACAAACAAAACCAAACCACACACTCTGGCAGGAGACTTTTGTGGATATGAAACTTTTTTCGCCAAAGTTGATGTTTACTCACTACGGGTGAGTGCAGTCTTACAAACATGTATCCATGGCAACATACGATCATGCCAACCAATTGGCCGCTTAGAACGATGATGTCATGTCTTCGTGCCCACTTGAGGTGTGTGTGTGGGTGTTGTGTTCTGTTGGCACCATTGTGTGTGTGACGCCTCACTTGTCCAGCTGGCAGAGATTCGAGTACAAAACAAAACAAAACAACTCCTCTTACAAAACAACTCGGCAGCTGAACATAATCAGGCAACCAGTGTGGAAACCCAGCCCTGTCCTGTCAGGAAGTGGATTGTCTGAAGGTGAATCCAGAGTAGAGTAGAGTAACTTTATTGATCCCGAAGGAAATTAAGGTAGTTGTGTTCCAGTTGTGTTTTTCGCAACAGTGCTGATATATTAACTTCTCTCTCTCTTTCATTCCCTGTGTGTGTGTTTGTGTGTGTGTGTGTGTGTGTGTGCATTGTACAGGAAACTGTCCAAAGGCCATACCCTGTACGCTTCTCCCTGTGGCAAAGGCAGTCAGTCCAGAGACTGCGACGCGGCCTACCTGCGAGGAACCGTGCGCTCCGACTCCCTCTGCTGGCTGGCGGCAAGCGTGCGGCAGAAGGCCCTCTGCACCAAGCTCTCGCCGGCAGTCTTCTGGAAGGCGGTCCTCTGACAGACATCCGCCACTCAGCCACACCCGTGCCGTTGCTGCACAGGCCATCTCTTCACACGCTCGGCACCAACGAAGAAGCAGGCGTCATGTCACTGCTGGGTTACAGACCCAGGGTTCACGGCCACAGGGACGCCCGAGTCCGGCGACGCCTGGCACAGTTGTTTCACACGCACACCGCCCGCAAATGAAGACTGACCGACTGACCGCAGACACAAACTCTCACCAGGAGTGAACTGAGTGATAGTCACCCCTAATAAAACTTCCTACTACGTCTGAGGCACACTGACAGACACACACACACACACACACACATGCGCACACACACACTCATCTTTCACATACACATGCTGACACAGGCTCTCTCTCTCTCCCCTACTACTTGACTTCCAAACAGATGTGTGTGTGTGAACTTGACAGACAGACACACACATACACACACGCATACACACAAATTTGTTTTCTGACACAAAAGAAGTTTGTTTCCTGTGTGTCGTTGAGGTGAAAAAATTGAAACCATCGACACTTTGGAACTCCTCGTGACCCCACAAGGGATGGGATGACATGGGAAAATAAGAATGTTTTTTTTTGTGCCTCTGCACCTTTAGATCAACTTAGTCAGCCAAAGGTGACAGACCACTCACGACCCAAATGAGCGCGTCCGGCAGGAGTCATTCTGATCACTTTTGGTGCTATCGTTGGGAGACATGGACACGAAAGAAGAGGAAAAAAGGACGCCTTTACATTGCGTTTTGTCATAACTTTTGACTGACTTCACTGTTGCTTTCCGTTTTAAGGAAAGCTGGACTTTTTAAAGGGAAAAAGACATATGTAGTGAGAAAAAGCTTGATTTGTGGCTGAGCAAAGATGGGGGGTCGGTGTTTTTTAATGTCTCCAAGAGGGGTGAACAAGAGGAAACCAAAGAATCACATAATGAGTAAGCAGACAAATTACATACTTGCAAAGACTGAAGATATTAGCCATAAAGGTCAAATGAGCATAGGCCACATGACACTGGTCTCAACCTCCACAAGCTCACACAAAAAAACTGTAATGTCTCATTGTTTTCCTCTCTGTCAGTTTTTCCAGCTACTATGAAGATGTACATGTGGAAGTGCTTAAAAACTTAAGGAGGAGGGGAAAAAAGCAATAATGCTATCAGTCATTCTATTCTTCTAGTATACACACACTTCAGTTCGAGATGAAATACTTGAATCCGTTTCATTGTCCTACAAAATTCAGAAAACATATGTGATGATAGCTGTATTAAATGAGCATTACAAAGACCCAAATCCATTTCAGTAACAAAATAGTATTAAGTATTTAGCAAGGCAATTGAACATTGCATATTTTGCAAGCAGTGGTACCAGTGTCACAAGTGTAAGAAGTTTCAATGTTATTTGAATCGCGTGAAGTGAATCTCAGTTTTCCATCTGTGTAAAATGATCTGTTTTTTATGGAATGTCTGTTTAGGATGAGTTGTGCTCCTTGGAATGTTTTGAAGTATTACCTGCCCTTGAGAATCTCCAGTCTTTGGAACGCTGCTTTAGAATGCATTTTTATCATTTGAGGCCGTTCACGAGGGAGAGGGCTTTCAGCAGAATTCATTTTTTCCTTACTTCCCTCTCTCTGGAATGAGCCCTCTGATGTTTCTCTCTTTGCTCAGACACAGGCAAAAGCACTGTACAAAGGCATTATTTATTTTCTTATTAAAAAATTAAATAGAATTATTATTGAATATGGTCCAAATGACATATGTATTCAGCAAAGATGCACAGCTGTTGACAAGCCTTTTTTTTTTGTATGTGTCTCTTTTTATCTTGTACCGCTTCAATAATGTGTAGATGCTTTGTACCAAAAAACAAACAAACCAACAAAAAGAAAAAAAAAAACAAACAAAAACAAAACCGTCCTTCTGTCCTTCTGGTTTTCCCACTGAGTAAAGTCCAAGTGCTCTTCTTAAGCCGTGCTGTGGCCTGCTTCCTTTAGGCTCGGGTGAGGGGCTCTGTGCGCCCCTACCCCTGCCTCTGTGCACCCCTACCCCTGCCTCTCCCCACTGGGCCTCCGTGTGCTGATGCAGTGTGTGTAGGAGGGTGTAGGGGAAATGGGGATTAAGAGCGTGTGTGTGTTTCTGTTAGTAAGTATGTGTGTGTGTGTATGCATGCAATGTGTGTGTGTTTGTGTGTGTGCATGTTTGTGCATGTGTGTGCAAGTCTGCCTTTTCTGCAAGCATAGTCTGTGTGTAATGTGTGGATGTGTAATGAATGTAATCTAAATGTGTAATGACTGTAATCTGGATGTGGTCTCCATTTGTTTGTGTGTGTGTGTGTGTGTGCTTTTCTGTACACTGGATCTGGTTTAGTGTGTGGATGTCTAATCTGAATATGTTGACTGTAATCTGGATGTATTCTCTCTGTCTTTGTGTGTGTGATACACTATACATTATTTTCTAAATCCAGATGAGCTGTGTGTATGTTTGTTTTGTGTATGGTGGATGTGTGGATGTGTTGAGGGTGTTCTGAATGGCATGTAGTTGTGTGTGTGTGTGTGACAGAGAGAGTGAAAGAGAGAGAGAGAGAGAGAGAGCATGTGTGCAGCCTGAGGGATCCTCATGGAGAGAGTGGAAAGAGAGAGAGTGGTCAGTAACACAGACGTAAACACTAGAGGACTCTCTTAGCGGACACCCACATGCGGACTGGAGCAGAGCAGACCATGGCCATGTCCCACACGCTCCAATCAGCTGCTAAAATCATTATTGGCCCCTCCCCTCTGTGGGTGTGCCCATGGGGGATGAGGAGGGGGATGTTGGTGTTGGGGGTGGGGGTGAGGGTGCAGGCCAAAGACGGACTCTTCGTCAACAGACCGAGCTCCATAGCCCCCAAACCAAATCCAACCTGCCCCAAAAGGGTCCCCACAATGAGGATAGGGCCTGGGTGCTGGGGTTGGGGGGGGGGGGGGGACTGTGGTATGAAATTATTTTCAGCAACTCTCCCTTTGTAACAGACCACCTATAAAGACAAAAAAACATCTTCAGAAATGAAAATATCATGTCCCTTTCAACATAACAAACATAACAACTAGGCCCCCAGTTGAAGTGGTGTAGAACGGCTACTTGTAAGCTTCGGGAGTGTGGATGGGATGGGGTGACGAAGGATGGCTTCACAGTAATGATACTCAGCTCAGACTGCCAGGGAGCCAAAGGTGCTGGAGCTTTGTGTACACTAAAGTCACTTGAAAGTGCATTTACACAGAAGAAGTCCCCTGAAAACACTGCATGTTTACCACATGATAAATCACACACACACACACACACACACACATACATAATGATATCTCCATGCCTCAGGTAGGTAGGAGAAGAGTAGAGAGAGCAGTTGTCTGGAAGTAGGAGCTGTGACGCAACTACTCACATTACAAACCTGACTAAACACTAGCCTTCTGAAAACAAAAACTGACATTTCTTGCGCAACACATGAAAGACTGCTACATGCTATCCTGCCAAAGTAAGGGAGGGAGGGAGAGAGAAGGAGGGAGGGAGGTTGGAAAATGGTAGCTGGGCAACTGAATTGAATTGAAGTGAACTCAATGGCATGGGCTTCCTAGAGTTTAGGAGACTGCATTTTTACGTTATTTCAACTTCATGCTATCATACCATGTTAAGGTAAATAAAAGGTGATACCTTTTTATTCCCAAAACTATTATTAATTATATTCATATTTTACTTGGTGTCCAGATAGGTGTAAACACATATTAGTGGTTGACAGCATGCTTTTGAAGAGAGGGGGGGTGGCCTTACACAGGTGACTGACAGGTATGCAATGATCAACTAATGTGGTTTGTATCACTCTGTATGTGTGTGTGTGTGTGTGTGTGTCTGTTTGCATGTGTGTGTCTGTGTGTGTGTGTCTGTTTGCATGTGTGTGTGTGTGTCTGTCTGTCTGTTTGCATGTGTGTGTGTGTGTGTGTGTGTGTGTGTGTATGTGTCTGTTTGCATGTGTGTGTGTGTGTGTGTGTGTCTGTTTGCATGTGTGTGTGTGTGTGTGTGTGTGTGTGTGTCTGTTTGCATGTGTGTGTATGCATGTGTGTGTGTGGGCGTGAGATTACCTGCTCACTGTTGACCTCAGACTGTCAGCGTGGTGAGGGCGAGGTGAAGGGTCGAAGGTCATGACTGTGGCATGCAGCCCCAGTGGGAACGAGCGAGTGTGCCGACCTCTCAGCCCTGCAGACAGTAGCTGGCCTGGCCTGAACCATCATCCCAAACATCTCCAGCTTGCAGCGTGCGGACACCCAGTGCTATTAGGTGCCTACTCTTCACTCAGACTAGACACATTCATATCAGACCAAACAAACTCACTGACTGACCTCCACAAAGACTGTGTGAACCGTAACCATTTAGGGGTTAGCTCTAAAATGCAGTGTCATGCTGTGTATTTTTTGGGCTTTCTGAACCTGAGTCCCCGGAAACTGAACTGAACTGAACGTTTGTAAAGTTGCAATACCTCACACGTTCATTAGGGGCTGGCTGCAGAAGCGAGCAACTTAGACATAGACTCCCATGTTAAAAGTCAAATTTTACTGCAAAAATAAATATATTTACAGCCTGGTTCAAAAAGTTCATGCCTTGTAGATTTACTTGGCTTTAAAGTGATGCGTACCACTTTAAAACACTGGCCCCTTCAATAAGAAAGGCTGGGTAGGATTCTCATTTAAATCAGTACTTTGCAACTTTTGAGTGCTTTTTCTGGCTTTTTCTCAATGGAGCTCACAAGGAAATGGACACTAGTAAAAATGGATTGTTTTTCCTTCCCCTCACCATGCACGTTTTTAACTCAACTGATCAGGGTAACTGGCGAATATGAAAGTAGTCATGTCCACCGAGGTGCGTAAAGTCAGAATTCCTTTAGAATTTAACGTGATCCTGCTTCTCGAAATATTCGAGACTTTGTGAGATTGAGGGTGCTGGGATGGCAGGATATTGCACCTAGATATTGCAAGCATAGTATTCTGTCCACAGACACAGCGTGCGGTTGAGAAAGTCTTCATTCACCTGGTAATGACCTATACACCATGAGCATCTACTGACTTGAAAAAGTTGCCTAGTGCTGCTTTAACCTATTACCCCCATATTCAAACTGTGACATAGTCAACAGCCTGACAGACGTGTGCCACAGCTCATGCTCATGCCTTTAGGACAGTGAAGATTACGTTTAGCATCCTACAGTAACATTACCGTTCCTTTTTTTAAGCGTAGTTTCTAATTGGCATGTATGCTCTATGTCTGCAAATTCCTCTGAAATAAAGATGCCCAAGTCCTCTTTATGCCCAGTATACACAAGTATTTTTAAATTCCAAAAATTCCTGTGCACAGCCCAGGTGCTAATGATGTGCCCTCAAGCCCTCAGAAGTGATAATAATCACCGCAGTGACCGCACACTGGTATTAGTCTTTTATTTGATAACTTTATTTGTGTTAATGATGCGTTTTGATGTTGCTTTGCCAAGTTCACTCTCCTGTAGCAAGAGTATCAAGCCCAAATAAGTGATAAGTGGATGTTTATGTTAAGTGTCACACATCACAGAATACTGAAATAAAATTGTGTTAGCTGCTAAAGTCTGATTGGCGTTTGAAAGCTATGTTGTTGACAGAGTCTAATAAAATCTGAGTAGATGTGAGAACAGGGACAGGCATGAGCACACCAGATTTCAAACCTGTATCCTAAGCAAATTCTTCACATGCAGAGGTTTATCCATTGCTGCACCCCATATAGGTTGATTTTCACAAAACTAGGCATGCGCCCAGAAGTTCTGGTGATGTGAAAGGAAAACCATTGTGAGCTCCAGACCTTGTCATTACTAGCCACCGGCCCCTCGTACTTCATTTCATTTTGTACAGCGGATTTGGACCAGACACCGTCAGAAACGATTTCTTGGAGGTGTCGACTCTGCTGAAGTTTGAAACAAGTGCCTCTGCCTTTACCCAATCGCTCTCGCCTGGTCGTCACTTATGCAATTTGCCTACCTTCGCACTACAATTCAAATGTAGCACACAAGGTCAACGTCTAACGAACTAGCTAACGAACACACCCTCTGTTCGCTGATTGGATCGGTCTTGCTGGGGACGACTAAATGACCCTCAAGAGATTCCGGTCCAGACCTAGCCTGGTAAACCCGCCCCTCGTACTTCATTTCATTTCGTGCAGATGGTCTGGACCGTAATCTCTTGAGGTACATTTGCGATGTTCCAAAAACATCGATCCAATCAGTGAACAGAGGGTGTGTTCATTAGCTGTGACGTTGACCTTGTGTGCTACATTTGAATTGTAGTGCCTAGGTAGGCTAATTGCATACGTGACCACCGTTAGCAATTGGGTAAAGGCAGAGGCACTTTTTTAAAACTTCAGCAGAGTCCACACCTCCAGCAAATTGTTTCTGACGGTCTCTGTTCCAGACCCTCTGCACAAAATGAAATGAAGTATGAGGAGCGGGTTTACCAGGCTAGTCCAGACCCTCTGTACGAAATTAAAAGGAAGTACAACATCTCATGACAAGATACTGGCCGTTTTTTAACTCCCATTTTGGCATGTTCACTAGGTGGCGCTAAACTGCAAAAGAGCATTGATGAGTTAGGTTGATGCACCTCGTTGAGACCAACTTACCACAAAAATTGAAAGTGTGTAAAAGCTAGTGAAAGTTCTACCAGAAAGACTCTGACGTTGTTCATGTGTTGTTTGTCCAATCAGTTGCATTCACCTGTCTTACAAAGACTGGTCTAACACATCTGCCTGTCAAGTCAAAATCCCCACCTTACTACCCCCCACTACTAGCCTGGTAAACCAGCCCCTCGTACTTCATTTCTTTTTGTACAGAGTATGGCAGTACTGTATTGAGAAACTATATTTTCCTGGAGTGAACTCCAAGAAGAAATTTTAGAACAAGTGGCTCTGCCTTTACACAATCGCTAATGTCTGGCTGTCGCGTATGCAATTAGCCTGCATACGCACTACAATTCAAATGTAGAACACAAAGTTAACGTCATCGCTCAGGAACAGTCCCTCTGTTCCTGGCTAGGGCAAATTTTTACCTAATACAGCAATGTCAATGAAAGCACTGCCAGAACATCTTTACAAAATAAGATGAAGTATAAAGGGCTGGTTTACCAGGCTACCCCACCACTGCCAATGGGGCTAAACTCATCAAGGATTTAAGACCACAAAAGAAGAGATCAAAACAACTACCTTATACACACGTCCTACAAGGAAAAACAAATAGCTACTTGAGACTCTAAACAGTTAGACAGACATGGGCTGTCTTCCTGCAGTCCTTCGGTTTAGCAGCAGCGAATGATTTTACTGCCTCCACATGTATTTTTTAATTCTCTTCAAAACATGTCATTATGGGCCATATTACTTCTCCAACACCCGCAATTACACGCTCATATAACACATTGAGCAGTAGGGCGTAGCAACCTGCTGACTGAAATTGAAGATTCATTTTCCTATCCATTCAGTCAGGACACTCACAACAGGTTCATGTTGAAACTGAGAACAGCAGAGGCAGAGAGGGAGAGGAAGTTGCTGTTCTCCACTGTCAGTGCTCAGGGCAAAACATCCAGATAGGTTTCCAGTGGGACTGAGCGCAACTCTTAAGTTTCTAATACTGCTTGTGCTGCCAGTGATACTGCTAATATCACTTCAGCATTTCCGTTCGTAACAAACTGGAGCTACCAACAATGGCTATTAGCTAGTAGTAAAGGTTCAGTTTGCAATTCTAAAACAATTTTGTCAAATTCAACCCATTGCTCCACACTGCTTCTGTATGGTCTGCTCTTACTGTACACAGTTTTGGGTCAGGTTATTCAGTTGCTCAGGTTGATCCATGAGAATTCAAAATAAGCACAATGCCTTTATAGCACAGAGGAGAGAGGTGAAATTTGATTGGCTGTTGAACTCAAATATTATCTTAATCTACGCTAGAATCACTGAAGCCACCTTTAAGTCTCCCAATGAAATGCTGCAAATGCTGCTCAGTTCTTTTCCTTCTACTGTTTCTATTACTTGTACCTACTAGTCACAAAACATAGAAAAGACAGTTGTTTTAGCCTTTAATCCAAAAAGTTTGGTTTTTAAGACCATGCCTTGAATCATTTTTTTAATACAAAGACTAAGTGAATGACAGCAAATATACATCAGAGCTACAAACAACACCACCCCACACACACATCACCACCACCCCCAACACACACACATACAAACACCACCACCAAAACAGACATACAAGCACAGAAATGAAACCCACTTCCACACAACCCACACTCATTACACAAGAGAAACATCACCAAGGGAAAGGGAAACAATACTCTGTTTGTCCTTTGTGATGTTCCGTAGATGTGTGGATTCCACTGTGGATTCCACCTCCAGCATGAGAGGCTTGCTCTGACAGGCTGCACTCACAGTTTACAAATACTTCTGTGAAGTCCCACTGCCAGATATTAATTAGGCTAATTCCTTCTGGCTGTGTAGAAAAAGGCTTGTAAAAGATGTGCTTCAAGGACATGGTTGTTTTTTTCCTGTCTTAGTCTTAGTTGATCTTTGTTCTTACCACTCCTTCTGTCATTCTGTCTCCCACTCATACACGCATTACAAAACAAACATGTACACACACACACACACACACACACACACACAGACACAAATCCATCTGCACACAGATACACACGCACACACCATAAACACACACACACACACATAGACACAAATCCATCTGCACACAGACACACTTCCACACACCATAAATACACACACACACACACACACACACACACGCACGCACACACACACACACACACACACACACACACACAGGCACACTTGTACACACTCAAAGACACACTTTCCCTCTCTTTAATTAATCTCAGCATTTTTTTTACCGTCTGCTCTCTCCACACCTCTCTGCCTTCCAAGGCTAAGTCTTGGCAGTGCCTCACTCCAGCGGAGGGAAGCATCTTTCAGCTGGGCGCTGCACTCCAGAGCCCGGCAGCCAGCTCATCACCCCTGCCTGTTTCCTGCCCCTTTGTGGGCCTCCCTCTCTTTGGGCCCACCCTACGTCTGTCTGTCTGTCTCTTTCTCCCTGTCTGTATGTCTTTTTCTCTCACTTCTGTGGTCTGCTACTTTCAAGTGACACTCACTTACAGTAGCTCACTCTTATAGTGTTGTATTTTTGTAAGTCTCAGTGTATTTCTCAAAGTGTTTTCCTTTATGTTAGTCAGGTAATGTGCTAGTATGCACTCACAGTTTAGGGTCTGCTAGCATGGGTAGCCTTGTGACTTTGATAGCAAGTTTAAAACAAGTTTTTTGGGTTTGAGAAATTTTAAGTTGAATATGTTGTGCCATGTGGACCTGGTGATCTCCCTCTCTGTCTTGTCTTTATCTCTATCTCTAGGGGTTTTCACATTGCCTGACACGGGGTGGCGTGTGCAAATGACACGGCAATCGACCCCGGGACAGCAATGTGTAAGGACGGCATGTTTTGGACCCGTCTTCTATAAAGTCAGGTTCAGGAGGCGTAGCCTAGTGGCACTGTAACATTACGCCACGCATATTGCTGGGCATGTACAATGATGTGTAATGACCCATGCATCAGTGGCGTTTTCTCCTGGTGGCCAAGGGAGGCGTGGCCTCCTCATAAATATTCAATAAAGAAATATTCAGGAGTTTGGATTAATAATGCACATTTTAGATTCCAAATGGTTTTCTTAGTGGTGAGCAAAACAGCACCCCCTTACACTACATTTATGGGCTACAGGTAATGTTACATTTCAGTGCGCTTTATTCTCATTAACAGACTCTAACTGGTGAAGTACTGCCATCTAAGGAGGCCAGTTTTACCTCCCCTACCTAAAGTTTTTAGCCAATCAGATTGAAGCTTGGCTTGCCGCCGAACATTCATCAAGCTCATCAAGGCCTTCTGTCTCTGTCTCTCTTTCTTTCTCACACACACACACACGCACGCACGCATGCACACACACACACACACACACACACACACACACACATTGCTGCTTCAGAGGAAGTGCCTTGAAACCTAAACATATTTATGTAAAAAAGAGAAAAGAGAAAAAAAATGAAATGAAACATGGAATATCTGACTAATGCTGACATATAGGTGCTATTAAAAAGGAAGGACATGTCAATAGAACCCACGTTGCTTCTACACAGGGTTGTTTCTCTCTTTCTGAATGTGTGTGTGTATGTGTGTGTGTGTGTGTGTGTGTGTGTGTGTGTGTGTGTGTGTGTGTGTGTGTGTGTGTGTGTGTGTGTGTGTGTGTGTGTGATGCAAATGTAACTTGGGATGTGGGATTGTGTTTTTCTCATCAGCCTCTGTAATCTTTCTTTTCTCATTCTCTCTCTCTGCCTCACCCTCTTTCTTTCTTTCTCTTTTTTCCCACACTCTTCCTCTGTCTTCCATCGTTCCATCTATTTATGTGATCTGTGAAGCTGTACACAATGCTATGTTCAAATGGGGGAGGGAGGCAGACTCGTGGAAGCGGGAGCAAGGTCAGCAAGGCATTTAGAAAGAGAGAGAAAGAGGGAGAGGGGAAGAGAGGGGTGGAGTGAAAGAGAAAGAGAGAGGGATTCATGAAAAGAATGAGTGAAGTGCAGATTCAGACCAATCCTGTAGGGTCTCTGTGTTAGCACTCTTCACTGACAGAGATAGCATGTCACCATAAGCAGGAGATGAGGGAAGAGGAAAGAGGAAAGAGGAGGGAAGTGGGGGAGGGAAGGAGGGAACTGTTGAGAAACAAGAGACCAGACAGAAAAAAGGGCAGAGCAGACAAACAGGAGAGAAAACACCACAGAGAAGGAGACTGTGAAGGAATGGGGAAAATATGAGGCGCATGGATAGATAATGGTAAAGTGGGGCAGAAAGAGAGAAAAAGAAAGAAAGAGAGTGAGAAAGAGATAAAAGAGAAGAAAAGAGAAGAAAAGAATGATGTAGAGGAGCAGAGAGGAAAGGACCTGAAAGGGTAAGCAAATACTAAATGCTGATGGACAGGAGCTGTGTGTGTTTATGAGTGTGTGTGTGTGTGTGTGTGTGTGTGTGTGTGTGTGTGTGTGTGTGTGTGTGTGTGTGTGTGTGTGTGTGTGTGTGTGTGTGTGCGGTGTGTGTGTGTGTGTGTGTGTGTGTGTGCGGTGTGTGTGACGTGTGTGTGGTGTGTGTGACTGTGTGTGTGGTGAGGTCAGGCCCAACTGAAGTGTTCCCCCAATAGTGGCCTCCTGCTCCCCCAGACCAAGCGTGGGCCGCTGGCCTGCTGCGATCGCCCGCGCTGCGAAGCCAGCACGTCAAAACAGAATGTGTTGTGTGTCAGACAGCAAAACACATGTCAGAATGTTTACAATGCTCCACACACACACACACACACACACACACACACACACACACACACACACACACACACACACACACACACACACTCACTCACTCACATGCCCATAAACCACACCAACTTTAGGAGAGATGGCTGCATGTCCAGTTATAGAGACAGTGTGAAAGCTTTGAGTGCTTGCTGCTTTGCGTAAGACAGGACACAGAAGAAGCCACACTGGTGGTCGCCACGTGCAACAAACCCAAGAGTACCTCAGAACTCAGCTCTGCATGGATCCACATGAGGACCCTGAGTGAAGATCATATCCCAGCACACAGTGTGAGGAGACTGTTTAAATGTACTGTTTAGACTAATCCTCTTATAATGTCTTTCTCTAAGTTAGTCAATTACTTTTGTTTATAATGTTGTGTTTCATAGTGCTGTACGTCACGTTGCGTCCTGTACGTTGTGTTGAGAAAAGTGTCTGCAAACTACTACTGTAAATTATAGTCTTTTAAAAGGCATATACAGCCATTCCAATTCAACACATTGTGCTCAGGTGCGCATGCACAGTCCTAAATCTAAGAACAAAGAACAAACATGGTGGCTAACACCAAAACCATAAACAACTAGAGCCAACTAACACTTTGCTTCAGGCGCAAGAAATGGAGAGGTGTAATGTTATTGGCTGCTACAAAAGAACATCTTCAATCAACAACCTTTCGCCAGAGGTAGAGAACTGCTGTCAGGAGATATCATCTGTGATTGGTTCCTGCAGGGGCTTGGCTGTTGCCCAGGGCAAAGCTCCTTGATGATAATCATTTTCATTGTCTGATGAGTGAAGCAGTAAGGTGGACACCCACCCACAGCCATTACTGGTATCCAACCCAGGCATTTCAATCCACTTTAAATGTGAACAGAGCACAGTGGATTGTCTTTGATTTTGTCTTCGCTTTTTCCTTAGTCCAGCGGGATTATACTACAGAGGTGGTTATATAACAAACCTGGTTTATCTTTCAAAAGACAGAAATAGTTAGAAACAAAAGTGTAGCTATCCACGCTTAAGTATATAAGTGCAAGTATGTTTATGGACCTACAGTATCTCACGACAGTCAGTACAGTACACCTTTTGCATTTCAGAAAAACATGCATTAAATATTTTGAAGGGACTATACTACAAAAATGAAACTTGGATATGTTTTAGAGTAGTCAGTGCACAGTTTGTGTGCAGCATAGATTTACTGTCCTCTGAAAATAACTTTACGCATTTTTGTATAAATAGCAGGCCACAAAAGTTAGTACACCCGAAGTGATAACTGTTCCTATCATTCAACCATGCAAAGCTGCATTAAAATCATGTATTTTGGTGTGCTTGACTGGACCATACATATTTGTGTATCATGCTATTCGTACTATATAGAGCTATTTATTTTAGTGTTTTGGCTGAGGATTTAAAGAATGGAAGGGAGGTTTTATAGCATACACCACAATGATGGTGTAGGCTATAAAAGATGAGCAACACCATGAAACTGAGTTACAGCAAGGAGTCATAAAGGAGATTTGTAAGATGGGTTCCTTTTGGAACAGACCCTGACAGGGTCAATCAAAGAAGTTGGATCCTCATTGTCAGGTGCAGAAGTTGGCTCCACTCTTGTGGAGCTTGCTCACAAGAAAGCCTGCAAACTGTTTGCTGAAGATGTGCAGTACATAAGCGTGGATTATTGAAACCATTTCCCAGGGTCTGACGAGAAAAAGATAAACTTGTTTGGCTCAAATGGTGTCCAGCATGTGTGGTGGTGCCCTGTTGAGGAGTACCATTATAGTTGTGCCTGGCTTGCCTACAATGGAGCAGGATAGTGGCAGGATCATGGTGAAGGGCTGCTTGAGTGCTGCTGCTGGGGAGGTGCAGACTGTAGCTCATTGACGGAATCATGGATTGCTGTGACATTCTAAAGCAAACCATTATGCTCCCCTTTCAGAAACAGGACCACACGGCAGTTTTTCACAATGATAACAACCCCTAATTCACAAATTCAAGATGACCACAGCCTTCATAAGGAAGTTGAAAGAGAAGGTAATAGAGTGGCCAAGTATATCTTCAGACCTGAACCCTATTGAGCGCTTGTGGGGCATCCTTAAGCAGGAGATAGAGGAGCATCAGTGTCTAACATATTGGCAGGTCCATGATGGCATCATGGATAAATGGAAAAGGATCCCAGAAATAACATAAATAATGTGTAAAGGGCAGTGAATCTATACTGCTACACAATCTGTACACTGACTAATCTAAAACATATCCAAGTTTAATTTCTGTAGTATTTTCCCTTACAAACACATACATACCCACACTTTTGTAGGCACAAGTGTAATTGTGTGTGTGTGTGTGTGTGTGTGTGTGTGTGTGTGTGTATGTGTGAGCATGTATCTGTGGGTGTGTGTGTGTGTGTGTGTATGTGTGTGTGTGTGTGTGTGTGTGTGTGTGTGTGTGTGTGTGTGTGTGTGTGTGTGTGTGTGTGTGTGTGTGTGTGTGTGTGTGTGTGTGTGTGTATGTGTGCATGTCCCATTTGTTTGCAGAGACAGACGTAGAAGTGACAGACTTGTCAGACGAGGTGGAGAGAGAAAGTGGGACTGTGAGACATACTCTCTGAAGTAGCAGACAACCCATATGGCGTCTTTCGTGAGTCAGACTGCTTTGCCTGCAGGCTCCCTTCCACAGTGGCATTTTGCTTGCTCACACACCTCTCCACTTAGACGTCAGTGTTAATAAAAAGTGAAGGTAATTACAGTCAAGCCAATAATCAACATGCAGCGGTAGCTACAGAAGCCACTGTCTTTGCTCTTTTTTCTCCTGCCCACAAGATGAAGAGAAGCCAAAAAAAACAGCAACAGATTCATACCAGATTGACAGTAAAGATGAGCTACTTCATTAAAGGGCAATACTTCTGAAAAAAAGTTCATTTTTGTTGCAATTCTCATGTGAGTCCTCTGTGTCATGAATGACCAAACAACATTCTGTGCTTTCAGGAGTGTGTGTGTGTGTGTGTGTGTGAGTGCGCACCCGCACGTTTCTCTCTCTGTCTCTCTCTTTTCTTGTCATCTTCCTTGTGCTGTCCATGGTCCTGAAGGGCCCTCAGACCCCCCTGATGTCCCTTGACATGGCTCCTGGGACAGGAGCGTCTCAGGCAGGGAGAATGGCAGACGAAGCACACAGCGCCCGAGCCACGGGGATATAGTTTTGGCTATGTCGTCAGTTGTTATCCATGTGTATGTGTATAGGGGGTATGAGACTGGGTGAGAGAGAGAGAACAACAGATAGACAGGCAGAGAGACAGACAGACAGACAGACTCAGAGACAAACAGAGACACTGGGTCCAGCGGGTCCAAATGACAAAACATATCCAGCTAAAAAATGTAATTCTTAAACCTGAAAGACAACTGTTTTGAATACTAGCTATCAAAATCACAAAGCCAGGTTCCATGCTATTTGGTTCTAATCAGAGATTACACACTGGTAGATTATCTGTCTGAAATAAAGAAACAAATTGAAGAAATTTACTGACAAAATGAAGACTCACGATGAGCAATGCTTAGCAACTGAAAGAAGCAGAAATGAGAAAACACTGCTTCCATAAGACAAATGTCTGTGCCATGTAAGTACATAATTATACATGTTGTTACATGTAGATACACTAAAATGGAACCGTAAAATAAAGTGTTACCAAAAAAATACACATTAAATGGATAACACTGGTTACTACAGTACTACAGTTCTACAGCACTGGTTACTACAATACTACAGTATGTTTTTTGTGTTATATATGCACTCTGATTTCATGTGACAATATCATGATGTGTTCTGTATCTTTATGTCTTTCTCTCATAATGTATTGATCTCTGTCAATACAAGTGTCTATTTGCCATGCCAGTAGAGTACCCTAGATTTGATTTGTGTGAGAGACGGGAAAGGATTTGCACTCAGCAGGCAAAGTCCAAATGTAATTCAAACTGACCAGATAAAACAGGTGACACATGACCAACTGTCTGCCAGTATTATTTATTTATTTTGCATATCTTATTGACAGGTCAGCCTTTCAATGACTAGTTAATGTGTGACTGTAGAAACCACATAGCCAACTAAACACAACACTGATGCCAATGCCTGTTATTGTTTCCTTGTTGCCATGCCAACCACATTGCCTCTCGGTTGAGGCCACAAGCGCACAGAGGCAACTACCAGCAGTTTTCCTTACATCAACTCGTGTTGATGGGTCAGATTATTCAACTCCTTCTGTTCCACTTTTAGACGAGTCCTAAAAAAAGGCTTGCACAGATTTGTCAGTATCGGAGAAACGATCCTCTTTCTCCCACGCCTTCTCGCGTCCAGCTTTTAAAGCTGGGTACACATAACACAAACATATATTGATCCAATGTGCCGCCAGATCTTTGGAGCTATCTCCTGCTGGTCGGTGTGTGTGTGTATGTGTGAGTGTGTGTTTTACATGTGTGTGTGTAAGTGCATGTGTGTGTCTGGTGTAACTGTTTAACTTAGTGCTGATAAATGTTTGTCAAAGAAATGCTGATAACAGCTGAAAATTAAACAGAAATACAGAACATTGACATTCAGGTAATATTATGAAACTCTTTCTCTGCTCTCTCTCTAATTCATGCGTGCACACATGCACATACACACGCATGCACGCACGGACGCGCACACACACACACACACACAAACACAAACTAACATGCTAACCAAATACACATACTATTTCATCCTTACTGTACACTAGCTTTTATAAATAGTGTCGTTTGCACTTTCACTGCACTTAGCTAAGACTTGTTCATCAACACCACCCATACATAATATTTTGCATTTGCAGAGTTGCGCAATTATGGGTAGAGACAAAAACAGCATCCAAAAAAAAAATTATAGTAATGACTTGACCTTTGCCACCCCTACACTTGGCAGCAGGTTTAGGAATTCAGCATGCAATTGTACACCCTTTTGCATGTACACTGAAACACACACACACGTGCAAATACAGACACAAGTGCACACACACACACACACACACACATACACAAACACACACGTGCATACACACACGCACACAAACACACACACACACACACACACACACACACACACACACACACACACACACACACACACACACACACACACAGACGCATGCATGCCCAGCGTGTGAATATAGGTCAAAGTCAGGGTTTAGTTCTTGAACTCTAGGCCCTTCATACCCTTGGGCAAACATCATGCTGATTCAGGGGATTTTTGCCCAAAAAAAAAAAGGCTGTGTGAACAGCGCTGGCCTCCTCTGAGGTGTGTCCACTGTGTCACATGACTTGTGCTGCCAGGCCGCAAAGGCTTCTGGGAGGGCCAGGAGTCAAAAGGTCAGGCAGATAATCGGCACTGAGTTTCCGAGAACTCACCCGATAAAAACTCTGTTTAGGCAGCTGGTGTTCTAGTTCAGGCCTTTCCTGAGAAAAGCGAGACACATCCCCAGGCCTGTTTCTTTACTCACACATGAACACACACTCATGAACAAACACACACTTACATGTAAGCACACACACACACACACACACACACACACACACACACACACACACACACACACACACACACGTATGAAAACATATGAACATACACCTCCACACGCAATGGGCGTCTAGGTGCACACAGAGACATGCATATTCACCAGTGTTCAAAGATAAATGACAAAAGAGTCCGTACTGATAGCATTGTTATTGCCAGTCTTGACTTTCCAGTCATGGGCATGGTCTTCCCAGGCATTTCTAGGGAAGGAAATGTTCAGTTTGCACACCAGTGCATGCAACTGATAGTGTGGTTAGCACTTTACAGAGTTACAGGGGCGCAGCCAGAAAAAGGGTCTGCTGCCAATTCAACCTTTATTTTTTACCAGGAAAGGTCCCATTGAGTTACAGTAACTCTTCTTCCAGGGAGTCCTGACCAAGAGAGGTGGCAAAAGCTACAAGGACCCTAAAGACATGGACATACGACCATGTACACTAAAGCTAATGAAACATACAACCACAAGGATAAGTCTCACATACCAAACTGCACATTCTAGAAATCAGTGACATCCCACTTAGTAAGACACATAAAATCAATGAGAGGCAGTACATTAAAAGTAATGACACTGCTTTGTAGGGTTTAATTTTAAAATGTAAAGGTTAATTTTAAGGTTTTTAATAATATTGAGAGATGGAGGTGACACAAAAGGACAAAGCTTATGCTGGGCTCTTAAAATCATCATATGTACAATTGTACAAATGTACAATGTATTTTCCCAGACTGTATAAAAACTGTATCACAAGCTGATGTCAAAATGTGAAAAAAATATGACTACATTTGCAACTAGACATTTCTAGGCACACAAAGAAAGTGGTTTATGTTCCTCTGATGTGTTCTTCGTGTATTTGTAACATCACACATTATTGACATACACAAAAGCTAGATAAATGGTAAAAAAATAAGCTTGCAAAGGCCCCTTTAAGGTTTCTAAATATACACTAAACTCTTTTCAGGATCACCACGGAATAGCTGTGCAGAAGGGACCTATGTTAATTATGGATTTGTTTACCTGAATGTGTTTTTGCGTCTTTTTCTTTTTTTGACACATCCCACACACTGTCTCACAAGCACACAGCACTGTGTAGGCGGTCAGCATGGCTCTACCCTCCCTGGGATATTGTTGATGTTGTCTAGCTAAGTACTTCACTGCAGTCACTGGTGGCCGTGCCAGTTGCTGAAAATGACACAAGTGCCAGACGACTCCCCTTTCCCAGTGGGCATCTGGGAGGGTAAGTATCAGTCATGTCTAGCACCACAGGCGGACATCCCAGGTTCAGAAAGTAAACGTTCTGCCACATATTTTTGCTTCCTGAGGCAGGTTTGTCCACCTCTGCCAAGCTTTGCTCTTCAATATAAACACACACAAATTCAGGAAGTGACCTCAGAGTTACATCAATAAGGATGTTGGTTTTGTTCTGTCTGGACCCCCTTGTGCATCACAGTATCAAGAACCTAGCCACTTACCTGAGAGTGTTTTCATAAACATGAGCATAAAGATGTGTAAAGTAATTAAACACTGTTCAGTATAAAAATTCAGGGAGAGCACGTCTACTGTTGACAGTTACTGTATAGTACTTCACAGTGTTCTAGACTCATTTTCATGCAAAAACTCCATCTCAAACCCAATTTTGTAGCTGAATAGGGTGTCTCTGGGTGATCAACTGCTTGGCTTTAGCTTGCTTTCTTGCTAATGTCTGCTTGGAGGTCAGATATTACTACAGATGCATTATCTGGTCACAAAAACTCTGTCAGGGGGGTTACCTCATGGTCAGAGACGCACTGACGACAGCGACAAAGCTATCAGATCGCATTTAATTTCAGTGAGAACGGGCCTTTGGCAGCAGCAAGCCATATGTCTCCAGGTCAGCGGGTGAAGAATTGAGAGAAAATCTATTCTATGCAAATGTTGAGGGACTCAACTCCGCGAGAGCCAACATGTGAACGCCCTGCAGTGTAACGTACGTTTTTTTTTTGTGGAACATGACAGACACAGCACAATGCTCAATAAATGCAGTGTGTTTAACAGTATGTCAGCAGTAATATGTTTTTTCATATGTTTATGTAAATATAGGTAAACAACAAGTTATAATACACCTGTAGTGATATCTCACTTCCAAGCAGATGTTAGCAAGTAAGCTAAAACAAAGCAACTGTGGGCTAGTCACGCTCAGGACTGCTTCTATCGCTACACTTAACGCTCTTTTTTGTAACCTGTGTGACCAAGACTTTGAATGGAGATCGCTGTAGAGTGATGTTCACTTGCAGCCCACTATGTTTGTAATGGGAATGGAGTAGGAGGTGCACATGACACATGAACTAGCAGGCGAGTTTAAATCACCTGTAAGGCAGAAAACAGGTGAGTTAATTCCTGCTAATCACTCCCATAGCTTCCTACTGAACTTTGTTTAAAAACATTTAATCCATGACAAACTGGGTCACTGGTTACCAAGCGACATAGTGTACTTAAATTCCACCTGCACATAGAAGGTCCTATTTACAAAAATATACTCTTGTAGTCCATTAAAAATGGTCTATATACTGTTATACATATTCATACCAATTCAGCTATTCATGCTATGGCTAAGACTTTAAACCTGTCTGTACTTCATTGCCCCTGTGAATACAGTACTTTCTGCATGTAAATGATAATATACAGTGGATTCTGCGCAGCAAATGGCTTTGCTAAGCCACTGTGGGGCTGCCTGAATGTGAACCTATGCTGAGCTGGAGCCTAGAAAGCAAACAGTGGTGTGGTGGGACTGAATTACAGGAACTAACATCAGGAGAAAAGAGTGTCCCGCCGTCCAGCGCCCGGCGCCTCCCTCTTAGATCAACAGCGCCCTTATTGATCGCCCGCTTTGGGAACGCAGCCGAGCGAAAGCCAGTGAGCCAAAAAGAGGGAAGCTTTTCCTGGATTTGGCCAGGCTGGACATCCAGCAGGGAGTTCCGTGAATCCTAAAGGGACACAGAATTCCAGACAGGAATAGAGCGGACTTCGGCATCAGAGAGCACTATTAAGTATTGCATCATAATCTAGATGTCATTCACATACCTCATACACATATCATACATGTATTCACACACAAACACACACAAAGTAAGTCTCACTGTCTGCTGTCATCATGTGGACATACTTTTACACAGTTTTGCCATTTAATTTTTTTTACAAAATTTTAATGTTTTTTTTTTCTCTTTCTCTCTTTCCCACACACAAAGACACACACACACAGACACACACTTCATTGACGTCACACACAATTCATGCAGGCCTATACGCTGTTCACCTTAAGTGTTGTCACACATTCCTATTCCTACAGTGAGGCAAGGACAATAACACTCTCTGGGTGACTCAACTTGTTAATGAATAGTATGACTCATCGAGAGCAGCGTGTAATTTGGTGTTTCTAACTTTGTCTTGTTTGTGTCAAGCGTGTTAGCGATGCTTTCAAGCTGTTATTCAGTCAGAATGGTAATATATTTTGAGTACATTTGACAGACTACAGAGACCACTGTAATAAAAAAGAGGGGTTTTTGATAAAATCAGAAAGCTAGCCATGGGAATTGCTGAATAGATATTCCCAATTGGAAAAACCAAACAATTTATTCAACCAAGAAGCTATAAAACATACCTTTACTAAATCAAATGAATGCAGTTGTGTTTGGCTGGCAGACTAAGGAGGGCTTGTTTCATCTGGGAACAGAAGCAGGGAACAGAGGGACTGATCTCGTAGGACCGACAACCCTGATTACAGGAATCGACCTTTAAATTCCATCCACCCACAGTGGACAGTTGCTGTAAAAAGGACAGTTAATCTCTGCACCAGAGCAGAGAAGGCAATGGACGAGCAATGGCTTTGTGACATTCTTGTGGGAACATGACCACCTCTTGAGGTTGTGACTGAAGGGTGAAAACGAGGGGAGGTGTTGCATATCTGACCTTTGAGTGACAGCACACTGTTGACGATGCTAGAACATCTAGAGCATCTAAACCTCAATTGCAGGGGATATGCAAAAAAAAAGATGACATCAGGGTGACGTCACAATTTAGGTCATCTTTGGACAGTGATGACAAAGTGCCTTACGTAAACACAGGCCGTGACTGAGGCACTGACCTCTGGCTGGAAGGCACAGGTCTTGGACAGAACAGCTGACGTGTGAGAGAACAAGTGTGTCAGTGCTGACAGGCAGAATAAGAATCAGGTGCCGCCTGTGAGAGCCTCGGCTGCGGTCTCTCTCCTCATTTTCCTAGCCCACCACAGCCTGTTCCAGATGATGGGCGGAACGCACGGAGAGACTTAGCAGTAGCACTAATTAGCAAAACCCACCTGTTTTAGTTATAACAGCAAATGAAAGCAAACAAGCAAGGAAGGGACCCCCGTCCCGTTCTCTCTCCCTCCCTCCCTCCCTGCTCACTTTTCTGTACCTGGCGCTTCCATTTCTGCCGAGTGGCCATAAAAATGCCTTTGAGCCTGGGCCGTTCCCCTCTCGAGGGTGGAGCGACTCCCCTGCGTTTGATCTGCCTCTGTCTCCTCCTCGACTTGTTTTCTTTCCAGAGGGGAGGGGGGTGTGGTGCGGTGGGTTGGTGGTGGGGGTGCTGCCCTGCACTGCGCTGGTTGAGGATTGGGGATTTCCTGAGGTTCACCAGGAGGCTCTGGCCCCGGTATAAACTACAGGCAGAGACGGGTCAATCAGAGGTCAAGGGTCACTTTGAGAGGCTAAAGCTATGTCCAGCCATTTCCAGCCTCGCATTAGACGTCTTCGCCAACGCACACCCTGTGGTATAAACAACAGTGACTCTGAGGTCCCATCAGTGACATTTAAAATTACTTCTAATACCAGTTGTTCATAAAAACACATCACTCGTCTCACCCGTCTGTATACATACCATTTGGTTAAATCACACTAAACAAATTCACATTCATAATTCCCTCACATTTGTGAACTTAGACACACACACATACACACAAACCAACATTGCATAGTTTAATGACTGGAAAGAGTGGAAGGAGAGTTGATGTTGGATTTGCTTTTTGGTCCACACATGCCCTAAAGTAACCAAGAGGAACACAAGAGGGCAAGCACCCAGTATGTGGGTGTCTGACTCCGGTTCGCTTGGATGTGTTTGGTTAGTGCAGGATTATTAGAGAAGTATTTGGCTGGGGTGATTGTGGATGAGAACGTGTGATGTTGACTGGGTAGTTTTTGCTCTCGTTTTTGCCCGAATCTGTCCGACCTACATTCCTTTCCATTTAGTCTCTAAACCAAACACCATTCTTACATAACACGTATGAACACACACACACACACACACACACACACACACACACACACAGGGACACACAAACGTGTCATATGTGCCACCCGATCCTTTGTGTTATGTTTTAATTGCCAATTGATCAACTCCTATCTTGTGCGACAAGTGTGACTGAGTGTGTTTGTTTTCCTGTGTGTGTGGGTGTGTGTGTGTGTGCGCACGCGCATAAATGTGTGGATGTTTTTGCACAAGAGCTTGTGTGTGTCACTGTGTATTTGTGTGTGTGTGGCCAGCTTCTGGTCTCAATTTCGTTTGACCCACTTCAACTCACTACATAAACACCATGAATTCGGTGTGTGTAGAGTGTTTTGAACCTTAGTGGAAGCATGATACCAGCAGTCCTGGAGTATGTGGTTTGTTGTCTGGATAGTTGAGGTATGACGTGTGTGCATGTGTGTGTGTGTGTGCGTGTGTGTGTGTGTAAGAGAGACAGAGAGGAAGTGTGTAACTGTGTGTGTGTGTGTGTGTGTGTGAGAGAGAGAGAGAGAGAGAGAGAGAGAGAGATGCTTTTTAAAAATGTCAGTTATAGTCTGTAATGTAGATCACTAAAACTCCACCCACAAAAAAAAAAAAAAACACTTAAGTCTCCCTTTTCCAGATGCAATAAGGGAACCAACAGAGGGAATGGTTGCTTTTGATCCCCAATAGCCACCAGCTGAGAGATGAATAATAATAACTAGACTGCATTTCCGCAGAAAATGCTAGAATTCTGCTTGCACGTGCCAAGGTTCGCGACCATCGCAGCGTTTCGTTTTGGAAAATTGGACATACGGATAAAAAGTTACATGTGTAAATGTACCTCCTAATGTTGACAGATTGACCAGTCCAGACCAGTGATACCAAGTTAACCATGTGACACCAGTGATACCAAGTTAACCACGTTAAAAACACATTGGATGTAAAACTTACATGCATAAATGTACCTCTAAGTTTGACCAGTTTGTGGCGCTAAAGAGACTGAAGTGCTGACATGAAACTTTGTGAAAAGAATCATGGGACTGCCATGAATTAGTGTGACAAATTGTAAAACTGGTCCTATGGGCTGCCTTAGGCTCCCATTGCATACGATTATGCAGGCCATAGCAGTGGTATTATAACATCCATTTAGAGTTATAAAATTAAAAAATAAAATTTTGGTTGTCGACTTCAATGTTCTCTGCCCCCCTTCTCACACATGTGCACGCTTTCTCACTCACTCACAATGGAGCAAATTACTCAAGTCAAGTAGGTCAAGTCAAGGAGGTTTTACACGTGGTGAGTTGCAAAAAAGTTGCGATGATTTTTACTCTTTATAATTATATTTACCTATTAAACATAAAGGGAACTAAATAAAACAGCTTGATGCTAAATGACACTGTGCAGCTGAGTAAATGCAAGGAGAGGGCGCGAGATGCATCATGTTAGTGAGCTACAAATCATCTCTAACAGCCATCACTTTAGCTACCAAATCAACAACACGCAACCTCACTAGTAATAGACACAATTCTAAAATATTTACTGTCATTCTTACATTCACATAGACAATTTATGGTAAATAACAACTTGCCTATGCGGCTCAGAAGTCGTCAAAACTACAGCTGAAAGCAGGTTCACTGTCAGATTAGCAATCAAGCTAATCTTATATGACTTGTCAAACCACCATGGTCTTACACATTTCGAGTGAATTACTTACAATTTTTGACATATCCTCATATAATATACTCATACTTTTATAAGCCTGTAGGCGAGAATAAGTAATGCGTCTGGGTGTGCATTTTGCAGCTGATACCTTCTTCTAGATTAGCTAGCGCATTGGTAGCGTTAGCACTTGGTGGAATGTACAGCGGTTATAAACACGGACGTATATGTTCCCAAGGTATGTAGAAATGTCCACATCTACCAGAGAAATGTAGAAAGGTTGGCATCTACACATACTCCATGCCCTCAGATCTTTCTTTTTATTTTTTATGTACATGGTTGTCAACTTAATTCAATGACAAATGGAAAACAGACATCCATTGAAAAGACATTGTTTAAATCCACGATGAGTTTTCAGCATTAGCCCATATGCTGGTTTTAATATATGCTGGCTAAAGATAGCCTGGTAAACCCGTCCCTCGTACTTCATTTCATTTTGTACAGAGGGACTGGAGTCAAGGCTGTTGAAATTCATGTATGAGGACAAAGCAACTCCTAGCCAAGTAGCGAACAGAGGGAGTGTTCGTGAGCCATGACGTTGACTTTGTGTGCTACATTTGAATTGTAGTGCGTAGGTAGGGTAATTGCATACGTGATGACCAGACAATAGTGATTGGCCAAAGGCAGAGCCGCTTGTTTTAAACTTCATCAGAGTCCAAACCTCCAGGAAGAAATCGTTTCTCACAGCCTCGACTCCAGAGACCCTCTGTACAAAATGAAATGAAGTACGAAGGGCTGGTTTACCAGGCTAGGCTAAAGAGCCCAATGAATCAAAGTGATAATTTTTCGTAGTATTCCAGTCTTCCTCTTCGGATTGCTGTAATTGACGTATCCCTGTGATCTTCCTGTATTGGAATCCTGTAGAAAGCCAAACCAGAGACATTTGAAAGGGTTCTATACAATACTTTTTCCACACCTGTGGGAGCACCCAACAGCGCAACACGATTCTATCATGATTCAGGCTAGTTAACTTTAAAATGCTCAAACAACTTTTCACTCTGTATATGTGTTTACGTGTGACTGGCCAAAGTATGGTGACTGGCATGACTGGCAGTTGCCTGGCAACATGGCTGATGAACTGACGTGACCCAGTTGCGTAATGTCAAATGAAAAGCCCCAACTGAGATTTCATAATGCTTAATGTTAGAAAATTGGTTAGAATAATAAAACAAAAGAAAAAAAGATTTCAAAGAACAGTACACCGCATTTTCATGCACTGTAATACGTTAGATGGCATGTCTTGTATTTTATAACGTTTTAGTGTCTTCAATGAGCCTTCATTAGACTGTGAGGATTACTAAACCTGAGAAGGTCAGTTATTGAGGCCAATGGCTAAAACAAACACACACACACACACACACAGACACTTACTCACACACACACATACACACACAACATGTAATGTTGAGGAACGATGAGACACACATATGCACACATTCTCTTTATCTCTATCGCTTTCTCTCTCCCCCTCACTCAATCCAATTCTCTCATGTATTTTAGGGTGTTTGTGCTGATATATTTCGCCAACTCATCATGTGTTTCCTTTAATATGGGCCCTCATCCTCCATCCTGTTTTGACCCTCCCAATGTCCCAGCAGTCAGGCCGCACAGACGGATATATCACCTTCCCCAGACATTCACACACACACACACACACACACACACACACAATTAAGCAAGGCAGCTCAAACAGAAGGTCATGTGTGCACACACATTCAAGCAAGACAGCTTGAACATGCACATGCACATGACCTGCACACGCACACACACACACACAAACACATGTACACACACATGCACACACACACACAGATTGGCTATATATAAATCATATGTATAAACATTCAAAAACATGTTGTGAAATACGAGGTTTATCTCTATCTCTCTCTCTCTTGCTCTCTGTGAAAATGTGTGTGTGTGTGTGTGTGTGTGTGTGTGTGTGTGTGTGTGTGTGTGTGTGTGTGTGTGTGTGTGTGTGTGTGTGTGTGTATGTTTAGACTACCTGTGTGTTTCATTAGGTCAGGACTATCTACTGCAGAGCCAAGAGTTAATCACTAGCACTCATTAAATAGACACACACACACACACACACACGCACGCACACACACACACACACACACACACACATTTAATCAGAAGTGGCTCCTGTTATAATTTAGTTCTTGTAATTGAAACAAGCTGGACCTCCACTTTATAAAACACACAAATGCATTTGATTGCTATTCACTTTTGGCTACCAGGTTCATTAACACACACACACACACACACACACACACACACACACACACACACAAATACACCCACACCTCTGTATTTTTTTGCAGTAGTCAGATACTGAATATAAATATGGGAATTTTGTTTTTGTTGATATGTGCACATGTGAAAAGGCCTTGTTGAGTGTGTGTGTGTGTGTGTGTGTGTGTGTGTGTGTGTGTGTGTGTGTGTGTGTGTGTGTGTGTGTGTGTGTGTGTGTGTGTGTGTGTGTGTGTGTGTGTCTGTTTTTGTGTGTCTTGGAATTGTTGTGTTTCTGAAACATATTTGTTTGTTAGTGAACTCATACGTTTTCCTGGTAAGCACTGATTGGTCATTTGTGTGTGAGCTGAATGTAAAAATTCTATTTTGGTTGGACAGCTTTTCTCAGGGGTCAGGCAGGGCTGGGCACATTTTGTCTGCATGTGGGTGCATGTATGTATGTCTGTGTGTGGGTGCACATGTTTGTGTGTGTGTTCTGTGGGTGGGTTGGGGGGTTGGCATGTTTGTGTGTGCATGCATGCAATACACCATATAAAGCTAAACCTTGGAATTAAAGGATCATATGTGAAATTGAAAGCTGATGTATGGTAACTTCACATTTTACTACTCAGTCGTGTTGTGGCTGTGTTGAGACGGTGGGCTTTCATCTTACATTTCATTATATAATCTACTGCTGTGCGTGCCTACATATCATTAGGGCTAAACATGATATATGTGCATACTTCTGCTTTAACGTATACGGCACATAAATCATTTCCTGCCATGGTCTTGGTCAATGTTCTCTGGTGAACTCTCTTGTAATATACGGTTATATGTCTCTTGTCTTGTGTGTGTGCTAATGTGTGTCATAATAAGATTGTGTGTGTGTGTAAACCCTGTAGGCAAAATGAGTAGTTAACTTATTACATGCTATTGTCTGTTGTATATAAAGTTTTATGCTGCTTTTGTTTTGTTCCTTACTCTGTAGCACTAAAACAAATCATTTATTATTCTGATTCATTTGTTGTACTGCTTTAAATATTTTCACAGTGGGCTATTCAAGTATATGTAAAAACAAATGATTAATTACCAGACCTTAAATAGCCTGAGCCTTCTACTTGAGTGTAAGCTTAGGCATTGACATTTGTAGATGGAGAACATCAAAGTCTAGAAACATGTAAGTAGTTCTCAGTAATAGTCACTAGAGTTATGAGTTATAAAAACATGTAAAAGAAATTAAAACACCATTAAATAAGTCATGGAATTGTTGGAAACTACATTCTTGATTGTTTTAAGGGTTCATCTGCAGATATTTTCATTTAGAAACCTCATTAAGTGTTATCCTTTAAGTGTATACCATGTCATATATCATATCATACAATGTGGTATAATATAACATGATACTATGCAACACCATACAAAATCAAATGAGAGTAGGGGAGAGTGGGGACAGTTGCAACACTGCAGATTTCTCCAATCAGAAACAAGCTAGACTGATGACACTCATTTTGCAAATTCTCACTTGGACCCTTCTCCGTTCTGCACGATTGTTGCCAGTTTTGATCATCTACTCTGGGAGAACCAGAAAGCAAGGTAAAAAAGTTATTTTTTTATGATCAGAATTTTTCTCATAGTGTGTAAAGTGTTTGTACAAAGTATTGTAAAGTTGTATCATTTAAATCTGTGGGTTCTTAGCTTTAGGTAGCATAGCTAATGTGCTGAGCTTGCATAGTTAGTTTTAAAATGGCTGACCCTGTGGGGACGGTTGCAAAGTCCTGTTGCAACTGTCCCCACCTGTTGCAACTGTCCCTCATGACAATAATAATTAAATTAGATAAAATATAAGTATAGAATAAAGTTGTATTGGCCTGATCATGAATAATAATTGATATCTGCCACACAACTCTCTACCATTTCACTAAGAAGGTAGAGAGATTAGGTCCAGGAGAGGAGATCAGGACAGGCTATTGGACTCCAAGGAGGGTTTTTCTGACCACCAGGAAAATCTCCTGGAAGATTATTTAAAGACAGCTACAGAGTTATTTTATGGGCTCTGCACTAAAGAGGTAAGCAAGACAGATGTTACAAAAGTATGGGTGTAGGCTATGTACAATTATGTGAAGGCTGAGAGTAAGATCTAGATGAAGGAACAATATGAGAGAGAGTATAGAAAGTTAACTTGACTCTTGCCAGATTAATGTAGTTCCACCAAGCTCCACACGTCATTCCACCAAGCTCCACACATTCACCTGGAATCTTTTGATAAGGCCCCGCCTTCTGTAATATATCTACAATGGAGCTCTCCATAGTCAGGTTATGGCAATGTATGAGACAGTGCAATAAAAAGAAATAGGGAGGATAAATGACATTTATTTTAAATTTCTAATTTTCCATGTATTTTAAATTCATGTTCTCAGGTTAGTCGACTGGCATTTCTCCTTGCCGTCCATTACAAATGCAAATACCCCGAAATCTGGAATGAGTCATCCTTGGCTGGGCATGACCTGTTCATGAGATTTATGAAAAGACAACAAGATCTTTCCATACAGCAACCCCAAGCAACCAGCCTCGCAAGAAACATTTATTTCAACAAGCACAATGTCTCAATGTTTTTTGACAACCTTGAGAAGGTCCTTTACTAAACACAAATTTGAAGGAAAGGACATCTGGAACATGGATAAAACCAGCATCCCCACAGTCCAAGAGCCAGAGCATGTTGCTGCCAGGCATGAGGTCAGACACTTCACGTGAGAGGCGGACCCTTGTGACCCTTGCATGCGCTGGAAATGCTTTGGGGGACATGATTCCTCCCATGTTCATTTTCCCGAGAGTGCACTTCAAAGACTATTTCATCAGGGATGGCCCACCAGGGTGCATCGGTATAGCCAACTCCTCAGGTTGAATGGTGGAGGAACATTTTATCCAATTCCTGCATCATTTCCAACGGCACACAAGATCATCAGTGAATGCTAAGGTCTTTCTAATTCTGGACAACCACGTCTTACACCTCTCTGTCGGATGAATTGACGAACTGAGCCAATGGCATCATAATGTTATCCTTCCCACCCCACTGCTCACACAGAGTATTTTTGGCCCTCTCAAAGGGAATATCAATGCCCTTTGTGACTCGTGGAAGATCCCACCCAGGCATGCCAATGACCATTCATGACCTACCTGGCATTGTTAGACTGGCCCTCCCAGTGGCAGAAACACCAGTCAATGTTTCAGCTGGTTTCAGCTCCACTGGAATTCGGCCTTTTGATAGACTTGATTGAGTGATTCTGACTTCGCCCCATCTTTGGTTACGGACCAGCCAGCACCTACAGTGCCACTAGGTCAGTTTGGTTTCTCCTCCGCAGCTCTTCCAGTGCAAGCTGGTCCTTCCTCTGTAGCCCCCCCACTACAAGCTGGCCAGTCCTTTCATGTACATCAGGAGTTTTCACCTGAGACCATCAGACCTCACCCTAAAGCTGGACTACGCAAAACAAGGGAAAACGGGAGGAGAAAACGCAAGTCAGCCATCCTTACAGACACCCCTGAAAAGGAGGCATTGGAACAGGAAAAGAAACCAAAGAAAGTAAAGAGAAACCTGGCCCAGAACATAAACCAGCCAACAGAAAACATAATCCAAAAGAGAGAAAAGAAGAAGATAAAGCACATAAAAAATGAAAGCGACTCAGAGGGAGATGACACATTTTGTATTGTTTTATTTGGAGAGCTACTCCCAACCAAAAGAGATGTGGTTGCAATGCCTGTTCTGTAAGTAGTGGGCCCATAAAGCCTGCACTGATGGCAGTTCCATTTATGTACTGTATGCCACAACTGTGAATCAGAAAGTGAATAATTTCCAGTCTGATGTTGACAGTCAATGAATCTGATGGCTCATTATAACGGTTCTGAGTGTTTTGTTAGGTCTGTTTCTTTGTATTACAGCACTCAAAAACGTTGTGAGTTGTGAGTGTAATGGCAGCTGTATTGCATCAAAAGAAACAAACATGTCTGTGTGGTATTTTCTATTGTTTTCTATCATTTTTATCATTGTGTGTTTTGTAAGGATGTTACATACCCCTATGGCAACATACGCCTATGGCCCTTTTGTGGGGATGGTTGCAACGTTTCATTCTCTCCATTAAAAAGCAATTTAGTTCAATATTATACTATTTACACATGTTGCATAATTATGGATGGATAGGTAACAGATGTGGGATTAACACATACAAATTGTCTTTCTATTGCAAACAGTCTCTGAGATATACAAGAGAAGGTAAAAAGTGGACCCCACTCTCCCCTACAACAACACACTACAATTGCAGCAACACAGGAATGTAATACTTTACACACACATGCTCAAAACATCGCCAAAACACTAAATAATCTATGTTCTGTTATGCAAGCTACTATGTGTAAGATAAGTGATGTGGAACAACTTTTGTCTACACTGAAAGGGTCCAGCACCCATCTCTCACAGGGCCAGAGCAGTATAAATCCTCGTCAGTGGAATGCTTGCAGTGGCTGGGCCATAGTCAAAAATGTTTCACAGTCTTACATATCATTCTTTCCCTTTCACTCTTTCTCTCTGTAATTTGTGCACTTTCTTTCAATCATTATTTCTGTCTGTCTCTTCTCTCTGCAGGGGTTACATTCACATGTGGTTCAGTATGCAAAATCCCTCAATCACATACATTCAAACACACGCGCACGCACACACACACACACACCACAAAAATGGCAGCAAGACCAAACCATTATCAGTCAACTCACAATATACAGCCTCTCTTTTTTTCATGTCAAGTTACAGTGAATTATGCAACGTTTGGCTGCGTACGCACAGAGGCCATGATGGTTAGAGGTGAAATTTCCTGTGTCATCATATTCTGTTTTGTGTGATCAGACATCTGTGTTTTCCCCCCCTTCAGAAACAGGAATACCAGCACGCTCAGCTTGTGACGAGGTGACAGGGGGGAATGAATATTGCTGTGCGTCTCATTTTTTGCCTTTCCGGCCCACTCACTTGTGGGTTTTTGGATCGCTGTTGGAACATGATGATTTGTTTTTTGCAGGGAAAGGCACTTGGACACTACAGCTGTTCTGCTCTGTCATTCTGCACATTTACTTGAAACTGATGCCTAGGGTCTTCGACACCTTTTGGCTGTGTTGTGTGTGGTTTGCCCCTGTTGAGTGTTGATGCATTGTCCTTTCCCTTTATTTTCGTTTTGTTTTCTTTTCTATAGTCTGGTCAGATTACATCATATCAGGTGATTTTGCCACAAATTCACCATGCCAACACTGTTTCAGCATCGTTCTCGAATTTGAAAGGTCAAGGACAACACTGATTGATGTGTCAACAATTGTGACAAACTTAACAGTCTGTGATTTTTGTTCATTTGCAACATTCTGTGGCACCAAGACAAAAAGTCTGAATGAATGGGAACTGACCGCATATTGGACTCGCACCTGATTGCAGGTGAACACACAGACCTACAGGCTCACTCTAGCCGGCTGGTACGTAGAAGTCTTACACTTTACGAGTACAGTGAGATGTCATTTGGAGCAAGCCAACAGATACTCAGAGTAGAAAATAGTAGATAAAAGCAGTTAAACAGAATAAAGATTATAAAAGGTACTACAATATGTAAGGGATGGTGGATGACACGGTCAGTAGCGGTTCTTGGGGGGGGGTGAGTGGGGCAGCCGCCCTGGGCGCCATTTTGTGAAGGGCGCCAATGGCCTCACGAGCGCTTGAAAAAAAAAAACATCTAAAAAAATGTTTTATTATCTATCATATCACTGTGTAGGAATTTGGCAAATTGGCGCCCCCTCTGGCTGCAGGCATCCCTGCTGAGAAGGCCAGTGCACAGAAGCTGTGTGAGAAGGGCAGGGGGCATGGGGGACAGTTCACCTCTGGGTCTCTCAAATGCAACGCACAAGCAATTAGTGAGCGAAAGTCAGTCAGACATCAGCTTTCTTCCCAATAACGTACATTTCATTCATAATATGATATTTACAGGTTTGTAATTCCTGCACATTTTTAATTTCGTAAAATAAAAAAGGGCAATACAAAACGATTATGCGGTCACCAAGGTGAATTGGTTTAGTCTTAACTCCTGGTCGGCAGTGACAGTGTTCGGGTACAGTATGTTGACTGTCGAGTGACAATCAGAAGGAGATGACAGAAAAAGGTCAAAGCCATTAGAAGAGTAAAAACGAGCAAAAGATGAAGGTATGCAACCGTTCTCTCTGCATGATTACGTTATCCATGCCATGAATGAAAAGCTAATGTTAAGCATGGTATAACTCTCACATTTGTTAGCCTTCTAGCTATGATGCTACGATTGCTATACTCAACAATAATTCGGTCTTAGCTCAACAAACACAAGATCTAATTTCACCATAAGATTTGGCTTTGCAACAAAACTGTTACAAGTTCAGTTATTATTGATTTCCATAATTTGGGTTAACGTTGAGCCCTGTAATTAGCCAACAGAATTACTCATAGTTTGCATAGTTTAACTATAGTTTAGCATAGTTAACCAGCCATACCTGAATGTGTAACAAGCATACTGTAGAATTCAAGGCAGTAACCACGGAGATAATTGTTCCTCCCTAAAAGATAGATTAATATACCGTAATGACAGTATTTCATTGTATTTTTTGTTCATGAAAACTTGCACTTTTTTGAAAGTTCTGATGAGAATCACTGTATGGCCACAAATAATGTTTTTTTTTTTTTTTTTTTCGCGGGGGCGCTCGAAGGGGGTCTCGCCCGGGGTGTAATTCAATATAGAACCGCCACTGGACACGGTGTTCGGATATCAGAAAGTTAATACACGTTCGATTTGGTAAAGTCCATTATCCCGCTTATACAGTACCATGGTTACCACACTTGTCTGATGTTAATTTCAGGTAATCATTTCCACGTTTAAATGGCTAAAACTTCCATCCGCCACAAGATTTTCATAACTTGCCCTGAGTAAATTTCATTAAAAAAGACACATTTTAAAAATTATTCTTTGAAGCTCACACTCAAGTCACAATGAAAATAGGATGCAATTTCAACCGTTAAAAGTAAATGTACGTCTCATTTAAGGTCAAAACCGATCAAAAACCCAAACGTTATCCTGCCATTAAGGCTTACTCAAACAGCGATTCACAACGTTGAACTACACAAAGCAAATTAACCTGGTTGCCGTGGGAATGCAAAAGCAAGCCTCCCGCCATAAGGTTGCTTGCACTCATAGACATTAGAAGAAAATGGACCGTGGGATGGCGTCATTTTCAATTAGAGCCGTTGCAGCAAGATTCTGAAATGTTTAATTGGTCACCAGGCAACTGCGCAAGCGAGTGATGACGTACGGTCACGTCGGCCAACGAACCCGAATACAATACATTGAGTGGTAGATGCTCAATCACAAATTAGACAGCGTACAATAATTTTCTTAATAAGTATTTTTCTACCGTTATAGCTGCAATCACTTACTGGAGTGGGAGGCTAATATTGTACGTGGGGACTTTGTTCTTTGTCAACTTTCTCTGGTTCCAGGCAGTCTTGCAAGCCAGCATGTCAAGGGAGGTAGCTAGTTAGCATGTACATACCAAGCTATAGTGTGTAGCTTAGCTTAGCCATCTTTCTCAATTCATATGCATCGAATAGTAAAATTCATAAAGATAGATTCCGCTTACAAACAAATACCAATTTCTAAGCTTATTTTTCAAGAAATGCTGATGTAAATGTTTCCCCAACATGAATAGAAAAGTAAATGGGCATGCCTATGGCTACAGCTTGTTATCCAAACAGTACGGTAAATTTTCTCCTGTGCGACAGAAACTCACTAGCCGTCGCATGGTTTGTGACATAGCATAATTTTAGCATAATTTCAGATAAACGTTTCTTACAAAGCAATAACATGTCAGATTTCCGATCGAAGCAAATACGCTTTGCTGTGTCCTCTCTGGTTTACAACAATATCAATATCAAGGTATAGAGTGCTTCTCATGTAAAGTTATTTGATTTCAAAGTGACATTAAAATGAATGGAAGTCAATGGAATGCTAAAGGCTATTGGGCCATTTCCGGGTTGAGATTTCCCCATGGGTGCTTCAACTTCCGCCTATGCTCCTTTGCCCTTGCTTGCACTCCGAAGGGTAGGGCAGGCTCTGCCCGGCTGTGCTTGTCCTCATCACTGCTCTGAATTTTGAAGGTTGCGCATGCGTATTTCATTCATATTACGTCAAAGTTTATGGGGGAGCATAGGCACTGGTTATTGCCAAAATATGGCCAAGCCATACCGAGAGAGGCTCTGCTTATGGCGAGAGTGCGAGCCAATCACAGCTGCAACGATGCAAAATTGTTACAATGTCAGGTAGCGCCTTTGGTATCGGGAGCACCATAGTAGAGTTGGAGCATTTTAGCGAAAAGTCAAAGTGAGATAAACGATAATGTCAACCTTTGTGCATTAAAAGGTTGTTAATAAACTGGATTACCAGCAGAAGTCATCAAGCAAGGCAGGCCAACACCACCTCTTCATAACCTCCATCAATGTAAGGGGCAGTAAATTGCCCATTCATTCCAGCTGGATTAGTACCAGAAAAGAGTGGCTTTGCGGGTGTGATGTTAGCAACAGTCTTGTCTGCTGTTCTCCAAAGATCGGGACAACGTGTATGTGGTGGCTACACCGAATTGAACAACCTGCCGAGCGCTTTATCCAAACAATAGCGATCCAGTGCACACATCCAAGATCATATTGCACTGAAAACATTTGGAAAATGCACTCTGATCAACATAGCTACAGCCTAGTTGCAAGAGCTGTAACCTTGGTGCACTTTTACAGTCATGTTGCCTAATTTAAGTAGCCCTATTTTGCAGGTTCATAATGTTTTGTTGTCATTATTTTTCAAATGTATTTAGAATTTAGATGATCTAAGTTCTTTACAGATGGTCTATTATTTATTGTCAAACATATAAAGAAGGACCATTGTGTTGTCTTTATTTTACAAGTTTGTGACAGTTTTGCACTTACAGCCTATTTATTCTTTTTACAAATCTACACAAAGCCAGGATTTATATTAATTTGTTAAATTGAGAGTGTGTAGAGGTATACATTTATATTTTAATTCAGTTGTAATTCAGATTCATAATATGAGTTACATTTAAACTTAAACATGTAAAGTTCACACATTATTAATTGATTCCTGCACTTGTTGAACTTTGCTAAATTGTTTATCGGTGTGCTTGTATTGCACACTTTGCAGCCTGTGACATGTATATGATGAATTGATTAATAATGGTGTGTATATAAGTTAAAATGTTACATTAAATTGCATGTTTTTCAACAAATATTCTTGTATTTTGTTCACATTCCCTTTTAAAGATGCAGCTAAATTTATCAATATTAACTGATTTCTGTAGGATAGACATGCTGGCATACATATTGTTTTAAATGTGAAGTTCTGTTAGAATGGCTCTGTCACTCTGAATGAGAATAATGATATTGTGTAATTATTAAGTAGGAGTATTGTTATGAAAATATATTAATATTTGCGAGTGTACGGATGGAATTTACTTGTGTTAATGGCCACTGCCTACCCTGCCACAGACCTCACCGCGCGCCACTGTGCAAATCTGTGTTCTTCCATCTGCTCGTCATTTGCTAAAACGTGATATGGTCGGAAAGCAGGAACTAGTTCATAGGTGTGCTTATATAGAAGTTAATAGAAGTTAATATATATAAGTTAATAACCGCTCTAAAAGACGCATCACAATGTGAAATTGAAGGAAGCCATGGTATTAGCACAACTATAAATCAGTCCCCAAAAACTACAGGGGAAAGTTACATGCAGAGCAGGTGGCGGACGCCAAGGTAGGGCACAAGCAGACTCGAATGGGGCGGGCAGGGGGACCCTGGCTCTAGCCTTGTTATTGCGACTTGTCAATGCTCTGCGAGCATTGGTCTGGCCAAGCTGTGTTGTATACCCATTTCTCAGAAGGCGGGCTTAACCCGCCTCTTTCAAATGCCTCTGTTTGCTACTGGGCACACCCAGGCTACCCTGACTCTGACTTGGCAGCGGGCTAAGGATGGGCAGGATCTGTTCAGAGAAAACTGATTAAGGAAATGAACCAGGCAAGACAGATTTAGACAGAACAGCCACAGTAGACTGGAGAACATTGACAGGAACCAACAAAGGGATGGTAACAGGGACAGTGACTGGACCAGTGACAGACATGGTGACTAGGACAGGCACTGACTCAGAAATAGGGACCAACAGTAGTACAGGGGCAGTTGTAAAGGGCACAGGTACAGGGATGGTAACTGGGACATACATGGGAAGAGTAACTGGCACAGTGACTGGAATGCATGCTGGCACAATCACTAGGGTAGGCTTTGGGCATTACAGGTTGAGGTTCAGACACAGAAGCAGCAGACAAACCAATGTGAGTAGCAGACACAGGGGCATACTTTGGACCAGGCACACCCTCGTGAACAGTGGGGAAACACTCAGGAACAGGGGCACACTTGGGAACATGGTCAGGCAGGCGGGCTGGGCCAACCACAGGGTACCCAGAGTTTGGGCTACAGGATGGACTGATTTGGACTGATTTAGCACACCGGAGAATGCTCGACAGCACAGACTCTGGAACTGGCTCCAGCTGGCAGACAGAGCAGGAAGCAAGGGGCTCAGGCAGGCAAGCAGACTCAGGTCGGTATGTGACAGGCAAGAGCAGTGGTGCCTGGAAGGTGGAAGGTGGCCTGATGTCCTTGGTCCAGTCGCCCCAGTCAGACTCACACTAGTCATCCTCAGTAAACCCAAGGGGGAGCAGTGCCAGATTGCCAGAAGAGTGCCGAATCTGGAGAAACTGTGGTCTGAGGTGGAGTTGGCTGGGTTTGGACATAGCCAAGCTTCACAGTCCCAGCATCTTCTGGCTTGAGATTGGAGAACTCAACCAAAAATATGCTTGGTATCATGGGTCCTGTTTGGCTGGATCATTCTGTCACGCTCTCATTTTGTTTGGGATTCAAAATCTTTACTTACAAACTCAGAAGATACAACTGGAGAGGGCAATGTGACACAAAGACGGCGTGACGTGAGAACAATGATCCAGCAAGGACAAGGGCTTACTGTAAATGCAAAAGGCAACTAATCATAGGACACAGGAAACTAATCAGAAGACACACAGCATCGGGCAAAGGAAAACAAGGAACAGGGGGAACAGGCAAACACAATAGGGAAAACGAGCAGACAACCAGAGGATGACATATTCTAAAACACATCTCTCTCCCCCACACCCAAGACGCATCTCTCTACTGTGGAACTTTTTTTTCCCCCACTACTCCACAGACATTTCAATGCACACTTATCTTATGCACTACAACCAATCACACCACTGCTTAAATGGCACCATTTGAGCTTACTACACTAAACACTGTGTTTTGACTTATTTGTATTATATACAAGCCTACTGTACTTTTTGCTGTGTTTATATTATTATGTCTTATGTCGTCATGTCTTCCTGTCTTGTTTATAAGATGTTTAAGGTTCACTGTGAGCCTAGGGAGCATTTAGATGATCTAAGTTCTTTACAGATGGTCTATTATTTATTGTCAAACATATAAAGAAGGACCATTGTGTTGTCTTTATTTTACAAGTTTGTGACAGTTTTGCACTTACAGCCTATTTATTCTTTTTACAAATCTACACAAAGCCAGGATTTATATTAATTTGTTAAATTGAGAGTGTGTAGAGGTATACATTTATATTTTAATTCAGTTGTAATTCAGATTCATAATATGAGTTACATTTAAACTTAAACATGTAAAGTTCACACATTATTAATTGATTCCTGCACTTGTTGAACTTTGCTAAATTGTTTATCGGTGTGCTTGTATTGCACACTTTGCAGCCTGTGACATGTATATGATGAATTGATTAATAATGGTGTGTATATAAGTTAAAATGTTACATTAAATTGCATGTTTTTCAACAAATATTCTTGTATTTTGTTCACATTCCCTTTTAAAGATGCAGCTAAATTTATCAATATTAACTGATTTCTGTAGAATAGACATGCTGGCATACATATTGTTTTAAATGTGAAGTTCTGTTAGAATGGCTCTGTCACTCTGAATGAGAATAATGATATTGTGTAATTATTAAGTAGGAGTATTGTTATGAAAATATATTAATATTTGCGAGTGTACGGATGGAATTTACTTGTGTTAATGGCCACTGCCTACCCTGCCACAGACCTCACCGCGCGCCACTGTGCAAATCTGTGTTCTTCCATCTGCTCGTCATTTGCTAAAACGTGATATGGTCGGAAAGCAGGAACTAGTTCATAGGTGTGCTTATATAGAAGTTAATAGAAGTTAATATATATAAGTTAATAACCGCTCTAAAAGACGCATCACAATGTGAAATTGAAGGAAGCCATGGTATTAGCACAACTATAAATCAGTCCCCAAAAACTACAGGGGAAAGTTACATGCAGAGCAGGTGGCGGACGCCAAGGTAGGGCACAAGCAGACTCGAATGGGGCGGGCAGGGGGACCCTGGCTCTAGCCTTGTTATTGCGACTTGTCAATGCTCTGCGAGCATTGGTCTGGCCAAGCTGTGTTGTATACCCATTTCTCAGAAGGCGGGCTTAACCCGCCTCTTTCAAATGCCTCTGTTTGCTACTGGGCACACCCAGGCTACCCTGACTCTGACTTGGCAGCGGGCTAAGGATGGGCAGGATCTGTTCAGAGAAAACTGATTAAGGAAATGAACCAGGCAAGACAGATTTAGACAGAACAGCCACAGTAGACTGGAGAACATTGACAGGAACCAACAAAGGGATGGTAACAGGGACAGTGACTGGACCAGTGACAGACATGGTGACTAGGACAGGCACTGACTCAGAAATAGGGACCAACAGTAGTACAGGGGCAGTTGTAAAGGGCACAGGTACAGGGATGGTAACTGGGACATACATGGGAAGAGTAACTGGCACAGTGACTGGAATGCATGCTGGCACAATCACTAGGGTAGGCTTTGGGCATTACAGGTTGAGGTTCAGACACAGAAGCAGCAGACAAACCAATGTGAGTAGCAGACACAGGGGCATACTTTGGACCAGGCACACCCTCGTGAACAGTGGGGAAACACTCAGGAACAGGGGCACACTTGGGAACATGGTCAGGCAGGCGGGCTGGGCCAACCACAGGGTACCCAGAGTTTGGGCTACAGGATGGACTGATTTGGACTGATTTAGCACACCGGAGAATGCTCGACAGCACAGACTCTGGAACTGGCTCCAGCTGGCAGACAGAGCAGGAAGCAAGGGGCTCAGGCAGGCAAGCAGACTCAGGTCGGTGTGTGACAGGCAAGAGCAGTGGTGCCTGGAAGGTGGAAGGTGGCCTGATGTCCTTGGTCCAGTCGCCCCAGTCAGACTCACACTAGTCATCCTCAGTAAACCCAAGGGGGAGCAGTGCCAGATTGCCAGAAGAGTGCCGAATCTGGAGAAACTGTGGTCTGAGGTGGAGTTGGCTGGGTTTGGACATAGCCAAGCTTCACAGTCCCAGCATCTTCTGGCTTGAGATTGGAGAACTCAACCAAAAATATGCTTGGTATCATGGGTCCTGTTTGGCTGGATCATTCTGTCACGCTCTCATTTTGTTTGGGATTCAAAATCTTTACTTACAAACTCAGAAGATACAACTGGAGAGGGCAATGTGACACAAAGACGGCGTGACGTGAGAACAATGATCCAGCAAGGACAAGGGCTTACTGTAAATGCAAAAGGCAACTAATCATAGGACACAGGAAACTAATCAGAAGACACACAGCATCGGGCAAAGGAAAACAAGGAACAGGGGGAACAGGCAAACACAATAGGGAAAACGAGCAGACAACCAGAGGATGACATATTCTAAAACACATCTCTCTCCCCCACACCCAAGACGCATCTCTCTACTGTGGAACTTTTTTTTCCCCCACTACTCCACAGACATTTCAATGCACACTTATCTTTTGCACTACAACCAATCACACCACTGCTTAAATGGCACCATTTGAGCTTACTACACTAAACACTGTGTTTTTACTTATTTGTATTATATACAAGCCTACTGTACTTTTTGCTGTGTTTATATTATTATGTCTTATGTCGTCATGTCTTCCTGTCTTGTTTATAAGATGTTTAAGGTTCACTGTGAGCCTAGGGAGCATTTAGATGATCTAAGTTCTTTACAGATGGTCTATTATTTATTGTCAAACATATAAAGAAGGACCATTGTGTTGTCTTTATTTTACAAGTTTGTGACAGTTTTGCACTTACAGCCTATTTATTCTTTTTACAAATCTACACAAAGCCAGGATTTATATTAATTTGTTAAATTGAGAGTGTGTAGAGGTATACATTTATATTTTAATTCAGTTGTAATTCAGATTCATAATATGAGTTACATTTAAACTTAAACATGTAAAGTTCACACATTATTAATTGATTCCTGCACTTGTTGAACTTTGCTAAATTGTTTATCGGTGTGCTTGTATTGCACACTTTGCAGCCTGTGACATGTATATGATGAATTGATTAATAATGGTGTGTATATAAGTTAAAATGTTACATTAAATTGCATGTTTTTCAACAAATATTCTTGTATTTTGTTCACATTCCCTTTTAAAGATGCAGCTAAATTTATCAATATTAACTGATTTCTGTAGGATAGACATGCTGGCATACATATTGTTTTAAATGTGAAGTTCTGTTAGAATGGCTCTGTCACTCTGAATGACAATAATGATATTGTGTAATTATTAAGTAGGAGTATTGTTATGAAAATATATTAATATTTGCGAGTGTACGGATGGAATTTACTTGTGTTAATGGCCACTGCCTACCCTGCCACAGACCTCACCGCACGCCACTGTGCAAATCTGTGTTCTTCCATCTGCTCGTCATTTGCTAAAACGTGATATGGTCGGAAAGCAGGAACTAGTTCATAGGTGTGCTTATATAGAAGTTAATAGAAGTTAATATATATAAGTTAATAACCGCTCTAAAAGACGCATCACAATGTGAAATTGAAGGAAGCCATGGTATTAGCACAACTATAAATCAGTCCCCAAAAACTACAGGGGAAAGTTACATGCAGAGCAGGTGGCGGACGCCAAGGTAGGGCACAAGCAGACTCGAATGGGGCGGGCAGGGGGACCCTGGCTCTAGCCTTGTTATTGCGACTTGTCAATGCTCTGCGAGCATTGGTCTGGCCAAGCTGTGTTGTATACCCATTTCTCAGAAGGCGGGCTTAACCCGCCTCTTTCAAATGCCTCTGTTTGCTACTGGGCACACCCAGGCTACCCTGACTCTGACTTGGCAGCGGGCTAAGGATGGGCAGGATCTGTTCAGAGAAAACTGATTAAGGAAATGAACCAGGCAAGACAGATTTAGACAGAACAGCCACAGTAGACTGGAGAACATTGACAGGAACCAACAAAGGGATGGTAACAGGGACAGTGACTGGACCAGTGACAGACATGGTGACTAGGACAGGCACTGACTCAGAAATAGGGACCAACAGTAGTACAGGGGCAGTTGTAAAGGGCACAGGTACAGGGATGGTAACTGGGACATACATGGGAAGAGTAACTGGCACAGTGACTGGAATGCATGCTGGCACAATCACTAGGGTAGGCTTTGGGCATTACAGGTTGAGGTTCAGACACAGAAGCAGCAGACAAACCAATGTGAGTAGCAGACACAGGGGCATACTTTGGACCAGGCACACCCTCGTGAACAGTGGGGAAACACTCAGGAACAGGGGCACACTTGGGAACATGGTCAGGCAGGCGGGCTGGGCCAACCACAGGGTACCCAGAGTTTGGGCTACAGGATGGACTGATTTGGACTGATTTAGCACACCGGAGAATGCTCGACAGCACAGACTCTGGAACTGGCTCCAGCTGGCAGACAGAGCAGGAAGCAAGGGGCTCAGGCAGGCAAGCAGACTCAGGTCGGTGTGTGACAGGCAAGAGCAGTGGTGCCTGGAAGGTGGAAGGTGGCCTGATGTCCTTGGTCCAGTCGCCCCAGTCAGACTCACACTAGTCATCCTCAGTAAACCCAAGGGGGAGCAGTGCCAGATTGCCAGAAGAGTGCCGAATCTGGAGAAACTGTGGTCTGAGGTGGAGTTGGCTGGGTTTGGACATAGCCAAGCTTCACAGTCCCAGCATCTTCTGGCTTGAGATTGGAGAACTCAACCAAAAATATGCTTGGTATCATGGGTCCTGTTTGGCTGGATCATTCTGTCACGCTCTCATTTTGTTTGGGATTCAAAATCTTTACTTACAAACTCAGAAGATACAACTGGAGAGGGCAATGTGACACAAAGACGGCGTGACGTGAGAACAATGATCCAGCAAGGACAAGGGCTTACTGTAAATGCAAAAGGCAACTAATCATAGGACACAGGAAACTAATCAGAAGACACACAGCATCGGGCAAAGGAAAACAAGGAACAGGGGGAACAGGCAAACACAATAGGGAAAACGAGCAGACAACCAGAGGATGACATATTCTAAAACACATCTCTCTCCCCCACACCCAAGACGCATCTCTCTACTGTGGAACTTTTTTTTCCCCCACTACTCCACAGACATTTCAATGCACACTTATCTTTTGCACTACAACCAATCACACCACTGCTTAAATGGCACCATTTGAGCTTACTACACTAAACACTGTGTTTTTACTTATTTGTATTATATACAAGCCTACTGTACTTTTTGCTGTGTTTATATTATTATGTCTTATGTCGTCATGTCTTCCTGTCTTGTTTATAAGATGTTTAAGGTTCACTGTGAGCCTAGGGAGCATTTAGATGATCTAAGTTCTTTACAGATGGTCTATTATTTATTGTCAAACATATAAAGAAGGACCATTGTGTTGTCTTTATTTTACAAGTTTGTGACAGTTTTGCACTTACAGCCTATTTATTCTTTTTACAAATCTACACAAAGCCAGGATTTATATTAATTTGTTAAATTGAGAGTGTGTAGAGGTATACATTTATATTTTAATTCAGTTGTAATTCAGATTCATAATATGAGTTACATTTAAACTTAAACATGTAAAGTTCACACATTATTAATTGATTCCTGCACTTGTTGAACTTTGCTAAATTGTTTATCGGTGTGCTTGTATTGCACACTTTGCAGCCTGTGACATGTATATGATGAATTGATTAATAATGGTGTGTATATAAGTTAAAATGTTACATTAAATTGCATGTTTTTCAACAAATATTCTTGTATTTTGTTCACATTCCCTTTTAAAGATGCAGCTAAATTTATCAATATTAACTGATTTCTGTAGGATAGACATGCTGGCATACATATTGTTTTAAATGTGAAGTTCTGTTAGAATGGCTCTGTCACTCTGAATGAGAATAATGATATTGTGTAATTATTAAGTAGGAGTATTGTTATGAAAATATATTAATATTTGCGAGTGTACGGATGGAATTTACTTGTGTTAATGGCCACTGCCTACCCTGCCACAGACCTCACCGCACGCCACTGTGCAAATCTGTGTTCTTCCATCTGCTCGTCATTTGCTAAAACGTGATATGGTCGGAAAGCAGGAACTAGTTCATAGGTGTGCTTATATAGAAGTTAATAGAAGTTAATATATATAAGTTAATAACCGCTCTAAAAGACGCATCACAATGTGAAATTGAAGGAAGCCATGGTATTAGCACAACTATAAATCAGTCCCCAAAAACTACAGGGGAAAGTTACATGCAGAGCAGGTGGCGGACGCCAAGGTAGGGCACAAGCAGACTCGAATGGGGCGGGCAGGGGGACCCTGGCTCTAGCCTTGTTATTGCGACTTGTCAATGCTCTGCGAGCATTGGTCTGGCCAAGCTGTGTTGTATACCCATTTCTCAGAAGGCGGGCTTAACCCGCCTCTTTCAAATGCCTCTGTTTGCTACTGGGCACACCCAGGCTACCCTGACTCTGACTTGGCAGCGGGCTAAGGATGGGCAGGATCTGTTCAGAGAAAACTGATTAAGGAAATGAACCAGGCAAGACAGATTTAGACAGAACAGCCACAGTAGACTGGAGAACATTGACAGGAACCAACAAAGGGATGGTAACAGGGACAGTGACTGGACCAGTGACAGACATGGTGACTAGGACAGGCACTGACTCAGAAATAGGGACCAACAGTAGTACAGGGGCAGTTGTAAAGGGCACAGGTACAGGGATGGTAACTGGGACATACATGGGAAGAGTAACTGGCACAGTGACTGGAATGCATGCTGGCACAATCACTAGGGTAGGCTTTGGGCATTACAGGTTGAGGTTCAGACACAGAAGCAGCAGACAAACCAATGTGAGTAGCAGACACAGGGGCATACTTTGGACCAGGCACACCCTCGTGAACAGTGGGGAAGCACTCAGGAACAGGGGCACACTTGGGAACATGGTCAGGCAGGCGGGCTGGGCCAACCACAGGGTACCCAGAGTTTGGGCTACAGGATGGACTGATTTGGACTGATTTAGCACACCGGAGAATGCTCGACAGCACAGACTCTGGAACTGGCTCCAGCTGGCAGACAGAGCAGGAAGCAAGGGGCTCAGGCAGGCAAGCAGACTCAGGTCGGTGTGTGACAGGCAAGAGCAGTGGTGCCTGGAAGGTGGAAGGTGGCCTGATGTCCTTGGTCCAGTCGCCCCAGTCAGACTCACACTAGTCATCCTCAGTAAACCCAAGGGGGAGCAGTGCCAGATTGCCAGAAGAGTGCCGAATCTGGAGAAACTGTGGTCTGAGGTGGAGTTGGCTGGGTTTGGACATAGCCAAGCTTCACAGTCCCAGCATCTTCTGGCTTGAGATTGGAGAACTCAACCAAAAATATGCTTGGTATCATGGGTCCTGTTTGGCTGGATCATTCTGTCACGCTCTCATTTTGTTTGGGATTCAAAATCTTTACTTACAAACTCAGAAGATACAACTGGAGAGGGCAATGTGACACAAAGACGGCGTGACGTGAGAACAATGATCCAGCAAGGACAAGGGCTTACTGTAAATGCAAAAGGCAACTAATCATAGGACACAGGAAACTAATCAGAAGACACACAGCATCGGGCAAAGGAAAACAAGGAACAGGGGGAACAGGCAAACACAATAGGGAAAACGAGCAGACAACCAGAGGATGACATATTCTAAAACACATCTCTCTCCCCCACACCCAAGACGCATCTCTCTACTGTGGAACTTTTTTTTCCCCCACTACTCCACAGACATTTCAATGCACACTTATCTTTTGCACTACAACCAATCACACCACTGCTTAAATGGCACCATTTGAGCTTACTACACTAAACACTGTGTTTTTACTTATTTGTATTATATACAAGCCTACTGTACTTTTTGCTGTGTTTATATTATTATGTCTTATGTCGTCATGTCTTCCTGTCTTGTTTATAAGATGTTTAAGGTTCACTGTGAGCCTAGGGAGCATTGCAATTTCAAATTCTTTGTGTGCAACCTGTACATATGGTTTTTTGACAATAAAGCTGACTTTGACTTTTTGACTTTGACTTTGATGACACACAGGTAAAATGAATGGCCAGGAAACTAAACACAGGAAGGACAACCATATATGGAAAGGGGACGAGACGGTAAAGCAAGGGACAGGAATACACGTTGGAACACTTGGAAAACCAAAACAGCAGAGGCACATGGGACAGGGAAAACCAGGGGTCGATGTTTATAACTACATTAGTCCGATGCATCATTCAGTGACGCAGGTGTTTCCCGACAGCAAAGTTTGGACAATCCATCGGAAGTTGTTAGTTAAGTTGTGTTGTTCAAGTTGTGTCATTCATAGTTTCATGTAATATAAATACAATACACAGAGATATGACACAAAGCTGACATTTGTTGCTTTTAATGAGTAAGGGACATGATTGTGTTGACAAAGATATCCCAACGTTGCTAAAGATGGCATACTGACTTAACTGAAATGACACTACTTTTACACTAATTATTACTTTTCTGTTATTTCTGTCGTTATGTTGTTCTGTCATTTCTGTCGCTATCCACAGCAAATACATCCAAATAATCTCAGAAAGCTTCCAAAAGTTTGCAGTTTGAACAACAGAAGTTCATACTAACATAGTTCAGACTTCCATTGTACTATGGTGGTTGGAGATTTTCGGGAAATGGTCGGACTCGGGCTACTGGGTAGTTCTGCAAAGCACAAAAATAGAAATGTTACAGATACCATATTATGGTTGTTTTTTTTTCAAATTTTTACAACAATAAAGAATAAAGTAGAGTTACAATAAACAACACAATATCTTGCTGTAACGGCATTGCCAAAACAACAAAGCAAAAATGCAACAAAAAATCAAAGGTGACATGGTACTATGAAGTGATAAACAATATATATAGGAAATGCTAAGGATGATTTGTGGCCACGTAACCTCATCCATATCTGAAGCAATACCACCTCAATGTCTCCACATGCCACACCAGTCCCACACTAGAGCAGCCCAGTGGAGACTAGCACTCTCCCAGGTGACAACAAACCTGGACTGTGGTATATATGTAACAAATGCCAGCTAGCACGGCTCGGCATTATAAGGTTAGTAAACCTCCCTCCCAACACCTTAAAAAGATACGCTGCAGACTTAGCTAATAGCTTTTAGTTCACTTGGTAGCGCATCTGCTGTGAGGTGGTGAGTTTGAGCCTGAGGCTGGACCACACAGGAAGACCTCTGTTTCATATACAGCTCAACTACATTCTATACAGTAATCCATAAAGAAATGTGATAACAGTATTTGTGCAGTATTTTGGAAACATGAGGAGCATAAACGTACAATATTGTAGGGTAATGTATTGTGTTGTATTAACTGAGGTCAGATTGTCGTACTAAGGCTCAAAGATGAATTGGTTTTTCTTCTTCTTGGTAATGTTTTCAGGTATGTGTGTGTGTGTGTGTGTGTGTGTGTGTGTGTAGTGCCTATTACTAGGTGTGCTATGCATGACAATGCATAACAATGTGGACAGACAGTGTGGACAATGAAGACAGTGTGGTTATACTGTTGGTGCCATTGTTTAAGGCATGGTTACATGAATGTAGGAACTTTATTATTTTTTATTTAAGCATTCATTTATAGTGGGTTAGCAATCAAGATAACGTAATAAATAAAAAACAAACCAAATAACATAAAAAAATTAAAAATGGCATTGACTGGTGTTTTGAATCTTTTCAGTTCAGATGTAGATTAAACATTTTGTAATGTGCTTCGCAGATCAGTACGACAGTTCTTTTTCACTACACAACAATACAAACCAGTGATCGTCTCTATCGGAGAATTGTCATAGGCAGAATTGTTTACAAACATTTTACAGCTATTTCAGTGCCAATGTTTTGTTTGTTAATATAATGTGGTGTGCTTACGAAACGCCCTGTGCTGTGTGTACGTCATAGTGATTAAAAAAATGGGTGCCTTTAGTATAAACTGCTTAGGGTGAGTTTTTGCCGAGCACACAAAGGTGACTTGTTGTCAAAGAAAGGGACAGGACAAACAGTTTTGTCACATGTCAGGTTGTGCTTACATCAAACACACACGGGCTAAACTGAATGTTGTTTTTTACATCTCAGTCCATCCAACAGCAGCGAATGTGTGATACGTATGAAAAGAAAGGAACAAAGAGCAAGAAGAGCAAACAACAAGTAAATGTTGTCTGTTTGTGCTGCTGACTGGTTTCTAATAAATCCTAATGTTGTTTACTTTCCAAAGTATTTAATACATATTTTTTTCAAATGATTTCTCGTGCTATTATCTCTGAATTACAAAGCCCAGGAAAGCTCAAGTGAATTATTTTAAGCATCTTCGTGTTCATGTTATATAACGTCATGAGCACCATACACTTAAGCGTGGCCACAATTTATAAAACGTATGATGTATTTCAAAATTGTGAGCACCAATTAAATAGCCTAATGAGGGACACAGAGGTCGTCTGCAAAAATATTACATGGGACTGTTATTCTCACGCTTCTTGCTGCATCTGTCACTTGCAGGAGATTTTGTCGGAGTTGCTTCTTTAAATGTGGGAGACTCCCGGAGATTGCAGGAGACATGGGATGTCTGTTATAATTATATTATGCAGGATGGCTAAAGTTGCCAGTTTTTCTTTGTGTGCCACACCTAACCCATGGTAAACTCTTACTAAATCCATGTCAAAATACCTCAAATGACTCAATCTGGCCCACTAGGCCTAAGTCAGTCGTGCTCACAATGTTGTCTAACGTGAGCACGTTATATAAATCGCGGCCACATTTTACTAATTTGTGCTCACAATTTTTAATGACTTCATGCTCACAATTTTTAATAATGTTAGCATGTTTTATAAATTGTGTCCACGCTTTAGTAAATCATGCTCCTGATGTTATATAACGTGAGCACAAAGACGCCCAAAATAATTTACTTGAGCTTTCCTGGGCTGCGTACTGAATGACTTGAAAACCAAATTTATTCTGAATATGAGAAACCTGGTTATCCAAATGGTAAGGAAAAAAAAAATTTGAAAAATTAAAAAAAAACCTTGTGCACCACAACCAACAACCACATCTAATAAGAAAAATGCTGCAGTGGGACAGTTGGTTCCCCTATCTACCCATCTCCCTTCCTCCGTCTGTCTGCCTGCCTGCTCTTCCTCCCTCTCTCTGTTGTCTCTCTGTCTCCCCCCCCACCCCGACTCTATATCACTCTCTCTCTCGCTACATCTTACCTATCTCCCCCTCTCTCACTCCCTATCACTCTCCCTCCCTCTCTCTCTCTCTCTCTCTCTCACACACACTTTATCTGCAGCTTACCCATCTCCGCTTACTGCATGTTGATTGTGATTCCACTTGCGTTGCCCAGCCTGTTGTTTTCTGAATGAGCAGAATGATTGACCACTCTGTATGAGTCACGAGAGCGCAGTAGTGCACACGGGAAAGAGAAAGAGAGAGTGTGTGTGTGTGTGTGTGTGTGTGTGTGTGCGCGTGTGTGTGTGTGTGTGTGTGTAGGAATAACACTCACAGCAGCTGCCAAGGAGCCGA
>CM050207.1:24756907-24774407 GCA_027475355.1 Coilia nasus
TTAGAAAGAGGATAGCAATGTGCACTGGTAGGCTGCATTTAGATTGAATTACCAATAAAGCCCATTAACACGCTGTGTATCGAATGTCCAGGGAGCCCAACAGACACCAACTAAGCCGCAGCCTCAGACTGCATTATGGCCATTATGTATTCCTGTAAAACTTCCATGAATTCTCTAATGGTTGCGTGAATTTTGCATTGTTTTTTCTTTTTTCAGCAACAGCGCCGGGCCTCCTCCCAGCCTCATTTTCAGTGGAATGGTTGGGCGCAGCGTGCGACCGGCCGTGCCTACAAGTGTGCCAGTCCTGCTCCCACAGAGAGACTGCACACTGGCACTGAGACTGGCACGGCATGTTACTGCACTGCAGAATGCTCGCATACTTCAGCTGCGCACTAAGAAGGGCAAGTACACTCTTCACACTACTGCACACACACACACACACACTCACACACACACACACAAACACACTCACACACACACACAAACACACTCACACACACACAAACACACTCACACACACACACACAAACCTTTTTTTGCCATGGACAGCCTGTCAGTCCTGCTCCAACAAAGAGACCATGCACTGGTATGTCAACACTAATACTTTTAGCAGCACACTAAGTGGATTTCTTGAGCATCCTTGTGTTTACACTATCACACAAACACACACACACACACACACTACCGACTGTCTACCAGTTAACTTTTTAATGATGCTTTATTCCTCTGACATACACTATATCTTCAGCATCTTTGCAATCACACAACCACACACATGCTACCAACCTACTTACAAGCCTGCCATTTTCACATGTCTACTAGTTAAAGTGTTCAGTGATGCTGCATTCTCATGACATACCCACAAGCCAGTTCACTTACTTTTACACAAATGTGTATGTGTTTTTCTTTGTCTGAGATATTTTGGTTGCTGGTGTTGTTTTCCATTTGTTTATTTGCATATTCACATCAGATGTGTTTTTATTACGCCTGTTACATGATGGCTCTTTTCCTCCTTGAGTATGAGTTTCAGATGTTTTCGACCGCCTATTGCAATGTGACGGTAGCAACCACTGCTTCATCTCCAGCCTGTCTGCTGTGTGTGTGTGTGTGTGTGTGTGTGTGTGTGTGTGTGTGTGTGTGTGTGTGTGTGTGTGTGTGTGTGTGCGCTCCCCCTCTCCTTCTCACTGGCCTCTCTACAATCATTCCTCCCTTCTCTGCCTCCGTCATCCATTGCCGCTCTCTGCACGTTGTCTCAGTTTTTTTTCTTCTGTCTGACTGAGTCTATCGTCCTCTTTCTAATGGCATCCTTCTACTGCAATCACTATCTATGTATCTATCTATGTATCTATCTATGTATCTATCTATCTATCTATCTATCTATCTATCTATCTATCTATCTATCTATCTATCTATCTATCTATCTATCTATCTATCTATCTATCTATCTATCTACACTTTGCGTTTTCTCTCTCCATCTCTCCTTGGCCTCCTCTCTTGTGGCCTCCGTTTAACAAAGTCCTTTCATTTCAGCCCCCGTGAGTGCACCCCTTTCCTCTGGCACAGTGCCAGCACGACCCCACTCACCCCTCTCACACACACACACGCACACACACACACACACACACACATCCACACACACATACAACAGCAGCAGCAGAAGCAGCAGGCAGCAACAGCAGCAGCAGCAGTAGTGTACACTAGAGAGAGAGAGGGAGAGAGAGAGGGAGAGAGAGAGAGAGAGAGAGATAGAAAAAGGAAGAGAGAGAGAGACAGAAAGGGAGAGAGGCAGCTAGAGATGAGAGAGGGAAAGTAAGATGAGGAGTGATACAGGGAGACAGACAGGCAGAGAGAGAATGAAAAACAGTAAGACAGGGAAAAGACAGGATGGAGAGACAAAGAGAGAGGGATAAGAAAAGGTGAGTTAGAGGGAAGAGAGAGAGAGTGAGGAAGAGGGAGAAGAGGGGCAATAGGAAGCCTCAACATCATTGGGATAATAGCCAAAGGGAGGAGGTTAGAGGGAGGGTGAGAGAGAGAGAGAGCGACCCACTGGGTATCAGACCACTGTGCACCCCCACCCCACCCTGAACACACACACACACACACCACTACACATGTGCTGTCAATTAGAAAAGCGCTTGTTTTTTTTACCCACCACTGAAAAGAAAGGCGGACTCTCTCTGGGCTGTTGTTTTTTCTTCAGCCCGGCCAAAGAAAAGGAAGGAAATCCAGTTTCATAGAAATATATTTAACCTGAGTTATAGAGTTTCCATGGAGACATATTTAACCAAAGTTATGGGGTGCCCATAGAAACACATCCACGGTACGGTGTGAGTGCCATATGGGAGCGTGGAACATCTATGGGTAGCTGTGGAAAGCCCTGCTGTGGCCCTGGCGAGCACACCCAGCCTTTGTTGTGTGCCGCAGTACTGCAGTGAAGTAGCTCCAGTAGCCCCCTTATTGTGGCGTTCACAGTGTGTGTGGTTGAACTGGAAGAGTTTGCAAATAGAGTGTGATGCTGCAGCAGCAGTGGACTGAATTTGACTGTATTGTGGCAGGTAGCAGGGCTAGTCTGGTAAACCAACCCCTCATACTTCTTTGTTATTTTGTACAGAGGGTCTGGCAGTGCTGTATTGAGAAACAATTTCTTTTTAAAGGTGTAGGCTCTGCTGAAGTTTAAAACAAGGGGCTCTGCCTTTACCCAATGGCTAGCGTCTGGTGATTGCATATGCAATTAGCCTGCCTACGCACAACAATTCAAATGTAGCACACAAAGTCAACGTCATCGCTCACGAACACTCTGTTCGCTGATTGGCTAAGCAAAAATTCTACGTAATACAGCACTGTCAGTGAAAGCACTGCCAGACCTTCTGTACAAAATGAAATGAAGTACGTCGTATGTAGTAAAGACAGCGGGGAAGTTATAAAGCTGGCCTATATCAGGACACATCCTCAATGTGAACCGACTGCATGATATTGGTGTCGTGCCAAAGCAGTTGGCTACCATCTTACCCATTACATTTACATGCACATTCATTCACCTCACAGACACTTTTCTCTCCAAAGGGACTTACAATTTAGGACCTAAAAAAACTCTGTCAAACAGTTTCAAACTCCTTCAGGACGTTGGCCTCTTGCCTGATGCAAGTGGTGTTTAAAACCTCTTCAAAATATTGCTGCTGTGATAAAACAAAGGGTGTTTCATAAAACATGTATCTAGTTATCACAATTATGCATTGAAAAGGCAATTTCATATTATTTCACTGCACTTAAAAAAGAAATATTTACTTCACTTAGTATTTTTAATGTTTTCTTTCTTTTTTTGATATCACACTGTTTTATTTATCTATTTTCCCTTAATTCTACAAATGGGCCAAAACTGTAACTGTAGATACTGTAGTGAACTTGGCATTCTGGGACTGTAGCTTTAGCATGTAGCTTTAGCGGGGCAGCATCACTGGGGAGCGCCGTGGCAACAGGGCCCTCCCGGCAGCCTCTTTATGGTGTGGGCGCAGCGGGATTAGCCTGTGGCAGAGCCGCATTAGCATGTGGTATGGCCGCTTTAGACAGAGGATTGCTGCTCTGGAAACCAGACAGCTTTCTGGGAATCGCTGAACTATATGTAAGGGTGTGTTTATGTTTGTGTGCATGTACATGTGTGTCCATATGTCCACAAGTGTTTGTGTGTGTGTGTGTGTGTGTGTGTGTGTGTATACATGTATGCTTGTGTGTATATTTGTGGGAGCTGAGGGGCGAGGTGAAGCAGAAGCCACACACACACACACACACACTCACCCTGTCACACACACACACACAGTGCGTAGACCGAGGGGATGAGCGGCAATAAGGTGAGGGCTTTGCATCAAAGTGGCCCTGGCCTGGGGGTGGGCAGGAGGAGAGGAGGGCGCTGCCAACTCCGCCGCTCTCAGGGGCTCTGCTCCACTGCTGCGTTCACCGCCTGTCATGGGGGCTCTCTCTGTTTGGTTTAATAACCTCCCAACGCAATAAAGACAGCATCCCTCGTGTGAATGCTCAGATTCAGACTCCGTTATTTAGGAGGTTTATCCCCCTCTTACACCACCCCATACCCTCTCCTCCTCGCTCTCTCTCTTGCTCTCTCTCTTTTTCTCTCTCTCTCCCCACTTTCAACCCCATCCCCCCAGCTCTGTCTGCACTCAACAGCCTCTAACGCCCCCCTACCCCCTCCCCAGAGTTTGTGGTGTTTGCCATTTGGCCAGTGTGTCTGTGGGAAATACTAACATCATCACTGGCAGCCTCATCAAGGGCATTGAGTGAAGGCAAAAGCAGAGATGCTCAAACTGCATTGAAATAAACTGACTTTTGTGTGTCTGTGTGCGTGTGTGTGCATGTTGCGGGGGAGCACTGGGCTTTAGCAGTGCAAAAGACAGAGCTTGGGAAGTCTTTACAACATCTCATAGACTTTTGCAGCTAGCGATGCGTAAGATTTTTTGTGAGCCCATATGAATATGAAAGCCTTCTCCTGGTGGTCTCGTGTGTGTGTGTGTGTGTGTGTGTGTGTGTGTTGTCTGCCTGGTACTGACCAAGGAAAGTGGCTGAATGGCCAGCTTCAAAAATTGTTCTGAAACATATTCCAGACCGACAGGCAGACAGACAGACAGACAGACAGCAGCTGATCCAATGAAGGCCGGGCCTGAGCCATTTAGGCTTTAAGGAGTTTTTCACTAAAACACATTTCTTTCTTTGAGCTGCAAATCACTACGTGTTTGGCTGAAACTTCCTTTGACTGGCACACACACGCACACATGCAAATATATACACACGTTTGCACACAGGCACTTACTCTGTCACACACACAAATACATGCACATTTGCACACACATATACTCACACACATAGACACACAGACATTTATTCTGTGCTGCTACATAATTCTCTGAGCATGCTGAGTCGTACAAAAACAGTAGCAATTCCCTGAATTTCAGTAGGACTCCGATCTAGTAAATGATTTGATCTTTTAATATCTTCCCTCCCTGTCTCTGACATCATACACTGGTGTGGGCACGTTTTTGTCCGCCCTTTCTAAGCCCACACTATTCCCCCCTTTCCTTTCTGGAATTATATAATTCAGAGAATCGCTTCAGAATTACTTCAGAAACCCACAGCTTAGCATACACAGCAAAAAGTCCAGTGTTGAATTGACTCCCACAGAGTTGATTCTAACACTTCTGAGGGTTTCTCTAGTGCCACACTCTTCAGAGTTAAAGTAACACTTTCAAAATGTGAAATAACCTAGACTCTGCACACAATTTAAATTCAAAAAGGTTAAAATTACTCTTTGAGAGTTAAAATCGACTCCCAAATTTTCAACACTGCAATTTTAACACTCCAGTTTCTGCTGTGTAACAGTAAATTAATCTAAGGAACCAACTGAGCAGGATGTCTGAGGATTGCTGGGCCATTCTGGATGGGTCTGGAAGGGACAGTGAGCTCATGAAGTTCAAGGCAAGCAAAATGAAAAAAAAAGAGAAAAACATCTTTTCCTCTTCTCTGTCATGGCTCCACACTGCCTGAGCAAACACAAACACCTTTTTTGGGAGACTTGCTGCACAACACCCTGAGCACAGTGAGCAGTCAGGACGGCCGGCGTAGCACCATTTGCGTTTCCATCCACCTCTGATTCATCACTCGCAGATAATTACGGGCCTGCAGCAGGAGCCCTCCTGCCCTGTAAAAAGAGCCGAGAGACATTCCTCAGAGCTGACTGTTTAGTGCTAGCGCACGGGACTAATGTCATAATCACCTGGAGACCTGGGGAACCCTTTTTACAGCTTTTGAACCCCAGTTCTGTTCGCCTCACTTGCCTCGTCTCGCCTCGGACCCCACTACCCCACCCCCACCCCCACCCTCAGGGAGCTGGCAAGAGGGACTTGCTCAAACAACAGGACTGCTGTTTGTGTGTGTGTGTGTGTGTGTGTGTGTGTGTGTGTGTGTGTGTGTGTGTGTGTGTGTGTTCATTGTGAGGTAAGCAGGAGCCCATTTCCCTTTGCTTCCCCAAACAATGCACAAGGTTTCTATGGATGGACTACCACCCATTCCCCCCATCCAACCCCCCCACCCCAGCACCCACCCTCAGCACCACCTCCACCTGAGGCTGGGGAATCTGGGTACAACTGTAGGGGGGAGGGGGAGTTCCACAGGTCATGGAAAAAAACATGTTTTAGCTCAAAACATACATTTCCTTTCTTTCTCTGCCCTTTTCCCTCGATGAACCCCAATCATTTTTAGACGGAAAAGCCTCGTGAAATTACGAAACCAAAGCATACAGAGTTGCCGTGGAAACGCCTCGACCAAAAGTGGCCTTGTCAGGAGGAATGATCACTGTTCCCACTCTGGTGTTTAGATGGCTAGGGTGGAGGGAACCCATGACGCAGGCAACTCCAAGGCTGCCATGACACTTCACAGAATGCTATTGTGACCCATTTACTGGAAGGAGCTATTAGAGAGAGAGAGAGAGAGAGAGAGAGAGGAGAGAGAGAGAGAGGTTTCCATTTAACTTCGAAGGCACTTTGAGACACAGCGAACCGACCGGCTGTTTTCGTGTAGTGCTCTCACGACCTTTGGAATAGTGATGACAAAAACTGATGAAGAAGAAGGAGAAGAAAAACAACAGCAGAAAGAAAAGGGGGTAATTCCTTCCATGTTCTGACTTGACTCTCTGTTTTGCCTCATCTGAGAGGAGGGATTGTTAGGGCCCGTCCAGTGAGGAGAGTCCCTATTCCCACTTTCCAATCCAGTTAGAAGAGAATAGGGCTCAGCCAGCAAGAGCACTGTGCATTTTGCCACATTCATTAAAAACAAAACGTGTTTGCCGCCAGAAAGCCGAAAGTTTGTTCCCCACCATGTGACTACAGATATTTTATTACAGCATTGACGAAAACCGAGGCTGCTTTACTATGGCAGCACTACTGTCATGACATTGATCAGTAATCTTGGGCAGCTCAAGGAGTGTGTGGGGTTGTGCTATGAGCCATTACCATGGCTGTGTGTCTGGATACTGTCTCGCTGTAATTAGTCTCATGATATCTTGGCCCGGTGGGACGGTTCTTAAGTCATGTCCCTATCAACTGTCTGCTAGATCCCTCTCCTGGAGCTGGAAGCTGTTATTTGACCTTTCGCTGACTGCACTTTGGTAAAGACACTCCTGCACAAGGGAGCATGTTGAAAGTCGCCCAGCTGGTAATGGATGTCAAATTTCAGGGATTTTTTCATAACAACCATTCCACCTGCCGCCTTTCAAAGTTTATTCCTAAACAGACACGTTGCTTTCCCAAGAAGAGACTCTGGCGTCAGACTGCGAGGAGGTTTCCTTAAACCATAACAGAGATGTGGAGCAATGATGTTCAAAAAAAGGGAAAACAAAAAAATTCGGAAAGAATGCCGAAAGAAAGTAAATGAGAGATTCACATAATTTGTGGAATTGCAGAAATAAACGCGGTCCAAATCAGATTGGGATAAACAGTTTCTACGGGAACCGTATAAACAGCCGTGCTCTATTTCCCTACTCCTCTTTGAAGGAAAAAAGGGGGAAAGAGGGGGAGGGAATCCTCGAAAGCAGCAAAAACACATTTGCTTACGCAGGCCAATGGTTTCCATACAGCTAGCAGAGCTGAGAGGAGAAAAGAAGCTCTTATGAACTCCAGACACAAACACTGCACCGCAGACACAAGCCAATGCAATTTTTACCCCGCCAATATTTTGGGAGCAAACCATGCAAAGGTCACAAAAACTTCGAACAAGTTATCAACAGAATAGTGCCTGAAAGAACGGACTGCACTGGTTTATAATATTTTAACATAATTTTGCACGCGATTAAGAAATGTCTTATTCAGCAGTAAATGAAAGGGTCATGCAACATGTCAGACTGGAGGTCTGAGTGGTAGAAGAAAGCTCAGTAACACTAATATGTCTAAGAATGCTTTGCAATATTACATTGCCCTAAAAATATGCTGTACATTACTGTATTTTATTATCTTTATGTCTCCATTTTTTATTGTTAAGAAAAAAGATAGGACTAGGCTTTTTATGACTTCATTTAGGAAGAGTGTGGAAAAACAACTGGTTGCACTTTGAAATTGTACCTGTAAGGCCTGAAACACTAGATTTTGCCTGTGGTCACCTTTTTCGTCTGTCAGTTTCGTCTGATATTACCTGCATCCGGTGTCCTTCCTCCCGTCTGTGTGTTTTGCTTGGAAGTGGCTAGTATTGTAGTGAGGTTTGGCACGACTCTGCTGCTCTGCTCACGTCTCATGGCCCCGGGCTTGTACTGTGCTGGCCAAATATAGCACAGCTGCCACCTCTCCTTGCAAAATACGGCCGACAGACATTATGCGTTTAGGGTCAGGCCAACACGCACGTGCACGTGTGAACGCAAACATCCATTCATGCATATGTGCATACATGTACACATACACAAGTATACACATGCACATGCATCCCTTCATACAGTACATACACGCCAACACACATGTCATCACTGTTATAGTCAAATTCATCCCTTGTATTGTGAGAAAACAATGGTGCAAGGGGGATGGAAACACTAGATGACAACCATAATGTGACACTTGGCTCCTCTGTTTTTCCCATTGATCCCCTCCATTATCAAGCACCTATCAGTTGAGGAATATGACCTGTGTGGATGTGTTCCTCTAGGCCTGGTGACTGTAGACTCCTGCAGTAAGAACCTGCTCTCTGTTTCTCCATCCACCTGAGATGTACACCCCTGTGGCTGAACACAGATGTCCCACTAAGGCAGGCTCTCCACAGGGCAGTGGAAAGCCGCTGTGGTGGGTATGGTTGTTTGAGGGATAGCTATGGTAAACCAGACTCGTCTGTGTAGCAGCAACAGCCTGGCTCTGGTGTAGAATGTGCAGCAGAGTCAAGTGCTTCAATTGCATATGTGACAGTGATAACAAAGGGTGACGCAGGTGAAACTTGTCTGGTAACAATTATTAGATGTAGTAAAGTAATCACCACCCATTACCCAAGGAATAAACATGCTTGTTTAAACACACACACATCTCTCTCTCTCTCTCTCTCTCTCTCTCTCACACACACACACACACACACACACAGTCTGTATGTGTCTTGTGTGTCACACACAGGTGTGTACAATCATTCTTTTGTTGGGAATCTAAACCACTAGTTCCTTTATCCGGTTTAAATAGCAGCGTGTAATATTCTCAACAACGCTTTGAAACCGTTCTTGTAAATGGATATTTAACCTCCGTTCACAGGTGATCAAGCACAAATTGATGCTTCTTAGATAGAGAAAAGAGAAAAGGCTTTCTCCTCACAGGTTTGTGCCTTAAAGGAATTCTGTGGCATTATGTAATCTATTTTTTCACAACACCCATACCTGCCTTGTACTCGCATCTTCTGTCTTCCTTTGCAGTTGGCTTGTGTGAGAGCCGGTGCCTGCGACCAAACGGGCCGCGGAACAAAGCAAGAGGCGTAACCGCCACATTCTCACCCGCGTGTTTTTGCTCTGCTCAGCGCTGCACCCCGTTCAGCTGGAGATAGAACATCCCCCCAGAAAAACAGGCTTACATAAGCGCGCAGGGCACACACCTGCGCGGCCCGCGCGCTCCGGGGGGGAAAGAGGCGAGATCAGAGGAGTGGCAGATCGGGGGATGAGTGAGCGAGCACTCCCAACTCGTCCCAGTGGAAATAAGAATCTTCTCCGTCTGATTTTTCATCAGTTAATCGGATGCAGGCATCGGAACCAATGACACCATGATTAAAGTGCGTCATTCCCTACGGGTATGTGATAAAAAAATGTTTTGGCCCGTTGAAGGCCAATCCAGTATTAAAATCGGAGTGGCAGTAGTTGGAAAAACTTCTGTGCAAAACACGCGGCGTGAAGCGAAAGAGAGGGAAAATCCACAACAGGTCTTCTGCAAGATGAGTAGCAGCTGGAGGGAATCATCATAACTGCTGCGGTTATACTTTGCTGCCATCTAGTGTACAAGTCATTAGCACTCTCCGCCAACCCAACGCGAGTAAACACAGAGGTTGTCTTGTGTTTACCTCTGCATTTCTCATTATTATAGTGTACTTACTTGTAATGCATTGTATGCATTGTAATTATTGATTTAGTAGGGTTACTTTCTAGGAAGAAATACCTCCACACTCTCAGAAAAGAAGGTACAGAATTGTACTTTTAGGGGTACAAAGCTTGTCACACTGGCAGTACCCTAAGGCACATAATTGTACCTTTTTAACCACTGTTTTTCAACTAGTTTGTACCTTCTCCAGAGCTGAATAGGTACACATCAGTACCTTAAGGTCCAAATATTAGCCTTTCTTGGTACATTAATACGTATTGTACCTTAAGATACAGATTTGTACCCCTACTGTCCCCATATTTCTGAGAGTGCATATTCCCCAAATGTGCACTATATGTTATTTCAACAGCCAATTTTCTCAGTGTAATTAAATAATAAGTAAATTCTGATAACTGAAGGCTCAATTATACAAGATGGTAAAGGCGACAAAGAAGAGGCCAACGCAGGTGAGAGCCCTGAAAAAACTGGACACTTCATAAAATTCATCCTCCTCTGGTCCAGTAGCAGTAGATGTGTTTGAGTGCAAGGCAGTGCTGTGTCCTAGTTACCTAGTGTTGTTAAAGCAGCACTATGCAACTTTTTTTGAGTTAATTAATGATCTTCACAAGTCGGTAGATGCTTAAATGAGTCAGTACTAGGCAAATGAAGACTCTCTCGACCGCCCCCGCTGACTGCAAACAGAATATCACGCTTGCAATATTTGGGTGCCCGTCCTCGCACCCTCAGTCTCACAAAGTCTGGAATATCACGAGAAACAGGATCACATTAAATTCTGAAGAAATTCTGACTTTACTTACCTCAGTGTGTCCGAGGTAAGTAAATGCAGCTACTGTCATATTCGCCAGTTAGTCTGATTGGTTGAGTTGAAAACACATGCGCATGATGAGGGGAAGGGAAAAGTGTCAATCTTTACGTGAGTGTCCATTTAATTGGAGACATTAGGGAGAGCTCCACTGACAAAAAGCACAATGGAACACAAAGTTGCACAGTGCTGCTTTAATGTTCATGCCAAGGTTGTACAAAATTCAGAATTGAGCCCTAAATTAGCCCTAAATTCCAATTCAATTCTTGAATTTGAATTTGAATTGAGGCTGCAAACAGAAGGCGGAATGGCAATTCAAATTCTAATTGCAGGCAGTAGAACTGAAATTCATGATAATTAAGGTGTTTTTAACACTTGAAAACATAGGGGCACAGACAACACACCTGACTATGTATGGGCAAGTACCCATAGGGCCCCAGGTTCAAATTTGGCTTGGGTTATTTCCCAATTGTACCCCATCTCTCTCTCACACTCCTTTTCTGTCAAATATTCACTATCCTTTCCTAATGAACCTAAAGGTAAATAAATGCAGAAAAGACAGCTGCATATACTATACTATACTTTCTTCGAGCTGTTTTAATGGTTTAAAAATAGCGTAGTCGTCATGCTTCGTCTAAGGGCACCTACCACTTCCATTGTTAGCCTTCTGGGTCTAACTATAAAAATTAGTTAAACTCTGACTGCAACAGGCTAAATCAATTTTGCTCCTCAGTACACATACCAACTCGGTATGATGTTTTAACATGCCAATTTTCATTTTACACCGAAGTTCTCCTTTAATGTGTGCACGCAATTGAGTGAATGAGAGACCATACCTGCATGTGGAACTGTGCGTGTGTGCCTGTTCATAGCGCGTGCTAGAGAGAGAGAGCATCCTGATTGGGTTACTCAGCAAAAAAAATCCAATCAGCTTTCAGTGTAGGCGGGCTTTTTATTTATTTTCTGGGGGACCGAAGTTATCAGCCCAGTTCCGTCAGTGCAGCCTGTGAGATAGTCATGGCAGAGGGAGAGAGCTCCAAAAAACGAAAATATAAAACCCAATTCACCTCAGATTACACGAAAGCATATCCCTGTCTAATACGTGTAAAAATTAATGACAGTGCTGCACGGTGTACTATTTGTAATAGTGATTTCAATATTACCCATGGTGGCTTAAATGTCTGTCTGTCTGTCTGTCTGTCTGTCTGTCTGTCTGTCTGTCTGTCTGTCTGTCTATCTATCTATCTATCTATCTATCTATCTATCTATCTATCTTTCTATCTATCTATCTATCTATCTATCTATCTATCTATCTATCTATCTATCTATCTATCTATCTTTTAAATATTTTAGTGTGCTGTAAAAATGATAATTATCTGCTTTAATATCTGTTTTAGGGAGCACACCATATTAGGGAGGCTAAGCGCAGGGAAGGCTGCTCCAATATATCCAAGTTCTATCATCAGAAAAGCAAAGTCTCATTGAAAAGGTTACTACAGCTGAGGTGTATTTCACATCGTTCGTTGTTGAACATAATCTGCCATTGAATGTGTGTGGGCACACTGGCAAGTTATTCAGAAAGATGTTTCCAGACTCAGAAATAGTAAGAAATTATGCCTGCTCCTCTACTAAGACAACAGTCATGATGAACTTGGCGCTGAAACCTGAATGTTTAGTGGATCTGTACAAATTAATCCGCACAGAAAAAAGGCCATACAGTGTTTTGGTTGACGAAAGCAATGACATCATGTGTGAGAAAGAATGTGCTATTTTAGTCAGGTACTACAGTGAAGCACAGGGTAAGGTGACAGTTGGATTTGTGGATATGCCAGTGTGCAATGATGCCAAAGCTGAAAATATATTCAACTGCATACCATCATCCATGCATGACAAAAGCATTGAATGGTCGAATTGCATAGGATTCAGCAGTGACAATTGCAATGTCATGATTGGCAAAAACAACTCTGTCTTATCAAGAGTGAAAGCACAGGCCCCTCATATATACAGTGTTTCCTGTCCTAGTCACTCGGTTAACATATGTGCCAAAACTGCTGCTAAAGAGCTCTCAATGTCACCTGAAAAATTGATAATTGACCTCTGCTACTACTTTGAAAAAAGTTCAAAAAGAAGAGAGCAACTTAAACAGTTCCAGGACGTCTGTAATGTAGCTCAGCAGAGAGTACAAAAGCACTGCCCTACACGATGGCTTTCTTTGGGAAAAAGTTTGGACCATCTGCTCACCCAGTGGCCTGCCTTAAAGGAGAACTTCGGTGTAAAATGAAAATTTGCCTGTTAAAACATCATCCCGAGTTGGTATGTGTACCGAGGAGCAAAAATTATTCAGCCCGCTGCATTCAGAGTTAAACTATTTTTTATCGTTTGCCCCAGAAGGCTAACAATGGAAGTGGTAGGTGCCCTTAGACGAAGCACGACGACAAAGCTTTTTTTAAACCATTAAAACAGCTCGAAGAAACTCCACACTCTTTCGGTAGTACAACAAAGGCCCTGACATTAAAAACGAGGCACTGGGAACTTTGTAAGTGTACACAACGTCTATTAATAAAAAAGGGTTGATAGGCAGTACCTTGCTGTAGTTTCTCGTCGCCGCCATGTTGGACGTCCACACTAGTCGATTGTCGAACACGGACCAGCGGTCAGACTAGGAGGAGAAGTAGTGCAATTTAATTCCGTGAAACTGGAGGGATTTCATCTGTTGGTGACAATATCCAGTCATTGTGCCCATTTAACAGAGCCATGGTCCCAGCAACGGCACCTAATCCACCAAAAAGGCTACATCTGAAGAGAGGTGCCATTCGGAAACCTGTGCGACTTGGTGGAGATGTATGTCCAACAACAAAGTCAAGAGAGAGCTGCAGCCATGGCGACAACAATCGGGAGATATTTCACAGGTTACCCATGCGTGATAAGGACACGCAGCAGTAACTGGTCTTGCAAATCGTCGTGAAGACGCGCCCACAGGCTGAAACAGAAAGATTATCGTGTCTGTAGCCTGCATTTCAACCAAGATGATTACAAAGTTCCCAGTGCCTCGTTTTTAATGTCAGGGCCTTTGTTGTACTACCGATAGAGTGTGGAGTTTCTTCGAGCTGTTTTAATGGTTTAAAAATAGCTTTGTCGTCGTGCTTCGTCTAAGGGCACCTACCACTTCCATTGTTAGCCTTCTGGGGCAAACGATAAAAAATAGTTTAACTCTGAATGCAGCGGGCTGAATAATTTTTGCTCCTCGGTACACATACCAACTCGGGATGATGTTTTAACAGGCAAATTTTCATTTTACACCGAAGTTCTCCTTTAAGTTCTTATTTTAAATCACATAGTGAAAATCAGAAGTCCTGTGATATTGAGAAGAGGCTGGCAGACCCAATTATGAAAATCTACACCTGCTTTCTCCACAATGTCACACAGTGTGTTGACAAATTTAATTTGATTTTTCAAAACAAGGCCCCCATCCTCTTCAAATTAAATGACAGTGTTGAAGAGCTCCTTCATGACATAACCAGCAGGTTTATAGTGCCAAAGGTGTTGAGAGAGCAGAAAGTGCAGGAGATAGACGTAAGCAACCCTGAAATTTATTGTGCAGATAAAGAGCTCTTTGTTGGGTTCTTGACAAGGAGGCACTTGGTAAGTGAGGAAGCACTCCCTTCTTACAATACAAGGTAATTCTTTAAAGATGCCAGAGCCTTCTATGCCAGGAGCTTCCAAAAAGTAAAGGAGAAGTTCCCAGTGAGAGACCAAATCTTGACAAATCTTTCAGTGGTTAATCCAGAGTGCCAAGATGATGTAAAACCAAAGCAGTTTTTGAATTTGGCAGAGAGATTCCCCAATGTTATGAAGGCAGATGCCAGAGAACAGCTACACATGGAGGTGCTGGATTATGCCTCAACCAACTTGGAGGGAGTCATTCCAAAGTACAAGAATTTGTCAATCGATGGGTTTTGAGGGAAGCTGTCAACGGTAAAAACAGTAAGGGCAGGTCAGATTCAAGGAGCTCTGCCAGTTAATGAAGATGTTGTTAGTTCTGCCTAATTCCAATTGTGATGTGGAGAGAGCATTCAGTTTGGTGTGTCACATCAAAACTGAATTCAGGTGTCAGATGTCTCACCAAACTCTTGTGAACCTGATGTCCTGTAAAATCAACAAATTCAAGTGCGGGTTGCACAACATCTCCCTGATATGAGTTTTTGGAGGTTGGAATGTCTGTGATTAAAGTAGTAATATGTAAATAAATATGTTGCTTGTAAGATCGTTTAAAAGGTGCTTTGCTATACTCACACATGGTAACCACAGATGACAGCACATCTTGGCACATTCACACATCATGTGATCGACTACAGAAAAACAAAGGTCATCACACGAGTTATGTTATACTTAAGGCTTTCTCCTCTCAACAGACAGCTTGTCTTTTATGGTGAGCAGATGCAGCTATTTGGTCATAATGTTCTCACTGTAACAGGATGTTATAACGCAAAAGAATGTAATTTCATTACCACAGGGCAATTGTAAGGAATGATTTGTAGCAGCCTACGCAAAAGACAGCAACGTTTTAAGACCGCTAAGACCACAAAATTATTAAATTATAATTTGTGTGGCACATTTCAACAGTAGGGGGCGTGCTGTGCTCATAGAATGCTTTACAGTAAAACCAAACAAGGTTATTCTGAACTGACTGAAAATCAATGCTGAAACGGGAACTCAGGACCCACTGCATACCACTACTTCATCACAGTACTGGCATGTGAAATTTGGATGTATTTTGGGATATATGTTTTTTTTAACAATACTGATATATAACTTATAGTTACTCCTATTTAACTGATATATAACCACATTTTTTCCTGATTAAGAATGAATTTAAAACGGAACTGGGGGCTTTTCTGCAGCTCCAGTGACTTCTGAGAGCAGTGTCTGACATATTTCGGGGAGACACGTATATGCCGCCTCGGTGCTGCGCGTGCTCAGAAGCGAGCGCATTTCTGCTTACAGTAGCAACATCCTCAGCTGGCCCTACTGGCTGGGCTCCCGATGCGCGATTGGCGGTGGTGATTGTGGATTGTGTTGGTGGAGCGTCTCTCTATTGTAGTCCGCTGTTGCACTGCCTAAAAAGGTGACAGCTCCAAAAAACGTATTATCCTGCGTGCGATGAAAGAATGACCAGGGAGATCCATGCTCGCGTAGCGCAGCACAAACTCCTACTTGTACGGTAAGTTTATTCATTTTGTTCTTTTGTTATCAAACGCATTTGATATGGCTGTGTGGTACAGCGCGTGGTAGTTTCTGTAAAAGCATTATCGGAATTTCGTTGTGCATTATGTCAATAGTCGCACGGTCATTTTTCTTGTGGCCCGTGTGTATGAGATTGCACGTAGCCTATTTTAGTCCATGTTTTGGCTAACGTGCAGTCTGTTCCGCGGCTGGATTCATTAATCAAGACATTATCATGCCCCATATTGCAGTTTCTTTACAATAAGCATCAATGCAGTGGACGTCTACTGTTGGTTCCAGACCATCCGAGAGAGTAAACACCATGCAGCAGGCTATTAGGCTATAATTAATTGTGTAAGGTTTGGTTTGGGGGCATGGGCTTTAATGGGTTTTGCGGGTTTCAGCCAGATTTGTCACATGTAGCTTGTGTATGATGCGTCTGTTTACTCTCGGAATGGGCCAAGACACGCGACATTCGAAGCTGCGTTTCACGTTACATCTTGTGAGATGAAATTTAATATGAAAGTCAATTACACATCTAAAAATGGCTATCGGGTGACTGGTTGTGAATTTAGTTTGCATTCTTTCCAAGTAAAGGGCGAAATCGGTCGGCCCCTGCGTGTACATGTGTCCACGCTTACGGCTGTCAGTGACCCCAGAGCAGGTCCCAGACCTTTACATGTAGATTACTCCTAGTGTGAACGAACTGCTGTTTGTGTAATTGACTGTACGTCTGCTATGTAAGGGCTGTAAAACGTATTAGGCCTGCATTGTTGACAGAGATCTGTAACTTGGCTACTGTGTACAATAAACACGTCATTGAGGCCGCGTGAAGTGAAACTCCTGTACCTTTTCATGTTTTTTGTTGTTGGCTGTGTGATGTCATACGATATAGCCGTGGATTAAGCAATCGTACTGATAAGACTGCTACAGTAGCCTACACATGTTTTAGATAAACAGAGCAAATGCAGAGTTTTAGTGCTGCTAGTATGTCTGTTTGTATCAATATATGAATGTGTGTGTGTGTGTGTGTGTGTTGGGGGGGGGGGGGGGGGGGGGGGTACAACTAGGTGTGGGTTTGGCAAGGAGTTCACAATACGATACATATCACGATAGATTTGTCACAATACGATTCTATATTCTACATACCACGATATGTTGTGGTATTCTAGATAGCTAAGTGAAAACGTAAAAGTAGAGCTGAATTACCAGTTAGCATAGTCTTACATCTTATCAAAACTGAGTTAAATCAACATAACTCACAGTAACTTAATTTGTAATTACATTTATTTTAATATGGTATTGGAAAATAAACATCTGGAGGTAGCTATTACAACACAAATATTTACTCTCTAGACAAACTGAAAAGGTG
>CM050207.1:24776907-24781907 GCA_027475355.1 Coilia nasus
TTTCATAGGCAAGCTACTGACCAACCAGCCAAACAAATACATTAGTTTGTATTTATGGTGTTAATAAGTACGCAGATGAATAAATGAATGTATGGATGGATGTATGGACAGATGGATGAACGGGCAGACAGACAGACAGACAGACAGACAGACAGACAGACAGACAGACAGACAGACAGACAGACAGATAGATAGATAGATAGATAGATAGATAGATAGATAGATAGATAGATAGATAGATAGATAGATAGATAGATAGATAAAGCAGTCTCAGCGCTGGATGTCTAGGGCTTGTCAATCACTAGTTGACCTGAGCTGAGCGTATCTACTCTGTACTGAATATTTGCTGTATTGCACGTTTCAATTGCAGTCGTGCGGCTGGCGTCAGCCTTCAGATGTGAGGCTATCTGGTAGTCAAGCGGAGCTGGGAAGTGTGTTTTGAATTTGACTCAAGATGTTGGCAGCCAGACGAAGCCCCGCGCTTTATATCACAACGTGCAGTGGTCTTCCCTTTGTGACATCACAGCTCTCCCAAGAGGCACGGCTGCAAATCAACATCATTTCCCACCCCCCGAACCCTAGCTAGTGACAAGTGTTTGAAGTGACTCAATCCCATCTGTGATTGGTTAGAGTGATTGCACCCAGGTCTCTGATAGGTTGCTGTGATGTGTGCTGGGGCTAGAGGTGGGCTCTGTCAGGAAAGGCACAGGCTGGAAATACCAGCAGGCTCAGTTCCCGGCTTATAAAAGCACAGACTGCTCAACTCTGCAGCGCTGTTTGTCTGTCTTTATTCTGTCTCATCCTGTATGTCTTCCATTTTGATATACAGTATGATTTTGGTGGTACACATCTCTTTATCTTTACCCCTTTTCTTTTTAGCTATCAATATGATTGCTATCCCTGGGTTTTTCTTTCTTTCTTTCTTTCTTTCTTTCTTTGATTCTCAACCCCCCCCCCCCCCCCCCCCCCCCGTTATGCCTGTCCTACCATGTTACTCTTTTTAGCCTTATTGATCTCTTTTACTCCCTGTCAGAGTTTCTCAATCACTCTCTCCTTTTTCCCTCCTTTCTTCTCTCTCATCCTACCTCTCTCTGTCTCTCGCTCTGTCTGTCTGTCTGTCTGTCTCTGTATCTGTCTGTCTCTGTATCTGTCTGTCTCTCTGTCTCCCCCCCCCCTCTCTCTGTGTCTGTACTGCTGAGGCCTCTCTGGGGGCTCATAGCGAGGTGCAGATAGTTTCCACATGTGACCACAGCAGCTTCTAGCAGCAGCAGAGGGATGGTGGCACAGTGTGTGTGTGGGTGTGTGTGCTTGAGATAGAGCGTGTGGGTGGGTGTGATTGGGTGTAGGTGTGGGTGAGATAGAGATAGAGATAGAGAGAGAGAGAGAGAGAGAGAGAGTGTCTGTGTGTGTGTGCATATGTGTGTGTTTTTATGGTTATAACTGATGCATGACTGCTTTAGTGCTTACTGATTAGCATTACAGTTTTTGCCCACTGCTTGAACGCAATAGACATATGCTTAAACCAAAGTAACATAACTTGAAGTTGTGTTACCATGCCTTAAACACAGTGTAACCATACCTTAAACACAAATGCTGCTTTACACTTTAGTTGCAATTCTGCAACACACTTGCTGCTCCTTTTTGCAACACACTTGCTCCTGCACACTACACACTATTTCATACATAAGACACGTCGTTCAAAAATGAAATACCGATGTATCATTGGCAAAACACATCTATTCAAAATACAAAAAACAGTGTTTTATATAAAGTAGACTAGTGTGTTGCTGCTGATGTGACAGTGTTTTCATAAGATGCAAGTGTGTGCAATTTTGTCATCAGAGTGACATTTTGACAAAGGATTGTTAGGTTTTGATCGCAGAGTTTCAATTTGACATAGATGTGAATGGTTTATTTCCAAGTGTTGTGTCTTATGTGCTTGTGTGTAGAGTTTTGGCACAGCGAGCCAAGTTGAACAAAATGTGTTTAAGCAATGGGCAAAAACTGTAAACACTTTCACCAATGACTCTCTTCACTTTTGATGTAGCAGTCAAGAATACACAGTATGACCTGTAACCTCTAGTAGTCTTAGTTTAATTATCCACCCACACTGTGGAAAGGATTGCATTTATAAGCATGATCTACTGATAGCATTGCCAACACACACACACACACACACACACACCCATACACATATACATACACATACTCTCTCTCTCTCTCTCTCTCTCTCTCTCTCACACACACACACACACACACACACACACACACAGCTACCACAGGCCTATCCTTCCCGCTCTTACACATGACAGACAACAAATACTAAACTGTTAATCTGTTATTGGCATTAGGCCAAGATGAATTAAACATCTCTGCAGTGGGGACTTTAGATTTACTCCCCAAGCATCAGCAAGTGTTGTTGCATCAAGTGTTAGTTTTAGTAAACATCAGCGAGTGTTGTTGCATCAAGTGTTAGTTTTAGTAAACATCAGCGAGTGTTGTTGTGGCTAGTGTTAGTTTTTAGTAAACATCAGTGAGTGTTGTTGTGGCTAGTGTTAGTTTTAGTAAACATCAGTGAGTATTGTTGTGGCTAGTTTTAGATTTAGTAAACATCAGTGAGTGTTGTTGTGGCTAGTGTTAGTTTTAGTAAACATCAGTGAGTGTTGTTGTGGCTAGTTTTAGTTTTAGTAAACATCAGTGAGTGTTGTTGTGGCTAGTGTTAGTTTTAGTAAACATCAGAGAGTGTTGTTGTGGCTAGTGTTAGTTTTAGTAAGCATCAGCAAGTGTTGTTGACACCTAGTGTTAGTTTTAGTAAGCATCAGCAAGTGTTGTTGACACCTAGTGTTAGTTTTAGTAAACATCAGCAACTGTTGTGCCTAGTGTAAGTTTTGGTAAGCATAATTCAGTGTTGTTGTGTGCTTTAGTGTTGTTTAGTTTTAGTAAGCATCAGCAAGTGTTGTTGCACGTAGTGTTCATTTTAGTCAGCATCAGTGAGTGTTTTTGTGCCTAGTGTTTAGTTTTGGTAAGCATCATGGAGTGTTGTTGTGCCTAGGTGTTAGTTTTTAGTAAGCATCAGTCAGTGTTGTTGCGTGTAGGGTTAGTTTTAGTAAGCATCAGTCAGTGTTGTTGCGTGTAGGGTTAGTTTTAGTAAGGCATCAGTCAGTGGTGTTGCGTGTAGGGTTAGTTTTAGTAAGCATCAGTCAGTGTTGTTGTGTGTAGTGTTAGTTTTAGTAAGCGTCAGGGAGTGTTGTTGACACCCCCCCCTCACACAACCATCACCCACCCATAGTGATGGGGTGTTGACTGGGTAAGTGCTAGTAAGCATCAGTTGTGTTGTAGTAAGCAATAGTGTTGTTTCCCCTCACCCAGCCAGAGTGATGGGGGCAGCCACAGCGATGGTGGGGATTCATAGACAAGGTTGGTGTGTGTGTGGTGGGGGCTAGCCTCTGCTGGAGTCTATGGCTAGCCTGTTTTCACACCAAAACACACTCTCACACTTGGCTTAAGCACAAACAATAAGCACACTGCCCTTTATCCCAGAGATTGTTTATGTGGATTACAAACAAACAAATGAATTATTATGACTATGATCATGATACAGCTGTATATAAATACAAATCATGATTCAGCTGTATATAGACCTGCAAGGAGAATAACACTCGAAAATGTAATCTGGTAAAAAAATGTAAGAGCTCATTGTTCATGTTTCACTGAAATATATTAGGATGTAATGTGTGTATTTAAGTGGACATAGGCCATAGCAGTAAATCCAATGTTGTTGCCTCACATTTAAAGATTTACAGATTTATAGGACCATCACATTAGCTTTATCCACCATGACTCACAAACAAGGTCATACATGAAACATACATGAGGAGCTGCAGGGGTCTGATGCTTCTCTGCCTGAAGGGAAAGTACGCGTACTGCGCTATATGGATATGACCATGTATGGCCTGTGTGGCCTAGACTCGTCATTTGTGTGCTATCAGGTCACTGAGCAGTTATAAAATAAGCAGGGGTGATTATGAAAGTGTTGAAATTGCATTCACAGTGTGATGACTGGGACTTTGACACTACATTGACACTATTTCATGGCTTGTGTCAGTTTTTTATGTGAACAGATGAAGTACATTTATACACAATGTGTATGCAGACATTTATTTTGTGTATGTCAATGCATGTAGTGCCAGAATGGAATGAATAAGTGGAACGAGCTGAGCGATGGAGATGCAGTCATAAAGTCAGATGGACATTTTCCTAAGAAATGGAAAGAGAAAGAAACTAATTGCATTTGTCATCCATAATTATACATTTTAACATATCTTTCCAAAGTGAAGTTGTAAGCTTTTGCAAACAATGAACAACAATGAGTTGTTGTGCGCATGCATGCTTGTGTGTGTGTTTGCATGTGTGTGTGTGTGTGTGTGTGAGAGAGAGAGAGAGAGAGAGAGAGAGTACCACATGAGTATCTGTAAGAAGAAGGGAAGAGAACACATGGAGGGAATGTGTGTTCACGTTTGTGAATGTTTAATCATCTCATGAATGAGCTCTCTGACCTAACAGGAGGAGGCAAGGCCCAGGACAGCTATGCCAGAGAAAAAGGGTGTTTTTTTTCTATTGTGGATTCTTGAAATTCTTGATGAGGGGTGGTGATGTTTTTATTAGCTTGTCAGATTAAACACAGTTCCATCACTTTGATAAGTATGGTATCATTTGCAAAGCCTATATGTGTTTGATACTGAATGTTTATTTTAAACGTGCAAAGTGTACATGTATGTTTTCCATGGTACAGGAGGACTCAGAGGACACGTTTTCCCCATTAACAACTCATCTCCTTAAGGGGTAATAAAGTGTTGACAGAGAGATCCACGAGGGAATGAGAGAATGTGAGAATGTTGAGGCAGAAAATGAGAGCTCATGTATGCTTTTGGTCTGCTGTACACCCGTTTCAGGCTCAAGGGTCAGTATTGGTGAAAGTCAAACAGACAGGTTCATGGTTT
>CM050207.1:24786907-24789407 GCA_027475355.1 Coilia nasus
CAGAGCCACAGATCGCTTTGGTTTCCTTCAGTGAGTGTACATTGTGTGTGCATGTGTTTGTGTGTGTGTGTGTGTGTGTGCTTGTGTGTGTGTATGTGTGTGTGTGTGTGTGTGTGTGTGTGTGTGAGAGAGAGGAGAGAGAGAGAGAGAGAGAGAGAGAAAGAGAGTGTAGAGCAGTGTGTGTGTGTGTGTGTATGTATGTGTGTGTGATTGCATGCTTCCAAGTGTGTGTGTTTGTGAATCTGAGTCTGTGTCTGTGTGTTTGCTTTGAGGTTTAAACAACACTCTTTCAAGACTGGAACTTAGTATTGTTCCATGTCATGAGAAATAAAGCTTGTGAGTGTGTTTACATGCTGATATCGGTGGCTTCATAGAGGCATGAATGAAAAGGTTGTTTATGTCCTGTGCTCTGTGTTACATATCATATCACATTACATCAGAGAATGTGAGTGTGTCTGGTTTCCATGACAATGCTCTCTCTTGTGTCCCCTTAGTGAAGAGGAGCTACCCACACCAAGTGCACTTGAGGAGAAGGTAAGCTGTGTGTGTGTGTGTGTGTGTGTGTGTGTGTGTGTGTGTGTGTGTGTTTGTGTGTGTGTGTGTGTGTGTGTGTGTGTGTGTGTGTGTGTGTGTGTGTGTGTGTGTATGTGTGTGTGTGTTTCTGGTGTCTGTATTAGCTATCTTCTTTGTCCATACAAGACTCTCTTAAATTTCTGCAGGAGTCACTAACAATAGCAGTTTGACAAAAGCAAACGCAGTGCACACAGATCATTGTGCACACACAAACGGAAACAAACACTCACACACACACACACACACACACACACACACACACACACACACACACACACACACACACACACACAGAGGCAGAAGAGCTGCTGTAATGGAAGAGGCAGTTGAAATGAAGGACGGGTCATAGTTTCCACGGTAACACATTCCCCCTCTCCACTTTCGGAGACCTGATCCTAAGGCATGACAGAAACACTCAAGCACACGCACACACATCCACACACACGGTTTCACACACACACTCACACACATGCATGCACACACACACGCACACACACACAGAGAGGGAGGGAGGGAGAGAGAGAGAGAGAGAGAGAGAGATGGCAAGCTTGGTTAGAGTTTTTGCCAATGCTTACACCCTAAAATTAAAACCAATGCACTCTTAATGGAAGCTGACACTTAAGAAGCAACACATTAGGTCAGATCCATATGACCACACACTTTTCCACAACATCTTCCACACATCCCATAATTACACATTAAATTCTAGCGCAGTGTGGCTTTTGTGCTACTAAAAAGCTGGTGATTATGCACTTTGTGAGCAATGCTGCCAGGCAGCATTACTAACATGTGGATGGGCTCTTTCCCACTGATATTAAGCAACACATTTTTATCAGGACAACGTAGATCAGCAGCCGACAACGTCTCGTGGTCGTCCAATCAGAACATTAGGAGGCTACCATGTGCAACATTGCTCAAATAGTTACCCATGTACACGAATCATCACCTTATGTCCTTGATTTTTTTATTTTACATCCATAAACCAAATAACCAGACACATAGGTGCTTATTGGTCTCCAATCAGGCATAATGTAATGTAATATTGTATTACATAAAAGAACAGGTGATCATTTCACACTGTAAAGTCAGCCACTGCTCAACAATAGAGCAAAACAAGTTCTGCACAGAATAACGATACAGCATAGTATATAGCATGACAGCCACAGTACCGAGTACTGTAAACACAACAAAACATTTTTTGAGACAAAATGATTAAATCATCCAGTAAAAGGCAGTATTTCTTCACCCAGCTGGGTGTAGCTGTGTCTAATGTCGAGAAGTGTGAAGCTGACAATGTGCTTATGGTAGTGCAGAGCTAGCCTGAGGTTTGGCTCCCTGAGTGTATGGTTTCGCTAACTGTGTATTATTTTTAATGCGCAAGCAATGATGAAATGGTAATGAGGTGTTTCATTTTGCAAAAGACCTTGGGTGCTCTGCCACTAGCGACTGCCACAGTTTATATGGATTACGTGACTTAGTTTTTCTACGAAATAAGCCCAGTTTTTGATCTCCTGTTCTCACAGCAGTCGTAACCGGTTGTAAAATGTCCCATATTCTCCTCTCCAGTTCGTGCCAATTTTCCCAGTGTTTCCCAGTGTGCAGTCAGCACTTGGTGGAGGCCTTGTAGTGGTGCAGTGTCTCGTCTCGTCTCGTATCCCTGGAGATACCTGCTGCATCAGGGCTGCTGTTTGCACAGCTGGCTCCGTGCTGAACTGTTATGTGCTCACGTGTGCCTCTGTGCTGATGCGACCTGTGGCGTGAGTTCACTCCCTGGGCCTAAGCCTGTTTTCCTGTGTGTGTGTGTGTGTGTGTGTGTGTGTGTGTGTGTGTGTGTGTGTGTTCGTTCTGTCTTCTCAGAAAAAGCAACAGGAGATTTTACGTGTGCAGAAATGGCTGAAGATGGTACAGAAATGGGACAAATATAAAA
>CM050207.1:24794407-24831907 GCA_027475355.1 Coilia nasus
CAGGAGACCATCGCCTCATCCTTCCTCATCAGTGATGACATGGTGATCGAGCAGCTGCAGGGGTCCATGACAGAGCTGCGCAAAATGAAACTGGACCTGCCCCCTCCAGGTGTGCTTACACACACACACATAAACACCAACTCTATGGAACCCTTTGAAACTAATCCCCCTATGTCCTCTGGCCCCCTGGATTGGTTGGCCCATTCACTAATTTGGTCCCGTACACACAAGATGTTTGTGTAGATTCTCATTCATTCAGGTCATGGTAGTCAAAGGAGCTAAACAGCTGGACTAAGTTGCCTACAACTTAGCTCTTTTGGTGCCCTACACATACACACACACACACACACACACACACACACACACACACACACTGCTATCTTACACATTGGAACACAGAACCAGAAGCACACAAACACTATTTCACCCAACAATACAAATTCAGTACAGTAGAATACATTAATTAATGTTCATTTCATACATATTCAGAATACAGTGTGTGTATGCTCACTGATACCCTAAAATCCATAATTACACAGTCATGAACACATGGCCTGTAACTGTTTCTTCTGTGTTCCAGCCAAACCAGAAGAGCTTCCACGTAAGCCTCTTGGCCTGGAGCTCCCCCTGCTGTTGACTCCAGTAATGCCCGTCAAAGGTAGTCCATCTTGGGCAGGACCTGACGACAGTGCCCCTCATCAGTCCACCCAGCAGGACTCCGTGGCTCCTCATGGCATCTCCCCTGCTGAGAAGCATGCCCCGCGAAGGATTGTGGGTAAAGATGGCAGCCCCTCCCCTCTGCCCTCCCCGGACCCAGTGCTTGTCCACAGCCAAGCCCCGCAGGGCGAGTGGCCCCCTCCTCCATATGCGCCACCAGACAGTGACGCCATCACGGACCTCCCAAAATCCCAGCCGCCCCCCTCCCCTGTGCGCAGCCCCTCCAGCATCTCACAGTATGAGAACCTGTGTGCGGAAACCCCACCCGTTGTGCCCCCCCCACGGACCCAGAAGAGGGGCATCCCCTCGGTTCAGTCCTCCCCACACATCCCCCTCAGGGACAACTCCAGCACGCAGCTGCCTAAATCCAAATCCCTCAGTTTCTAGTCAGAAAAAGCTGGCAGCCATTTTGTAACATTTCAGTATGCCAGGGTGGGAATCTTACATACAACACCATGAATATGAATGGAATGGCCATGGTCATGCTTTATAATAATGGCACACAAAGAATAAGCCACAGGTTTACAGTGGTCAGTGTTTATATGTCTTATTAGGCGTATGTTGTACAGCTTTGACTGAACAGTCAGCAGCTTCTTTGTGCTTGTGGTGTTAGCATTTTTGTGCTAATTTGCTGAACGGTTTTATGACTGTGTGTCTTACATTCTGAAATTCTATCAGCCTTTAGCAAGTAACATAGTCCTACTCAGTTCAACAGTGTTGAAAATATGTGCTTCATGACAGAGATGATTTATTTGTCCAATGAAATCGTCCTTAGATTTCATGCAGACCAATCCGGTCAGATTCTGTGGTCATATGGTATAGGCGTGGCATAAGCATGTGTGGAAGGGGCTTGGTAATGTGGGCTGGACCCAAAACTCTGACGGTTAATTTAATGTGAAGGAGATTTTTTTCAAAGCGCAATTGGGTCTTTTATGTTTATGGCTGACTGAAATGCTACAAATTTAGCTTCTGCATGAAACACTAGGAGGCAGGCTACCTTCCTTTCTCTGTACCTCTCTTTGAGCTTCTGAGGTGAACAAACCAGGCTGAGAAAGTAAAAATCCTGCCATGTATTCCATCTGCCTGCACTTGTTTAAACAGGTAATTTTACTAGTTAGCTTATCAACCTGGTTGAGTTGTGCTAATTAGGTTTCACTGGTTGAGTAAACTGGTTAGAACAAATATGTGGCAGGACTTTTACTTTCTGAACCTGGGATGTCCACCTCTGTTTGGTTGTTAGCTGAAAGGGATTGGAAGTTACACCAATGTAGGAACCTCTCCTGTGAAGGTTAATAAGGTGTTAGTGTTTATAAAAGGTGCTTGCAGGATTTTGGGATACTATGTTATGTAGGGTTGTTTAGGTTTAGGTAACTTCTCATGACTCATATCACAATGCCTCTGTGGTGTGGGTGATGTCCAACCTCAATTAAACTTGTGCATGTCCTGTCACCTCCCTGCAGTGTAGTTAGGAAGGAAGAATTCTCTCTGCCTTTTCTCTATCTATCACTGTCTTTCTCTCTTGCTTTTCGCTTTAGGCATAGAGTTGGGGCTTTATCCCTCTTTCTTCTCTATTGACACTTTTACCACACAGCTTTGACTGGCGTGTTTACAGCTCAACTCCATTTCCTTATGTGTTTGTAACATTTCACAACCATGATAGCTTCTCCTTAAAGTTGGCGATAAACATGTTCTTTTTTGTTTCTCTTCTGACAGAATGTTTTTTAAATGAAGTAACCTAGTTGTAGATTTGTCTGACATTTGTAGTATCTTTTGAAAAATGCTACTTTAGTCTTGTAGATATTTTATATATTGTAGGATGCTATATATTTGTATGGAAATAATATAAGTAATTTTAATAGGAACCAGCCTTGGCCTCTTGTAATGATTGTCCAAGTGGCTGTGTGTTGATGACCACCAGTTCATCTCAGTTTGGTTTTGTGCCATTTTGCCTCTCCTGTCTTAAACTCCACTCACAAGGATTACAGTAAAAAGCCATCTTAAAGAAACAGGCCACCTTTTTTGGGAAACTAGCTTATTTGCTGTCTACTGCAAGTTTACAGATTTACTGCAAGTGGGTTACACCATCTAGCTGATAGCTATTGGGCTAACTGGTGTAACCTTCGTCCACCGAATTATGCTAATGGAGGTCAGACAGGGTTACTGAGTGTACAGAGAAGACAAGAGTACCCACCTTCTCGTAAAACTCTCATGTAGACAGCAACCGCTAATTTAATCATTGAATTTAATGTAATTTAATTTAGACAGTAACTAAGCTAAGCTGATTTTGCAAAATGGTGGTGTGTTCCTTTAACTTGGATGCTTTAGCCACAGCTTGTGCCATTATGGGAATGGGGGAGCATGTTCTGTGTAAGTGGGTCAGATTGGCCATGTGAGAGATGTAGACGTTCTGAATCTAGAGCAGTCCAAGCAGGCCAATCTTATTTTTCATGTAAGTGAATAGGTACTGTGTTGAGTGTGTTTTTAGGCTAAAGGAACAAAGAGATTACTCCTCATGACATCAGATAGGGGCTTTACAGCTTTCTGCAGTCGTTTTCACACTTGTTTGAATATCCTGTCCCATTTTTCAAAAATCTTCACAGTGTGCTTTATAAACATGCACCTGGGCACATAAGCTAATCTTCAGTACACAATGTGTTATAAATGTGTTATAATGTTTTGGTGATAATAATAACACTGCACTATTCATATTTCTCTCTGTAGAGAACTATGATGTTTTCCTGTTTTTTAACTAAAGGTTAATTGTTTTGGACAGAGTATTTACATGTCCTCTCTGAGCTGTGCTTTTGTGCAGGCTTTTGTGTTGGTGGTGAACATAACTTTTGCAAGGTATTCATGAACTTTGAATGTGGCCATCGATTGCATTTTGCACTGAAGTACCATAGTTTTATTTATAGGGTCGACAGATACTGTGAATGTGTGAAGTGTTTTGAAAAAGTGGACATGGTTTCAAGACTGGTGAAAATGATTCTAAATCACTTTAATAACCCTCTAAGCTGCCCCTACAAATGTTTCCTGAAAACACCTCCCATGGAATTCCTTAGGAATAATTCCTGTAACATTGATGGCTCTGTGTAATTGAATGGCTCTGTTCAGGGTACTATGAACGGGTATGTTCAATTGCCTCCCCTAATAACACTTGTGTTGGTTATTATGGTCTGTACATGCCCTCTGTAAAGATTAAGTTAACTCCACCACAGTGGCATGGAATAGGAGGGGGAAGCGCGACTGCCCAGGGCCCAGGGCCCCAAAGACAGTAGGGGCCATAGCAGGTGAAATGACAGGGCTTACAAACAGACTAACTGTGTATAGGTCCCAGAGTTAAGTGCTATGGTCGGTCCTGCTTATCCATGTATCGCCATGTGTACGTAACTGTGCACTTGGTCATCATCATATAAATTAGGGCAAAACACGGCATCATTATCAGCAAAGGGCCACATCTAACTGTGGCCGCATGGTGACAGCACTGCCAGGGGGCATATTGCTGAAAAATGTAACCCTTAGCTTTACCAGAGAACTACTGTTTGTATCATGATCTGTACACAAATCTTTACCTTCCAGTACTTGCCGATGCTTTTATGCTCCTCACTATACTCCTTAGGGCAGTATCACATCCTACATCACATTTTTTTGTTACCAAGACCTTATTGTTTAAGATGTGAAAGACTTGTGTATTGTCAGTATCATGTATTGCAGGGCTCCCCCTGCTGGACAGAGCGTGCGTAAGTAAACTACAGAACGTGGTAGGCAGAAGCAAGCATGCAAGCCACCTGAAGACTCTCCAAATCTCCCCTTAAACCTTCATAGCTTAGGATGAAATTTGAATTCTGTGAGCAATGACAGATGATAGTTTTTTAATTCTGCCAGAATTCAACTTTGATTGTGAGAAAACTCTTTTGTTTCATCAAAAATCAATTTGCTCACAGACCATTACAAACATACGAAATGTTTCCTGGTCTAGTGAAAAAAAAAGTGTCTGACTCTCATTCCAGTGCTTTTTACCTAAATGTTAAGCACTTTTATTAGTTTCGTACACAAACATGAGGAATGTGTTTAGAATAATGTTCTATAAGATATCTTTCCCCTTGTGAGGACGTTGGCGACCTCCAGTAAAATGCTTTGTTCTTATTTCTGAAGGGTGTTTTGTTTATCCATGTGACTTTGTACGACAATGTTAACCTGAGTAGATCAAGCTGAGGCTTTTTTAAAGGGTGGTCGGATGACTTCATTGTGGTGCAATAAATACTTCGATGTTGTTTGCTTATTTCTTTTTAAAAACAGTTTGACACTTTGTGCTATTGCTTCTTGGCAAGTCTCCACTCCACTCCAGTATTGAAAAGAGCCACCCAGACAATGTCTCAGTGGGTTTGCAGTTTACTGTGTTGTTCTGCATCTACCCATTAGTTTGTATTACACTGAACATGCTGATCAGCCTGACAGGATGGTCTACAACAGCTTCAACTGAACATATTTGTTCCCTGCAATTTGGAATGTTACCCTATTGTAATATGGCTGCTGTCCACCAGAAAGGGAATGAGTGGTCGGAATGTACTGCCACAGTAAATGACACACCTACTAGTAAATAAAACACCCAATCATGCTCGATTTACTACACGTTTGTGAGTGATGTCTTACACAGGAAAGAACCATAAATCAAAACCAGCAATTGACTATTTCAGTCCAACATGGGACTTTAATTGGCACACTGGGGTGTCTCTTGCTTATTCTATGGATATTAGCACACTGACCCTGTGACTGCACTTGAATGTTAAGGCGTTATGTGTAAACCAACCGATTGACTGATCGATACCTTCAGCCTAACACAACATGTTCAGGGGCCAACACACTCTCATGGCCATACCCTTGACCTTGTTATCACAAAGGGTCTTAATGTCTCTACAACTGTTATGGACTTGGCCATATCTGATCATTTTTGTGTTTTCTTTGATGTTTGTATGTCCCCTCACATTCAAAGCAGGTCTATGTCTGTAAGAAGGAGAGTCATAAATAATGGCACAGGTCTCCTTTTTGAGCAGGCACTCTCACATACTCCAAGTCAACCATCAGACTGCGCAGACGATTTAATGATACATTTTAATTCTAGGATGACACATATTATGGATAATATTGCCCCTTTAAAAACCAAAAGAGTTACTGACAATCAAAAAGCACCCTGGAAACTGAATCCAGTGGTTAAACTGCTAAAGAGAGAGTGTAGAAAGTCTGAAAGAATGTGGCGTAAATCTAAACTTCAGATTCATTATCAAAGAGATGCTTGGTAAATACAATTTTGAAATCTCTAAAGCAAGACAGTCCTTCTTCTCTAACATCATAAATAGGAATATCAACAATGCCCGTGTGCTATTTTCTACTGTTGAGAAGTTAACAAATCCCTCATCACAGTTGCCTCCTGAGCTTTCCTCGGTTAATAAATGCAATGACTTTGCATCTTTTTTCAAAGGAAAATGTTATAAAATACGACTGAATATAGCTTCCCAATTGCAAATAGCTCAAAATCTGGAACCACTGGATGTAAAGAGAGGGGACCTCAACCTAATGCCAACATTTAGCTTAGTTGACAATGAAACTCTTGAAAAAAAACGTACAAAATCTCAGTTCTTCCACATCTGAACTGGATATTTTGCCCACTAATTTTTTCAAATCTGTTCTTCATCTTATATCAGCCGATGTACCTCAGATTATAAATACATCACTACAGACTGGCATTTTTCCTTCCTCTTTAAAAAATGCAGTTGTAAAACCCTTACTGAAAAAGAATAACCTTGGTTCAGTGTTTAATAACTACAGGCCCATATCCAATTGACCATTTATTGGAAAAATAATCAAAAAAAATGTTTTTAATCAATTAACTGCCTTTCTTAAATCAAATAGCTGTTTTGATAAATTTCAGTCAGGTTTCCGTGCCAATCACAGCACTGAAACAGCTCTTATTAAGGTCATAAATGATATACGTCTTAATTCTGATGTTGGCAAAACATCAGTCTTGGTGTTACTGGACCTTAGTGCAGCTTTTGACACTGTTGATCACTGCATACTACTACATCGACTGGAACACTGGGTTGGATTCACTGGTACGGTTATCAATTGGTTAAACTCATACTTACAACAAAGGAGCTTTTTTGTTGCTATTGTAAACTGTACCTCAGCATCTACGTCCTTGACCTGTGGTGTCCCACAGGGGGTCAATCCTTGGACCATTACTATTCAACCTCTATATGCTTCCGCTTGGGCAAATCATAAAAAACAACTCGGTCAATTACCATAGTTATGCTGACGACACACAAGTTTACTTAGCTCTGTCACCCAATGACTATACCCCCCTTGAATCTCTCTGTGGGTGTATCGAGCAAATCAACAACTGGATGTCACACAATTTTCTTCAGCTGAACGCAGATAAAACTGAAGTAATTGTATTTGGGAAAAAGGAAGACAGACGTAGGATCACTACTGCTCTTGAGACTAAGGGGCTTAAAGCAAAAGATACTGTTAAAAATCTCGGTGTGTTTATTGACAGTGAACTAACATTCAACAGTCACATGAAAGCAATCACTAAATCTACATTCTATCACCTAAAAAACATTGCTAAACTTAGAGGCCTTATGTCAAAACAAGATCTAGAAAAACTTGTACATGCCTTTATTTCCAGTAGGGTTCATTACTGTAATGGCCTTTTTACTGGCCTTCCTAAAAAGACCATCAAACAGCTTCAACTGATCCAAAATGCAGCAGCAAGGGTTCTTACAAGAACAAAAAGATCTGACCACATTACTCCAGTTTTAATGTCCCTGCACTGGCTCCCAGTAAGTTATAGAATTTACTTTAAGGCATTGCTTCTTGTGTTTAAATCATTAAATGGGATGGGACCCAATTACCTATTTGATATGTTTCAGTTATACGCACCAACTAGGTCTCTGAGATCACTTCAGAAAAATTTGTTGGTAGAACCTGTTGTTAGAACAAAATGTGGGGAAGCAGCTTTCAGCTGCTACGCTGTAAAGCTCTGGAACCAACTTCCAGAAGACATTAAAAATGCTCCTACTGTTGGCAGTTTCAAATCTAGACTTAAGACCAAACTGTTTTCAGATGCTTTCTGTTAATGATTCCTACTAATTTTATTTTTATTTTGTGTGTTTCTTATGCTTTTATATCTTTTATCTACCTGTGAGATGCGTGAGGAACACCTGAGTGTGTGAAGCGCATGGCTGCGCTTCCCGAAGGGGAAGGCAATGTGATGGAGTGACCATCACTAGAGTTGTGGGTGTGCTCTGACCCGAAGGGGAAGTCAATGTGATGGAGTGACCATCACTAGAGTTGTGGGTGTGCTCTGACTGCCACCCCAACGAGCCTGGCTCTTTGGCGTTGCGGTCAGGGCCCCCGTTTAGTAACCCAGAGACCCGAGTCCCGGTGGGGTGCCCGGTGGGGTGACTTCTTCTCCCCTTCGCTACAACTGGTGTCAGAATTGGGATGGCTTGCTATGAGGTCATCAGAGGTCCACCCACTGTGTGAGAAGTATGGTGGGAGATGCATGACAGACACCTGAGTGTACGTTGGCGTTGTGGTCAGAGCCCCTGTTTAGTACCCCGGAGACCAGGGTTTGAGTCCCGGTGGGGTGACTTCTCATACCACATATTGATTTTACTTGTTTGCTTTTACACTTGTTTTACCTTTTATGCTTCTACCACATATTGATTTTACTTGTATGCTTTTACACTTGTTTTACCTTTTATGCTTCTACAATTACTTAGTCTTTTATGCCTTTATATATTGTCCTTTGCTTTTATTTTTGTGAAGCACATTGAATTGCCGTTGTGTATGAAATGCGCTATACAGATAAACTTGCTTTGCCTTGCCTTGCCTTGCCTTGCCTAAACCAAGTGTACTACTATGAGGTCATGCTGGAGCCAGCAGATGGCCCTAATCTTTTGTGCAGGTACAGTGGCAGATATGCTTCAGGTGATTTAGCTCAGTGAGATGATGCCTGTTGTGCTTCCAGAAAAGTTTGCTGTCAAGCCCATGGTCTCGCAGCTTGTGGGAATGGAATTCCTTGTCCTGTGAATTTGAATTTGGCATCAGATGTCAACCGTAAATTAAAAATGATGAAGATGTCATTAAACTGTCAACAGAAACATTTCCAAGTAAACATTAGTACAATCTAGACATCTAGGTATCTAGAAGAAATATTTTACCCTAAGAGCAACTCTAATTACACCCCTTGTCCTGAATCTCTGTATCACAAAGTAAGTAATGAATTGTGTTTGGGTTGTGGCAGGATCTTAGAATTGATTGAAAACAAATGCAAGCACAGGACAGAAGACTCCACTTTCATTTTTGCAGTCTGCCTGTGTGTGTGTGTGTGTGTGTGTGTGTGTGTGTGTGTGTGTGTGTGTGTATGATAATGGGGCAGAACGCATCATTTAGAAGGTGTGGGAATAAAATAACCTCTGAATAATTAGAAATGCCCCCAGAGAGCTCTTAACACTGCTACTGACCTCTGTGTTTCTGTTCAGAGAAACAATCCTGCACATAGCACCAATTGTTCCCGATGAAACAGGGTCACGTCTCACTGTGTGTATGGCTGAGACGACGATAAGAAACCTACTTGACCTACTTGACCTATTCCTGAACATTTCAATTATCTCTGACTTTAATAGCTTGGCTCTCAGTTTACTCATTGATGTAAAGGTAGGTCAAAAATGTGTGCCTGCATTGTTGTCATATAAGACTGAATTGTATAGTTACATATGGAATTGTACAATAGTTTACAAAATTTAAGCGCACAATTTTACTTCAACCTCATATCTCAAAGATGTCATCCATGGCTTTATCAGGAGGTCAAAATGCTTCATCATATATTTAAGCTTTGCGGGCACTTCATGAGCACAGCTATTACAATGCAAAATTCATTAAACTTGTCACTTATCATAATGCATTATAAATACATAATAACCCTTTATTAAAGTGTTTGTAATGCTTCACTGATACTGCATTTTAGTTAGCACACATGTATTGTACTTATAAAACCTTATCTAATTCACTTCCTGGAAATGTATTCTTATGGGATGATTTTTTTTTACCTTCAAACACACCATGCTTGGCAATAACTGAATGAAGTGTGTGGTGGATAAGCTATTCAGAATGAGTATGCACTGTCCACGGCCCTGTCAGTAGATGGCAGCTGTTTCCCAGGGTTGCTGAGAGGAAATCATTACCAGCCTCTCCTGATCTCCAACCACACAGCATCAGTCCATATCACACACAGACATGTACAGTGTTTTAAACGGATGGTGTGGATTTTAAAAATAAACATGTCGGGTTAATACACGAAGAGATGCTCTAATGAACGCTTTTATCAAGCAAGGCACAGTTCATTATTAATGTGCATTTACTGTATGTGAGTGTGTGTTTATTGTCTATTTCTGAGAATCGGTGGCTGAGTGAAAGAAGCTATCTTATCTTCTCTTTTTTATCTGATGCCCAACTGTCCACTTGTAGGTTTGCTGTATGAAATCTAAATGTGCTATCGCACAGCAAGAGTGCTTTTATCTCCAGCCAGCTATTAGGAAGCATTTTTAAGCACGAGCATCTCCAATCACATAGTGGCGTTGGTCCCAGAGATGAAAAGCTCTCTGGTATTTTGTTTATTTATTTATTTTGCAAAGCTCAGTCCATTAGCCCCACTCACAGCTGAAATATGAACGTATGTGAAGCAGAAGAGCAGAAGCCATGTTTGACCTTAAAAAGGTCATGGCTCGTACACAAAAGGTCATACACAAAGGTGGATATTATGTCAATGGAGGTTATCTGATTTGGTTGTGGTAAACTGTATCACAGAGATCAAACCTGTTTTAATTAACATATATTTTGGCAAAAATAATGTTATACCACCATGACAAAAATAATAACTATGGTAAAAATAGTAAAATAATATTAGTAACAGTTTTCAATGCAGTTGTTAATATTATGTAATTAATTATGTAATTATAAAAACTCTTGCAACCATGTTATGGGATGAGGTCTATATTTAGGACTACATGTCAGTCTGGATCATGTTACACCTGTGTATGGTATTCTTTATGCACATGCTAAGGAACATGGCTGCACACTGCATTATCAGCACGCCTATCACGTATCAGGACAAACGTTGAGTACGAGTGCGAGGTTGATTGCACGCTCTTGAGGATTCCCTAGCGGTGCTCTATGATTGGAGGGCAGAATATAGGTCAGGTAACCTGAGGTATCTGTGTATCACCACCCAGCAAAATTAGTTTTTTTCTTCTTCATCATGTGGGCTGATGTAGGAGTCTGTGTTTTGCATGGGGCTGCTGTAAATGTACAGGTTTCCACTCCTTGTCTGCAGGGACACGACGTCCATCGTGATTGGATTAGACTGCAACCTGAGCTTGGCAGATGTCTTCTCCTGGATAATCCCAGTTTAGAAGGGAAAGCCAGTAACTCACAAAAAGAAGCTTATCTTTAAAAATGGATGGAAGAGTCTTTTTCTGGCCCTGCCCAGCCTGGAACTAAGGGAGTTTTTGTGGTCTGGAACTAAAGGGTGAGAAAGAGATGGAGATGAATAAAGAGATGTTTTTTATGTGTATGTTCATCCATCTGTGGTTTTTTATGTGTGTGCATGCATGCTTGCGTGTGCGTGTGGTGTGTGCATGTGTGTCTGTATTTGGTGTGGTGTATGTGTGTCTGTGTGTGTGTGTGTGTGTGTGTGTGTGTTGAGAAGGGGAGGGGGGGGGGGGGAGAGAGAGAGACAAAGGGAGAGAGAGAGAGATGAGAGATGGAGAGAGAGAGAGGGAGATAGAAAGAGAGGGAGAAAGAAAAAGAGAGAGAGAGTGTTGTATAAGGAGTGTGTATGACTGTGAACAGAAGTAAAGCGCACTGGTGTATTGTAATGGCTCCGTTAGCTCTGCGGTGCTCTCCTCTGCAAGCTGAGTGGTGTGCCAGTCACGCCAGACCACACAGTGAGCGTATCTCTGGAGTGAGCAGGGTATCAATAATTCAAACACTTTTTACTTTATGTCTTTCTTTTTCCCTCTCTCCCTATCTCCCTCCCTCTCTCTCTCTCCATCTCCATCTTTCTTTGTATACCCTCTCTTCTCCTCCACTCTTCTCTAGCAGTCACTAAGCACTCAACCATCTCTCACTGCTGCAAAAGGCAGGAGGCATCCAGATGTAAATATGAGGCCCTGCCAAACAGGCTTTGCTTTCACTGCCTCATCTCTTTCATGTCGACGGAGGGGTTAGAAGCAGAGGAAGGGCTCAGAAGGAAGCTGGAAGCTGTGAAGTCTAATTTCAGATGCAGGCCTTGAGCCAGCATAGCAGAACATGCAAGTGCAAGTACGTAATGAGGGGGTAGCATGGCCACTGCAAAATGACCAATTCAAAGCCAAGGTAGCTGAGTGCTCACTACAGGCCTGTTGGGTTGTGGCTCCACTATACTGTATCATCTGAAACTAAGTAAGCATTGAGTTCATTTATTCATATATTGTAATATCAGACATTATCTTATAATGCATCTATGTAGTAAAAGAGTTATCCACAATATAATACATACCTGTAAAACTTTTTACATTGACAGTGTTTTGCACTTTATTATGCTGAGATAAACCATAAAGAGAAAAGGGAAGATCCAGGAAGCCTGAAACAACAACTTAAACACACTTGGATAAACTGTGTCATGGGTTCTGCCATCAAAAGTAATTTGGAAGCTACTACAGAGACTTCATGAGATCCTGATGCATGTGAAACCGACTGGCTCCCAAATACACCTCACCTTTAACCTGTATGTAGGCTTTTGTATCCATGTATGCGTGGCTGTTTGTGTACATGTATAAAGGCATTGTATAAGATTTCGTGTTCTTTCTGTTTTGTGACATGTCTGCATTTGGAATGATGTCAAAAACTGCACCATGTTAGAGGCAGTGGGAAAAAGGAAAGTCAGGGGTAAGGGAAAGCAAAAGGAGGAAGGATGCCAGTGTGAGCAAGGTTCCCTGGCTAAAAGGGCATTAGTGGGCATTATAGTGCTAATCCCAGAGCCTTCGGTAATTTCCTAATCTGGATTAGAGAGGGTGCACATAATCCCTGGGCCAGGGCCAGCAGGCCCCTCAGATGGACCTCTTGACTGGTACCCTTCTCTTCCTCTTCCTCTTCCTCTTACTTAGACCATCTTCGTCACCTCCTCTTCCTCTTAACCGCCAGCTCAGCAGTGGACCACACAGCCCCATTTGTCGCACCCCTTAGCAGACCTCTATTCTACAGTGTCCCTTATGTCAGGAAACATAGGAAATATCATATTTTTTATGTCTATGCTTTCTTTGCCCCACAGATTAAATTACACCAAAGTTGTTGAAAATTGAAATGAAATTTGTAATTTCTTTAATTTATTTGGGACCATTTAAATTTTTAAATATAAATGTTGGCAATTAAATTTCAGTTAAATAGAATGCTATATATATATAGACCCATGTGCCCATAAAAGCCCATGTGTCCACACTGGACATGATGTACTTAGAGCAACTCATTCCCAGTTTCATCCTTTCCTCTTCGCATCAAACAGGACAGGGCAACTATCCATATGGCACACTTCATACTTTACTCTCTTTAAAGAAACACTTATGCATTCCCAAATCTGGAGAATGACTTGATCTTTAAGGATTACATAAGTCATTAACATCTATGACAACATAACATTATGGTATAGGATGCAGAGTAAGATTCACATGCAAAACTCAGATCCCTGTGAATTTTAAGTTGCAGGATTTCCTCTGTCTCTCTCTGTCTCTCTGTCTACCTCTCTCCCTTGCCCTCCCCCCTCTCTATGTATGTATGTGTGTGTGTGTGTGTGTGTGTGTGTGTGTGTGTGTGTGTGTGTGTGTGTGTGTGTGTGTGTGTGTGTGTGTGTGTGTGTGTGTGTGTGTGTGTGTGTGTGTGTGTGAGTGAGTGAGGGTGGAGCAAGAGATGAGACAGTGGTGCAGACAAATGCTCCCACTACCACCACTTAGCTCCCCATCAGTGAGCCTGAATGTAGAGAAGTCAATGGAGCCCGACCATTACATCTCAAGGGCTTTAAGACAATCAGAGACCCCTCTCACTGCCAGCCCATGAAATACCCCCAGCACTTACACTACCAGTGATTGATTACAACACAAAACTATGCTATGAAGATTTGTGATTGTAGTCGATAGTGCAGGAATGATTTAATGGACCACCCTTCAAATGCATCCAGATCATTATTCTCCAGTCTGTGTGGATGTGACGCAGCGCTCATTCTTGGCTAAGTCACGTAACTTGATAGACTTCAGTTTGCAAGATGACTGTGCTTGACAGTCCTCTGGTTAATGTCCTACATCATGCAGAAAGACTATAGGGGCAGTGCATAACTAATTAAAACAGATGGTGATTGAGATAAATATGTGTTAAAGGAGAACTTCGGTGTAAAATGAAAATTGGCATGTTAAAACATCATACCGAGTTGGTATGTGTACTGAGGAGCAAAATTGATTTAGCCTGTTGCATTCAGAGTTTAACTATTTTTTATAGTTTGACCCAGAAGGCTAACAATGGAAGTGGTAGGTGCCCTTAGACGAAGCATGACGACTACGCTATTTTTAAACCATTAAAACAGCTCGAAGAAACTCCACATTCCATTGGTAGTACAACAAAGGCTCTGGCATTCAAAACGAACCACTGAGAATATTGTAAATGTACACAATGTTTATTTAAAAAGCTGTTCTTACATGCAGTCATTTGCAGTTGTTTCTCGTTGCCGCCATGATGAAAGTCCAAACAAGTTGATTGTACTACCTCTCCTCCTATTCTTCCTGCTGGTTCGTGTTCGTCAATCGACTTGTGCAGACTTTCATCATGGCAGCGACGAGAAACTACAGCAAGGTACTGCTTGTCAAAACTGTTTTATTAATAAATGTTGTGTACACTTACAAAGTTCTCAGTGCCTCATTTTTAATGTCAGGGCCTTTGTTGTACCACCGATGGAGTGTGGAGTTCCTTCGAGCTGTTTTAATATACGTAGCGTAGCCGTCATGCTTCGTCTAAGGGCACCTACCACTTTCATTGTTAGCCTTCTGGGACAAACGGTAAAAAATAGTTAAACTCTGAATGCAACAGGCTAAATCAATTTTGCTCCTCAGTACACATACCAACTCGGTATGATGTTTTAACATGCCAATTTTCATTTTACACCGAAGTTCTCCTTTAATTACTAAGCCAGAAAGAAGAGATGAAATGTGAATGTATACAGTATAGCAAATTACTGTAGGGAAAGCATGATTAAATCTGTATTTCATAATCTCCCTTACTTCCATTACAAATGCCATCTCTTTACCTGTTCTCAGTGACTAAAAAGCACATGTATGCTTTATGCTTTTTGGATCCTTGTTTTATTAGGCTTCTTATAGACTCTTAAGTACTTATTGTACTTCCTGGACCTGTTTGGTTCCTGTGTGTGCAAATATCGCCTCTAAAATAGACTGTGATCTGTTTCCCCTGATGAGGCTCCTTCTGCATTTAAACCTTTGTGTTTGGCCTTTCCATCAGTCCTCCACTGTTTGTGTCATATATGTAAATCTTGTTTGTGTCATATATGTAGATCTTTTTTGTGTCATATATGTAGATCTTGGTGGTTTTGCTGAACTTTAAAGGGCTTGCACGAAAAGCAGCTCCTTTTTGCTGAATATTTTGCCTTTGACTCATCTGAGGCCTCCATTCCAGCATTTGTTACAATAATCCTCTTCCTTGAACCACCCTTGTGCTTCCTCTAAAGAGGCTGGCTAGATGACCATGCATGTTGGAGGGCAGGAATCCCTGTCTTAGGGGAGCTGAGTCACAAGCACACCCAGGAGAGCTATGTCTCGCCTCAGCAAAGACGCTGTAGGAAACTGCCGCTGGCACCAGCTCTACAACAAGAAACTTGATCTTTTGTGGAATACACATTACTCAGCAAGGTGGACAAATACTATTTTTTGCAATGCTACTTCACATTGGGTATAGGCTCTGCTTAAAGAAGGCTCTGTGGTTTAGTGAGAAATATGGGAAAGTTGATGAAGAGCAAGAAAACCATCTAATAGAAAAGCTTGTTTTGCTAGGAAAATGAGACCAAAGAACACTTCTTGTTTGGGAGTTAAATTACATTAATTTGTTGAACTATGATCTTACTGTTTTTCTCCATTGGTTTGGCTCATTTCTTGAAAGTGAGATGACATGCTCAAAATAACATGGACATATCCCCAAACCAACTTGCAATTTTTCACAACAGAATGGCATTTCGCATTGCTTTCATCAAATTTCAAATGCTCCAGTGTTTAGTGCATCTTTGCAAATGATTATGTACAAACTGCCTAAAGTTAACACAATCGGCCCACATTTAGCACATTTTCCAAATAAAAAGATCTTGCCAATCAATCCCAGTTAGTTGGTTCTCAGTGTAATGGTTGTTCTCTTCAAAACATGTCAGCACAATTTCATTGTGTAAGTCATCATATACAAAATAGTCTAGTCAAAATTAGTTAAGGATATAATACAATACAGCAGACATTTTTTGGAACGTGTCATAAATTCATAGCAGTCAGGTGAATAGGTGACAGATGAAATCAGGTCTTGACTAACGAAGGAGGAGTTTCCCACATTGCAGATGAACAATCCAACAGTTTGTTGAGTTACCTGACAGGTGTTGTGTATGATTTTGAATGCTGCCACACATGTAGGCTATATATAGAGCTTGGCCTGGTGCCAGTACTATTTGCAGTGTGAACATGAAGATATCGCATGTAAATCAACTTCCAGCTGGAGGAAGGGGTAGAAGAAGAGAATTAGGAGGAAGAAGAGGAAGAGGAAGAGGAGGAGGAGTGAGGGTGTGTGGTGGTACAGGAGGGGGAAGAGGAGGAGTGAGGGTGCGTGGTGGTGGAATAGGGGGAAGAGGCCGGGGAGTACGTAGACATCATGTTGTCCCAGACAAAATTCGGGCCACGATTATCGACCACATTATCAACCATCGCCTCACAATGGCAGAGGCAAGGTGCCGAGTGCAGCCTAATGTGCCGTGCTCTACACACACATTGCAAGCCTGGGCCCATATAACACCCAAAAGCTCCTCCTTTTCCTGGACCGTCTTTATATGGACTTAGTCCCAGAAAATGAGAGTACCTACTACAGTTTGTCATTGTGTGGGACAATGAACTTCCACCGTGGCCCACTCATCAGGGCATGGTTCACCACTCACTCATGATCCAATTATTTGTGCTGAACCATCCAGGTTATTTTGACAGAAGCACTAAATTAACAAAAATAAACTAAAGCAATTGAGAAGGATCTTTGCCATTTTATGGTACTGACTATTTATATGGGAAAGGGATTTCATTTTGAAGCATGAATGAACAGTTTTGGGAGACATTTCGCTGGTTATCTGAAGTGTTGCGCAGAACTGTAAGACTGTTTGGCCAAATGGCCTTATAGTTGGAATGTCATCTCAGTTTCAAGAAATGAGCCTAACCCATGGAGAGAAACTGTAAAATACCCTTATGTCTATTCTTCACAGACATTGAGGACACTGACAGAACATATAAACACCCATGTATCATAACTTTACAGCATATGCCAAAAATCACAAGGTCTTTCTTCAAAAACATGCTTTCATCTTGACCCCAATGCCCTTTCCAAGAGCTGGAGTCAATTGGATGAGCCCCCTCCCCACTCCAACCCCCCTAGGTAGGCCACCTGGAGACAGACACTACCACGGCACCCCCCAACCCCCATCCCCCTCCACCCCAGAGCTCGGCGGGAGGCCGCACCAGCAAGCCTTAAGGACGAGGAAGTGAGGCAATTATGTCAACAAACACAGGGGGACCCCTGCCTGGGCCGCATAGAAAATGAGGGTCTACGGAGAGAGCTTTGCACCATGGGGATGCTATCTATCTGAAGCCACACAGGGTAAATACCAGCTTCTGGTATAATCATCCCTGGAGCTTTCCCCTCTGGGAATCCCTTCTGCTCTCAGAGTCAGACACAGATGTGCTTGACCTGTGTAAGGTCTTACAATCCTGTGGAAGAACTGTGAACTTTCTGTCTGAAGTATTCTATAAGGGCCATTGTGCCAAAACTGCCAGCTAGCAAGTGAGCTATGAGAAGAGCAGCTTTGGTGCCTTAGTACTGTTTCTGAACACGGGAGGCAGTCAGTGCCGTTACAATACATGCACAGATCAAAGCATCAATCTGAGTATTCAGAATTCTGAAATATCTCAATTTACCTGAAGACCTACAATCTGATTTCAATCTGATTTCTCGAGTTATGTCACAATTTGTAGTCAGAGTAAGGTGAGTAATCCGACTGAAATCCAATCATTTGCTTGGTTGAGCTTGTTTTGAGGGGCATACATTACTGGGCTACACAAGCTTATGTTCAACCTCGCACTTGGTGGAAATAAGACAGGCTAAAGTAAGGCAAATCGAAAATACTTTTGTAAATAAATGAATAACATTCACTTTTAAATAAAAAAGTCATACTCCAGCATGTTTGTAATGACTTGGTTGATGAGTTTGTAAAAGGTCATGCATTCTCTGTTTGCTTGTCTGTCTATCAGCAGGAAAGCAATCAATAGAAAACCCATGGACTGCTAGGATTAGTAATGTCACATTGTGCTCTGTGTAGCAAATGAGGGTACAAGGGTACCATAAAAATGGTGGCACAGTTTAGCATTCTGTATGCACTACTATGAGAATGCAGTAAAGTATTTCAGTTCCTCTGTGGCCAGGCTTGGCAAAGGTGTAATCTGACATTTTTTTTTTATTATTATTTATTTATGTACGAGTGAGGCCTGCTTATGTTTATGCTTGGCAAGGAATCATATATAAAGAAAAACAAATAAGCAAAAATAGCCTAGTATCAGAATGATGAATTTCACAGAGCCTCTTTTGGCTCACCCCTTTGCAAGGATGTTGCTAATATTAACACATCCAAGTGCGCTTTGTGAATAAATGATGATTCAATCAGACCCTCTTCTTTCCCCCATGCATGTCATAGGCCGCTAAATCTCTGTGCTAAAATAAGCCCCAGGCTGTCAACAATTAATTCTGTTGATCAGTCTTTGTGTGGGGATAAATTAAGCACTGCAAACCTGGAGCGGCCTGTGGTCTGGTGAGAGCTTAAGTAAAACCCTTAAGTCGGTCAGCTGAAGGCAAAAGTGGAACAAACAAGATCTGGTGGGGTCCAACGATGATTATTTCATATCTGTCTGTCTGTCTGTCTGTCTGTCTGTCTGTCTGTCTGTCTGTCTGTCTGTCTGTCTGTCTGTCTGTCTGTCTGTTCGTCTGTTCGTTTGTTCGTCTGTCTGTTCGTCTGTCTGTCTGTCTGTCTGTCTGTCTATCTATCTATCTATCTATCTATCTATCTATCTATCTATCTATCTATCTATCTATCTATCTATCTATCTATCTATCTATCTATCTATCTATAATACATGGTCCCTGGATACTGGCCCAGTCTGGACAAGTGGTGAAACATCCCCTGCAACAATGTCTTCCCCTTCATCAGACACCACACCCACACACCAGGGCCCAGCATGGAGTGCCTTCCAGATGACACGGCAACTTTTAAGCCATCAATCCCGCCTAGCTGGCCTAGTTACAGCCAGGGTGCTTGGCCTGATGTGAGTGATGCTAATGAATGGTGAGACTCATCTCTTCCGCTAGCCAGGCTTTAGTTTAAGCAAGCAGCTGGATCTGAGGGTGTGTCTTAGGTACCCTCTTAAAGCAGGGCATGCAGGGTCTGTTGAACATGCATCCTGTTGTTTTTTTTAGGGGTGGGAGCATGGTGATGCTTAGCCTTTGCAGAGCTGTTTGAGGATAACCCACTGGACTAGTCCTCTTTCACTGCAGAAGCTTGTTGAGCACTGTGATTTAGCAACCTCATATCTGACGCCAACATCACATTGGTTCGCTTGGGCTCTTCAAAACACACAAGTCACTGTGTTGCTAGATTGTGAAACATACAGGCAAGTAATGCTGCTAGGGCATAAAAATTATGAATAACAAACAGGTTAACATTCCCCACACATTATCACGAGAAGAAAGGCAAACAGGACATGCATTGTTATGTATAACAGAACATGATGAGAAAAACATAAGGCTTTAACTGAATCTGTTTTTAAAGTCAATTATGTGTTCTGTAATAATCTCTCACTATTAGTGAGGTTAGCATAGTGGGTGTGATCTAAGACAAGGATTAGGAGACCTGGACTAACACTATCAACCTGGGCAGACCTGGCCAATCCGTCCCAGCCGACAGATCAAGCCCCAAATGACCTAGACAAGAGCAGTGTGCCAGAGTCAATGGAGATGATATCAAGAGCGACAGGAGTCGCACAACTTAATCTACACAGTTGAAAAAGTGGAAGGCTGCATTAAACATTGCACAATTCCACTTCTACGGGAACTCTGTCAGGGAGTAAGGATGCACCAACTTCAGTAACTTAAGTACATTTTTCGAATCTTTCTTGCAATTTGCAGAAGATCGAATGCATTTCTCAAAACAGTTTGGACAAATAGCAAAACACCGTGGATCACCTGCAAAAGCCAGTCTCTTGCTCAAAATCCTTACTTCATACCTCAAATGCAAGTTTTTGTGTCAATATACGTGTCAGTGCCATCAGAATGTTTAGTCATTGTGTCACTGTGTACGGATAAAACAGTCAAATTCATTAGTCATGTTGGCAATTGAATAGTTCACTATGAAGGGACATTTTGATGTAAAATGTGGTTTAGGTGTGATGACAAGTGTTGTACATTTTACCTCATATAATGTATATGTGAGAGATTGATTGCAAAAAACAAGATTCACATTTAAAGAATGACTTCTTTATTGGCAGACATTGACATTGCACATTGCAAAAGACAGCACTGCACAGAACAAAGGTAAAATACAGTAAGTGAACATAGATCAAAAATATAAACATAGGTCATACAGTAAGTAAACAAAATATATGAACATCTCCCAAAATTCTAAATCCTAATCCTGATCTTCAGCTTCTTCAGCTTCTTCACGTTCCCGTCTGTCAGGCCACAAATTTTCATCCACATAACACCGGATGTCCTCCCGTGCAAGGCAGCGTGGATACTATCTTCTGGAGTGCCTAATCCATGCTCTGCAGGAATCTGCTGTTATGTCTTGGCATGCTGCATCCATTGCAGCCAGAAGGGTTACTTGTGTGTGGCTCATGGTCATACACCTTCCACCTCCAGGCTGAGAAAAATTACTCAATGGGGTTGAGGAATGGGGAGTATGATGGTAAAAACTCCATCACCATTCTGTTATGGTTTGCAAACCACTGCCTCATAAGGTTTGACTTGTGGAAGCTTACATTATCCCATATTATGGCATGTTATGATAGCTTGGTAAATCAATTTGCATGGGAAGACTTATATGATGAACTACAGCCTAAATGTTTTGGGGAGTGAGACTATTTGATAGATTCCCATAACAAAGCATTTTGATTAGCATGACAAAAGCAATTGATAATGTACGAAAAAACTGAGAATTGTACACAATCATTTGCATGAATGGACAAAAGCATTTGCAATTTGTTTAATGCAATGAGAAACTGCCTTTTTCATCTGCACAAATGGCATGATGATGTGACAATTGAACAAGAACTTTTGAGAATTTCAATTCTGATGTGAGAAATGTACCAAACCAATTGAGAAAAACTGTAAATTGTTCATGAGATGCTCCCTTGAGCTCATTCAGAAAACTGTTCATCATTGGTTGATCAACTCTCTTCATTAGAGAAAGTCTAGATTCAAGCAATTTACCAATTTAGATCATATTTACAAATGTCTTATGGAAATGTATAGAAATGTGCTTGACATGTTATGATAGCTTGGTAAGTAATTTTGCATGTGAAGACTTATATGATGAACTATAGCCTAAATGTTTTGGGGAGTGAGACTATTTGATAGATTCCCATAACAATGCATTTTGATTAGCATGACAAAAGCAATTGATAATGTACGTAAAAACTGAGAATTGTACACAATCATTTGCATGGATGGACAAAGGCATTTGCAATTTGTTTAATGCAATGAGAAACTGCCTTTTTAATCTGCACAAATGGCATGATGATGTGACAATTGAACAAGAACTTTTAAGAATTTCAATTCGGATGTGAGAAATGTACCAAACCAATTGAGAAAAACTGTAAATGTGAATGAATATTTGTCAATGTAGCCATAATAGTGTTATATTTTAACAAGCTCTGGATCAGATAGGCATTTTTGCAAACCAGGTGCAGCTTTATTCTTTTGTGACATATTCATCTAATCACAAAACAACAAAAATAAACACACCACCTCAAATATGTAGATATAGGAAAGTCACACTACTAATACGCTTGATTTGAACGCACTTATTTTCTCCTATTTCAGTCCCCTACTTGAGACTTTCGTTAGCCTACACAAATTCCCTGCACCAGTTCATTCCCTCAGTATGATTTCTACTGGTCTATCAGTTCTTCTCATACACATGTAATGGAAGAACAACGGCATATTGCTGAACTATTGCTTCTTGATATTTATGAAGACATGGCGCGTCACCACGGTCAACTAGTTTACGCCCATGAGTGAAATCAACCAGACCAATTGAATTAGACATTCCCAGCAAGAGCTGCCAAACTAACCAATCGTAGAGGTGTTTCTCGCGGTCCTCCTGCTGTCATCGGAAGCAAACGTGTGCAGCTAAGGGCTTTTACCCAGTGGCTGCGCGTGCATGTAACCATACAAAGCCCTTGGTGGTATTTAATATTCGACGGCGAGAGCAACGGTGGACAGCTCCAGTGCTGAAAATATACCTGAAACGACGCTGTCTCTTCATCGTCTGAATCGTACGGAGGCTTTGTATGACAGCAACAAACTGACACTACAATCTCCAATACTCATTCAGAAGGTGGCGAGAAAAAGGGTGCGTGCCACCTGTTAGAGACCCAAAACAACTATCGACTAAAAACTACTCGGACGGATTCCCCGTAAAGAAGAGAGCAACGAGTTTGAGAGTGATGAGTTGCTGTTTGCTCGCTACACGGGTTCGCTGACGTTATCTAATCTCTGAAAGCAAAAATAAAGCCGTTTGCATATCCGTTTATTCCTAAGCCCGACTGCTCTTCGCCACAAACAACGGACATGGATGGAAAGGAATTTGCTGTGACGAGAGAGCTGAGTGGATTTGTGAGGCTGGGCTGCTGCTTCCTTGGAAACTAAACGAGACCCTTTGAAGTTATTTTTTTTATAGACAGCAGGAATTATCCTTTGTTACCTCGTCGTTTTTAAAAGCAGGACTTTATTATTTCTTTATTATAGGTGATTACTTTTGAAAATGGGAAAGGAGGAGTGCAAAACCATGCTGGATGCTCTGAACAAAGTGACCGCTTGTTACAGGCATCTGGTCATAGCTCTAGGCAGCACTTCAGATTCCCAGAATCTACGTGAAGAACTGAAGAAGACCCGCAAAAAAGCACAGGAGTTGGCAGTGGCCAACAGGACTAAATTGACCACTGTCCTCAAGGATAAGAGCATCAGCAAGGACGATCGGGCTGAATACGAGCGGCTATGGGTGCTATTTTCCAGCAGCATGGAGCTCCTGGAGGTAGACATGAAAAGGTCTCTTGAAATTAGCCAGGATTTCCCTCTGAAGGTACCGACTCGGCACCTCATCCAGACGGGAATGACGGGATCCACTACGACTGTGGCCGCCCGGGCCATGAGTGTTCAGAACATGAAGTATGATGCCGACGCCAATATCGACACGGCAGACTTGAAGGACCTGGAGACCGAGATCGTGCAGGTTGGGCAGATGAGAGAGGAGATGGAGATGAAGGTGCAGGTAGCACCGTGGGCTGTAGAGGCGAAGCAGGAAGCGGGCGCAGAGCTCAAATCCACCGTCAGTGTTGGAAATTCCTCAGTCGGCGTTATTTCTATCTGCGAGGAAGAGCCCAAAGAAGGAGAGGAGGGAGAGTCTGGCATCATGAAAATCTTTGCTGGAATCATTTTTGTCGCTGTTTTACTTATCGCTTGTATATTAGGATATCTGGTGATTAACATGTCGTGAGCTACACAAATTATGTAGTTGCATTCAAAGTGTTATTCTTTTAAGTGAGGACAATCTGCTGATGTGCGCCAAAGATATATTGGAAAAAGGTAAACGCACTACAGTGATTTTTACTGATGCACAACAGGGAAAAGAGATACGCGTCTGCCAACTTGTGTGTGGTGGCCAATCCCTATAGTTAAATTTAGAGCTATGAGTGGATTTGTGTGCTGATCTCACAATGGAGGGAAACACACCCCGTCGCTGTTAAACAATCTTTCGGTATAAAAGAAGTAGCTCATATGACACAATGATGGCCAAGTCCCCAGTGTTAATGGTTTGGACAACGTCTATATCGGATGTAATCCGAATGGATTAGTCAGAAGCGTGTATGCATTAATGTTTTGTTGAAAAAAACGTCCAACATGATAGAAAATTTACTGTTTAGTGCACGGCCGTGTCACATGTACTTTATGGAGTGTGAGAGTAGAGCCCGTACACTAATTGAGCTTTATCTGTGCGCACAGACTGGGGAGCCTTTTGGGAAGTAAGAAGTTGTGTTTCCAGTGTGAACGTATTTGTCGCCTATCAACGCCACTTTGTCCTTGCGCAACGGATGACAGTTTTCTTTTTTTCAATTTGTTGGAATAACCTGCCCAGACTAAATTACATCATATGTCCAAGGGCCTTTTAGCGTAATATGGTCTCATCCAAATGTAGTGTGAGCTCTCTTATACAATATGACAGATTCTTGTGCTTAGATAAATTGGTTTCTGGTTTCACTTTTTCAAAAGGCCTCTCATCTGATGCACTGCTGTCTGCCAATGAATATATGTCTGTATATCATCATGGGAGTTAGTTGATTTGTATATAATTGTAATATTATTACCATTGTATTATTTGTTGAGATAGTGTACATATAATAAAATATATTTATTATATATAAACATGTATATGCTCAGTATTATTCTACATAACATTGACAACGATGTTAATGTATTTACTTAACTTTGCTTCATAGAAAGAGGCTATTAAACTGTGAAGCAAAAGCATGGCATGTGATTATTATGTGACAGAGGTACAGCTTCTCCTTACAGACAGACTGGATCACAAGGCCAATACTTAAAGAATCAAGGGATAGTAGGTCTTCTGTCTGTCCATATGTGTGTCAAAACCTGAGACACCTGTCTCTATCTTGTTTGTACTGGATTTAGATACTGTACTACCCAAAGTAAATACTCCTTTGGACTGTCTGCAGTCTAATGCATCTAAGTAAGTTAACTATGAATTGCATGTTAAAGAATCCTAAATGAAAAACTAGTATGCAAGGGAGAAATGCATCCAATAATTTGACAGTACAGATCTCTGACAGGACATTTGTCTATGTTATGGGTGACACTGCTGCTTTGGTGCTTTAAGGACGGCAGTCGCAGAAATAGACAATAATGTGATTACGTGTAAGTCTTTAATTATGGGGTGAGCTGGACCTTCTTTCGAACTGGCTTGTGGGAGCTCAGCTGAGCTTGCAGAGAGATCAGTATGAATGCATAATGCATATGTGTGTGCGTGTGTGTGTGTGTATGCATGTACATTTGGTTCTTGGTTTGAGTCCAACCTGAGGTAATTCACTGTTATTAAAGGTGAAAAGTCCAAAAAATGAACTTTAAAGTTTAATTTAAAAAGCACCAGCTTTATGTCACTAATGCCTTCCGTAGCTGCCTGACATTACCACACCAGACACATCAGCTGCTTGGCTCTGTGGGTGGGCGATGTCTCCAACAGCAGCTAACATTTATTGGCATTAAAAAGCATCTTTAATGGAGTCAACCATACTGGAAAAATTATATTAAAGTACATAACCACTGGCGTCAGAAAAAAGCAAGAAACATTGTATAATCAAAACATGAACATTGACTGTTCTGAAGAAAACTGCTGTGATCAACCAAAACAATGACAGAAGTTTCCTGTCATTGCTATGAGAAATTGCTCTCATATAGGGGGAGAAAAAACTGCACAGAGTGGCTTAAAATTGTGTCACACCAGCGCTGAAACCCATCAAGCATGTGTGTAAGACTAATGCTTTATTTTAATCCTCCATTAGTGCAACTAAAACCCTGATTTCAAACAGAATGTTTGCATGTCATTTGTAATCAATTATGGCATTTTCATCAATACATGAAAAGAGTGCAACAGTACATTGTACCAACATAACATGGTAGGTTAACAATCATGACAGATTTGGTAATTTGGTATTTGCTTGGGATTACCTCCCTGCCAAGGAAGCAGTATTTGTTAGTCTTAATGTAATAGAGCTGTGCTCCATTATGTCTACACATATGCCAGAAGTGCAAATAAAGCTGCATAAAGGACATATAAATATATGTAATAAATAAAATTAATTCATATTATTTGGCATAATTCAGCACAGAAATATATCTGTTGGTGTGAAGCAGAAATACATGAGATTGATTTGTTATTATTGATTTGGTATTATCTGTTAACCAATGTTCTTCTCTAATGTGTGTAAGCATTCACCCTGACCTTATTTTTGTCTTTCCTATAATAACCCATCACTTTCCATCCAGAGCAATATGGCTGAAACATGCATTTTCTCCTGTGTTAAAATGTGGCAATGTTAATAGGCATTTCAGCAAGGGGAGTCCCTGTTTTTTGTCGTAATCCCACTCAAGGACATAGCCAATCACGTTCGTCCCGGTACCTAACAGAGCAGCCCAGACAAGCAGTCCAATTGTAATCTGGGTTACAGCGCGTGGCGTACAGTAACCTAAAAGCTGCTCGCAGTTCAGTACCGTACCCGTCCACGTGCCACTCGTCACTTTAGTCCCGTGTCGATATGATATTACGTGATGGAATGGGATGGAATAGGACGCAGACGCAGGTCAAACGTAGTTGACACAGACAGCTGTTTTTGTGCCTTTCCATCTCTCTGCGTCATATTGCAGCGGCTTAATGTGTCAGGTTTGCTGGATGGACCTGAAAGGTGACTCATTAAAAGGTGATTATGGTTTCAAGTGCTATCTGTAAAAAGCTATCAGTGAAAGCTCGTCTGCACAAATGCAATCACGTCAGGGAGTGATGACTGCTGATTCAGTTGTTTTGCTCACTGAAGGATATCTTTTCCTCAACCGCCAGAGGACTACTGGCCTGGTTATAATCTGGTCAGCACCAGTCCAAATCTAATAAACAGATAACCACAATGTTAAAAGAAATCCTACGTATTATATTATATTATATTATATTATATTATATTATATTATATTATATTATATTATATTATATTATATTATATTATATTATATCATATTATATTAGTTGCCATATGCATTAGCAAAAGAAGGTTTCAACCTTTATCTGCTATGAGTGCCCCCATGAAATCTATGACAACAATGCGATGGCAACATATAAACAGCACACAAGCAGCACAGAGTTAATACAGTGGAGTGATGCCAAGAGGTTAGAGCTGGGACAACACGCTTGTCCTGACAAGGTAGGTCCTGACGTCGAAATGAAAAGCTCATCCGCAGAGAAGAGTCGATGTCTGCTAATCCTGTAATAGAGGGCCACATCTGTCAGACACATAGCGACTATGCAGCCAGCGAATGGTCTGATTCTATTGTATTTATTTATATATTTATGCGAGTGGTTATGTGTGTCATCTTGAGCAGACACTTTTATCTCAGATTCCTTACACCACTGGAATAGCCATAATATTAGAACAGTGTGAAAGGTATTAAATTATGGGAGCAAAACCAAACAATGGAAATAACAACAGTACTTAATTTATGGTTATGGTTTAGAATCACATTAATACATTTGAAGCAATGTGAATCAGAAGCGGTCATGTAAGATCATTACCCTAATTGGTCTATATTACCCATATGCAAGTCCCACATGAGGCCTCAGGAGGAGCTCTGGAATGTAGAGAATGAAATCAAATGTAGAGTAGACATCCCTGACGCAGCTCTTTGGTTAATGTTAAAGTGAAAGTGATGCCCCCCCCACCCACCCCCCCCCCCCCTTTAACCCGACACCACTGCAGCTCCTCTTGCAGCTACAGCTGACTGATGTCCCATCAAACAGGCATCCTGTCGGGTTACAGGATGGGGTTACTCTCAACCACATCCTAATGGCTGCACATGAGAGAGAGAGGAATTTTCCCAGAATTCCTTATCTCAGAATCTGTCCTCTGGCAGATCACAGCCTAATGTCCAGACAGGCTTTTAATTAGACATCATTAGCCCCTGCATGACAATTAATATTTTGAAGGTTGAAAACACTGAAAAGATCTCTAATGCTACACTTAGTTGGTGTATAACTGTCTGGGATGACTGTAAGCATACCAAAACACCTCACACTGAAGGCACAACAAAGACAGTTATCTGCCATTAATCTGATTTGTCATGAACTGACTGTCAAAAAGTCTAGAAATCTCCAGAGTTTTATGATTTGCTTTATAAGCCACTTACTGTCGGTATCACAGAGTGGCACAGTAGTCTGCTGGAGACAAAGCATGATGTTTTATGTGTCAAACAGCACAAATCAGACTGCTGAGGTCTACACACTATGGTGTTTTTTTCGCCTACTTTAAAAGGAATAAATGTTACAACTGCAACTGCAACTGCACACACACACACACACACCAGTTACGCTCAGAGTGAGGGCACGATGGTATTTGTTTTCTTAAACACTGTATGATCCCAAAGCCCATATGAGCAGACCATCTGCACATCTGCATTCAAAACATCCAAAGATGACATATTATCAAGTGATGTAAAGCTTACAATTGCTCAAAAAGTGTATCTTACTAAACCTGTGGTGTCTTGTCTTGATAAAGTCATCCCAGGACAAAGACAAGAGAAGATAAGGTTGATATAGCTACTTTTTAAATACGTTACAACGGCAAATTATAGCAGTGCTTTTCGATTATCAACCAATTTCAGATAAAAAGTCTGGTCATTGGCTATAAATAATATGAACACAATTATATTTACAGAGCAGTATAGTAAATGGTGTCTGGTCCTGAGTATTATAAATGTTTATTATTTGTACAGCTTATTGACAGAGTTGCCCATATGCAGCTTTATTATTAACTTGATCTGAAATTAAAAAGGCATTAGTTTGATTTCTGTTTGTCTTCTTCCGAACTATCAGCTCATTTTTAAGTCTAATTAGCCTTCTGAGTCTAACGCTGAGGTAGCAATATCATACAAAAAGAAAAAAATAATAATTCAAGAAAAAAACACTACTTCAAACAAAAAAATGTCCACAGCATACAAACATACTAATCAGCAATGACATTTTAAATGCTGTCCCATCAATAGCTTTAAACAACGACCCTGCACGCTCTGCCCCATTACATGTACATGCAAGGCTTCCCAAATGCTGCCTAAAAAATGCACTTCCCCTGAAAACCAGCAGAGGGCGCTGCAGACTCAGAGCCGACTGATGGGCTTTCCCCCACTGCTCTCACTGCCACTGCTACTGCTACTACTGCTGCTGCTGGATGTGGCTGGCAGTGGACTCAAGTGCTTGTACTTGGGAGTGATGTTGATGTGTAGGGAGGTGGTGTACAGGTCATGGAAGACGATGCGGTGCAAGCTTGAGCTCTCTTGCTGGATCTCCTCCAGGCTCTTCTGGGTTCTCATGTTTACGTCGCTCTGGCCCGACATGTCCACCTGCTCAGGGTACAGCGCATCACCTTGGAGAACGACAGACACAGCTTTTAGGAAACCAACCCAATAAACAGATAGGGCCTCTAGTTTTATGTAAATAGATCTGTGGTCCAAAAAATAATCAAATAATCCTTGTAATAGACATGATGCAGCAAGACACAACCAACAAACAACAAATCTAACGATTTTCACCCATTTGAGCGTGTGAATAAGGTCTCAATAAATATCTCAAGAGTCTTCATTTCAGTCTTCATTATTCCGATGCTTTCTTCTGTCTCTCAGTTTCAGATTTTTTTTTTAAACCGTTTCAGGAACATGCTGAATTGTATATTTGTTGGGATGGTAACTGCAGAGGAATTAAAATGAACTGGGAAGTCAAAGGGAGCGAATATGGGCTCAAATCAGATTCTCGGCTAAAGTTTGGCAAGTGGAAAAAACATATTCTGCTTGTATGGGTTATTTATCAGCCATTGATTGATTGATTTGCTGACTGACAGACAGACAGACAGACAGACAGACAGACAGACAGACAGACAGACAGACAATACAACAATTACAACTACAACCCCAATTCCGATGAAGTTGGGACGTTGTGTTAAATATTTGAAATGTAAAATAACCATAAATATCCCATACAACAAAAAAAAAAATCCAGTTCCAATAACTGATATGTTGTCCTTGGACTCTTCTCGAACACATATATTGCTTGTATGATTTGAGAATTATAGCATTTCTTTTTTATTTACATTTAACACAACGCCCCAACTTAATCAGAATTGGGGTTGTACATCTTGAATACCCTTCAAAATAAACATATCCTGGCATGCTTTTTTAAAACAAATCACTGTTCCTTATTCAAAATTAAACCGTTTAAAAGATGCAAGGTATGGTTCTTAATTTAACTGACTGATTTACACATTTTCACATGTATGTTAATTGTGATAATGCACATTCTAGGCCTTAGTAGTAGACATCAGAGCAGGCACAAAATCCCTACTCTGACTCATATGGAAACATTCAGTTTGTATGGATGGTATGGTGCATTTTCTGACAAACTACCATCATTCCGTTTGGAACCACAACAGAAGTATTTCTGTTGATTTCTATCAAAACTGTCCACAACCTAAAGCGCTACTGCCCTCCATGGTGATTGCTGTAATTACACTGTGATGTGTTCAGTTTTAAAGGAGAACTTCGGTGTAAAATGAAAATTGGCTTGTTAAAACATCATACCGAGTTGGTATGTGTACTGAGAAGCAAAATTGATTTAGCCTGTTGAATTCAGAGTTAAACTATTTTTTATCGTTTGTCCCAGAAGGCTAACAATGGAAGTGGTAGGTGCCCTTAGACGAAGCATGACGACTACGCTATTTTTAGACCATTAAAACAGCTTGAAGAAACTCCACACTCCATCGGTAGTACAACAAAGGCTCTGGCATTCAAAACAAAGCACTGAGAATATTGTAAATGTACACAATGTTTATTAAAATGATGAAAGTCCAAACAAGTTGATTGTACTACCTCTCCTCCTATTCTTCCTGCTGGTTCGTGTTCGTCAATCGACTTGTGCGGACTTTCATCATGGCGGCGACAAGAAACTACAGCAAGGTACTGCCTGTCAAAACAGTTTTATTAATAAATGTTGTGTACACTTACAAAGTTCTCAGTGCCTCGTTTTTAATGTCAGGGCCTTTGTTGTACTACCAATGGAGTGTGGAGTTTCTTCTAGCCGTTTTAATGGTTTAAAAATAGTGTAGTCGTCATGCTTCGTCTAAGGGCACCTACCACTTCCATTGTTAGATTCCATTGTTAAATTTTCATTTTACACAGAAGTTCTCCTTTAACTGACTGCTCATCAGTGTTAGTGGCTGACTTTGACCAGAGCTGTTGCTAATTTACCCTGTCGTGGTGCTACCCACTAAGAGGCTCTGATCACACCTGTCCTGTACCACTTGTTGTATTGATTGTGCAACAGGGTGCCCAAACTGCCATTTATGCCTGTTGTGTCATATCACTACACTATAGTCCTTTGATTCAAAAGTGTAAAAAATAACCTCTAGAATGTAGAGCAAAAAACACTTTGATCACCAAATTTTATTATAAAAAAAAAAAAAAACTAGGTACCAGACGAACAGTGAGTTCCTCTGCATTAAGTGGGTTAACTGTAGGTTTATTGCCCAGACTGTGGGCAATAAACTACACACACTCAGACACACACTTGACAGTAGTGCCCTAACTATTTCTTCCAAGTACAGTAAATTAGACAGTACATTAGACAAGGCATTGCATAGCTCTAGCACCTCTGGACGACAAAGACTGTTGACCTGTGTTCACACAAGAGCCCGCATCAACGAGGCATTGCGCCGTTCTAGCGCCTCCGATCTACAAGGACTGTTTACCGGTGTTCACGCAAGAGCCCGAATAAACGAGCATTGCATCACTGTGACATTACATTATTACGTCACGCAAGAGCACTTTGAGTTGCATCTTGTATGTATGGATTGTGCTATACAAGATTATTATTATTATTGATTTCGACATTATTTTGCCCAGATCAAACTAATAGTCATTTTTTCACAATACAGTATATTGAATTCTCCTCAATATCCTTCAATAAGTATATGAGCAAGGTCCTTCACTTTGCAATATCGGTGTTTGTGCATGCATGTGTGTGTTTCTTTGAGAAAGAGAGACAGAACAAGAGAGAGTGAGAGAAAGAAAGTGGGTGAGTGAGTGATTGAGTAATTGAGTGAGTCAGTGAGAAAATAAGCATCTCTGTGTGTGTCTGTTTATGAGTATACATGTACATGTCAGAATATTATGCATGTTACCAGGCAGCAGGGAGATGTAACAGTCTGTAGACGTAAGCCTGATGGGCAGCCACTGCTCACAGCCCTCTAGGGAGCGCTGCTGAGCAAAGTGGTGCAGGGCCTCCAGGCTGTGGAAGTGACACAGGCGGCCAAGGTCGTACAGCTGCGGTGGGGCGATCCAAAGGTCACGTGCCTCATAACTCTGGAGAACTTCGATGGGAGTGGACCACTAGTGTAAAAATAAGAACGGTACATCATCATTATGAAGGAATGCAGGAGCATCTGTACCCATTCAACCAGGTGCAACTCTAAAATCTAATCCACATCCGCAAGTCTTGGTGACAGGTTGTAGGGTGGGAATCACTAAAACCCCATTTACACAATATCACCACAACACTTGGGCCACTAAACATTTAGACCTGTGCTTGACCATACTATATAGATGTGAAATTGTGTGCCATCAACTATTTTTTTCAAAGCAACTCTATGGGCTTACCTACCCATTTGTATTAACAAATTGTAAATAATAGAATACTAAATACTAATGCCTGCAGAGCAAAAAGAAAATATTTTGTTAACACCCAGCTCAGACTTTACACTAGTGCAACAGTGTACAGATTTCAAGAATTAGTAAAAAAAAAAAAACCCAAACCAAAACCAAAACAAAAAAACAAGACCCTAACAAAATAATCTCTGTGTAAGTGTATAAGGACCAGCCTAAACTGACCTCATCCAAGACCCTCACCTTAAAATGAACTATCTCCTTCTCATCCTGGACAGTGTAAGGTATGTTCTTCAAGCAGCAGATGAAAAAGGCCGTGTCGTACCTCCTCTGCTTCCCATAGACGGCTGTGGGCGTGAGCCAGTTACCCCACTCATGCAGGGCCCAGATGTTTGGCAAGCACTGTAACTCCCTGCACATCCGAATGAAGTTCAGTGGATTCTGAATTACCAACTGCCTCCAATTTGCCAGGTCTTTTTCGCCACAAACATTTGATAGTTGTGCTAAAGCTGTCACACCATCGTTTTCTCTGTTTTCCAAAGACTTCAGCACGTCGTTTTCCTCCTCTTTCGGTACAACCAGTAACACACCAGATTCTTCAAAGGTCTCCCGCACAGCACATATTCTAAAAGCGACATCTCCTGGAACAGGAGAGCCCAACTTCTTTCTATCAGTGGCGAAAATAGGTGGTCTAGTCTGAGGTGCCTGTTTCACAACTCCCAAACCGAAATTCGGTGAATGCGTGAAGTTCCTGAAAATATCAACCCATTCGCTGGAAAAGTCCGAACTGTCCACGAGACCACCGGGGAAGACATACGCGTTTGGCATAAACCCGCTCTTACCGCTTCGTTTAAGCAGCAGTACCTCGTAATCAAACGCTGACCTCCCAGGTGAACTTGACTGTGTCCAGCTGACAGGTGGATTTGGAGAATGTTTCTGGATACTTGTCCTTAAACTGTCAACAACAGAAGTGCGTCTCATTCCTGCCGTTAAAATGACAGTCGCCGCCTCCTTCCAGTGCACCAGAGCAGTGTTCATCTTGACTGTTATTCTGGGGCTTGCCTACATTTTGAGTTTCGTATGCATTATGAACAACTTTTGACAGAAAAGTGGGACTTCACGTTCCAATGAGAGACACAGAAGGACAGGTCCGATTAGTGAGAGTGACGAGCGACCTCGAGCGAGTCTAACACACAACAGCGCAGTAAATTGGAGTGCGCCATCTTGCTGTATGGATGACTGCACAACCTGGAGAAGGGAATTGTGATACATTTTGTCGTTGGGATTATCTGTTTATTTTCTGTTTTCTGTTTTAAGTATTAGGAAGTGGCGCGCAGGGTAAAATTTGCACTTGTGAGCTATAGCTCCATGCGAAGAGACGTACGCTAAAAGCACCTGGAATTTCCAAATCACTTGCAAACTTGCATTTTGGAATGAACAATATGTAAACTGCAGTTACAGTCCCATTGTACATTTTAGGTTAGCCTACATGCTAAGCTACATGCAAAACCACATCATGCCAAAGACTCGTAACTGGACAGGTAGCTTCCTCCTATCTACATGCGAAAAATAAAAGAAGAACAACACAAATTTTGCAGCTTTCATGGCATGGAACAAGAGCAGGGTGAAAGTTTGCAAGTACAATCGTTGGAATAGTTAAAGGCCCTCAGCTTGCTTGAGCTCCAGTCAGGGGCCTCAAAAATCTCAGTAGCCCAGGTGGTGTTGGTGTATAGGATGTCTATGGTTAAAACCGCCCTTAACAAGAAGGCATTATCCAAGCAATGTGCTATTATTTCACTCTGACCACTAGATGGCGCAGACACAAAAGGATTTTACAGGGCAGTAGACGGCCTCCCATCAGTTCTTAGAATAGTCTTTTATGGGAACATCCAGTGTTGTGTCATGTAACTAATAACATAGGAATGGGTAATGTATATTTTCATATTCATTTCATCCATTTATGTCTTTTTGAAAAATCACGTGCAATAATCAATATCAATAATATGTATTTTTAAGTAGTGGCCAGTGACAAAAATAGATGACCAACTCTTTTGTCAGCACAGTCAGCTTCTGGGGATTGGTGTTTCACAAGCTACAAACAAGTGTAATATAGGGCTACACACCAGCACAGTCATTACTCTGTAACAATTTACTTCCCCAGTATTTGTGATGTTTTTGCTTTACTTTAATGCCTTGTTGCCATAGGGTGAGGTGGGGTAGAGTGGGGGGTGGCTGGGCAATCAGACTGACTACCCAGGAGCCAGATGGCAGTATGGGCCCTAGCACACCAGATACATGAGAAAAATAGAAAAGAAGGTGGCCTGCAAAGAGTGCTTGGGTATGTGGCCAGGAGTTAAGCACTACAGCCATGCATGTTGACTTCGGTCAAAGGAGTTGTCTTTTGAGGGAGCATTTGCAACAAACCATCCACTGTAGTTTAAGCAAAATAAAGAATTAATAAATTGTGCGGCTATGACTAAGGCTGAGTCCTGAGTCCATGCTGTGTCTGAGTGGCTGTGTCTGTTGCAGCTGGATGGTTGGGGTTGGGTAAAACTGAGCAAAGCAGCTTATGAATACAAACATAGAGGACTGACTCATCCAGGGGCTTGAGCAATGCATTTAGAAAGAGGAAGCATCACAAGAGCCATGGGGGCAAGGGCCTCCAGGACCTCATAGCTCATTTTGTGTGTGTGTGTGTGTGTGTGTGTGTGTGTGTGTGTGTGTGTGTGTGTGTGTGTGTGTGTGTGTGTGTGTGTGTGTGTGTGTGTGTGTTTGTGTGTGTGTGTGTGTGTGTGTGTGTGTGTGTGTGTGTGTGTGTGTGTGTCTTTGTGTGGACCGGCACTGTGTGTATGTGTGTGTGTGTGTGTGTCTGTTGGTGTGTTTGTATGAGCCAGCACTGTGTGTGTGTGTGTGTGTGTGTGTATGTGTGTGTGTCTGTTGGTGTGTTTGTATGAGCCAGCACTGTGTGTGTGTGTGTGTGTGTGTGTGTCTTTGTGTGGTCCAGCAGTGTGTGTCTGTGTGTGTGTCTGTGAAAGTGTATATAGTGTGAACTAGTAAGTGAACAATTCATTTTGTGTTTGTTTGCATCGTAAGACGTGGACACATTATTTGACACAGCCTACATGTACATGCATATGCATGTTCACACACACCTACATGCGCACAAACCAAAACACACACACACATACACACACACATCCTCAAGTGAGTCAGAAGATACATATTCACCCCACAACAATACAAACAAACATCACACATAACCAAGATATTTTTGATCATCATCATACGGTATAGTAACTATTTCCTGTATGTATCATCTATGGAACACACCACTGCCTATTTGTTTGTTGTCCATTGTTTTTTTTTTTACATTTACATTTTTTAACAAGTACATTGGACTGTTCACACTGAATGGAGTGTAGAAGAAAGTTTGCACAGTCTGAACCTGAACACTGTTGCTATGTTCTTACAAACCATTTCCCCTACTTTCTAACGCCTCGACTTCTTTGAACTTACTGTTCTGAGAATAATAGGGCTATGTTCACCTAAAGAGAAGAACTGTGGAAATCATATAGGGTGGGAACATGTATTGTGTTGACAGTCCATCAGGACTTTATTTTCTAGGAATGATGACTGCACCTTGAAATAAGTCATAGGGGATGGGTTGGGGGAGGTGTGGTGTGGTGTCGTTTAGATTGCAGCAACTGATTTTATGAAATTCTAGATGCTGCAATAAGCTTATAGTGGTGGTTGCAATTTTTTTCAACAACACCAGGATTGGACTACAGAACAGGACTACATAGAGACTGAACCTTAAGTACTTAAGATACACCCCAAGTCAAACTATTCTTCTGTCTTCTTGATGCTCATAAACAATGTCTGTATCAACATCTGTATTATCTTTGGGTAAAGACACCAACAGCACTGACTGAGAAACAGCATCCGGGTGTGTGGCAAACTTAAGAGATCATGCTGGCCTGACCTGTAGCCTACTGCTAAAGAAACTGAAAAAATGTCAAGCAGAAGACAAAAACACAGATAACAGGGGTGCAAAAAGACACGAAGATGTTATGTCTATTGCCACCTTACAGTTAATTTCATATCATATGCAGAATCACTAGAATAATCTTTCCTTTCCACATCTCGGCTCATGCAATCAAGCAAGTCTTTCAGTTGCACAAGCAAATACCAAAATGAGCACTGTTTCGTTGTGTGACGGTAAACAGAAGACTATACAAGTAAAATCTTTTTATTTTCCCTTTGATTCTGTCGAACTGGGGAACCACTTGAATCTTCTGACCATTATTATAATTAGCTTGTTTTATTTAGGTGTTACAGGTTATTTGGCACATATGTGTTAAAATTGTTGCTATGTTGCGTTAGGGTGTGTGTGTGTGTGTGTGTGTGTGTGTGTGTGTGTGTGTGTGTGTGTGTGTGTGTGTGTGTGTGTGTGTGTGTGTTAGGGGTGGTGGGCAGGTGTGTATGGGGTTAGATGTCACTATTTCAGATTAACCTCTGAAGACATACCAGGCTTTACAGGAAGGGTGCTGCGTTGAGATAAAGACCACACAGACTCACACACATACCACAACACATCAAGCCACACGTACACAACCTGCCGTTTGATGTGGCTCAGACGACACACCA
>CM050207.1:25494407-25504407 GCA_027475355.1 Coilia nasus
CCCAACAACAGCGCCCCTGTGGTGACGCTGTCAGCCTTGTGTGTGTGTGTGTGTGTGTGTGTGTGTGTGTGTGTGTGTGTGTGTGTGTGTGTGTGCACATGTGTAATGTCTTAGATCATCTCCAAAACTTCTAAATACTGCATACACTTATCAGCACAGTTCCATTTAGTGGGTCCTGTCATAAACATACATAATTTTGAGCATGACTCATTTACAGTTAAAACTGAAACTGTAAAACTGAGTTAAAACATTAGTATATCCATTAGTTGCACTCTAAACAGAGCACTACATAGTTGTGAAGTGTATCAGCAACCTCCCTTTCGCTCTAGTCTGTCCATCTGTCAGTCGCAGCATGTGAAATATGGCTGTCATTAACTTCACTTGTCACTGCACATCACAACAAATCATTTGCAGGTACCTTTGCTCCTTCCGCAGTCTTGTCCGCCGAACAGAATGTCTCACACTTGACAGAAGCCGGGAGGGTAAATCCGTCAGGTATTTCAACCTCTCAACAAGCAGGGTGTGAGTGACGAGAGCAATGACTGAAATGATAAACAACCGTTTAGAGAACGTTGTAAGACAACAAAAAAAAACCCTCAAGGATCAGTTCAAGGCCTAGGCCAGGTTGGTGTATTATTTCCAGAGCGCACAGGATGCATGCTACTGTGGCCCCAGCCGGATGAAGGCCATTGGTCTATGTTTAGTTTGAGTGACAGGGGGGATATGTGGTGGATGGGATATTAGCAGGGTCCCAGAGGCCCGGCGGTGGTTTTTTTGTCCAGGCTGGCCTCAGCTAGCCCGGGGCGAGCGGCTCGCCATAAAAACCGTGCTTCCATTAGAGGGGATGGCTGACTCATCCAGTCAAATTCGGCCTCAGAGAGTAACGCTGAGGTGACACCCAGGAGTGGGCAAGGGGGGTTGGGGAGGAGGGGAGGGGGTTCATAGACTGACTGATTCAGATAGCCCCCCCCCCCCACCACCACCACCACCATCTCCTAGATCTGTTCATAAGTGTGGCCTCAATCTGCCTGTTCAAGTGTGCCCTCAGGCTAGCTCAGAGGCAAGAGGGCTATTAAGTAAAATATGCCGCTCCGACAAAATAATGGGTTTCCACACTCGATAGAAGACTGTGAGAGATTATTAGCAGACGGCAGTCTGTTGAAAACGGAGTTGAGTGTTATGTTTACTCTTCCACACTAGTGCTCATGTGTGTTCAGGTTTTCTTGTCTCTACCTGCACCTACCAGCCTCTGCTTTCCGCTTAGTGCCAAAGCTGACTAGACTTCAGGTGTGCTGTCAGCCATTGGCAATGTCCTTGTCTTGGCCATTGGCAATGGCCTGTACGGAGTGTTGTAACATTAATACATGAATACATGAATAAATGTCTTAATGTAAATCCCTCGGTGTGCCCACAAGAGCTAGGGCTTAGAAGTGTCAAATGTGTCAGGTGTGGATCTGAATAAGCTCACCAGTGCACTGTGCAAACTAGCCATGGAGGCAATAGCACTCAGAAAAGGGGGAGGGGGAAAGGAAAGGGGTAAGACAGAAAAATAGTGAAGAAGCCGGTAACCTCCATTCAGGCAGAGATAGAGAGACAGAAAGGGAGAGAGAGAGAGATAAGGAGAGAGAGAGAGAGAGAGAGAGAGAGAGAGAGAGAGAGAGAGAGAGGAATACAGAAGAGAGAGTGAGTGTCTAAGAGAGAAAGAGATAGAGAGGGAGAGAGAGGGACTGAGATAATTTGTCTTCAGTCCCAATGCTCAAACTGCACATGGTGTGAGGTGTAGACAGATCCAGTAGGCACTTACACTTTTTTGTGGCTAGATTAACACACAACATGTTTTTTTTTTAATTCATTTAAACAATACTTAAATATTTAATATGTGTATTATATGTATTATGTATTATATAATATATTTTTTTAACAGAACGCAGTGGCAGTGACTGCATTGGGTCTTCCAGACAGGCATATATTGTAAAGGTGTGGTGGTTTTCTTTTTTTGTGAATAGTTTGACAGACTGGGAGCAATCTGTTTCAAGCATATCTGAGCACTAGATGTTCTTTCTTCCATGCAGTGGTATGAATTGACAGCCTGCTTTGATTGAGGTCAATTTTCATCTTGTTAAAGCAGTAAATAGTAATCCATGTGTGTGTATGTGTGTGTATATATGTGTGTGTGTGTGTGTGTGTGTGTGTGTGTGTGTGTGTGTGTGTGTGTGTGTGTGTGTGTGTGTATGTGTGTGTGTATGTGTGTGTGTATGTGTGTGTGTGTGTGTGTGTGTGTGTATGTGTGTGTGTGTATGTGTAATAGTAATCCATGTGTGTGTATGTGTGTGTATATGTGTGTGTGTGTATGTGTGTGCGTGTGTGTGTGTGTGTGTGTGTGTGTGTGTGTATGTGTGTGTGATTGCATATACTCATTTTTTAAAGTTGGGTGGGAGGTGGTTTGAGGGATCAATAAATCTATAGCATGTTCTTGAGTTTAGACTTCCTGCAGGCAACCTTCGTGAACGCCAGTCTGCCTCCTTTTTCATCGGCCACATTTACCCACGGTTCCCTTACGTCCTCTTCTCCCAGATCTCTCGTCTTCTCTCCTCAGTTTGCTAGTTTAATTCCTCTTTACTCCTCACCCGCTCCCCATTTCCCTGTGTCCCTGGCTGGCCTGCAGGGCTGTTTGTGGAGTAGCACATTACCATATTAATCACGCTAAGATGACAGCGCTTCAGGCAGCTGCCTCTGCGCCATACCAGACCTGAGTTACGACTTCATTAGCTCAGAGCATGACTTCATATCAAGGCAATGCTGCACGTTCTGTTCTCCCTCTATCTCTCTCCTCTCTCTCTCTCTCCCTCTCCCTCTCCCTCTCTCTCTCTCTATCTATCTATCTATCTATCTATCTATCTATCTATCTATCTATCTATCTATCTATCTATCTATCTATCTATCTATCTATCTATCTATCTATCTATCTATCTATCTATCTATCTATCTATCTATCTATCTATCTATCTATCTATCTATCTATTTCACTGTCACTGTTCCTCTCTGTGTCTCTGTCTTTCTTTCCCTCTCTCTCTCTCTTTCTCTTACTCCCTCTTTGTTCCTGTATTCTGTTCTTTCTCTCTCACTTTCTCTGTCTTGCTCTCTGTCTCTCTCTCTCTCTCTCTCTCTCTGTCTCTATCACTTTCTTTTTTTCTCTCCTTGAAATCTCTGTCCTTGTCTGTGTCTTTCTCCCTCTGTTGATCTGCGTCCCCCTCTGGTTTTCATCTTCCCCTTGCGTCATTATTCTTGTCTGAGTGTGTGTGTGTGTGTGTGTCTGAGTGTGTGTGTCTGAGTGTGTGTGTGTGTCTTTTCTTGCCACCTCCTATATTTGTCTTTTTCACACATTCTGCTGTCTCAAAAAAAAAAAGTCGAGAAATGGGCCAAAACAAACAAACAAAAAAAAAACTGGATATTTACATGTCTGTCTACCACATTAGTGGTTCACTGCCAGAGATAGGGAGTGCTCATGGTTAAGCTTTTGAGTTGATAAAAAGGTGTGTTGAAGTGTAACGTGTAACTAATTGATTATAAATGAGAGGAGTTCGAGAGGAGTTCAGAATAATTGCCTTCCTACTGCTTCTCCAGAACGGCAGTGCTGGGGTGATTGGCATGTAATATAACTATGCTTAGGGTTACAAAAATGAATTAAAAGCCCATCTAACTTTAATATCTGTGTCAAAACATGTCCAAATCACCTCTATACTGTCTGTACATTTCTGAACGTTATACGTGTAGGTATATATACTGTATGCTTGTGCCCATGTCCATACTTGTGTATTTGTGTATGTGTGTTAAACTGTGTTCCAGTGCCTTGTACATATGTGTGTGTTAGTGTTTGTGTGTGTGTTTGTGCGTGTGCATAATGTGTGTATGTGCATGTGTGTGCGCATGTGTTTCTGTATGTGCCAGTTTGGACCTGCCCCAGCTTTACTATTGCCCCAGTTCCCCCACACTACTGCCCCAGTTCCCCCACACTACTGCCCCAGTTCCCCCACACCACTGCCCCAGCCTCCACACTACTGCCCCAGTTCCCCCACACCACTGCCCCAGCCTCCACACTACTGCCCCAGCCTCCACACCACTGCCCCAGCCTCCACACTACTGCACCTGCATCCCTACTACTGCCCCAGCCTCCACACCACTGCCCCAGCCTCCACACTACTGCCCCAGCCTCCACACTACTGCCCCAGTTCCCCCACACCACTGCCCCAGTTCCCCCACACCACTGCCCCAGTTCCCCCACACCACTGCCCCAGCCTCTACACCACTGCCCCAGTTCCCCCACACCACTGCCCCAGCCTCCACACTACTGCACCTGCATCCCTACTACTGCACCAGCTTCCCCCTACCTCCACCCCAGATTCCCCACTACTGCCCCAGTTCCCCCACACTACTGCCTCACCCTCCACACTACTGCCCCAATCTCTCCACTGCTGCCCAGCCTCCCTACCTCCACCCCAGCCTCCCTACCTCCACCCCAGCCTTCACACTACTGCCTCATCCTCCACACTACTACCCCAGCCTCCACACTACTGCCTCATCCTCCACACTACTACCCCAGTCTCTCCACTGCTGCCCAGCCTCCCTACCTCCACCCCAGACTGCACACTACTGCCTCAGCCCCCCTACTACTGCCCCAGTCTCACCATCACCCCAGCCTCCCTACCTCCACCCCAACCTCCCCTCTATTGCCACTACTGTCACTAGTTTCCATCCAAGTTGTTATGCGAATTTAGGTTATGGTTAGGTTACAAATTCTCTGGTGGAAACACTTGCAAATGCGCTTCTGTCTCCTAATGCGAATAATAATTCAATTTGCTTGGGACAGGTGGATTAACTCATAACTCATAAAGTGAATAAAATTGATGGAAGTAGTCTATTTGCACGTATCCACGTAAATATCTGCATTGTAGCCATAGGCACAGTTTATATAGTGCATGTGCAATGGGCTCGTCAGTCGGCACAGGAGTACATTGGGACTGCACGTCGGGTGCAACAGCAGGGTGCAACTACAGTATCCATCTACACACTTGTGCAAATTCAGCATGGGTAACTCTAAAATTCTTGACCCAATGCTGCTCGGTGAAGCTCGTCTTCACACTGCCAAACAAATCCCTTCAACGTGGGCGTTCCCATGTGCACAGAGGTTGGCGCGGTATGGAAGCAGGAGGATGCCCATTTTCTCAAGTAGAGTGTGTCCAATTAGTTTAACAGGTGATGGAAATGGTTGCTGATGTGCATTTGGCTAAGCTGAATTATTATAAATTCGCATTACAGATGCAGTTGAGTTGGATGGAAACCCAACTACTGCTGCACCGTCAGAATCCTTTAAATGACAGCACAGACATCAGCACTCACATCTCCCTTCTACATCTCTCAATAAGACTGCAGTATTTATTCATTCACATCAAACACGCGTCGCCTTTCTAATCTTACGATAATCAAAGCAGCTACACAGCATCACAGACAGTGGCTGATTATAAAGGGCCTCAGAGTCCTGTGCTGTGTGTAATTTCCCCGCCTTGAAGCACGCTGAAATAATTAAAGCCTTCCTCATCCACCCCCATGCAAATATTTGCTGGATAGTTTTTGCTGACTAAATTCATTACTGCCATATTTCCTGCGCATATATGTGACATATGGCAGAGGCCAGCCCATGTGCCGGGTGTGTGGTTTTGCCCTCGCTGCGTTGGATGGGCCCCTGTGTATGTGTATGTGTGTGTGTGTGTGTGTGTGTGCGGGTTTGGAGCACAGTGGGGCCTTTATTCGGCCCCGGCGGCTCCGTGAGAGTGGAAGCGGCCCGCCCCGCCCTGCCCTGCCTCGCTCACCCTCACACCCCTCCCCCACCACCCACCGCCTACCCTCCAACCCCCCCCCCAGTCCAGGGCCGGGGCAACAAGCCCCTCAGTGTAGTCAGCCATGACATCAGAGCCCATTGAGCTCCCGCTCTCCCACATCAGGCCAGGAGCACCAGGCCGGCAGACAAAAGGGCCGCTGCCTCCGACAGCCTCGCCTCGCTGCTGGGGTGGATTCTCACGAGCCCCGAGCCCATGTGAACTCTCCCTATCTCACTTTGTGTGTATGTGTGTGTGTGTGTGTGTCTGCATGTGTGTGTGTGTGTGTGTGTGTGTGTGTGTGTATCTGTGTGTGTGTGTGTGTGTGTGCATGTGTGTGTGTGTGTGCGTGTGTGCATGTGTGTGTGTGTTTGTGTGTGTGTTTGTGTGTGTGTGTGTGTGTGTGTGTGGAAATAACATTGCTCTTTGTGGACTAGCATTATGTCATTTTTACTGTATGTTTTGCATGTGTGTGTGTATGTGTGCATTTGTGCAGGGGAGAGAGGTTGTGTGTTGTGTGGAGGGCAACACACTTTGTGGAACAGAATTTCATCCTAAACACAACCCTAGTAGTCTCCATGGATACCACACTGGGCTATGTTGAACTGTCGGTCCGCTCCTGATCATGTGACTTACACAAAGATGAATTGGCATCGCATGTATGTGACATTGTATAAAATAATCACTTCACCACAAAGCTAATTGTAGCCCTTTCATTAGTATACATTGAAATCTATTGAGTTCACCTAATATCCAGTCTTAGACCATATCAGATCAGGTCTGCATTAACTGGTGTAAATGGTGTAAATGTGTGTAAGAGAAAGCGCCTGTGTATGCATGTGTGTGTGTGTATACATGTGTATGTATGTGTGTGTGTGTGTGTGTGTGTGTGTGTGTGTGTGTGTGTGTGTGTGTGTGTGTGTGTGTGTGTTCAGATGTGGTTGCGTGTTAGTGGTACCCCTGTTTGGCTGCTTCCCACTCAGACACCGCTGTTGCTGCTGCTGCTGCTGCTGCTGCGGACCTCAGTCTGGCCCCCAGCCTCAAGGCTCAATCGATGATTTCATTGAGAAGGAGAGAGGAGATGTGTGTGTGTGTGTGTGTGTGTGTGTGAGTGTGTGTGCGCGCACGTCCGTGTATGTGTGTGTTTGTAGCTGCAGGCACAACAGGGAAGTGAGGTAACCTCCCACAGGCTTCCTTCTCTGCTTATTGTTCTGTGCTTCATTTCTCTCTTTCTTCTGTATGTAGCTTTCTCTTTCCTCTCTCTCTCTCTCTCTCTCACCCTCTCTCTCTCTCTTACTCTCTCTCTCTCTTACTCTCTCTCTCTCTCTCTCTCACCCTCGCTCTCTCTCTCTCTCTCTCTCTCTTTTACTCTCTCTCTCTCTTACTCTCTCTCACCCTCTCTCTCTCTCTCTCTCTTACTCTCTCTCTCTCTTACTCTCTCTCTCTCTCTCTCTCTCTCTCTCTTACTCTCTCTCTCTCTTACTCTCTCTCTCTCTCTCTCTCTCACCCTCGCTCTCTCTCTCTCTCTCTCTCTCTCTTACTCTCTCTCTCTCTTACTCTCTCTCTCTCTCTCTCTCTCTCTCCATCTATCTTCCTCCTCCTCCTCCTCTCTTCAGTTCTATTTTTAGGTGTGCTCTGTGGCAACCACATCTGGTATCCACTGGGCTCCTGATACATAGGACTGTGCTAGAGAGAGAAATACCATAAGCACAAGACTGTATTTCATGCAATAAACAGCAACATATTAACCGATTTTTCCCTGTATTGACAGTAATGCTGTCCATCCTCTGTGTTTTTGTGTGGATTAGCGATTAAACTGAACTCACTGAATTGAATCATTCAATGAAAACTTTTTTTTCTAACCCTCAGGCAGTCATGGCTAACTGTAATCAGCCTGTATAATCATTATCTTTGTTTGTGACTGATGACCAGAAAAGCACAGAGAGAGAGGAGAGAGACTGAACAATGGCTCCCTTATAGAATCCCCTCCAGTTATCAATGTCACCATCGGTGATGTCATTGAGAGCACGCTCAGACTAATATGCCTCTTGTGTTTGTCTTTCTGTACGTCAGGGCTGTGTGTAGACCAATGCCCCCCCCCCCGACATGAATGGGCCTGTCTGAGAAAGAAAGCTGTAGTCTTGGACTGGGGTCTGGCCCCAGGAAGTTTGGGGTCTGCCTTAAAAACCAGTAGCCCGTCTGTGACTGGTTTATTCAGTACATACACTCAAACCACTGTCTGGAGAGAGGGGCATATATCATGTCCATGGTAGCGGTCAGTAGATGCCGTAGTTTGAAAAGCACGACTACAATTACAGCGGGTAAATCACATTCTGTGTGGCTTTAAGTAAAGAAGGATTCAGATGCAAAAAAACATGGAAGCCCTTATGACCTTTGTTTTAAGAGCATAAATGTTTTTTGTCAACATTTGTTTTACATAAGTAAATGGGTTGCACTTTATAATAACTACTTCTTAAAACACTACTTGTCATCAGTAAATTTTATTTATCATTTATGAACATATTGACACATATCTGTCTGGTGTCAGTTGGCTACCTGTCTATACATCTGCTATCTATGTCTCAGTCTGCTCCCTTTCTGTCTGTCTGTCTATCATCCTGTTTGTCTGCTTTAACATTTGTAGATATGTCTATAAATGAGTTATACTGTGTAAACGCAATTGTTACTAAATGATAAAGTAACAAAGTAAGAGGTAAGGAATATAGAATAAATGCTTATTAGGAAGTAGTTATTGTAAAGTGCTACCAGTAAATGAATGTATCTCTGTTATTATGAAGAAATTACAGTATGAGGTAAGTGTCCTCCAAGAGGAAGCAGAGGCACACTGACAGCCCTGGAGGAGGAAGTGGCTGCTTGGGGAAAAGGAAATGCTCAAAGGGAGTGGCGCTGCTGGTGGAGGATGAGCCTGGTTGCAACAGACAACTGGAAGTGCTCTGTGCCATGATTGTGTAAGACAAAGGCGCATTGGGACACAGGGGAAGTGGGTGAAGGGTGTGTGTATTTGTACATGCTGTAAAACATGCCTCTGTCCCCTGGGTGCTGGGCAAACCCATGATGTATTGTGTGACGTAACGTCTTGGTGACGTGCTGTTTTCATGTGACAGCTTTATCTGTGTTTGGGGAGTGGTGCGATAGACTGGGCTGGGCAGTGTTGGGAGGGTTGGGGGTCAGGAGTGGTTATTGTGGAGTCTGTGGCATTTGGGAATGAATGAATGGGGCTGCTGTGTTCAAGGGTTGGCTCGCTCGCACACACACACAGGCATTTTCCCTCTGCACCTCTTTGCCTGGTCGTGCCCAAGGGGCCACCCCACATGTCTCTCTTTCTTTCTCTCTCTCTCTTTCTCTCTCTCAAATTCAAATTCAAATTTGCTTTATTGGCATGCCTGTGTACATCAGTGTTGCCAAAGCTTACAGTAACATAAAATCATTAATGAGATAAGAACATTAAGATAAATAAAGAACATTAATTATACCATCTCTCTCTCTCTCTCTCTTTCTCTCACTCTTTCTCTCTCTCTGTCTGTCTCACTCTCTCTGTCTCTCTCTCTCCCTCTCTCACTCTGTCTCTCTCCATCTCTCTATGTCTCTCTCTATCTCTCTCTGCTGGGCTTCCTAAAGCCTCCACTGGGTCGACGCAAAGAACAGCACAGCCTGACAGGCCTATCTACCTGTCAGGTCTATCTGACATCCACAGCGACACTTTATAGACTTTATAGGCACTGCACATGTTGCCCTCTTAGAGAGCCAGTAAGGAACAAAACAGAGAAGTGACAAGAAATGACAGGTACACAAGGTACACAAGAGAGCATGACACCATAGAGATGGATTGGCTGGAAATGGATTATGCTGACTGACATTGGCTTTATTTCTGAAAGGGGGGCATGTCATACCAAGCTGCACTGCCTTATGTCATACCCAGCATGCACATAAACTGTTTACATTTGTAGTGTCTGTTTGTGAGTTTAATTTATACCTTACTTCCATTATAACTCTTTTATTGGGTTGGAAAGGCCACTGCACTACAACCAGGGCAGTCATACTGATGAAACCACTTACAAAATGAGTTTGATTACACACAAGGGAAGAGTGAGACAGATGAAGAGAGA
>CM050207.1:25506907-25514407 GCA_027475355.1 Coilia nasus
CATCACCATCATCACCCTCTCCACACTCTCCAAGCCCATTCACCATCACCACCACCCCCATCACCACCACCCCCAGCCCACCTCCTCCTCCACCCTCTACAGTTGCTGTCCCGGCAGGCAGGGCAGGACAGGCCCCATACCCATCCCAGCGGTTTCATGCCTGTCCTCCATCCTCCGACAAGACAACACGGGTAAACAGAATAGCTTGCATGCCTGTCTGACAGCCGACCACCATCCACCCTCTCCTCCACCCACCACCACCTCCTTCTCCTCCTCCTCTTTCTCCAGCAGCACTAGTTGAGATGCATGTTGGAGGTTAACCCAAGCAGTGCATGCCCGGCATTGAAGGGTTTGAATAGCAGAAGTAATTAGATGCGCATAGCGGGCGTGTTTTACCTGCGACATGAGCGCTTTGGTACCATGCATGGCATACTGTACGTGATCTGCCTGTTTGGTTGTAGCATGTCGTCTACTTGGCCACCACAGTGCTGATGATCAGAACTAAATTAAAACTGTTTTGTTTGCTTAGTTGTTAAGTGTAATTCCTTTACTAGTGATTTAGTGGGGAAATTTGCAACTCTACATTTAGCCCATCACGCGTGGGAGCAGGGTACCATGCTCAGGGTATCTCAGCGGAACCACTGCTTAGTTTTCTGTAGTTAGCGTCTTCAAAATACACTTCATGTATTCCTACTCACAACAAGGTTGAACACTGACTATGTGGGTCATCTGGAGTTGTGAAATGTAATTCTTTTGTGTTTAGCACAGTTGTGGACTGGGATTCCTGTCCAGGACAGAGGTCTGAACAGGAGTGGAGTTTTCCATCATGGCTATTCCCTGACCTACTCTCCCTGGACTTTCCCTCTCTCTCTTTCTTTCTCCTCCTCTGAACACAGCAGCAACTTACTCTTTCTCTCTTCCTTTCCCTCTCTCACTCTCCCTCCAGCTCTCTCTTTCTCTCTCCTTCTACCTCTCTCTCCCTGTCTCTCTTTCTCTCTCTGCCTTGATCTCTCTCTCTCCCTTCAGCTCTTTCTCTCTCCTTCTGTCTCTTCCTTTCTCACTCGCTCTGTCTCTCTGTTTCTCCCCCCTCTCTCTCACTCTCCCTGGGTTTTGCTCTCTCTCTCTCTCTCTGTCTGTCTCTCTCTCTCTGTCTCTCTATCTGTCTCTCTCTTTCTCTTGACCCCCACCCTCTGTGTTTTCCTGATAAAGACCTGATATTTTTCCATCCTGATGTGGCTAAATTTGGAGCCCGGGCTCCTTTGCGATCACACTGTTGCACATCACTGCATTCCTATCTGCCTGGACAAACCCATATACACACAAGCAGTCCTACACACATACACACATGGGAGCACACACACACACACACACACACACACACACACACACACACACACACACACACACACACACACACACACACTCAGACACTGGTGCATGCACACACACACACACACTCACACACACACACACACACACACTCAGACACTGGTGCATGCACACACACACACACACACACACACACACACACACACACACACACACACACACACACACACACACTCAGACACTGGTGCATGCACACACACACACACACACACTCACACGAGTGCGCACACACATCTACACCTACAGACATACACACACAGACACACACACATACACAGGACCTCACACACACACCACATGAAGTCTCATTTCAGTGGCCCTCTTCCTGTCCACATTCTTTCTTCTCGCAGACATTCCTTAGAAATCATATATTCAATACAAATAAACTGTAGTCTCACGGCTCCTTTTCTCGTGTGAGACATAATGAAACAGGGAAAAAAGCATGTATATGCAAGAGTTTTCATAAATCAAAAAATCTGTCTGTCTCTCTGTCAGGTATAATGTAATTTGCTATGTGGTATCTGTTCATTGTTCTCAATCACAAATTAATAACCAGAAGAGGTACCCTTGTAAGCACTGTGTAAGATACTTTATCTAAAATGTATGTTGCATTTTTTAAGTACATGCATAATTAGATACATATTATTGAACAGCAAAAAAACCTAGAATGAACTACCTAATTACCTTTACAGCATTAGGTGATATAAGGCATCTTTGTAAAACCTTGAAAATGTATGACGTAGGATTGCAGGACCTATAATAATTGTATCCAGACCAGGAATGTTTATGTGAGTTGGGGTTTTTTGAAGGATATTTATAGATTTGTGTAGCGTTTCTCACTGGAGCTGGGCTGTGCACATACATTCATGGTGGTCCGAAAGGTACGTGGAGCAGTGCATAAGTATGGGCTGTGGTCGCTCCTGGTCTTCCTGTCATGGCCTCAGCGGTCAGCTATGCACACAGGATGGGGCTGCCCTCATTCCTGCCTGATCAAAACCAGAGACGTGGAGCGCTTCCTCTGAGGTGATGTAACACACAAAGAGAGAGAAAGAGGGCGAAAAAGAGGGACAAAGGTTTTTCTTGGGGGTGAGCAGAAGGGGGGTAGGGGGCAGTAGAAAGAAAAAAAGATGTACTAAAAAAAAGTTCGTAGCTGAGACAAAAGAAGGAAAGAGATGAATTGAAAGTGACACACTTTGAGGAGGGAGGGAGAACGCGTTGTTAAAACACTGGCCATGAAAGAGAGCGAGACAGAGACAATGACAGAGAGAGAGAGCAAGAGAGAGAGACAGACATGGAACAAGCATGAAGTGAGGCCCTGTGGTCTTTGTGTCGGTCTCATCTCTGTTGGGGCATTACATCATCGCTAACCCCCCCCCCCCCCGCCCACGCCCACCCCCAACACCAATACCACCTCCTCATGCCCCCCCTCCCCTTAATGCCCCTGTGCCCTCTGTGTTGAGATGGGGGTTTGTCTCCAGGGCCTCGTATCTCTCTCAACCCCCACCACCCCCCGCCCCCCCTTGGGACCCCGTAGGTGGAGGGCATCAGCTGCAAGGCAGCATTTCCAGACATTAAAATGAGGTCTTTCCCAAATTAGAGTTTTGGGGGGGGTTTGCCCTCCAGCTTGCAATGACATTGTGAGCATCCCCCCATCCCCCAAACCCCGCCCCCACCCTGTTATTATCTGCCACACACCAGTGGTGGTGGGCTGGCGTGGTGCCTGAGCTATGGTGGCCGTTTGGCCTTTTACGTCGTCTAATCTGTTTTGGTGAGCAATGAGCTTTGCCTTGGGGCCACATTAACCTCATGCTGTGCTCCCTGCAGTATTATTAATGAGAGAAATTCATCAGTTTTATTTCAGCAAACATGTAAAGGCTGCCACCCTGTCTGTGGATGCCATCTTTCTTCATCCTTTTGTGAACAGCACATGTTTAATTGCTGCGTGCCATCGCATACACAAAGGCAACAAAACAATGGAACAAAAGGGAAAGAATTTTCCAGACCTGTGTCTGCGTTTCGCCCTTGCCAATGCTGTCAGAGTAAACCATTTGAAGAGCGTTCAATTATTAGTGTCAAAGCTGTTCCAACAAGGTTTTCTGTTTTACAGTAATATTCCCAAAAATGTGAAATGGAGTGGAAATAGTTTTAAAACAAATCTGGATATTCAGGTATTGGTTTTTTTTGCTATTGAAAAAATACATATTACCATATCTTGTTTAAGCCATAATTTACATTGTGATTTCTCAGACACTCCTATCTACGATAAGATTTTAAAAAAAAGTCTTTAAAAAAAGGTTTTGTCTGTTATCACGTAGCAGACACTGTGAACAATTGACCTCTGGTTGGATTGAAAGTTCATTTCATGGAGGAGGTTTAGCTGAGGTGAAAAATCTCTCCACTGAGAAATCTTCCTGTTTGTTCACAAGAGCATACTTTAGGGCCATTAAAGGGCACTGCAATGACAGAATCATTACATGTGAAGGAGGTTATGTGTGTGTGTGTGTGTGTGTGTGTGTGTGTGTGTGTGTGTGTGTGTGTGTATGTGTGTGTGTGTGTTTGTGTGTGTGATCATGTCTGTGTGTGTGTGTTTGTGAGACAGTGTGTGTGTGTGTGTTCGTGTGTGTGTGTGTGTGTGTGTGTGAGAGAGAGAGAGAGAGTCTGTCTGTGTGTGTGCATGTGTGTATGCTTGTGTGTTTGTGTGTGAGAGAGAGAGAGAGAGAGAGAGTGTGTATCTGTGTGTTTGTGTGTGCTTTCATGTCTGTGTGTGTGAAGGAGTATGTGTGCCTGTGTGTGTGTGTGGGAGAGTGTGTGTCTATGTGTTTGTCTGTGTGTTCGTGTGTGTGTGTGTGTGTGTGTGTGTGTGTGTGTGTGACAGTGTGTCTGTGTGTGTGCAGGCACGTGTGTGTGTGTGTGTGTGTGTGTGTGTGTGTGTGTGTGTGTGTTTGTTCGTGTGTGTGTTTGTGTTTGCAAGGGAGTAGCCAGGGAGGAAGATAACCTGCATTTCCCCTCATTCCTGAGCAGCCAGCATAGCGCTAGATCACACACACAGGCACCTTGCCCTCTCCACTGACGCCATGCATTCCTCCCATTCTTGCCTTTGTTGGACTGATTTTCAGGGGAAGATACAGGCGCGGTCGGTCACCACATGAGGCTATCTCTCAGCACAAACAAGGCAACATGTCTAAAGGCTTACTAACTCAGCTCAGCTCAGCCCTCCTTCTCCACACAAGACCTAAAGTGGGACATGGCCTCCTTCCACTTAGTCTGAATGAGCTAACAATTACATCATATCTGTGTGTGCAATTACCGTCACTCAACGCTCCCGGAACGTTTGGAGGGAGTTTTGGGCCTCTTGAGAGACGCGTGCTGTGCTCTTAAGAGCAGGGCGTTGAGTGCCATGCATGACACACACACACAGAGTGCTCGGTTCCTCATCGCCACACTACGGTCTCTCAACCCTCCGTCGGCTGGGTCAGCAGCAGCGTCGGCTGGGTTAGACTTGCCCAATGCCACCGCCGAATCGTGGTGCACTAACAAACGCCGCGTGCGTCATTAGCATTTGTGTCCGCGGGGCGGCAGCTTTTCATTCCATAGTGGGTAATTGCTGTGTGCATGTGTGTGTGTATGTGTGTGTGTGTGTGTGTGTGTGTGTGTGTGTGTGTGTGTGTGTGTGTGTGTGTGTGTGTGTGTGTGTGTTTAACAGCCACTCCCCTCCAAAGGGCCCCTGGCCAGAATAGAGTGGAAAATTCCCAGTCTGACTAACTGGCTGCCCTGATTCAAGCCACCAGTCATCTTCATTACTGCATGCATGCTACCCGGTCATATATGTATGTGAGCATGTGGTTGTGTGCGTAAATCCCATGTTTATTGAGGGCCCTGTGTGTGCATGTGAGTTTGTGTGTATATGTATGTGAGAATGTGCCATCCCACCTCATTACTGATTTCCTCAGTAGTCTGGAATGGGGCCTTTCAGCAGTAGCAGTGGTGGTGATAGCGGTGGTGGTTGTGCTGCATGCCTGATAAACGACCCTGTGTTGGGAGACTCCACCCGAGTTGAGGACCCACACCCAACCCGCACATACACACGCCATACTGTCTACGGCCTTGAGCCATCAGCTTACCAAGACTAAGATCTATGCCTTTGGTTGGAAAGAAATTGTTTTGGGGGTTACTGAGTGGAAATATGGGCTTTGGACCATAAAAATTTCAACAGTCCATCTCCTTCAGTGTAAAGGTCGTGGTTTGAGGCCTACTGAAACATTGAGGGAATGTTATAACGTGGACCACTGGTTAGGGATGCCCTGGGTCACTGGAGCCAAGTGGTCTGGGGCCGATGCAGCAATAGACTTTCTCCCTGAGCAACCAGCCCAAATCCAAGCCCAAGCCCAAGCCCACCCCACCAGCCACCCCTGGCCGCCCCACCGCACTGTGGATGCGACATCATCACCCTGGATGGCCCGCGCATGACATCGACCCATGCCGTACCTGTCATATCGGCGGCGGCTTTCTTTGGACCTCTGATTCAGCAGACATTCTGGTCCTCCTGTGTCTCTGTTTGACACTTTACCCGAGCAACCAAATAGATAAACACACCTCCTCCCCCCTCCCCACTCCTCCACCCCGGCTCGCCTCTCAGACGAGGCCCGACGCAAGACGGCGTAGAAGCTAAAATAAGACGCTGAGCTGCAGCCTCTCTGATAAGGATCGCATTACCTGAAGCTGCTCTGGCTGCAGCTTGGCGCTAGATGAGTAGTATTGCCATACAGGCTGTGATAGATTGCAATTTGACAGCTCAGCTCAGGTGGCCGAGGTGTAAGATGCTAAAAATTGAAAAGCCCTGGAGACCTGCTGCTCCTTCCTCCATCAAGGCATCAATTCACACCCCCGACCCCTGACTGACAACCTCACTGCCAATAATTTATGTCAATGCTCTTTCAAAGAGAAAAAAAAAATGCACCAGATGGTGGCTTGCTATTGGACGGTATTTACGATGCAAGGGTGTGGAGAAAGAATAAGAGATGATGTCATAGAGGTGGTTCCCACATAAACCACTGGGCCTTTTTTGTTCATCTGAGCGCAGTTTGGCTCAGGCTGGAGGGTGGAAGTGTGCTGTGGGCCTGCGCCGTATGTTTTTATAGAGGTGCAATGGCGCTAATCACCTCATCTCTGGGTGAGGCAGAAGGTGTGAGGACATAAATAGGCAGGGAGTTCTAAACAGGAAAACGGTGCTGATGATGTTTTTATGCCTTAGGCACACACTTAGGCACCTTGTTTTTACAGTTCTGTCAGGACACATGTCATGATCCTTTGTTTAGCCCTTTTAATCGACAACAAGTTCCTGTATTTAAAAAATGATGGCCTGCAGAGGTAGACAAGAACACAGTACACAGTACAGTGCAGTTACAGCAGAAACCCAAATTCCTTTTCTTAGGGCAAGAGTCAAACAGAAGTAATTTCTTTCATTCTTAAGTAATAAATTCAATAATTTCTTTCTTTTTAAATGATTCCTAACGTCTGGATGCAAAGCCTCTTCCATTTTTTTTATCTGAAACAAACCCCTTCCACTGAGGAAAAGGTACTGCTCCATTAACTTCCCTAATCTTTCCCAAAACTGACTGTGTGGACAGGCAACAGCATGGCAAGAAGAGGAAATAGGTGAATCACACTTTCTACACAATACATTAACCAGCTTCCATCTGCAATTTTTTAAATATCTTCGCCCCTCTGCCCTGATGTTAGTCACCCTTCCTGGGTCATCTTAGTAATCCTTTGCTCCACTGTCCTCTTTGCTTGTGTTGCTGCAATATTACCACACCCCTACCTACACACACACACACACACACACACACAAGGAGATAGACAGACAGACAGATAGGTGGTGCTTTTTGCGATGACATCATGTATCATTATTGGCAAGTGTTTGCATAAGACGGAAGGAGAGGCAGTGAGTGTGAACAGTGCATGTGCTCTTGGGAAGTACTGACTAATCCATGAATGTACAATGTGGTGCCTTGTGCATCTATATAGGTTTTGTGCTGTCATGGCGGGGCTCATTATGCTGGATGATAAGAGTTTTGACACACCTACACACACACACACACACACACACAC
>CM050207.1:25516907-25521907 GCA_027475355.1 Coilia nasus
TATGCACATTTGCCAGCATACACAGACACACAGATACACAGACCTACCCACAAGTGCACACTTGGACAAATGGTATATACTTTGTCATGTGGCAAATGGCAGGTCTGCAGTGTACCGCACCATACTGTGAAAGTGTATGACCGTAGCCACAGGAGTGGGAGGTCACATTACCTCATGGCCCAGGCATGTGCTTCATTTTCTCAAACCCACACTGCTGCAACTGTCTCTGTTGCTGACCTCTGCCTGGCCTGACCTAGGCAGATGAGCTGGGCCCCTCTTCCCCTTTTCTCTCTCTCTCTCTCTCTCTCTCTCTCTCTCTCTCTCTTTCTCCCTCCATCCCTCTCTCTCTCTCTCTCTCTCTCCCTCTCTCTATCTCTCTCTCCCTCCATCCCTCTCTTTTTTTCTCTCTCTCTCTCCCTCCTTCCTCGGTCTCACCCGCCCAGTTGCTCATGCCATGTTACCCCCACACAGCACGCAAACACTGAGTGGACGGACACTGCCTCCATACTGTTACTGAATGTCCAGTGCTCGCCTAAAAGAGGATAATTTCTGCTTTTGCGCAAAAGTGTCAACAGAAAAAAAAACCTGTCGTAATAAGGGTGTTGCCATTTTTTGTTGTATTACGTAAAATCACTAAAATAACTTTGAGCTGTTGAAGTCACCAGGAAACATACAGCAGAAGCCTAGGAGTTTATCAGTGTTTAGTCACTGCTCACTGGTCACTTCTGTCCACAGTCTGGTCATTGTTTATGATAGAGAGATCATTTTCTTTGCTCCTCTCCTGCCCTCTGTCTCTGCTAGCTCTACAACAGGTGGGCTGGTCTGGCTGCCACCTGTTTGTCATTGTGTTTGTACACATGGGGTCAAGGAGGATCTCTCTCTCTGTCTCTCTCTCTCTGTCTCTGTCTATCTGTCTGTTTCTATCTCTCTCTCTCTCTCTCTCTCTCTTTCTCTCTCTCTCTCTTTTTCTCTCTCTCTCTGTCTCTCTCTCTCTCTCTGTTTCTCCTCTCCCCCTTGGGCCTGGTGTGGGTTGACCTGTTCAAAAATAGCAAAGCTAATAGCAGAATTACGCGGTGTGGCTATTTACAGACGCCCCCATCTCACACACACACCGCGGACCCGGCCACACTCGTCGGAAACGTGCAGGGCAGCTCCCTCCCTAAGCCTGGGCAATTAAGCACAGCATTTGCAGATCACCCCTCTGCCCCCCACCCCCCTCCACACTCTGCCTCCTTCCTTCAGCCCACGGAGCTGCGATTAGGTTTCACCGGCCTGGCAACCGCCACAGTGCAACCTTGGGAAGGTCAGGTAGGGGGGTGCGCTGTGGTGGCGGTGCTTGCTGCACACGCAGTCGGGCCACCAGCAACCACAGCACCGGGGCCAGACGAGCCCGGGTCAGAGACTCCCTCTCAGGGCGCCAGCCGGGGCATCTGGGCTCTGCCGAACGTCCAGAGGTCTGGAGCAGCCTGGAGCCTAGACTCCTCACTTTTTCCCCTGCCTGGGCAGCGCGCTGGTAATTGAGGGTTCGCGAGCGTAGGAAAAGTTTATGACGACGTCGTAAAGGAACATCCCCTCCTCGCCAAGCTGCTTCCAAGTGACCCATTTTCACTTAGCCAGCATTACAAGGCACAACATGTTCAGGTGTTATTTTTTTAAATGCTTATTTAATGAACAACAGCCATCAGAGGGCTGTGTGGGTGGTGTGTTTAGAGAGAGGGGGAGTTGAGGTTTGCCTTTCTTTCTCTTATTCTGTCCCACTTTTCTGTCTATCCTCTCTCTCACATTCCCTCTCTTCCTCTCTCCTTCTCTCTCTCTTATTCCATCTCTCCCTCTCTCTCTCTTTCTCTCTCCTCTCTTTTTTTCCTCTGCTGCTGTGTTTATTTTTGTATTATGAAATAGAACACCCACATAGTGACTTCACAACAGAAATAGAGCCGGCGAGCGAGCAGTGGTGGAGTGTTACAGGGCTAAATGCTCTGCGGTCATTTGGCTAGTGGTGTTTAACAAGCAGCACTGCTGCTCTTGACACTCTAATTCAGTGTGTAACTACCAAAGGCTAATACACACACACAGACACACATAAGGACACAGTCTCTCTCTCTCTCTCTCTCTTTCTCTCACTCTCAAACCCACACACACACACACAGTGTCAGGCCTGGCGTGTGTTTACTGTGTGGTAGTAAAATCCCATGACTGTGTGACTTCTCACTGTTCAGATCCTTGCTCCAGCCACTCCCCCTCTTTACCTTTCTCTCTCCCTCTCCCACTCTTTCTCTCCCTCTCTCACCTCGTCCTGACAGAATGTCTCTGTTCAACAGGAGCCCGTGGGTCATCACACGATGGCCCTGGTTATGGGTTTGGTGCTGCTATGTCGCTAACCTGTGCTAACAGGCTGGCTGTCACAGGGGCTGCTCTGTGTGTCTCCCCACAGGTTTCAGTTTAATGCGGGGCTTTAATGGCTGTTTGCAGACTGTCCTCATAAAGTCTGTTTTTGATTTGTTTGTTTGCTTTTCCTGATGGGGAACCAACAAGGTTTGCTGAAAACAGTTACCTCATGTTTGTGAGGTCAAAAAAGAAATGGTGCCTCCCATAAATTACCTATAAATGCAGCAAGAAATTTCGCGAAATTAACGCCTACATGATTTTATAAAACAAATACCTCTGTTTCACAAGAATGCATGCTCCTCACTAAAATGTCCCAGAAAACAAGCATAGACTATTCAGTGCCATAACACAGACAGCAAGACTGTCTGATACATCTGTAACACAGATTACTGCTCAATAAAGCCTGAAAAGAGATTACACACCACACACACACACACACACACACACACACACACACACACACACACACACACACACACACACACACACATACACATACACATACACACACACTCACTGCACTTAGTCCAGAGGGCTTCTGGTTTCCCTTTTGAAAAAATATCAACAAAATAACATACTGCCCTGTTGTATGTGTGTGTGTATCTTAGGGGAGCTGTGTGCGGTTTTGTCAGTGAAATACGAAAGCGTAGGAGCCTCTGCACCCACCTCCCCACTCTCCCTCTCTCCCCCAGCCTCAGAGAAGGCCCCTAAGGTGGCCGCATATTTGTGTGGTGAGTAAGGAATGCGGGTACATGCCTTACACATTAGCAATGACCGAGCCGCAGCTCCACTAGAGAGCAGAGTCGACGCGGCGCACGGCAGAGTGAGCTCATTCACTGAGGGAGTGAACGAGTGAGTGAGAGAGAGAGAGAGAGAGGGGAGGGGAGGGGGAAGTGAGAGAGAGAGGGAGAGACAGGGAAGGAGGGAGGGAGGGAGGGAGGGAAAGAGCGTTAGCGAATGAGAGAGTGCAGACAATAGGGAGCTGCACTTCCAGCTGGAGACAGAAGGCGAGAGACACGCAGAGTGGAGAGAGCGTCGCTACCGCCGGGCTGCCACTGAAGCAGGAAAACATTCTTCCTCTCCGCTTTTGGCCACGGCGCTTTCTTTCCCACCCCATCCCCACGCTACTGGAGGACCATTTTCAACCCTTTTTGTCGAGTCCTTTTTTTACCCGTTCTTTTTTGCCCTCTTCCTCTTCTCTCTGCCCTTTCAAATTGTCAAGAAGGCTCTTGACTGACATTGACTGACAGCTGTGTGGAACCTTAGAGCCTTTGAGGGTCTGGTCTAACGTGACGGCTGTGCCCTGAAGGTGGTCGGTCGTCCGGCTGGCTTGCTTTGCTGTGAGCAGTGCTGCTCTTGCTGGTGTTGCTGCTGGTGGTGAGCGTGTGTGCCGGAACAGTCCGCCTGGATGCCTGTGGACGTGGTCATAGCCCCCACACAGCACCTCTGGACAGAGATGCATGACAGCCAGATGAAGCTGAAGATCAGGGTGCGCAGGGTGAAGGAGGGACGCGACCTCAGAGGTGTGTGTGTGTGTGTGTTTGTATATATACATGTGTGTGTGTGTTTATGTCTGTGTGCATATATATGTATATGAGTGAAAGGGTCATACTCCCTCCGGAGTGTGTGTTTCTGACTATGTTCATGACACAGTGTGTGTGTGTGTGTGCTTACATATGTATGTGTGCTTGTAAAAATGTATGTTCACAAGTGAATAGGACATAGTCCCCTGAAACGGTGTCTGGGATTTTTTCATAGTGGGTGTTTCTGAGTATGCTCATGACACTGTGTGTGTGTGTGTGTGTGTGTGCATATGTGTGTGTGAGAGTGCATCCGTGCATGCCTGCATGTGTGTTTCTAAGGGGGCAGAAAGGTACAGTCTGTGAATGCTGTATAGGTCCAGTGCAGGCATAAACATCCTGTTCCCTTGTTGGACTGCTAGCAGCACAGCCACACAGCTTCATTGTGCAGCAGCTTTGTACCCACCTGCAGTCACTCTTTTGTGAGGCTAGCATTAGCTCACTAGCCGGCTCACACTGCTCCAGACACACAAGACAAGACTTCAAGAGAGCTTAGGACACTAGGAGTAGCAACACACAGTCAGACTCACACACACACAAACACACACCACCCACTCCCACACATACAAAATTCCCTGCTTATGCTTATACCACCAGATGTGATTGTCAGATATTATTGCTATCCTGCACTGGAGTCCCAGCGGGGCTCCTTGTACCTGTCTCCTGGCCCAGGCAGGAGGCTCAGACTGTGGATGACAGGACAGAGGGGGGTGGCAAGCAGATGGAGGGATGGTGGCATGGCGGGTGCTTGGCTTTATGGCTGTGCCTGCTGTCAGGGAGCTGCAGCAGAGTGTGTGTGGTGTGTGTGTGCGTGCGGTGTGTGTGGGAGAGACAGAGAGGTAGCGATTGGGTACAGTGTCTCCAGCAGACTTAGGTGTGCTGTCTCTGCATGTAATGAGTTGCAGGCAGCGATATGCTGCAGTCAGAATGTGCTCAGCTAAGAAGATGTATAAACCTATATATTCCTAAGGAATCTCTAAAACGTGCCAATATTTTAAAAGCAGTAATATTAACAATATATGTGTCGAAAATGCT
>CM050207.1:25526907-25654407 GCA_027475355.1 Coilia nasus
GTCTGTCTTTTTCTCTCTCTCTCTCTCTCTCTCTTTCTTCATCTCTCTCTCTCTCTCTGCTTCCCCTTTTCCCCTGTGGCGGCCCCTGTGCTGAACTGGGTTAGAGGCGCTGTCAGCGGGGTAGCCGGCCCTGCCCCCAGCCCTAATGATGTCACCCAGGGCCAGTTGCTCTCCGGGGACGTTACACCAGGTGTGAGGGGAGACTGGGCTCGCAAAGGAGGGTTAAGTGTGTGTGTGTGTGTGTGTGTGTGTGTGTGTGTGTGTGTGTGTGTGTGTGTGTGTGTGTGTGTGTGTGTGTGTGTGTGTGTGTGTGTGTGTGTGTGTGTGTGTGTGTGTGTGTGTGTGTGTGTGTGTGTGTGTGCGCGCGCGTGTGTGTGTGTGTGTGTGTGTGTGTGTGTCTGTGTGTTTCTGTGTGTGTATCTGTGTGTATCAAGGGCTGGGTGTATTGTGGGGCTTTGTTGATATGAACTGAAAGGAGGCCACATTTGGCAGCTGAGCTGTGTGTGTGTGTGTGTGTGTGTGTGTGTGTGTGTGTGTGTGTGTGTGTGTGTGTAAGCATTTGAGGAAGCTAGTAAAGCAAGTGTAAAAAGGCTGAGGGTTAGAACTCATTGGGTTGGACACATAACCTCCTACCCCCTCATAGGAGAAGAAAGAGAGAAAGAGAGAAGACAAGAGAGAGAAAAAAAAGAGTGGGAGAAAAAAAGAGAGAAATAACTGCCGGCCCAGATACAGGCCACTGGCTGGCCCACCCCAGCGCCCAGAGATGATGTCATCCTGTTTGGCAGTTGCCATTAATAGCTGGAAACTGACAGGCCTTCAGTGAGGACTTAAAGGGCCAGTTGCAGCAGGCTTGGGGACGTTGAAGCCTGGGTGTGTGTGTCACTGTAAAGCTGCTGTTGCACCACTCACTCGCTCTCTCTCGCGTTCACGTGTCAGTCTCCACCTCATGGCTCACCTCTGGGCCCCCAAAGGAGCAGGGGGAGGAGGAGGAGGGGGAGGAGGAGGAGGGGGAGGTTAAGCAGTAAGGAGGTGGTGAATACCCAGCCAACCCCTCAGAAATGCACCTCTGGCCTCCCTCACAGTGTTGTCACAGCGCACTCTCAATCGCCTGCCACTCACACCACACTTTGAAGTGTCGGTCACTCGCTAAAAAGAATAGGGGCAAAAAAAAACAAACGTTTTCAAAAGCAAACAGGTCAGACAGGGGCTGCCGCTGCCACTGGTGGTGGTGTAGAATGTCGTTAGGACGTTACTCAGCGTGAGGAAGTCGGGTAGCAGGTTTGTTCTCTGGCTCTGACTCACACACCCATGGGCGTATGGGAAGAAGCTTCTGTGGTTTGGTGGTTATGTCATTCGCACCATGTGTTGGCCCTGTGTGTGCGCGCGCGCGCGCGTGTGTGTGTGTGTGTGTTTGTGTGTTCACGCGTAGCCACACCTGCACCTGGAAACGACTGAGTGCAAATGTTGCACCCAGTGATCTCACCTCTTACCTAAGATAGTCAGACCACATGGCCAGCAGCCCCAGAGTCAAAAAAGCGTGTGTGTGTGTGTGTGTCCGTTTGTATATGTGTGTATGTGTGCATTTGTGTGTGTGTATGTGTGTATGTGTGCATTTGTGTATGTGCTTGTGTGTGTGTGTGGTGTATGTGCATGTCTCTGTGTGTATGTGTGTTTGCATTGTGTGTGTGTGTGTGTGTGTGTGTGTGTGTGTGTGTGTGTGTGTATGTGTGTGTGTGTGTGTGTGTGTGTGTGTGTGTGTGTGTGTGTTAGGCTTGTGTCTGTGCATGCATATGTGTGTGTTTGTGTGTGCATGTGTGTCAGAGACAGAGTGTCTTTGTGAGTGTGTGTGTGTGCCTGTGTGTGTGGGTGTGGAGGTGTGTGTGTCTTTGTGTGTGTGTGGGTGTGTGTTTGTTTGTGAGTGCACAAGAGCTCATTGATTAGGGGGCCACAAAAGCCTCAGCCACACTATCTGTTGCAGCTGTGGTGCTGTGGCCAGGGGAAGGCCTTGGCAGCGAGACGCCTTGTTCTCGCACAGAGCGAGGGCATACTGTGGTGTGTGTGTGTGTGTGTGTGTATGTGTGTGTCCACTCAAGCAGGTGGCCAGGCACTGAATAGGACAGAGAGGATAGGAATTGTAAAGACTTTCAGTGGGAAGGATAGGGACTTCCACTTATTTTTCACATAAAAAAATCCCCTTACGGTAGGCTGCAGTCTTTTGTCAAAGATATATCCTGGCACCTTATCTTATTTAGTTATTTTAAAGCCCTGTGAAGCTTTTAGTCTTTGTAAAGAGCACTTAGCCCTCCCTGTCACTCATTGTCAATATCTTTTCAGTGGCACAAGCCTCCTCTTCCTTCTTTCATTCACTCATTCTTTTATTCTCTCTCTCTCTCTCTCTCTCTCTCTCTCTCTCTCTCTTCTTTCTTCTTTCTCTCCCTGGCCTGCTGTCTGTGTTCTCTGTGGTGCCGGCGGAGTGGAGTAGGTCGAGGGTGAACACTAATCCGGGGGTGATGTCATTGCTCCAGACGCCTGCCTTACTTGGAAGCAGAGCTAATGTATCCCAGATTTGAGAGAGCGATTGGAGAAACAACGTGTGTCTGTGTGTGTGTGTGCGTGCGTGCGTGCGTGCGTGCGTGTGTGTTTTGGGGCGGTCATGTCAATCAATCAGCACAGGCTTGGTCTTTCTGGAGGCACCTCGTGGGTAGTCATGCTGAGCTCATCACATTACAGTATTAGGCAATTGGTAGCTTTTAGTGTGTAAAGGACACAGCACAGGCTGCCACAGTCCAGTATGCTGAACTGAACATCATGTTTTCAACTGCCTACTCAACCAGGTCTTCTTTACTTAGATCAGGCCTTGCAGGGACTGGCAGTGTGTGTGTGTGTGCATGTGTGTGTGTGCGGGCATGTGTGGTTGTGTGTGTGTAGTGTGTATGTGTGTGTGTGTGTGTGTGTGTGTGAGTGCGCGTACATGTGTGGTTGTGTGTGTGTGTGTGTGTATGTGGTGTGCTTGTGTCCACACCTGTGGCCTGCCTCACTCCCTCTCCCTCATGCCATTTTCAAGGAGAGGAGATGACATCATGCAGGAAAAGGGAGTGAGAGACAGACGCCAACACCAGATTTGCCTCACTCTTAAAGGGCCAGCTGTTCATTTCCTCTCCTCCTCTCTTCTATCTCTTCTCCTCTATTCCTCTCTCCTGTGCTCATTCCTGTCACCTCATTTCTCTTCTCTTTTCATCTCTCTGTTTACAAAACTTTCCTGTACTTCCCTTTTGGATTACCTCTCCTTGCCTCCTTTTTTGTCATTCGGTGTCTGTTTTCAGTTGTGTCTTTTGGGTGAAAGGCCACTCGTAATGAGCATGTCAGGCCTGGTAATGTCGTTTGTGTTGGCCTGCCAAGGCAGACAGGATGTTTCTGTGTCTGCAGAGGCATGCTGGAGCTAGAGGTACAGAGGAGCCCCTGCAGGGTGTGTGTGTGTGTGTGTGTGTGTGTGTGTGTGTGTGTGTGTGTGTGTGTGTCTATGTGTGTGTGTGTGTGTGTGTGTGAAATTGTGAGTGTGTGTACATGTGTGTGCGAATATGTGTGTACGTGCATGTGCGTGTCTGTGTGTGTGTGTATGTGTGTGCATGCATGTGTGTGTGTGCGTTGCTGTGTGTGTGCGTGCATACGTGTGTGTGTGTGTGTGTGTTGGGGGTTGAGGGAGCTGGTTGCTAGGAAGCCCCTCTCCTGCTGTGGGCTCCACAGTGAGCTCCCTCTGTGCTGTGGACGTGTCCAATGTCTCGGCCAAACCTGGGTGTCCTGTAATTGTGCAGCGTGTACATATTACGCCGCAAGACTGACTCAGAGCACACACGCCACTGCATGCAAGCCTCAGTAGGCAAGTTTTACGCCACTGTTAAGGGAACTCTCCCAAAGCTGACCTCAGTTTTAGTTGCAAAAATAATGAAAGGTGGCTTTTTTGGAACAGGCTGAGAGACAGCTGGTCATGTCAAAGTTTGTTTTCTGTATGATGACTAAGACTCTCTCTCTCTCTGTCTCTGTCTGTCTGTCTGTCTGTCTGTCTCTCTTCCATCAGGGGGCTTTGCGGCCTTCTCCTCCTGCTTCCCTGGCCTGTGTGAGAGTAAGCAGGCCACCATCCTCCCTATGAGCTTGTCTCAGCCCTGCCTACCCGTCGCCAATGTGGGCCCCACCCGCATCCTGCCCCACCTCTACCTGGGCTCCCAGAGAGACGTCCTCAACAAGGTAACTGTCCAACTGTCCATTCCCCACAACCACCACAACCATTCGCCAACCAGCCTGCACCTTGTACTGGGAACTCGAACCCGAGTTAAAAGAACTCATCCTCTTTGTGTGTGTGTGTGTGTGTGTGTGTGTGTGTTTGGAGGGGGGCTGTTAAAAGAGTTTATTTGTTGTTGTCTACCACAGAGTTAGATAATGGGATACATTTTTCCTATCTTTGGGTGTGCAGCATCCCAGTTTGACAGTCTCATCTTTAGCCTAGCTTAGCATAATTGAATGGAAGTGGGTTGCACCAGTGGAACCAACATCTGTTCTCTGTGTGTGCAATAACCCAGTTTGACACTGTTACCATTAGCTTGGCATTGTGGAAGTAGGTCACACCAGTTAATTCCATCAATTTAGGCTAACAGCAGGTACTGTGTACTGTGTACTGTGATTGGGTTATAAGGCACACAGAAAAGAGAACTGTATGTATCCTCTTATCTAACTGTGGTATAGATGGCAAATAAGGTTATTTCCCAAAAATGGGTGGCAGCTTCCTTTAAGCAAAAAAGCAAGTATGCGCCAAAGTCTGCACCTGTTCAGTTACAATTACACACGGAAAGAAAAATACACACCTATTGTGACAATATATACTTTTTAAAAGATATTTCCTCATACACACCTTCTTGGGTGAAGATTCCCACGAAGAAGCATAGAGCTTCTCATGATTTTAAAATGTCAGGTATGCAGCCTAGAATAACAGGAGGCTGGTGACAAGCTGCGTTTTATCACTTTCCAGTCGGTAATGACATGTTTGAGCACACTTTTCTTTCTTGGGGCTGTTTGCATGCCTAGGTAAAGCATTAGTGAAAGAGGAATGTCATGAAATCATGGCAGGGGAAGAATGAGCTGCATTCCGCTGCTTTTTTTCCCTTTGAAGTCAGAGCTTGTTTTGAAATGTCAGCCCCGTCAGAGTCATTATTGAGTCCTGCAAAGCATTTTTATCACAGCATACCATCTCCCTTAGCCACTGACACACAGACACACAGACACTCACACCTCCTACATGTACAAGATAAGATAACAGCAGCTTCCAGTAAGGGTATGTTTTCTCACCAGCGACCAGCTGCAAAAAAAAAGAAAGAAAAACAACAAACTTCCTCATTCTTTTTTTCTAAAGAAAGAAAACACACAGATGTCATCGTCACTGTCAAAATCTGGGACGAGGTCCTTTCTTGTGAAATCTGACATGGCATCGCAAACTCAGGGTGGGCTTTGTTCTTTCTCCAGGACCTAATGGCCCAGCACGGCATCACGTACGTGTTGAACGCCAGTAACACCTGTCCCAAGCCAGACTTCATAAGTGAGAGCCACTTCATGCGCATTCCCGTCAACGACAACTACTGTGAGAAGCTGCTGCCCTGGCTAGACAAAACCAATGACTTCATCGGTAAGTAGGCTCCACTGCGAAACCGCATGCTCTTACACCCTGCTGACACAGCGTGAGTGTGTGTTCTCTTTTTTTGTATGTGTGTGTGTGTGTGTGTGTTTGAATCTCTCTGAATAAGCATCCTGTAAACCACCTGGGTGGGAGGTCTGCTGCTGTTGGTGGGCTTGTAAAACAGGATGTTGAGGGTTTTTTTTAATGGACTGCTGTGCTTGTGGCACCCGGTGGCACCTCAGAGTCTTGCATGCCCTGACATGTTTCCTTCCTCTCCCCCTCTCCTCCACAGACAAAGCCAAGGTGTCTAACTGCCGCGTCATCGTCCACTGTCTGGCGGGCATCTCGCGTTCCGCCACCATTGCCATCGCCTACATCATGAAGACCATGGGGCTGTCATCAGACGATGCCTACAGGTACACATAAACACAACGCCACATGCTCTTATGGGGCAATCTGACATAGGACGTAGGAATTACAACAAATAATCAGTAACAGCTTGAGATAATAAGTACATCATAACTGCTTCCATCACAGATTGTTCTAAACGAAACTTTCATAAAGTTGTTTCAAAATTAAGTTACATTTCATTTGCCTGACACTTTTAATCCAAAGCAAGTTACAATTGAGGAGGACAATTATGCTATAGCAATCATATCACTTCATATCAAACAATCATTATCATAATGATATGATTGCTATTATCATAATGATATGATTGCTATAGCATTGCTATAGCATAATTGTCCTTCTCAATTGTAACTTGCTTTGGATTAAAAGTGTCATGTAAATAAATGTAAATGTTTGTAGAAGTCAGACTCGTATCTAAAAAACATCTTTTTGTCTTGACAGGTTTGTGAAGGACCGGAGGCCGTCGATCTCTCCCAACTTTAACTTCCTGGGCCAGCTGCTGGAGTTCGAGAAGGGCCTGAAGGTGCTGAAGGCGCTGACCTGCCACCCCATGAGGACGCTGATGGAGCGGCATGAGGAGGAGCAGGAGGCCCGTGACGTGCTCGCCGAGCACCGGGAGGACGGCGTGATCACGCCCAACGGCTTTCCCTGCAGCCACGAGTCCGGCTCAGACAGCACCATCAGGGACTCGGAACCAGCCAGACCGCCCGGCTTACTGCAGAAGGGCCTGAACGGCCTGAACCTGTCCGCCGAGCACATCGCCGACACCAACCGGCTCAAGCGCTCCTTCTCCCTGGACATCAAGTCGGTGTACTCCTCCAGCGGGCAGTGCCAGCGCGCCTCCCCGCCAAAGCTGGCCCTCACGCCCATCAGCTCCGAGGACGTGCCCAAACTGTGCAAGCTGGACAGCCCCGAGAGTAGCAACGGTGTCTGCCAGTACTCCCCGGTGCTGGACAGCCCTGGCTCAGCCGAGTCTCCCAGTGGAGGGGCAGGAGAGGGGCGCGTCCGGCATCGGAGGAAAGGAAGGCGCAGCAGCAGCAGCAGCAACAGTAGCAGCAGCAGCAGTGGCAGTGGCGGCGGCAGCAGCAGTGGTAGTAGCAGCCTTAGTGAGACCTCCAGTCCGCCCACCCCTCCACACTCCCTCTCCCTCAGCCTGAACCTGCCCCACCCCCTGCTTGCGCCCCACAACCCCCACTCCGAGCAGGGCAGCGGCATGAAGAGCTCGCTGCTGCTCAGCCTGCCCACCACCACCATGGCCAGCACTGCCTGGACCCAGCACAGGGACACGGCGCAGGCCACCACACCCGGCACCCCCACGGGTGAGTGCCCCTGGTTCCTGGGCTCAGGCTGTGGCCCTCTTCCCAGCCCTGGTTCATCCGTCTCCGGGTCCGGTGGCTCGGACGTCTCCACGCTGCGCTTAGGAAGCAGCTCCACCTACGTGGCGTTCAGCTGCAGCGGGCGCGCCGGTTCCTGCGAGGAGGAGCGGGTGCAGCTGCGAGGCAAGGCCCAGGAGGGCAGGGACTCACGGGGCAGCTGGCACGAGGATGCCTCTGCAGCCTCCTCCTCCTCCTCCTCCTCCTCCTCCTCTGGTGGCAGCAGTGTGGTGGACAAACAGTTCAAGCGGCTCAGCTGCCAGATGGAGTTCGAGGAGGGCATGTCAGAGAAGCACTCCAGGGAGGAGCTGGGCAAGTTGGGCAAGCAGTCCAGCTTCTCCGGGAGCATGGAGATCATCGAGGTGTCCTGACGCCACAACCATAGACTGACGAGAACAGACAGGAAAAGTTAAATGAGGCAGTTGCAACTGTTACACAGACGTGTTGCCGATGGGCTTTGATGACGGGCTTGAATGATTCCTGCCTCTCGGAGACACATTGATACACAGACAGTTCAGTCATGAGGGTCTCTGAGTTGGGTAGGACAATGAGAAAAGCCTTCAGCTGTCAGTGCAGTGCAAGTGAACTGCAATGCAAGATGGAGTTTTTTTGGCAAAGGGAGCTTTGCTGTGATGTACTCGATGGACATTTTGTTTTGAGAGAGGTTACAGAAGGACGTTTATTGACTTTATCCTAATGTTGGACTGCAGTACTTTGAAAGACAAGTGCCATACTCCAGCACCAAAGGAAAGCTATGAACATACTCTTGCTCACACACACACACACACGCGCACACACACACCCAAGGCGTGCTACTGTAGCATTCAAAATGAAGGATGCTCTTTTGGGAGAATTCAAAATCCCAGCATGCCCAAATAAATTCACATGAAGAGAACTGTGGTTCACCACAGCTGAAAACATAGAGATGCTTTTCGAAACTACAATTTTGTTTTCTTTTGGCATACTGTCAGTTTTGTCAGTGTTAACAGCTATATGCACCGCAAAGTATTAGTTGTGATGATTATATCCTGTGTGTTCATGGTAGGAACTGCACCAGTGGTGCGCTCTCTACCAAACTACTGTAACTCCTCCTCCAAATGTACACTGAGCATGCTCAAAGTGGCTGGCTACCTACAGACAGACAAGCTGTGTACCAACAGCACTAAGCTTTATATATATTAAAAAATATATATATATCCATACACATATACATGCATATGTAAAGAATTGTACTGCAATTTTAATGGACAAATGTTTTATCCATTATTATGTTTTAATTTATTTTACCTGTTTCATTCTGGCAATGAGAAATAATATAATATTTGTGAACTTAAGTTGTTTATTTCTTGCAGTTTAACTGTATCGTATTTATAAAAGAATGCAAACACTTAAAAACGAAACACAAACTCGAGCAATACAGAATGATTTAAAAAAACATCTCTATCGGTCTGACAAACCTTCTTATGTGTGCCAGTCTTTCATAACCTACACACGCATGATCCAGAGCTCCTTTGCCTGATTCTAGCAGTCTTTGTGTGCTGCCATTACTGTACAATATATACTGGCTATAGGTATGCCCACAGTTAGGAATGACCATCATATAGCCTATAACATGAGCAGTGACAGAAATGGCCTTTTGTTCTGAACTCCAATTGCAGTGTGCCTCTCTGATGTCAATGGGCAGAGCCTGGGAAAGCTCTGAGCTCTGAGAAACCCAGACTCCCGGCACACACTCACTGTGCTTTCACACTCCATCCTCACACAGACACACCAGTTAAGCACACCACACCACACTCGTGGAACGACTGTTCAAGACCTGTCCCAGGCACCCATGCAGTAGAGTTAGGCCAGAAGTCACAGGGGGGTGGACAGTCTCAGGGGAAACTCCCAGGATAGATTGGTTTCTTCGAGCACATCAATACAAAGAAGGCCTCTAGATCATTTCTTTCTCTCCCTCCCTTTTTCCTCCCTGTCTTTCAGTGTCCACTGAGCTCTCGGCCGCCTTAGCTTGGTTACTGGGGGGTGGGGGGTTTGGTTTGGCACAAATGTGAACAGGATAACTCAATATGCAGCGCAGAATTTTGGTTGCTTTCCTCCTGTTGGCTTTCGCTTGTGTGCTGGCCTCCTGTTGCTGCTGGATCCTCTATGTTCTTTTCTGTTTTTTTTTTCTCCTAAGCCTTTTAATTGTTGAACAACAAGTCAGCGGTCCTTGTATTATTATTATTATTATTATTATTATTATTATTATTATTATTATTATTGGTAATTTTGATATTGTACATAGCATTTACAGATACCTTAGGCTGCTTGATGCAAAATACCTCAGGTTCTTTTCCGATGCTTTCTTCTCCCCCTGTACCTGTTTTGTGGAAATGAAGCAAAATACAAACAAAATCATGCTTAACTTTCTGTGTTTTTTATGCAGACACACTTGAATCAATAACCACTTTCACTTTCAGATCAGATCCAAGTGCAGACAGATACAGACAGACAGACAGACAGACAGACACGCACGCACGCACGCACACGCACATACACACACACACACACACACACAAGCACTTTTAACAGGACATAATAGCCTAACAGAAGGCATCACAGAACTTTTGTGGTCTGGATCATCTTTAATTACAGAGCTCCTCAGTTTAATTACCATGCGGCACCTTAAACACAAGGACGCAATTTAGTCTGTTTAATGTGATCTAGGGTATCATTATCACAGCTTATTTTACTCTTACCATCTCCATCCAATGCATAAAGTTTCATTCTAAAGTTTTTCTTGATTGCTTTGATGCAGTAGTCAACTCAAACTCCACATTTTCAAAGCAGTTAACACACAGGCATAAACAGTGGCACTCATGGTCAAAATGACATTTTGTTTGCAAATGGCTCTAACCATGCAAAAACGTTTAAAATATGCAAAAAAAGCTAATTCTGCTTCAGTGGTTTCATACTGATGTAGGTAGTTTCCAATAGTTAGGAATAGATGCTTTCTACTTGGTAATCATAGCTAAAACAATGGAGTTTGGACTGCCTGAATGACATACTACTGCTTTGCAAAAGGGTGGGGAAAATATGTCAATCTGATGAGAAAGGGTTAAGACATTTGCAAGATGATGAGAACTGAGTGAATGCCAGTTTCTTTAAATAGGTCAGAGCAACAAAGACAAACTCTAACTTAGTACAGCATCCACTGGTAGCTTATGCCACAGATGGATACTTTCAGTACAAGTCAGGTTCCTCAAAGGGTGACTCAAAACACAGTCGCATTACCAGTCATCAAGGAAAGTGTGAGGACATGTTTTCCAAAGTGTGATATCACAACTGTGGAAAACATTTCACAATCAATGCCTTTATGAATTCCCCACCAATACACAGAGTAGTTTTTTATGGTATTAGCACTGCCTTTTCTCGCCCTGGGAGTGACAATGCATGTTAAAGCCTAAACCACTTTTTTTCCTTAGCTGCGTACACCAGAGTTAGTTAGTTAAAACTGCAGGACAAGCACAGTCAAAGGAAGGGTGGAGCTATCCCAGAATGCCCCTCAGGGCTTCTCTGTGATGTACTAGGTCGTGGGAGCTGGCCCTCTTTGATGATGTAATATGTTCTAGGAGACGTACTCCCAGGCCGAGAAAAATCTCCCCCAGGGGAAAGTGTGTGTATGTGTGTGCCTGAGTGACTGACAGGCAAGGACTAGAGCATGTGATAACTTTCATAATGTAATGTTTTCTTTGCAGATATTTTAGGCCCCTCGTATAGTTACAGAGAAGCCTCTGTTCACTTGAGTCATGCAGTCTACTTGCCTGTTATGAGGTCACTCAGTCAAATAAAGCCTGTTACAAGGAGCCAAGGAGAAATTGTCAGTCAACCATATAATCTTTTTCCCACACATAAATCTAAGTAAATATCCAAATTTTCTATGTTGGATGTATATTAGAAAAACACAGTCTAAAGTCAATTCTGTTGTGGAGGCAGACAACCTTGACCACCTACCTGATTCAAAGAGGTAGAAGTAAAGAAAGAAGCCCTGACACACATCTGTGGTCATAAAGGTATACATGCAAAGTGTGGTCTATTTGTTATGTTCCTAGTACAAATAATGTGATGGTGCAGCACTCTCAAAATATGAAAAAATATATAAGAGACTGAGTGAAGCCTTCTCCAAAACCTGTGATTCCTGATTCAGAAACGGCAGAATCTTTGGTATATGTCTTATGTCATTATTATAAGTATACCACCGGGAATATGAGCAGACAGGTCATGCCCCATAAGCAGGGGTGTTGCCACAGGAGAGTTGGGACCATTGTGAGGGCCCAGCATCGGCAGGGCCCCTTTGAGGACACTGGTATGTCTGTAAGTCTATTATCGGCCAGATGCTGAGAGACATTTTGATGCAAAATCAGTTGAAAAACAAACATTCGCTAAAGTTCACTAGGGCCCAAAATATCTGTCTGTGCTTGGATTTGTATGTTGAATATTTTCGAACACAAATAGGATAACAGGAAAGCACAACCCATCACTCCAGCACGTACTACCCCTTTCACACCTCATCACAGCATTACTTGTCATCGGTTAACTGAGGCTACAAGTGGCTGTGTGGGTATTAGATCACTGGAGTTAATTGCCGATTGTTCTTCCATTATCACGATCAACAGCCAAATCTAAAAGCAGGCGGCTCTGCAATGGGCTAGGTGGCAATCGCAGCTGAGCGCGAGTCGACTGGTAGAGATGTCAGAGGCTGCTGTGAAATTGAACTGATGCGTGGCTTTGTCCTGTCCGATTAGGAGCGCCCCATTGTCATTCTAAAGAGGATAAACGGCATGGTAATGAATGGGGTTGTGTTTAAATGTGTGGCAATGCATGCGTGTGCAATTCTGTAGCTTTAGCTTGCTTGCTGCTGCAGGTTGTCAGCATCAGTGTGTTTGTTGGGGGATTGATGTGCATGTAAGAGATAGGAACTTTGCTAGTCATAGCTACATGGATAATGACTTAGGTTCAGCAGTCCTCAAGGTGTCCTGCATGCTGATAAGAATCTGCTCATCTCTTCAAAACCCTGCTTAACCTGATGATATGTAGTGGGATCTGCTTGCACAACGTGATTGTGTGTGTGTGTCTGTGTGTGTGTGTGTCAGAGGGGGGGGGGGGGGGGAGAGGATGAGTTTACAACATCTCACAAAAAACTGCCAAAGATATGATCTACACGCAGGAAACAATCTCTGCTTGGTCTTAATGCTGTGCAAGTGACTGGCTGAGATCTATGAACACTAATTTTATATTGCATGCCAAATTCCGTGTTTAGTGGTAATTAAGAGTTAGAAGCTATGGTAGGCCAATGAAAGACATTACTCATCCACTCTGTCTCCATGCCCACAGACACCCACTGCGAATGAAACATTCCCTAATGGCAGAGAAACGCATGCACAACCACAAACATTCTGCAGATCTACGGTGTGTGAAAACACATGCACACACGCGCAGTACGGTAGAAGAAGCAGCAGCGGAGAGAACTGATTGATACCAGACGCGGACATGTTACGTGCCTGCCTGGCGCCTCGAGCCCAGGCCTTATATATGGAAACTGTTAAAGCTCTTACGTCACCGCCATGTTTCTCTCTTCTCCACGTTCTGGAGCAAGTGACTAACATTGCCTCTAAAATAAACAGGATTTCTTCCCTTTTCGCCCCCTTTCGTCCTTGCATAACCCTGCCTCCGTCAGGCACCCCCCCCCCCCCCCAACTCCTGTAGGCCTGGCAGCAGTGCGGGCCCTTTTGATTCGGTTTCCCACCCTGTGCTCTGCATGTCCACAGTTTGGAAACGAACAGAAAGTCGGGTGACATCATGATGAGGGATGACGAGGGAGCAGCTGAGAACTGGGAATGCTGGCCAAAAAAGGTATCTGGCGATTGCTCGCGGGTCACGATGACACGTTCTCATGCTTTTGCAATGTGTTGACCTCATAGCGCTCTCCTATACACACTCAAGCAAATATGCTCCCAACGCGCCTCGTGCAAACCTAATACAGACTCCAGCTGGTGGTGATGAGGAATTAGTCTTTTAAGAATGTCCTCTGCAAAATCCAGCCCAGAAGGGGGTCAGTGTCAATTTCTGCGTGACAGGTCTAATTGATTTCCCCCAAGAGGTCCTGTACACTGCACCAGCTGCTGAACCAAATCCATTTAAATGGTTGTATGTAATTTGTTTGTGTGGAACATGAGACGTTTTTTTAACTGAAGCAATTACAAGTAACAACTGTTTTATCCTGGACACTTCTCAAGGGTTAGCACTGAATGCAGAGAAACGATCCGCTGTTCTTTCCAATTTAGTGCTGCCACCTACTGTTGAATTATGAAAGTGTTGTTTTAAACTGTAGAGTAATTGTTTCCATTTTTCAGCAGGTGTGAAACTTTTCTGTATTCACATGAGTATAGGCCTAAATAATTTCAAACAATACATTTTCGACACAACGTTGAAGCATTTGTATCATTCTCGGTGAAGGTTTATTTTGAACAAATTTGTCATAGCGACAACAGTGTTTCGGTGTGCATGTTCCAGTTCAAGCTATTAAGCAGTGAAAGAGTAAACTGGAATAAGGATGAGAATGAAAAAGACTGACACACAGGGAGAGAGAGGGAAGAGGTGGGGAGAGAGAGAGCGAGAGAGAGAACGAGAGAGAGACAGAGAGAGAGAGAGAGAGAGAGAGAGAGAGAGAGAGAGAGAGAGAGAGAGAGAGAGAGAGAGCTGACAGTTGAGGATGACTTGCTGACGCCAGCCCTGCTAACAATCAGATTTTGGTCCAGACTGGGATATCATGTAACTTACGGAAGATGTCTGTTTGCTCCTATCCAATAACAGCACATCTGCAGCTACCCAAGCCGCTGCTGCAGGAAGACGCACAGGGGTCAGTTACCTCTAAAAGAACAACTCAGTAACAATGCTGCACTTTGTGTCACGCGCCCACCTCTGTACTGGACAGGATACTGCTATGCATAGGATGAGGAAAGGTGTGGTTGACAGTCATACAGTAAGCCACTTCTCATAAACAAAGTCATGTGCAGACAGTAATAAAATACCGCATAAGGATGCCAGAAATGAATGTTCTGAGGACTAGTTGCAAAAATTGACAGTGTAACAACAAGTACACTAATAATGACTCTGTAGTTACATTTTAATTATAAATTGTCATTAATTCATACTGGAATATTTTGAACTAACACTTTCATGAAGATACAGTTACTGCTGTAATCCAATCTATCTTAAGTGCCTCAGTAAGCCATCAACTGGGTTGAATTTGTCTGTGCATTTGTCATGTAATTAAGGACTCACACCTGAAACATAATGAATAAAAAGAATACAGTATTTGGGAGGAAATTACTAGTGTTGTTGTTAATTCACTCACCTTTTAGGACTGTTCTATGGGCCGGCACCCAGACTTTTATATGTAGCTGTGTGTGTTTTGCTACACTGTGAAATTTGCCTGTGACAATGAAAAAATCCTATGCAACACAACAAACTGAATGGATTTAATTGAAACAACACTCTTAAAACACCTTTAGAATCTTTTAAGAATTGTGTAGAAATGCACCAGACATGTCTAATTAACTAGTTGACTATTTTTGTGTGAAAAAAATGACTGTTCACTATTTACAACATGCTTAATTTCTCAAGAAGTGATATCTGCAAGATCTGGCTTTTTGCTTTTATTGCTTTGTTGTTGCCATTGACATTGTTGCAATATTAAGCTTGCCAATAACATCTAAACACTTAAATGCCACAGACACATACTGAATTTACATAGAAAGAGCAACCCTACATAAGCTCAACAACATTACTGTCAGGCTGGGACAGTGTGCCAGTTACCATAGGACAAAACTGTCCCAGTGCTAAATGCAGTCAGTCACCATGCTTCCCAAGTGTCCTCTGTGTCTGGAGCTGACAGCCAAAGTCACAAGGGTTTGATTTCACAATCTATTTTCTCCCTATTGGCAATGAAAGTTTAAGTGATGTCCTCCACATCACATTTCTTATTTATGAGAGTAATGCAAGATGGCACTTTTAATGTCCCTTTTTGGATCCATGCATACCAATAATTATTTATTAATGATGTGGTAACACCTTGGCTTATATACCTTTTATTCTGGTCTATGTGTCCTTCATTTCTAACTAAACAGTCCTGCAGAACCCTAGACACAGCTAAACAAATAAGATAAATAATAATAAAAAATAAAAGTACCACAGAAAACCTTGGAGGAACGACTTCACCACCACTGGAAAATACCAGGCGGCACATGTCTGCTTTGCTTTTCAAGGCATTAGAATTTGTGCTGGCTTGCTCTGTTGTTTTTCCTCTGTGTTGAATTCTCTCATTGATAACGGAGCGCAGGAGACTGCAGCTGAAAGAGCACTGAGCGAGCCTGCATGCGCTGTGAATGGGCGCTGGTGGAAACCGATCCACCGCGCCGCAGTGAGGTCATTGTGGTGAATGAGCTGAGCTGAGCTGAGCTGTGGTGTTGCTGAGTGCTGAGGACTGCGCCTGCTGATGGCTCCGGATCGATCGGAGGCTCTGTATCAGTGGCAGCCAGGCTCCCAGGAAACGACCTTGTCTGCCCACAAATAAACTGCCTCACTGCAGAGGCCATGACAGGGACACTGTGTCCCTATGCGGATGCCTCTGACAGCATCATCAGCTTCATTTTTTTTGTTGCACAAAAGGCTGCCTCTGTCTCTCTCCCCTTCTTAACACGCCGCCTGACAAACAGAGCTGTTTCCTTCATACCGCATGACAATTTGTACATATTTGATGTCATAGTTTCAAATATTACATGTAAAGATTTATACATAATTCATTATCCAACTGCTGTTTAAACTGCTGCTTTATTCTTACAGTATGAGGTGAAAAAGAGGCCCTCTTATTCTAACCAGAGACAGCCAGTGCCCTCTAGTGTATTGCAGGAGTATGACAACCCATACCTCGAGTAGTACACAGGATGCCATACATGTAAATTATGTTGGGTATGGGAGTGTCTGTTTGCCTAGTAAAATTACGCTACAATTACTCTAAAAGTCACAAATAATTCAGATATATATGGTTAGATATTTGGAAGATAAGAAACGTTCAGTACGCAGAATGAGATCAGTGAACTTTCTCATCGAAGTGACAGAGATTCTGTGACATCATGTCTGCTAATGTGCCAGAGGACTTGTTATGACAACAAACATAGGGATAACCTGGCTGATTTCATATTCATGTTTCCTTCCAAACTGACATACTTCACCCTGGCTTCAAAAGACATTTTTTACAGCACAAACCAACAAAATACTCCACAATTTAACAACATTAATGTGTTCCTTAAGAGTTATCATAACAGAGATCACAACAGGCCCTATGACATTACAAAATCTATTACACAACACGATTTTAGCCCACTGTATTGCACAGCATTGCACAGCATTCTATTGTACAGCAACTGATTTTGTTGATCTTCATTGTCAGTAGATTTCATATTTAAAACATTAGTTCTTATTAGGCTATCATGAGTGTTTTATTGAATTATATATTAACTGATATGATATATGGCAGTATACTTTTTTTCTTTATCCATTTGTTCCTCTGATTAATCAATCTCAGACTGAAATGACTTTGGTCTTCCTCTTGTCACTTAAACTTTTTAGGCACTGTTTTCTTTTAGGTTTTATAATGGAGAAGTTAAGAAATAATCCATGTGTAAGAGTTGGCTGAATATCCTATAAGCTAAAACATGCTTAAAGTCCATTTTAATCATCCATGAATTGTGACACACACACAGCACAGATTAAGCAAACAGGGAGGAAACAAACTAACTGGGAGCAGTGGGCAGTGAGCGGTGAGGGTCTGTGTGCTTTGCTCAAGGGCACCTCAGCAGTGCTTCGGCAAAGCCGAAGTCTGTAACTTCGATTTTGGGCGAAAATGAGTTACCGTCAATTTTGGAACAATAAACATCAGTTTTATTATGTGGCCAAATATCTTAAGTCAATTTGGTTGTTTTTTTGTTTTGTTTTTTTTCAGAAAAGAAGCGAGCGAAAGATTTTTAAAGTAATTTTTCTCAGTTTCACACTCTCACACTGATGAGTGAAGGGCTTTTGCCTTTAGGCAGAGTGGATGTTGACATGTGAGAGTGATGTTTGGCCTTTTTCTCTGCCCACGTTTCCTGCTGGTTGACTACCCTTCCTGTTTGGTGAAATGCCCTTTGGTGAGATTGTCATCTGCCCTCTATCTGACAATCTGAAACATTTCTATCTTCAAAGCTTGTTCAAAACGTTTTTCTTTATGTTGCATTATAGGGAATGGTTTATAATTTGACATCTATTACAACATACTTCACTTACCTCAAAACTTAATCTCTCAACTCATATTGTTCAGAATGGCTGTGGACAGCGTCCCTTGTACAATGAAGGAATATCTTTGTGGCTCAGGGGCACAATGTGTGTTTCTGCTAGCGAAGCCAGCCAAGTTAAAATTGAAGTTTGTTGTCATGTGCACAGTTAGAAAACATGCACAATGAAATTCGTTTTTTGCTTTCCATTTCAATGCCACATGTAAAACAATGCGTAATAAAACACATTAAGACATAATAAAAGACATAAGACATAGTTAAAGCAATATGTACAACTGAATAAAAGTGTCTTAGTGCAATGTGCAAGCGGATCTGTAGTGCAATGGTCTCTTTGTGCAAACGTTTCTAAGGCTAGAGTTTCTACATTTCAATACATACTGTAAGTCTGGCCTGAAGGTAACAGTGTGAAAAGTCCAGGTTAGTGGGGTCTTTGAGGATGGAGGCAGCTCTACTGTGGACTCTACTGCGGTGGTAGATCCTCTGCAGAGAGGGCAATAGAGTCCTGATGATCTTTTTAGCAGTCTTTACCACTCTCTGCAGCTGTTTTTAGTCCCCAGCAGTCGTGCTGCTGTACAACTCTATGATGCATATGGTCAAGGTGCTCTCTGAAATGTTCTGGAATGTTCACTTGTTCATATAGCGCACTATGTAGGCATTGGAACCAAACAGTGTTCACACCATGCGGACTATATAGTGAACGAGTGAACATTTCGGATCCAGCCTATAGGTCCTTAATATGCTAAACATCCTGTGGCTCCCTATTCTCATAGCCTGACTGCACCTTTTCCTTTTCTGCTTGCTGCTCATACCCACGAGAGGGCTGCACATCAGCACATCATGCCATCGCTATGACGACATGCCCGCTTCACTCCATTTGCATCATTGCCAGTATGTTTTCCACTCCCAGTAGTGAAGTGCATCTGTGCTGCTGCTACCTCCCACTTCCAGTAGTGAAGAGTGCTGTGAGAGTGCTGTGGCTATTTGCTACCTATTACCTGCCTATTGCGGCTAGTTCTTCCCATCAGATCTATTGACTGGTGCTATATTTATTTATTTATTTATTTATTTATTTAACACCCACTGACTGCCATGGGTCTGCATTTTCTGTGCTGTGAGGGCTGTGACCACCAGCCTGCTGTGCATTGACATCACTGCTATTTGTCCACATCCAGTGGACAGCTATACAGCTTCACATTTTCAACCTTCACTAATCCTACACACTACACTACCTCATATTTTTAATGTATTATCGGACCCAAGCAGATAGCCCATCCATCAGTAGAGGTTATGCTTAATTTTTAGTGCTGTTTAAAGAAAGAGGAAAGGAATTGTGGCTTGCTTCTGTTACCACAGAGGTATCAAATCATATTTATATCATGGTGGGTAAATGTTAACTAAATGTTATAGATCTAAGTACCGAATTAGATCTGCATTTATTTACAAAAAAAAAAAAAAAAAGATAGAAGAAGGACAAAATTAGAAAAAAGTCAAATCAAAGGAATATCAGCATTATTGTTATTACATGTTATTTTTTATTGTATTCACATTATGTTTATTTGTATGATCTTGGCATACATCACTTTCATTTGAACCTTCTCTAGGCCTATACGATTTACTCTCTTTTTGTAAAATTATATAGACATAAAGGCCTCTGTGCTTCATATTTTAAATTTATATTTATTTATTGTTAATTATTTTAAAATTATTATTATTATTTTCAATTTTAATATTTTTCCCAACCATGATGTATCTACCAAAAGAATCTTTAATATTAGCAGGTACAAGAAGGTTTTATTTCTGTAGTTAGTTTGATGTTTTTCACGACTAACCAGTGAGGGTTCGAATTAAAGAGTATTCAATAAAGACAACCAAAAATATGTTTGTGGTATGCTTAAACAGACACCGTATTGTGTATAATAGCCTTATTTAAAAGGTAATTTATTTGCAAAGCCTACTTACCAGATCTGTTTCTGTTTTAGCTTGTTGTAATTTTTGTTTGTGAGGGCCACTGTATTGCAAAAAGGCTTGGAGTCTGAATAAGCTAATTGTGTTATTTTTCCTTTTTTAAGAACCCCCACATCAGACTAGCCTCCAACAGACTAGACATGTCCAACAAAATATGACCGCAAAAACAAACCAATAAAACAAACAGACAAACACGCTTGCCTTACTAGTATAACACACAGCAAAGCCTTCATATTTGGCAGATGGGCCTACAAAGATTTTGTTCACATGACATGCTGTTCTAATCAAATCGATGAAAACAGTTCTTTTTTAAGAGCACCTCTGTGAATGGTAGCGTATTTATAAACGTCATGTCTATCTTGGCGTAGGGAGTTGTAGTTCTTCTGGCGAGCGAGAACTGAATTGAAGTTCGCTTGTTAAGATGGAAATGTAACAGGTATGTTTACTTTTTTTAAAATATCGATGACTGTGTTGAATGGCATACTACCACGTTGTTTATACTGGCAGTATGAAATTAAATAGCTGTCTATAAAACTATAAAAGACCAAGAGCAAAATAAATGAGGACCTAGGACTTCCGGGTCTCCACGGCAAATTTCGGGAGAGGGGGCGAACCAGTGTTTACTTCCGGATGTCCTGTATGTGCCAGAGCTTGATCACAGCAGCGGTAGCGTTAGCAGCTCAACAACCTCTCTGTGGGTTCATGACCGATAGCTCAGTTGTGCTAGCAGTTAAGTGGGAGCCTTTTGGTGCCGTTTTGAACAGCCGGTTGGCTGTAGAAATTTGAGTGTCCAAGCTTCGTAGATGTGTAAGCTGTCGGTTCAGATATAGGGAGTTGCTACCCTCCTTTTGAGCTAATCTCAAAGTCAATGCTGTCCTTCCGAAGAACGGTTGCTAGAAGAGCTACACCACCGGTCCCGCTGCTAGCGTTTAATCGTTCATGGTCGTTTTAATAACAGAGCTTGATTTCAGAGATTTACGAAAACATTTAACATCATCAGAGCCGGAAGGCGTTTAGACCCTAATCGGTCGGAGGAGGATTAAATACGGGAGTTGGGGGTACCCGAATAATTAGAAGGGGACGCCTCCAGCTTTCGTTGGATTTATCCTCTCAACCATTATGGATTGGTTAATGGGGTGAGTAGTCTCATACATTATTGGATTTTCCCAGTGTGTTGCTGCATAGTTTATATGATGGCTTTATTTATAGCTTCAAACCTTACACAAAGCAGCAAAACGTTGGTTCACAGACAAACGTCATGCAACTCCCAGCCAGCAGATATCTGGATTTCTTACTTGTCTCATCACTTCAAACTTCAAACTAGCTATTTGTAGCGTGGGATTCTTTCGTATGCACTTACTTTAGACATCCATGAGCAGTTTTATCTCCTCTCCAGGACTCAGTTATGTTCAAGAAAACAATGGAAATACGATTGGGCTTTGAAATGCACATTTTGTGCATGGCAACAGCAGGCAACAGCCCATCTCCACGGCAGCCCTGGCTGCTAGCATGAGCTAAGCTAAGTTGTGGATGTTGCAAGGTGCATTTCATGCTTACCGTTGCAGCCTGACCTCCTCGTTTCCTCTTAAATATCTGATCTTCGCTGCTTTGAAATGGTTAGCATATGTCCGAGGTTTAACTAGATTTTAATTAAATAACACGGTAAGTGAATTGTCATTTATTTTGCGTCGTCATGCATTTGTTTTTAGTTTTGAGCCATAACTGAGCATCTACATCCGGAGATTTAGGCTAGAACGTCTGCAAAAGTGATGACTGTATGTTGTCATTTTGGAAACGAAACTTACGTTTGCCTTCACAGTTCCTTTAGCAGCTGTCTCATTTATACATTTGTACAACCTGTTTGATTATGCGATGCCTCAATACTGCCATGTAACCTCTTACTTAAAAGTAAACATGAGGGGCTGGTAAGGATGTCTTCCATAATTAACCCGGTGCTGTCATCTCCTTGGTAGTCCTTGGTAGCTTGCTAGTCCTATTTCATCTCATTGTTACGCACGATTTATTATGCGAAACAGCAGTCTGCAGTGACAAATTACAAGCTCCCAGACTTTTACAAAGGTTTGGAATACCTTGTATGCTAGCTGTTTTTTTATTGTTTGTGTTAGACTGTGCTGCGTTGGCTTCTATCGAATATTATTGTTCATCAACAAATTAAACAGAGACCTTGCATTGGTCTTTTATTTAAATCATCAAACATTTGCCTCAAATATTCTAAATGGATGACTTCAGTTAGTGGGGATGTTGAGATCAAATGCATGAATTTGAATGCATTTGTGGCATAAATCATTGTCAATGTGGTGCATAATGTTAGTCAGTTGTTCCTGTCAGGATTACTAAGGTCCCCCCTGTACTTTTCAGATGCACATAATCCAGAAATTTTGGAATGGAAATATGGAATGATTTCTGGACATGGACTAGCCTATTCCTCATGTAATATCTGGTTCCTCTACATCTCTCTGTCCTGTGCACTTTGTACATTCTTTAAAAAATTGGAGATGGCGTAACATTTCAAATTCCTGTTCACATGTGCTTCACATTTCACATTTTTGAGTTTATTGTTTCAAAAAAAGTGTGTGTATGCGTGTGAGAGAGAGAGAGGTGGGTGGTGGTAATGGTGTGGTGTATGGAATGCAAGCCAACAGCCATGTAAACCAGCTCTGCATGCTTTCTTTCTCACATGTCACAGATGTTGGACGGGAGGTATGAAACTGTCTGTAAGCATGTGTGTAATTAGGTCTGCACAGACTTATCTTTATCTCGCCGTGTCTGTCTAAGGACTGGCTGGCTAGCAAAGCGCAGGGTTTACGTCTCTGCATTTACTTCGCCGCGTGCCTCTGTCATTCATTGTCTGTGTGTGTGTGCAGACGTTCACTTCAAATGAAGGTTGCACCAGTGTACTGCAGGCCACAGACCTAAATCACGCTGGTAATTTTGACAACAGCAGCAAAGTGCCCTGCTGAGTACTGTCCTAATTTAGACTCGCTTGGCATCGCAGTTCAGATTTCGCTCTGATGTAATACAATCCCTCCCTCCTTGATGTTTTTACATGAACTTTCAGGACGGGGTGAACTCCCTTACCAAGGTGTGCGTTTCCCAGAGAGAGGTAAGCCCAGCTTAGAGCTGGCACAGGAGTACCTGCATGCTAGCCTCCAAATTTGCCCTCATACACACACACACACACACACACAGTTTTTGGATTTACAGAGGCCTGCGTAGGGGGCTATTTCTGATGTGTTTTGACTTATGCAGAGAGAGGCGACCTTTACAGGCAGCTGGGAGGCAGGCAGACAGACAGACAGGCAAGCACTGCCTCAGTTTATCTGCTGCTTCTACAGCGTGGGAGCAGTTTTTGGACACGCCCTCCTGTCTCGGCCTGGGTGTGGGTGAGGTACCTGGCTGCCTTTGTGACACCTCGCAGCTGCTAAAGGCCTTCGGGGCAAAGCCATGTTGAGCTGTGTGTGTTTGAAGGAGGAAAGCCAAGGCTCACTTGCTTCTCTTCATCCCCTTTGTGTGAATTGTAATTGGCAGTGACTAGCCATCCCAGAATAGAAGCACTCACTGCATAGCACTAGCTTAGGTGGTGTTTACATGGAGCCAGCGATGATGATGATGATGATGATGCTGATGCTGGACCCTGATTAGCTGAGGCAGTCAGTCCTCTGCCAGATGGTTGGCCATTTCTCCAGCTGGGGTCAGAGGGAAGAAGGGAGATGCAGTGCGCCGTGAACTCATGCAAAAAAAGACGACGGCGAGGCTAGCGGCACAGGCAGCGATGCGCTCCGTGCTTCTGTGAGGGCTACAAGATGACAGCTCTCAGGAATAATGGGGCAAGGGGGACTCGAGTGCCTCAAGTGTCCTCCCTGTGTAATGTATTCAGGAAGGAGGGAGAGGCTTGGCCACACTGCGCTGAGTTAAAGTGAAGGGGAAGCAAGGAGAGAAAGAGGGATGAGAGAGATGGAGTAAACGGGGGAAGGCAAAGAAAGAGGGAGGACGGGAACAAACGTGTGTGTGCGTGGAGAGGGGGAAAGGGAGTGTGTGTGTGATGACGAAGGAAGGATGAAAATGTGTGTGTGTGTGTGTGTGAGAGAGAGAGGGAGTGTGAAGAAAAGGGAGGGATGAGAAGATGTTGAATGCACACATGCCCCCAGCTGTGCCCAGGCGTTTGGGCACTGTCCAGCCCAGTGGACCATCCTGGCAGGCAGGCAGCTTGGTTGGTGCACCAGTGGTGAGGTGGGGAGGGGTGAGGGAGCCTACTGCTGGCAACCACCCAGCTTATGTTCTGACATGACAGATTACCATTACAAACTCAACTGTTTTCACTCCACCAGTCCATTTAATACATTGGCCCACACGCTCTGTAAAAACATAGACAGTGCAGAAAGAAAGTAGGTGTTATCGTTCACTATTTAACTGTCAAATATTTGACCCATGTGTTCTGAATGGGTAAAAGCAAAGCGGTTGTTCTCTGGCCACCAAAGGACCCTTGTGTCACTATTCCCAGTGTGGAAAACGCCCCACAGGCCAGAACAAGCTGTGGTGGCATTCTCTGGTGTGCGAGGGACATGACAACGAGGCTGAGTGTGTCTCCTGTGGGTGTGGACAGGCAGGCGAGGTTGATGAATGCTTGAGGAGGGAATGAATGTGCCAGGCATGATTCAGCAAGGCAGCCAATCCTGGCACTGGGGCTAACGCTAGTAGCAACGTTAGCATGACGTTCACACATCCCCAGCTGCTGTCACTTCCCCTCTCCTGTGTTGTGTCCACACACACACACACACACACACACACACACACACACACACACACACACACACACACACACACACACACACACACACACACACACACACACACACACACACACACACACACACACACACACACACAACCATGAGACAGCCAGAGACAGCAGAGAGGTACAGAGAGATAAAGTGTGGAGAAAATGTCAGACGGAAGGAAACGAGGTAGTGGCACCAAGATACTACACACAGCCATGAAGCAGTGGGCACAGTCAATTGAATTAAACCAGAAGTTGTGCATGGACATCACACTCCACCAGTTTACTTTCATGGGGTGAATGATGTCTCTCAGAGGTGATGAAAAAAATGTCCTTGAAAATAGCAAAGCAAATACTTACTTGAAACACATGATTGGTTTAGGTAATGGGCAAGGAAATTCAGAAATGCGACAAAAATTGAACAGAAACTGAAGCTGTTTAGTCAGCTGTTTCACTTAAATTCGGATAAGTTTCGAAGCCAGCACGCTATGCAGTGAAAATGTGTATGAGGGCCCAGGCGTGTGCCTGCTTAGGAGCGCTGATAACAGCCGCCCAGCAAGCCTCCCCAACAAGCGCAGAGCAGAGGAGAGGAGAGGAGAGAAAGTAGAAAGCAGGAAGTGGTGGAGAGGAAAAAACAGCAAGCACACGTGTGGTTAGGCAGGTTTTCCGTGCCGATGCTAAAAACACGACGAGCAGAACATCTTGACATCTTGAAATGACATGTTGAGGTGTTGAGAATAGAATGTCTGGTGGTGTTTAATGGCTTCTAATCTGAGATGTCTGCTTGTGCTAAACAGATATATGCAGCACATGTTTATTAAGGTTTGTTCAGTCTGTTGTGCAAGAGAGAAGAGGCAAATAAAAAGAGCTATACAAAAGCTGTATTGTCGTATTTAGTGTGAATATGCAAATTAATTGTTTTTTTATAGTGGAGCAGGAAGTATTGGGCTATCAAAACATTGGCAAGACTATAGGATGTCTGAGAATGCAAGAGGGCAGAATGTGTTTGTGTGTGTGTGTGTCTTCTGTCCTGTCATGTTTGCAGTTAGCACATCTCATAAAGGCTGGAGCCTGAGGAGGGCTTAATGATGGCTTGTTTAATGCATGTCTTTGGGCAAGGTGACACAGGGGTTAAGCATGTAAAGTGAATAGAGGAGAGCCTATAAGGGCGCCTCGTATTGACAGTGTCTGGCGCTCATCATTCTCATCACGCCTATGTTTTGAAAAATGTCTGGAATGTTTTTTAGTTTTTTTTCTTTCTTCTCTTGTTCGTCTTCCAGATGTGTTCTGACATGAAGCAATTTGTTCCATCGTTTCAGGCCTTCTCGCTCGCGAAGCCATCTTAATATCTCATCCAAATTGAGCACCGTGGAAGATTACTTCATTACATCGCATCGATTGCACTGTACCCGACGCAGCTTGCTTAATTAAGCCTTTGTGCATCATGTTAACAAGCATACTAACCCTTGTGCCTGCCTCCGATGCTGTATTTAACACGTCATTAGGTCTTGTGCATCTGGCAGAATGATGGGGAGCTGGTGACGTTGTTTTTTTGTTTGTTTGTTTATTTGTGGAAGACAGTGCTGTGTCTTAATGTGCTGCCTCCCGTGTCGCATTCAAAGCTGTGATGTCAAGGATGGGGGTGGATGGAGGGGTTTGCTTGGCCCAGGCTTAGGACCTGGCGTGAGTGGGTGAGTCAGCTGTGACCCCTGGTGACGTATGTGCGCGTAGCCCCCCCCGGCCCCCACCTCGGTTTGTGTCACTGGTCCCTTGGGGTTCCTGGGCCGACTGCAGGCGACTACTGTGTCCCTGCTGTGGAGGAAGGAGAGACAGAGAGAGGGAGAGAGGGAGAAAGCGAAAAGAAAACGAGGAGGATGAGGAGGGAGGCAGCAGGACACAGGCCACCGCTGCAGGGAAGTGCTGGCTTTTTATAGAGCCCAGGCACAGCCCTTCAAGGAGGAAAGAAAGAGAGAGAAGAGAGAGAGAGAGAGGAGAATGATATGTGCAGTCAGTGGCCTCACTCATGGTAACTCAGGGCTCATGTGTTCTTTCTTTTTCTTGCTCTCTTAGTCCCCCCCCCCCCCCCCCCCCCCCCCCCAAGTACTGCTTGCTCTGGCTCTCACTTGTGCTTTCGTGTCTAAAAATAGCCCTTGCCGTCCAGAAGAGGAAGCACAGTATGACCTGTAAAGAAAGACACGGAAAGAGCTAGAACATGAGGAAAGGACTTTGGTTGTGTATGTATGAAGGAACATTGATGCAGACAGAAAACAGTGTGTGCGGGATGATGCTTTTCAAACTCATGGATGGTTGGGTTGTGCGTCAAGATGTGCCACCTGATTGCCTAATGAAGGAGTGAATTGAATGAAAAAGTGAATGAATGGAGAGAGCGTTCGCCCGTGCAGGGCCAGCAGTCATTGAAGCACTCTGCATGCTGCAGCCCGTGTGTGTGTGTGTGTGTGTGTGTGTGTGTGTGTTTGTGTTTGTGTGTGTGTGCGCGCCCTTGTAGGAAGCAGAATGGCTCTTTAATTGGATTAGTGCACGTCAAATCAGGCTGCTCGCAAGCTTGCCCTCCCCCACCTGACAATCCCAGAAGTCAGTGGTGCTGGTGTTTGTAGAGCAAGTCCTTTGTCCGAAGATACCACACCAGGATACACACTTTAATAAAAAGGATCACATCACACAGACACATGCATACACGCAGACAGACAGTAAGATACACACACAGACACACTAGAGCTGCAACAAATTTGCCTAATCATACACTTAATTAACAGTTATTTTAATAACTAATTACTTTGACCGATTTGTAAGAAGAAAACCTCAAAATTCTCTGATTCCAGCTGCCCAAACTTTCTAGTTTCCATACTTCTCTGTGACTTTGGAGTTTGGACTGACTATTTTTAGGGTGTGGACCTCTGAGAACTAAATCTATACTTTGGCAATACTTATCTTGATCAAAATTACTAACGATTTTATAACGTTTTCTGAACGAAAATGAGTCTGTTGATCAAAAAAGTGAAAATAATTGTTGGCTGCAGCTCAAACATGCACACACAAAAACGGTACACACACACACCCTCTCAGGTATAGGACCAAATCTGCGCTATTCATGTTGTGTGCTAAATGAGCTTAGTAGGTTCAGCTTCTCAGAAGCATTGGGCCAGCATAGCAGATCTGGGCTCTGGACATGCACAGGAAGGGAAAGCCTTCCCAAGAAACATTGCTTATCCACCCTGAATGCTCCGGCTTAAAAATACTCTTCCTGGAAATGATGCATTGCTGCTTTTTGTTTGGCCCCTGCTGGAAGAAGCCTTGCCTGCTGAATGATTTTTGAATGGCCATGTGATGTTAAAGACATAAAAGCAATGGACTGTCATTATCCTCTTATTCTGTGAGTGTGTGTGTGTGCATGTGTGTCCAAAAGTGTTTGTATACCCTTTGTGTGTGTGTGTTTGAGAGTGAGTGGGAGGAAGCTAACAGTTTTGCTCATCGATTATCAAGACCGCAGTACCTTTCCCAATGGCCTTGCTGTCTGCTGGGTAAACAGGGCTTGGAGACAAACACTGCTAGGTCAGGGTGATGCTGTTGATCCTTAGAGCAGTTCTGTGCATTAAATATGAAGAAGTAGTGTGGGCAGTGATGCACAACACACAGTGACATAGGCCCCAGTGCTGAAATACAGTTAAGCTTAGTGTGTCGGGTTGGTGGAAGTCCTAAAGCTGAGCTGGGGAGGCGTTGGGTTTCATCTTCAAACGTAGGGTCACATCAGGATGTGGATGTTGTGCAACTGACACGGCCTCTATCCTGTTTTGCCTCTGTCAAGGCAAATATGTGTCAATATGTGGTCGATACGAATATGCAGAGCTGGCTTACCATTTAGGCTATAGCTGCTATAGATGATGGTTTTAGAGCAAGGGTTGTAGCTTACTTTGGGATGTTAAAATCTTTTTGTTTTCTTTTGCATTTAGTTTTTGTGCCTTTTTAGTATGTGTGAAGAGGTGAGGTACAAAGTGAGTAGGGAAACTGTTGCTGCTCTGTTGTGTAAACAAATGCTGACTTTTTGCTTTCTCTTCAACACACTAGGGAGCAACGCTGCCAGTAGCTATGGACAGGTTTCCCACGGTCATGGAAATCCTGGAAAAGTCAAGGAAATTGAAAATGTAATTTTCCAGGCCTGGAAAAGTCATGGAATTTTGTAAATTCACTGACAGTTTTGGAAAAGTCATGGAATTTTAGTTTCCTCCTAACACAACTACAGCATTCTGTTATCATTAGGCCTTTAGAGTCGACAATAAATGCATTGGCAGTATTTTCAATGTGAAACATTTCATATTTAGCCCTAAAAGTATACTATATTCTACACACTTAAGGTGCTGTGAAGTCATGGAAAATTCACTTTAGGTCATGAAAAAGTCATGGAAAAGTTTTGAAATTTTGTCAGTGAAAAAGAGTGGGAACCCTGTATGGAGGTCAACAGCCCCTCTCCATTCCTACTATATCCCTCTTTCTCCTCTCTTCCACTCTGTCTCCCCTGTCTGTCCCCTCGGTCTCTTCTCTCCATCTTTCTTTCTCTTGGTCCTCCTTTAGCAAATATGAAAAGGGCAAACAAAGTGACGTAAGTTCGTGAATTAGAAAAAGCCATGTCATTATTGCGATTACCAGAGGAATCTTTTTGAGGGCACACATTCACCTAGCAAAATATAGGTAGGTGTGTATGGTTTAGAGTGTTTAGATCTTCTGTTTGGTATGCTGTGACGGAATGGGCTTTAAATGATGGTAGCATGTGACCAGCATAGAGAACCTGTCAACCAAAATTAATGAACAAATGATGCAATGATGCCTTTAAACCAGCCATGTTCAGCTCACTGAGAGCCAGGAGCCAACCCCTGTGATGTGTCTCGGAGACATCCTGTGTGTGTGTGTGTGTGTGTGTGTGTGTGTGTGTGTGTGTGTGTGTGTGTTGTCCAACAGTCAGGTGCTGATGGCCCTCTTCCCCAGTGAGGCTGTCAGGTGCCTGTCTGACCACAGCTCTCTCTCCCAGCATCAGGGGGAACCGCAGGACGACCTGACTTTGCATGCGGCCTCATCCGACTTCCTCTCCGTTCCAGCATCTGTGCTTGATCAAACAAATGAATGCACTAGATTGCCGCACCTACTAAGCAATCTTGTTTTTGCATTTGTACCAGATGAGTTACAACGTAATCAAACCAGTCAGTGCTGTGCGTTTCCCACCAGAGGAACCTGCCTACAGTATCAGTGAGTGGCTTAAGGCCTGTTCACAACAACAACTTTAACTAGAACTGTAATTATATCTATATCTTTATAGAAATCATTTTCACTTTAGTAAATGGTGCTGTTCAACTATAATGACATGAATGGGGTCACATTCAGAGCAACTTCATGAATTATAATAACACTGTCAGCCAATCAGAATTTATTATAGTCACGTTAGAATGTAATAGAACTATTACTTGTTTAAATCACAACAAGAATGTTACAACTGAAACGTCGTTCTTCAGTGTGGACGCTCAGTTGTATGGTTGTAGTTCTTAGTGTGAATGGGTCTTTACTGAGCCAGCGATAGTCGTGACCGATTTCGTCTGTGAGAATTTGTGATGAATGTTCTCATGTCTGCCACTGTGTCAGTTTCTTGTGGTTGTGTGAGGCCCAGACCGACAGTCTCACACTCCACATGCCTTAGCACCCTGAAGCAGTGTGTGTGTGTGCGTGCTGAGTACGTACCTGCAGTGCTCACCACATGTCACGTATGACTGCCTCTCCCCAGTCAGAACAGAAGTTGTGGTCTAGTTTTGGCTGTTGACGCACATTATTCCCCTTCACGTACACATGCACACATGCACACACACACACACACACACACACACACTTTCCCATCTTTTGAACCTGTAGCTTCCTGTCACTACCCAGTAGGCCTGGAGCTGCTCTCTCATAGGACTAACTGCTGCATGTGGAGTGTGGAGCGGTGATGAGGCTAGGGCTATGTGAAGGCCAGCCTGTGAGCTGCATGTGGAGTGTGGAGCGGTGATGATGCTAGGGCTATGTGAAGGCCAGCCTGTGAGCTGCATGTGGAGTGTGGAGCGGTGATGAGGCTAGGGCTATGTGAAGGCCAGCCTGTGAGCTGAGGGCAATGGGTGCAGTTCACAGGAAGGATGCAGGGTGAGGCCGGTGAAACTGCTGGGTTTCCGGGCCATTCGAGTGTGCATGTGTGTGTCTCTGAGAGACTGTGAGAGAGAACTGTCGAAATCGACAGACGAACGCCATGGTTTGGTTTTTCTGGTGGCATGTATGGCGGCGCTTCCCTGCAGATGCCTATGAAACCGGGACGCTGCCTCTGCCCTGTCTGCACATGCATGCCCCCAAATGGGTAAGCTCAGAGCAGCCGGCACACCGCGTGCCAGCCAACCAACCAACCGACCAGCTGCTGAGCCAACAGACCAGTCAGGCAGTGGTGGTGGTGGTGGTGGTATAGGCTGGGATAGGGTGAGGGAGTGAGAGAAAAAGAAAGGGAGGGAGATTAGCCACATGCTATTTCCAGCCGCCTCTGCTACCCAGAGTAGAACTGGACGTGCTGCTAACTGCAGCACAGCACCCACCATGCAGGTCAGCTGAGTGCCAGCGTGTTTTAGACCTACTGAGCACTGACTGAGTGTGCGAGCTTGGCCTGGCCAACGGAAGCCCTGTCGACCTGTGGTAGTAATACGCAGCATTAGAGAAGTGTGTGTGTGTATGAGAGAGAGAGTGTGTATTTGTGTGTGTTTTGGTGTGTGTGTGCGTGTGTGAGAGGGAGTGTGTATATGTGTGTGTGTTGCGTCGCACTTTCCTGTTCCCCTTTGCCTTCATACTATGCTGCTGTTTTGTGAGCTTTTTAATCTGGGACCTTTGCACTGAACTCTCTAACCAGAGTGGATAGGCCCTCCTGTGTGCCTGGACTGAAGCCCCCCTCCTCCACTACACACACACACAGGCAAACACAGTTAACCAACACACACACATACACACACACACACACACACACACACACACAATGGCACATATGCAGACACGCACACACGCACACCCTGCTGCTGGTAAAGGACATTGTAGCATCCACACTTCTGCCTGGTTGTGTTATGTAATCTGGCCAGCTGTGGAGTGCACTTTAATGCGTCTGTAATCCGGCATCTCCATAGCCGCCTATCTCGCTTAGGACCCTGCACCGCATTCAGCGGGGCTTCGGTGCATCCCCAGAATTAACGAACCAGTCCAGGCTGTGCTGTGCTTTTATAAAAATTTGTCTATCTGTCTGACTGTTTTTTCTTTCTGTCTCTCATTTTCTCTCTCTCTCTCTCTCTCTCTCTCTCTCTCTCTCTCTCTCTCTCTCTCTCTCTCTCTCTCTCTCTCTCTCTCTCTCTCTCTCTTTCTTCTTTCTTTCTTTCTTTCTTTCTTTCTTTCTTTCTTTCTTTCTCTCTCTCTCTCTCTCTCTCTCTCTCTCTCTTCTCTCTCTCTCTCTCTCTTCTCTTCTCCTCTCTCTCTCTCTCTCTCTCTCTCTCTCTCTCTCTCTCTCTCTCTCTCTCTCCTCTCTCTCTCTCTCACACACGCACACACACACACGCACACACACAGTTGGGTTAGAAAACACAGGCGAAAAATGCTTGGTGTGTTATATGAATGCTGTGTAACTGATTTCTGGGTGCAGCCTGATTTTTGTGCTGACATGTTGCTGTTGCCTGTTGACTTCTCTCCCTCTAGTTCAGGTCTGACTCGTTCAGCGTGTATATGTGTGCCTGTGTGTGTGTATTTGTATTTGTGTGTGTGTGTGTGTTTGTATTTGTGTGTGTTTGTCTCTTTGTGTGTATTTGTATTTGTGTGTGTGTGTCTGTGTGTGTTTATCTGTGTGTGTATTTGTGTGCATGTGTAGGTAAGGTGAGGTGAGGCACACTGCTCCCTCTCTCCTCTCCTGTTTTTTCCTGCCGTGTGTAGCGGCCGTGCCAAGAGCGGGCCCGACCGAGCGAGTGCCGCGAGGCGTTGCGTGTCAACCGAGCCGGAGACATAATTAGCTGTTTTGCAATACTTAAGCTTCCCCGTGTTGCTGTGGGGGCCTGCTAAATACCATCCCGCTCTGCAGCGGAAACCAACAACACACTGTACGCACACTCTATTTCACACACAGATGGATACACACACGCAAACAATTGTACACACGCACATTCTTATACACACACTTCTCACACAACTCTTTCAGACACAACAACGCTTCCAGTGATTACTGCACTACTTGACCTTTTCCACTCACGTGTGTGTGTGTGTGTGTGTGTGTGTGTTTGTGTGTGTGTGTGTGTGTGTGTGTGTGTGTGTAGGGAGCAGCAGACTGGTGAATGAGGTCAGTCTAATGTACGTCAGGAACAGACGCAGTGCTTTCTCACCGCACGAACCCTAACTGACCAGGATGGCCTTTAAACACAGCACCACCCCCGAGAATGCTTGGCAGGCACTGTCACGTTTCTAGGAATCCACCATGCAAACAGACCAAAGAACCCCGGGACTCAAATAAACCCAGGACTTCTAATAATCTGTAATCTGCATTTTTATGGCCCACAGGAATAGCTTCATGGCTCATCCTGTGATTTTGTTGGTGCTGCCGTGCATTTTGATTGGGTGATGGAAGTGGGATGGGCAGTGTGTGTGTGTGTGTAGGGGGGGGCACCCTGTGGTCTGAGCAGATGAGTGACGTTGCAACTCTCCTCTCAGGGCGTTGCTGCAGAGATGCACGAGTGAACCACTGAGCGTGAAATCAGATCAGCATATTACGCAAGAGCTGTTCTGGGGGCCTCTTGCTTGCTACACTGAATCTCTTTCTCTTTCACTCTCTTTCTTCTCCCCCCTCTCTCGTTCTCTCTCGCTCTCTCTCTTTCCCACTCTCTTTCTCTCCGCAGTAATCCTGCACTTCAACACCAGTGACCCTCTGACCTCTCAGGTCTGCTACCGTCAGAGATTTAGTTGTGTATAGTTCCTGTGTTCAGCCTGGACTGCAGTTTTTAGTTTAGCCACCAGATGGTGCCCGAGCATTGTACAATTTTATAGTCAAATGTGATGAATGCAGTATGGTGGTGATGATGTGAGATTAAATATACAAGTTCTCACTTGGTGGCTGTACTGATAGGGTTTTTCTCTTGTGCTTCATGTGCATGACTGTGCTGTGGACAGTTGATAGCGACTGGACGAATGAGGTTTGAGCTATCTTAACTTTAAAATAGCTTAGCTTAGACACCAAACAGTACCAGACTGGGAGTTTGTGAACTAGCTCCACAATTTCTCTGTTGGTAACACCATATTTGGTTTTATTTGACATGGGCTGCAATAACTATCATGACCACATCAGTGCTACATTAAGTATGTAATGTTTTGGACTTTCAATTGGCTGTGTACAGATCAACACTGAGGTCTCCTGTATGCCCTTTTGTGTGTCTCGCCTCAGAACGAGCAGTTGTGTGCCTGAACTGAGAGGCCAACCGGTCACCAGTCACTCGGCCAGTCACTAATCACTCAGCCGGTCACTAGCCTTTCAGCTGGTCACCAGTTACTCAGCTGATCACCAGTTACACAGCCGGTCACTAGCCTCTCAGCTGGTCACTAATCACTCAGCTGGTCACTAGCCTCTTAGCCGGTCACTACTTTCTCAGTCTGTCACCTGTCTCTTGGCACCGGCAGCAGTCACTCAGCTGGTCACCATCCTCTCAGCTGGTCACTAGTTTCTCAGTCAGTCACCAGTCTCTCAGCACTGGCAGCAGTCACTCACTGCTTCCCGACTTGGGTCCAGCCATGTGATCCGCTCACAGGCAGAGCAGAGAGGGAGCATGCATTTTACATGCACCATTTCTGCCTGACGAGGTGTCAGATGCTTGCAGGGTTCCTTTGTGCTGTGTGTGTGTGTGTTTATTTGAGAGAGAGAAAAGTGAGAAAGTCTGAGTGCGTATTTTGTATAAAATGAGAGCATGTCTGTTTGTGTGTGTGTTTGTGACAGAAAGTGTCTGTACATTGATGTGTCCATAGAATGAGAAGAACATTTTTCTCTCTTTCTTTCTGTCTCTTTCTCTCTGTCATTCTCTCTCTCTCTCTGTCTCTGTCTCTGTCTCTGTGTGCGTACGTGCATGCGTGAGGCTGAGAGAGGAATGTGTGGGTGAAGGTTGTTGATACCAGCTGCTGCACTCCCACTGCTCTCCAGGTGCTGGCTGGGAAGGCCTGATATGGCCTTTGTTTACTGCCTGGCTCATCAGAGTCGGAGGGCACGGGGACAGTATGTTCACAGCGTCAGCTCTGCTCTATGTGCCAATGACGAGGACAGGGACCAGCACCCTGCACTGCACCATCAGCGTTCAGTGTCGCCTTTTATCTAAAATGAAACCCAAAATAGGTTAAATCTTTATTACTATTCTTGGGGGAGGATATTTGTCTTCTGCATTTAACCCATCAGACGGGTAGTATACACCCAAACAAATGATTGAGATCACAAATGTGACAAATGTCACAAATGTTAACTGTGTTTGCCTGTGTGAACCACTTTTGTGGTATAAAATCATTGCAAATGTTTACTACAAATTAGTCGACACTTAGTTGGGGCACTCAAGTGTGCATATTTGCCCTCTGGCTTTTAATTGGCTTCCCAAGACTGTAAAGGTGGCTGAAAGCTGAAAATGGGGCTGTGATTTAAGATTGAAGTGTCAAGTTTAAACATGTTATCATGACCTAAAACTGTACATACTATGCAGACATTTGTGAAGAGTGTGTGATGGTCACAGATAAGTTCTACTCCACACTGCACAAATAAAAGTTGCATTCACTGTAGTGCAGTGCTGGACTGAAATCCCGCAGGTCAAACAGTTATAAAAGGAAACAGCTAGTGGGGCAGTTGTAGGTAGGTGGAGTAGCCTGGCTGTGGCTGACTACAGGAGAGCTCTGTGTTCCTGCGTCAGTGGGCTCTGGGCTGCGTCCCTCTGTGGCTACTGTGCTGACCGCTCGCCCCGCCCATTAGCCTCCGTGGGTACCCAAGGCCCCCTCAGCCCCAGCAGCCAAGAGCAGAGAGACAGTGGGCAGCCAGGGGAAGAGGAGGAGGAGGAGGAGGAGGAGGAAGAGAAGAGGGGGGCAGGAAGTGCTGGAGACGGGCAGGAAGGAGTGGGCGGGAGGGAGCCCCGCATAAGGGTGATGGTGTGCTCTGTGCCAAGCCTCGTGGGCTCATGGGAAGTCTTGGAGCACAGCTTATATATATATATATATATATATAGAGAGAGAGAGAGAGACAAAATGCATGATTGCTGCTGTTGGGCAGATTTAGCCTGGTAAACCCGCCCGTCGTACTTTATTTAATTTTGTACAGAGGGTCTGGGCCGGATTCTCTTGAGGGTCATTTAGTCGGCCCCAGCAAGACCGATCCAATCAGCGAACAGAGGTTGTGTTTGTTAGCGGTGACGTTGACCTTGTGTGCTACATTTGAATTGTAGTGCGTACGTAGGCTAATTGCGTGACGACCAGGCGTTAGCGATTGGGCAAAGGCAGAGGCTTGTTTTAAACTTCAGCAGATTCCACGCCTCCAGGAAGAAATCGTTTCTGACGGTGTCTGGTCCAGACCCTCTGTACAAATGAAATGAAGTACGAGGGGCTGGTTTACCAGGCTAGGGCAGATTATGATGGGCAGTCAAGGCTGCACCACCAATGCTTGCTCATGTACAGCTCTTATGTGAAGGTCAGCAGTAGTCTGCTTTTGAAGAAAAGTCTTGGAGGGTTGCTGTAAATGCCCTGGGGTCATTCCGTGTCAAATTGAACGATGGCCGACAGTCACCGTCTCCAAAAAATCTGAAAAAAATCACAGCTGTTTGTACATCCAACCATTCTTGATGTTTGCATAGCATATTGTTACTGTTTATGATCTTTAAATTGATAGCATTCCTGTTTATGGTCCTTTTGTGTTTGTATTATAATGCCATTTTTTCAGTTTTGCCTTGCTTTTTGTGTGCTGTACAACAAAACCCTGCTCAAAAATGACCTTGACAGTGCAATTGGTTTAATTGTAACACAGAGTTTGTTTGGCAGCTTTTCCTGTAAATGACATGCTACCCTATCATTGACTTCCATTGTATTAAAAGAGCACAACATGTGGTGGAAAGAGGTACTGCTGATCAGCAACAAATCCAAATTTTGGACAAATGATCCTCACCTACAGGATGATTGTGGAAAAATGTTTAAAAAATCCTGTGAACTGTCCACATGGTGAAATGACAAGATGAAAACAGCCTTTTTGAAAATCAAGCCTAACTTCAAGAAAATACACTGACCATATGAAAACAATATCAACAAAGGTTAATGCATAGGCATGACATTATAATCCGTATATGACTGGGAAAAATAATCTGAGAAATTTGTGTGCCATACTTTTTGAACGAGAAGCCCTCAAAAGTGGTGGTGTCATTTCACATATTGAATCTATAGCCATTTTCACAGCTTTGGAGAGGAAGAATTACACAAGGTACATCTGATCTGATTTGATTTTTGAATTCTACAGGAAAATGCATTTCTTTTCAGTTACACTAATGTGTGTGGAATACTAAAAGAGCCAGCAATGTCGGAAGTTGAGCAAAAGGCTTGTTCACCAGAATTCCCAAAATGACCTGAAATTTCAAAGGGCTGTAGTTTTGGAGCTATTAGTGATACAGACTTAATATTTAAGATTTATACATAGGTTGGATGTACAAACAGCTGTGATTTTTTTCAGATTTTTTGGAGAGGGTGACTGTCGGCCATCGTTCGATTTGACACGGAATGACCCCCTGTTATTTGTTTTTTGTGTGTGTGTGTGTGTGTGTGAGATGGTTGTTTGCTAGGCTCAGAGGAAGTGACGCCTGCACTCTGGCCACCCAGGTCACCCCATCAGACTGGCAGTGTGACGGAGGTGCCCACGCCTCTTTCCATGATTAGAGTTTAATTAGCCATCAGTCCTCAAGACACCATTATAGCTCAGAGTGGTAACAAGGGTGTGTGTCACTATGTGTCTCTGCGTGCGTCACGCTAAAGGCCCCCATCCCATTTCCAGTGAAGTACCAGGTGTGTTCACCTACGTTATGCAGTTGGTGCAGGAGGAAACCAGTACACACACAAACACAAACAGACACACACACACACACACACACACAAACACAGACACTCACTCAGACCCCTCCTTCTGATGAGGTAAGCTGGGGAACTGGTGCAGAGGCTGTGGTAGAATTATAAATGAGCGATCATTAGATGCTGCTATCATGCCCTCTCTCTCCCTCTCTCTCCCTCTCTCTCTCTCTCTCTCTCTCTCTCTCTGTCTCTCTCTCTCTCTCTCTCTCTCTCTCTCTCTCACTCTCTTTTTCTCATTCTCTTTCTCTCTCCCCCTCCCTCCCTCCCTCCACTCAGCAGCTCCTGTGTTATCAGCCTCCTGCCACATTTGGGCACAGTCATGCAGTCTCAAATTAGCTCCTTTCCCACACGCACCTCAGAACAAAGGACTGGCAAGAAGAAACACAGAAGCAGCAGTAAAGAGTGTGTGACGCAAAGCGGTGACGGTAGTGACACTGCTCCTTGATGTTCCTCAAAAGGAGCTCCTCCCGCTCCTTAAAGGGCTGCTAGAGCAAAGGCCTCGGAAAAAATGCACTTTGCATTCACGTTGAGCATCTAGCTGCTGAGAGAGCAGGGCCGATAGATTAGATAACCTGCAGGAGCGAGGAGGGTGACTTCAGTCATTTGCATTCCTGAGAACACGCAAGGCAGTGGTAATGGCAGCAGTGTGCCTGGAGTGAGCCCTCTGCTGTGAGAGTGTGTGGGCCACTCCATAAATAAAGATGTAACGCCTCTGCAAAGTGTCCAGGTTGCGTAATGCAGCGATGCTGTTGCTAATGAATGCAGTCAGTGCAACTGCTGGTCTCCCCCAAAAGGTGTTCAAAGATGGCACTCGGGTATGCTATTGGCCAGAGGCATTAATAGTTTGTTGGTGTCGTTGGCAAAAATGTACAAGTATTGTTGAAGATTGTATTGTCGCCATTGTGGTTTAAAGGTTCTCAGCCCACGAAGGCCCATCATAGAAACCTGGTGCCCTCAGAGAGCTGTCTGTGTTGCCTGTTGGCAAGCTCCACTAGCTGCTGTTGACCCCCTCATACCTGCATGCATTTTTCAGATGGCCGGGGACCATTGGAGAGGCAGTGGGAGACCTGATTGCACAACAGCAGTGACGTTGTGGCCCATGTCTGCTGATGCCCTCGATTTCACTCCCACTTACAGTCCCAGAGGCGTGACGGCAGACTGCAATCTCTAGATTGACAGGCTTTTCACCTAGTACCTTAAATTACAGTGCAGGGACTTGAAAGGAAATATTCTGATTATCTGGTCTTTTATGTCTCCATTTTTGCTAGAATGTGTCTTTCTTTAGGTGGAAAGGTTCTGAAAGTCTGGTTTATTTTCAGAGTTTCACAATGTCTATGATGGTTGATTTCCAAGTATTCACGTGAATTTCTGAACGTATAGACCTTTAATACTGTCACATTGCTGGGCAGTTCTGTATTCTGCTCGGACTCTGAGCCTTCGTCGGTGTGTCAATGTGAACTGAGTCTGCACTCTTCCAGTCCATTCTTCCAAGGGTGGTATGTAGCCATTAGGCCCTGCTATATTTAGTATCTGTCTCATAGTCATGTTTTAGGGGAAATCAGACATGTTAATTGGCGCTGGGGTGGGGTGCAGTGAGGGCATGGAGGGAGTTGGGTTCACTGATGAATTCGCAGATCTCTGCAGACCACAGGCTGGCACAGAGCCCACATGTCAAGAACCCAGACCCCGACCCAATACCTGTGAATACCAGGCCTGCCCCATCCCACATTGCCCCGCGAGTCAGTCCAGTGAGTGAGTGACCCCCCTCTCTTATCAAACTGTCTATACGAGATGTAGAATTGGTCATTCCAGATTAACTCGTGCTTTTTTCTTGACTGAGGTGAACTTCCACTGTGTCACTTTTGTAATAGGCCTTTATCAATCAAGCATATTTTATTGTTTTGCTCTGCCCTGAGGATTAAAAGGCAGCCGTTTAATGAAGAAAATACTGCAATTAGCATTTTTACAAGGTCTCTCCTTTAAAGTTTTGAACTCTGTATTTGTATTTTATTTATTTATTTGATTGTTGTATTAAAAAAATGTAATATTGATTTTACCTGCTTTGGCCATGAAGTAGCCATAGTTGTTCAGAATGGCAATAAACTAAATAATCAATCAGTCAAACCCCTCTCTCTTCCCTTCTCCTGGCACATGCTCCTGCTCGGCCCGGCCCTGTTGACTAGCAGTGCTAAACTTTGACACAAGTTGGTTTTATACCGCGGCCTGCCCAGCTGGGCGGAGTGCTACAGAAATCCACACCTCAGCCACTGGGCCGGGCGTTGAGTTTGTGAGATGGGGCTGGAAGTTTTTTTTTTTTTTTTTTTTTTTTGCTTTGTCTGGCTAAACTCCAGAAGAAACTGAAATGGCTTGCCTGCAGGAGTTTCTACTGAAATGTATGAAGATGTAGGTGGCTAAAGTCATGTAAAGCAAGCATTTGTGGTATGAGATTAAACCGGTCATACTTTAGATTGATTTTACTTGCAACTCACATGCAGCCAGGCAGTCTCTTTCAAAAGGCTCCAGTTCTTTGTCCTTGTCTGTGTTTTCCCCCAAGACACTCTCAGACAGTGGTTTAGCTGAAGGCTATATAATATTTTCTTTCCCATCTGCACACACAAAGAGCTAGTCTATCAAGAAAGACTGTGAGGGGTTAAGTCGTTGTCATAGATCTATTCTTAGTATGAGATCTGTCTGGTCGCTCTGAGAGAACAGCACTCTAGGCAAAGGGAAATTAATCTTCCAACAGGATAACCTAACATGCAAGACAAAGACCGAAAAAAAAAAAAAACATTGAAACCTGATGAGTTGATTTAAGGTTTACGGGACACGGCAAGCTGTAGGTACAAGTTATGACAGGCATTTGCCATCGTCGAAATCCACCGCCGTTTATGTCATGACGTGCTGTAGATTTTACAGATAGCGTGCCTTGCTTTGTTGTATGCAGGTTCTTTTGTTGTTCATTGGCGAGTGTACTTTGACGTGCATTAGATTCTTCCTCATAATGAGCTTCTGATTTATCATCGGTGCTGAGTAGGAGAGGAGAGCTTCAGTAGGCGGAGAAACGGTAGCGATTATGGCTTTTATTTACTTTAAGGACTGTAAGCTGAGAAGTCAACATTAAGCTAACATTGAAACACATTGACAGTCGTGACTTAATTGACGCTATATTTTAATTTCCGCTTGTCATCTTTTGGATTGAAAGCGCTTAGACTGAGCCTAGCTCCAAGCTAGAGTTTTCAAGCACCGTAACTTGTGGGAATGACGACAGCCTGCTTTCTTATCGATGCAGATATTCAAACTCAGTTTAACCACTCCATATTAAGATACCTGAAGGTCTCATTTACACGGGTACCTATCTATCCAGAAACATTCAGTGCCGCAGCATACATTTTTCCAGGCGGAGTTCGGGAAAGGGCTCATTGAAACGGAAGGAATTTGTCATAGGAAAGATCTGCGTTCTTCCTGTATAACTGAATATTTGTCAGTTATAAAGATTTATTTCGGCAGGCAGCGAAAGTCTTATTTAGCCCATTCTGGAGTACATTATTCGATTCCTGACTGCTGGGATGAGGCTGAAGAGGAATGGCTCCTATACATTGAATAGGTATGTGTCATGAGGCTACTGCAGCGTTTTTGTTTTCGCAACAACATACTCCGGCTGTTACTTTAACGTCCACAATCAGATGCTCAGCGCATACTCAGATATGTATTTTGACAATAAAAAGTCGTTTGGGGGGGTTTAATTCTGCATATATTTAACGTTCCGGTGGATAATAGAGATGATAAATCGTCCTGTAAATAATGTTGATGCAGCTGAAGTTGGGAACGTATTTCTCACACATCCAGAAAACATCTCCTCTATTTGTAAACATTGTATCGGAGACAAAGCACTACCCGTGTCATCTTCTTTCACTAAGCACATCTAAGTCTAAGTTTTTTCTATCTCTGAGCTCATACTCAGTGCAGTGTGTGGTATGCAAAGCCTCAATAATTATCTCCATCTCACAAGGGCAAATGAGGTAACCTCTACAGTCAGAAAAGCATCAGTCGTGGGTTCTGTTTCACGTAATGCCTTAAGGACACACACACTTTTCAGACGTTTGCTAAATAGTCTTTTATTAAAGATATGTATTTTAAGGATTTAATTTAGTTAATGACACATTAATGACATGCATATTTTTTAGATTAGTGCAAAAGCTGAGTACACTGCTTGACATGCTTCATCAGAGTGACAGTGTTTTCCAGCTGGTTGGGGAGGGCACAGCCCACTGAACACAGAAGATTCAAATTGGAGTTTGATTTGAGTAAATGATAAAGTCTGAAATCATTAGCAGTAAATGGTTGCTTGGTGTTCGTCCTCCCTTACAAAAAAAGGTTGGCCTCAATTTTGAGTAATGGATTCTGAGTAATATGATTTGCCTTGGTGCTCCAGGGGACGTGGACAGTAGCATTAAAGCCACTGTGGTCCAGGGATAGATTTTTGCTTTAAAAGCTGTTTTTATTTCTTGTGCCCCATTGTTTCCCCCTTTCAGCCTTTTTATGAGTCAGTGCAGTGAAAGACTCAGCAATACATTTATGTACATGGAACGGCCAACTTACCGTGTGTGTGTGTGTGTTTGGGGGGGTGGGGGTTGGTGGAAGGGGGTTTGTGTGTGTGTGTTGGGGGGGGGGGGTGGTGCTGTTGGTGGAAGGGATTTGTGTGTGTGTGTGTGTGTGTGGGGGGGGGGGGGGGTGTTGTTGGTGGAAGGGGTTTGTGTGTGTGTGTGTGGTGGTGGGGGGGGGGGGGGGGGTGTTGTTGGTGGAAGGGGTTTGTGTGTGTGTGGGGGGGGTGTTGTTGGTGGAAGGGGTTTGTATGTGTGTGTGTGTGTGGGGGGGGGGGGGGTGTTGTTGGTGGAAGGGGTTTGTGTGTGTGTGTGTGTGTGTGGGGGGGGGGGGGTGCTTGGAGAAGGAAGAGTGCAGAATGTTTATTTGTGAGCAGCGTGTGTGTATCCTTAGAGGAAGGCAGACAGATAAAGGAGTGGAATTGAGATAGAAATGATATGTCCTGTCTGCTGACCACACACACACACACACACACACACACACACACACACACACACACACACACACACACACACACACACACTGGTGAACTGGAGTGGTCCACTGGCAGCTCTTTATTCTCTCCCTCCGCTGCTCCAGTCAGCCACACTAACAGCAGCATCTCTGATTGGAAGCTCAAGCTCACGGACAGATGTTTACCATGCGAGCCACACAGCGGCTACCCTTGGGCAGCTAGAAGAGAATAAGGACGCGAAATCGGGCCGGATAATCACCGTCGCCTGCCTCTATGGGGGTGCTGATCTGTTGTGATTGCTTCTTCTATAGGTACCAGTATCTTTGTGCTTGGCTCTGATGGGGGCGACCAATTGTGCTGTCTCTTTGAGCTCTTTGTTTTGTCTGTCTTTAGTCGAACAGGCACGCCACTCTCTTTCTTTAAGTCCTGAATCTGTTGATCGCATCTGCGTATGTACGGGGGTTGGTGGGGTTGGGTGATTGTGATGCTGACTGACAGTGGAAAGTGTTTACTCTTTTTAGCTGCTGTGGGTGCCCTGCTTGTGTGTGTGTGTGTGGTGGTGGGGGGGGGGCGTTGTATAAGTGTTTACTGTCAGTGTCATTGTCCTGAAAGTGTACTTTCGGTCTGTCTGTATGCCAGTCTTATCTGTTTGCCTCTGTATGAGCTCTGTATCTATAAGCGAGCTAAGTAGGCATAAGTGAGTGTCTTGATGCCGCTTGTCAGTGGAGATATATTTTTTTGTTGTGCCTAAACTGTTGCAACTCGCTGTGAGGAATGTTTTTTTTTTTTTTTTTTTGCAGCCTCCTCCTTCCTGTGTCTCCTTGTGCACGGAGGCTGGCTCTTCACTCCCTCTCTGTCCACAGATAATGGATTACTGCAGCTTCAGGTTTTTGGCACTGGCATCCAGGCTGCAGTGCCTTGAGCAGCTCATTCTTACGGTTTCAGGACTGCACTTGCTTACTTTATTTACTCGTCTGTTTCTTTCTCTCGCTCTTTCTCTTCTTCTCCCCACCCTTCCTCCCTTTCCTGCCCCCTTAGTCTGTTTCTTAGTGTAGTCTCTTCTTTTTTTCTCTATGTCTGACTCTCATCCTCTACCCCTTGCCCCTTCCCCATGTTTGAAGTGATCAGAAGACAGTGTGTTTGTGCCTCTCCTCTCCTCTCCTCTCCTCTCCTCCCCTCTTCTATCCTCTGCTCTCCTTCGTCTTCTCCCGGATGTTTTGCGGATGGCGAGTCAGCGCAAGCCGTGCACGTTTCACTCGAACAAAAGGCTCTGTTGGCAGAGTGTGTTCCCTCCTTTCACACTTCTTGCTCTGCCCCCTGAGAGTGGGGTGACAGAGAAGGGAGGGAGAGGGAGGGAGGGAGGGAGAGAGAGAGTAAAAGAGAGAGACAGAGAGAAGAGGGAGGAGGCAGAGAGTTGCTTCACAAGGATTCAACTCTCTCACATGGTCCTCTGCACACTGTTGTTCCTGTGCTTGGAGGAAGTTGGCACCCAGGCGAGACTGTTTTTGGAGCGCTTGTTTCTCCCCTTATTCATACATGCTCCTCCTCGTTTTCAACTGTTTCCTTGGCTGAGAGTCATGTAGTGTTTGAAGAGCAGTCTGACCACTGTGCAGAGGAAACTCTGCTTTGGTAAAGAAATGCAGCTCTTGATTGCATTACTTAATAAATATATATGCGTGTGTTTGTGTTGTGTGTGTGTGTGTGTGTATATATGTATGATGTGTATATATATATATATCTATGTATATAAATGATGGCTTTCTTTTTGGCTTAAATGGCTGCCTAGCATTGTGTGTGTGTGTGTGTGATTGTCAGTTTGTCTACAGATGCCAGAGGAATGTGACTCAGGAGGAGTGATGCTCTCCAAGTGTTGGAGGAGATGTTGCACATGGTGTACCCGGCTTCCATGTGTCCTCCATTAGTGGCTGCCTGTTGCATGCCTGGGTGACTCCACGTTGCTGCACTGACTAGAGATGATCCCTCTTGCTCAGTAGGGGTGTTGCATTGCCTCATGCTTTCACTTCTGCAAAGAATCTGCTTCACATCCCGCCCTTCTCCAGGCCAGGAAGGACATTCTGGGCCAGGGAGATTTTAGCTTTGAGCTCACTGGCATGTATACTCTAACATCTAACACCTGCTGTGTTCGATACATGGAGATTGTCAATGGAGTTGCCAGAGTTGGCAACTTTCCATATTCTTTTGGAGGTTTGGGAGACCTCATATATTAGAAGATATCCTGACCACACATCTAGACCTTGACTTCAGATAAACTGTAGGTTATGTATAGCCTGGTAAACCAGCCCCTTGTACGTCATTTCATTTTGTACAGAGGGTCTGGCAGTGCTGTATTGAAAAACAATTTCCTCTTGGAGGTGTAGACCCTACTGAAGTTTAAAACATGTGTCTCTGCCTTTACCCAATCGCACATCTGGTCGTGACATAGGCAATTAGCCTGCCTACACACTACACTTCAAAGGTAGCACACAAAGTCAACATCACCACTCATGAACACTCCCTTTGTTCGCTGACTGGCTAGGAAAAATTCTGCCTAATACAGCAATGTCAATGGAAGCGATGCCAGATCCTCTGTACAAAATGAAATACAGTACGAGGGGCTGGTTTGCCAGGCTAGGTTATTAATAAGACAGAATGCAGTTGGCTGATAACTTGCAACTGAGGTGCTCTTTGCTGTGTTGCTGAGAGCTTTTGGCTTAACCTATGACCCAGGTAGCTTAACGGCTACAGACCTGCAGTGTGTATGGCTCTTTATTAACAGAGTGGTAAGAATATTTACATTGTCCATTTGTCATTCACAAACCAGCAACTCTTTTCTTGGCACCCTGGCCAGAACAGTGTGTGTATCATGCCTGCAGTTGGCAGGTGCTTTAATGTCTGCGTCTCAACCGCATTTGACTCCTCATGGCAGCTTAACCTTTCACGCTCTCTCTCTCTCTCTCTCTCTCTCTCTCTGTCTTTCTCTGTCTTTCTCTGTCTTGCTCTCTCTCTCTCTCTCGCTCTTGCTCTTTCTCTCTCTCTCTCTCTCTCTCTCTCTGTCTGTCTTTCTCTGTCTTGCTCTCTCTCTCTCTCGTTCTCAATCTTGCTCTCGCTCGCTCGCTCTCTCTCTCTCTCTCTCTCTCTCTACTGATCGCGGTGGCAGTTATGGGTCCTATTTGTCAGGTGTCCCATCAATTCACAGTCACACCCTTACATGCTGGTGTCACAGCTAAGAGGTATTCAAATGAGTGTCTCCTGTCCTATCAAGGAACTGGAAACGGAGCTGCAAATTGGGCTGTGTCACTGAAAGACTGGAAGACTTGCTGTGTCCATTTCCGCACCTGTCCCAGTGCCCTGTCTGTGTGATCTGCTTATCAGCTTACTGAGCCAGTGTTTCCATGAGCCGTGTGCGGCAGCCCTTGTGCTCACACATGCATACATGTAAACTAGAACCTGGACGTTTCCTTTGCTGTTTAGGCCTCGGCTGTAAATGTTCTGGAATTGCTGAGGCTCTTCTTTTTGTTTTTGATTCAACCCCTGATTCCCTCCCTCTCGGAATCTCTGAACGCTTTTGAAGAGCAAAGCAACATTTCTTGACGCCATTCCCTTTGCGTGCCAGCAGCACATTCCTCACAACGTGACAGTCCTGATAGCCCCTATCTCTGCACATCGTTTTCTTTCTTTTTTTTTTTTTTCAGAAATAAAGAACATTCGGATCCCGGGGAGAGTGAGTGAAGAACGAAGGCCTGTACCCTCCTCTCCCAAAACCCAGCAAATGTGCAAAAACATTTCAGGATCGTGGATGGGGTTGTGCAAGACTCGCAGGCCTCTGTTTCCAGTAAAGGTTGTGAAAGCAACAGTGTGGCAAAAAAAAAACCCAAAACCAATCATCTCCCAGTGAGATCTCCCTCCAGAAAGCCACCAGCTGCCCTCATTAAGAATAATATTTGGGGGGAAGGTATACGGGTGCGTTCGTTCGCAAAAAAGGCGCAAAAGCCCCGCACAGGTCCCTTATCGAGAGAGCACATAAACACAGGAAGAGGGCCTGTGTATATGAAAGCCGGGGTCGAGAGAGGAAGCCGGACCCACAGGGCCACACAATGCAGCCGCAGATTCCTGAGGGCTCTTTTTTTTTCTTTTCCTCTCGCACACTTCTTCAGGAGCAGGAAATGGTGAAAGTCTGGGGCTCTCCAGGGCCGATCTTTCACCCCACAATGTTTTCACACAGGGCCTCATATTCCCCACATCAACACAGCGGTGGCGTGGTTATGTAATGCAGCTTCTGGTTTTACGCTACATTTCTGAGTCCTGAGTGCCGAATTATGTGAGAAATCCATAAGAGTGCCTGTATGTTGTTACGAATAGTCACATTAGGAATGGGGCTAAGATTCATGAAAACCATCAGCCCAATCCTCGTCCAAATGGCTACCTGTGTTTTTACTCTTTCAGTTTGTCGTGCTGGGCTAAAGAAATTGCCAGTTTTCAATCCTGGTCTGTTTTGCGTAGTGCCTAATTGCATTTTGATGTGTGAGTGGAGCCCGAGGCCTAGCAGAGTGACTCATGCCATGCTTGCACATTTAAGTGCTGCCACAGACTCAAGACAGACAGGCGGTCCAGGACCATTTTCAGCCTCGTCTGGCATTTTGTTTTTGTTGAACTTGGTACAAATTGCCCCTAAGGGGCTCATGTTGACAAAGACAGAAATGCTGGTGCTAGTCTTGTTTATATATATATACACATACCCACAGCCTGATCTTGTTGGCTGCAACATGTCCCACCCACTGAAGCCTGACTTGATTGTCCCAACATTGTAGTAACCATACAGTTATTAGCAATTATTACCTTTTTTTGCCTTGCATTTGCGTTAACAGTGCCAGATTTTCTGGACAATATGGTCCTTGTCTGAGTAGGTAAAGCTACCCGCTTAGGGCTCATTTCCACCGCCTTGTTCAGCGCGTAGCCGTGTTCAGCGCGTGGGCGTATACAATAGGCTTGTATAGGGACAGAATACGCTCAGAACACGCTTGCGGTGGAAATGGTCTAATCTGTTAACGTGCATTCTAAACGAATACGGACAGAATACGGCCACGCGCTGAACACGCAGAGAGTGCGGTGGAAATGAGCCCTTAGCGTTGTTGTTTTTGACCAGGGCATTTCACTCAGCAGCTATGCTCCATTTGATGCCTGCTCACTTCCTCCACATAGTTGAGGTCATCCTCATAATTACTCAGTAATAAGAGCAGTAATTAGACTGCACTTTAGCACAGCTTCTCTGAGGTCCACATTAATGGTTGGGACCTGCGGCTGGCTGGCTTCTTTGGTGAGTATGGAAGGCCGTGATAGGCCCAAAGCCTGAGCACGCCTTTTGAATATCCCGTGTCCAGCGCAGATACACACAACACTAATCTACGGAGCCGAGGCCTCCACAGGACCCTCTTATCAGCCCAAGCAGATGGACGATGCACTCGCTTACAGACCACAGCCTCAGACCACGTAGAGCTGTTTTCACCCTTCGCTGTGAGGAATGTTGAGCCATTTGTCTTAAGTAGACTCTTGCTGTCTGGTGTGTGTTTTGTGTGTGTGTATGCGCACGTACACGCGCTCACACTCCTGCCTGGGCTTCTTTGTCATCTGAGCGTTAGAGGGAAGCAGTTGCGTTAGAGGTGAACGCGTCAGACTGCGTGATATGCACAGCAGGTGTCAGCATGGCAGATGATGGTGGCAGAGAACCTGAGGGTGAGCCAAGTGGCCACGACTCTTCACGCAGCCTCCTCAAGATGCTCTTCCACAGGTACCCACCAGCCCCTTGAGCTGCTTCTGTCTTTCACGCCTAGGGTTAGCTTTAGATCCTGCTGTCAGTGCTACAGCTACATGCATAGTACTGTTGCAACCTTGCATAGCTTGCTTTAAAGACCTTTAGTGTAACATTATTTTTAAACAGGACCATAACTCTGTTAAGGTTGTTCATCATATTCTGTTTGTTTCACTTTGCCATATGGGCACCAGCGTGAACGCAAGAGGGAAGGTAAGCATGCTGGCCATATGTTGATTGCTCTTACACGTCTCGGTGAAAGGATTCTCAGTCGATTAGTTGGCTCTCCTCCACCCTCCACTCACGTCAGAGCTGGTAGGTGCTGCCCATCAACCTGGAGCCACGCTGAACAGAGCAGGCATTGTGCTAAATGGGTGTGGTGGCAGCCTCTGTTTAATTGGAAGCTGTTACTTTTACGTGTAGTTTTTTTCTTAAACCATAAAAAGTCAAAGCTGAGAGAGGGTAGCAAAGTAGCTCAGTGCTGTTTTTACACTTTTTTTTGTGCCTGTGTCGTCACAGTGGTGGTGACGCAAGCTTAATTTTTTTTTCTTTTCCCCCCTTTTTTTAAACTGTCGTGAAAGCTGCCTCTGTTCTCGCTCACGTCTGCTGTCTGTGGGCCTGGCTCCTGTGAAAACACCCCGGTACAGTCCCTGGGCCTGGTGACGGAACTGGAGCTATTTATATCCCCCTTGTTCTTCCACGTTTTCTGCAGCTTATATTTTAGCACCTCCACCCCTTTTCTGTAAACTTTCAAAGCCCTTTTTTCACTAGACAACCTATACCTCATGCTGGCAGAGCCCCCCCCCCCCCGGTTTTACTTCACTATGCTTGCGCAATCACTACTTGGATAGGAGTTTTAATAGTGGAGCCAGAGAAGGAATCTTTGCTGCCATTTTCTAATTTAGCTTCCAAAGTGCATTTCACTCGCGCGTTGACACCAGCTAAACGAAAGCATATGGTTCATAATCAAACAGCTGTTCATCAGTCAATAAATGGTGAACGCATAAAGCTGGAGACTAAAAGTTGGCATGAAAAAATCGTCAGGCTATTCAGCCAGGCCTCTTTGCACATGACTGCCATTGTTCTGTTGTTACTGCTTACTGGTGAGTACTTTGATCATTGTTGATAACATCATGATGATCAGGTTTGATTAACGATGAGTGTTATACCACCACCACAACCGCCACCTCTCCACTCCAAAAAATCATGTCTGCTTGTCCATGGTGGACACTATTTATGCAAGTCTGTACAAAAATCTGTGAATCATATTAATGCGTATAGTTTATTTACACAACCAGGCCAACAGCTGTGGTTGAGTGTTCACAAGAACCAAAATAGCTGAGGAAAATGGTTACACAGATGTCATTTTTTGCCCTCATCAGGTAGTTTTTTTGACGCAACAAGCAGAAATTCCATGCATTTCTTTAAGCGTCACATGCACAGACACTTGTGTTCAAACTGGTACAAGTGATTTCTTTTTTGCATTGATAGGCATGTTGTGAGTCCGCTGTGTTTGTAATGTAACAAAATGCTCATGACGTGGTAAAAGTAAGTGGAATTGCAACATGGCTGTTTAAAGTGATAAAATGCTTTGCCTATCAAACATATCATTCTTGTTTCCAGGACCTTGATGTTCAACTTCCACAGGCAGCCTGATAAAGTCACAGGCTGCTTAGCCTTGTGCCTCTCCAATCATTGTGCTTTCAGACGCACAGTAAATCTCCCGCTGCCTCCAAAGTCAAGTTTGCACTTGTCTGTCCGCACTGAAGGGAAATTCCACAGCATTGTTCCCCAAGACAAGGAGACTCATGGACATGTGTGTACCAGCTAATCATAGGATGCTGCATAAACAGCCTGTTGATTTGGAACCAAGTTCCAGTAAAGATATTAAAAGCTTATTTTCCCCCATTGCGACCAAATGTTGCCGAATGGCACATCTGTTTTTAATAGATGTTAATCAGTTCCTGTCGTTTATTTTACTTCAGTGTACAACATTTTTATAGAGTGAATAGAGACTTGCGAAATAGTTTTTTATTTATCTTAGGACATCTCCGCTTCAGAGGAAAAGGGGGCAGTAGGAACAGGTATCGTTTTTCATCTTAGTGTAAGGTTTATCATATCTATCCCATTCAGCCCAATAAATTAATAAAGTACAAGACGAGTGCAGCAAAGAATGCGAAGGTAGAAGCGGAGTACTTTTGATTTATCAATCCTGCCGTTATACACTCGAGAACTCGTGTAATCCGCATATCCGCATATAAAGCCAGCGGTCTGTCGTGTGGTAGCGGTGAGCGGTGTTAGCTGGAAAAATAGCTAGAGGTTAAAACATAAACACTGGACAGTGTCTGTGTTTTGTGATGGTCGTGTGCGAAATAACACGGTGGAGTAAAGTTCTGCTGCTTGTTGGTGTGCGACTCCGCCTCGGATGCTGCCGATAGGCTGAGAGTGCGACAGGAGGGTCAAGTAACAAGACTCCGGCTGAAGTTTACTTTTATTGGAGATGTGAACGCCGAATCTATGCTAGTTCTGTATCGCCTCAGAGCAGTTTAGTCAAGAGAAGTCGTTGAAGCACAGACATGGTTGGAGATCATTGCACCATCCCTGGGGACAGTTCGTCTCTTCATTCACAGAGAACCTCCAAAAGTGGATTAAGTTGTAAAATGGTCCTGCAGGCAGTTGGTAAAGTACTGAGGCAAGTTAATTAATCATCGAATGTGCTGTAACCAATCAGACATTATCTTTATTGTTGGTAAAGCACACGCATGTAAACGGGTAATTTTACATCGGCCCTTACATTTATGAATGATATCGCATTGCGTCAGCGATTTTTATTTGCAATGTAATGTAGTCTCGTGCTTGCATCGCAAGTTAAGTACTTTTACTTTAATGACCTGTCGACCAAGACGTGGAAAATCGCGTTGTCCAGGTCTCACATAGCAAGCTGAATATTTAATTGGCTGCGCTTGACGCTCAGAGTCAAATGGGAACATGGACACAGTTAAAGCCGCCCGCGTGTGGTATGTGCCTGATCCGTGCCACCTTTATAGTCTATAATGTTGTTTTATTATTATTTCTTGCTAATTTATAGTGTTTTATGTGTGCCTTGCATGGTTTGGTTTGTGTAATTCTGTCTGTGCGATGAATACTGTAGACTGTTCCTGGGTTGAGAGGATCTGGGGTCCACCTGCCCCACAGGTATTTTGTTAATTTTGTAGGGTACAGCATTGAACAAATTTACAAATACCTTTGGTAGTCTCTGCAAATTGTGTGTAGGTCATACTTTTCTGTTTGTTTCTCTTTTTTTGTATTTTTAAGTAAATATGTGTTGGTCTGTTTTGTGGTTATGTAGTGAGTGTTTTTTAAGAATTAGGTTTCCCAGTGAGGACACCACACAAAATTAATACATTTATACTACACTACATTAAGACAGTAAAAGTTTCAGCGTTTGGTCATTCAGGCCAGTTTTAGCTGCATAATGACAGTGTTGGCTTTGCCTCTGCTGGTATGCTGGTTCAGACTGTGGTTTTTCAGGGAAAGGGCTGTTTTTTTACACATCTAAAATAGGCATTTAAACAGCAGTTGCAATGCCCTGAAGTGAGCAAGGGACCATCCAGCCATGGCTGGGATGCATAAAATGGAGTCTCGTGGAGTTTGTCTATGTGTAGCGAATGCCCCTGTGTCCGTCTTTTGTTGTTGTTGTCACTGTTGTGAGAGTTAATGATGAAAGCGTAGCGTTAGGCTGATAGCTTTAACCTAGTCTTGCAGATTGTCATCCTCTTGGGGACTTCAGCGGTTAATCATTACCATGGCCTGATTTCATCACCGTTTGACAGTTGTTATTCATTTCAGCTAGAACTCTTCATTCTGACTGTGTTGTAATATCCGTGTTCCTTGGTGTGGGGGGGTTGAACATGCATATCTTTCCTTCCACCTCCATGTTCAGTCACCACATATACAAAGTTAAGCATATGTGAAGGGCTGTGTCTTGTCCGGGTTGTTTAAATAGCTTACATACTGAGGGGGTAGCCCCCCAGCAGGTTAGAAAAACATTTAAAAGCAGCTCTGCTATGACACCAACAATTCTGGAAAATACATGTGGAGCACTGGACTACAGCCAAGTTGTTAGCTTTAAATCCCAATGTATCTTATTCTCGCCTGGTGTTTTCTCTTCCTGTGTCATCCCCAGCTTGCTTCTCGTATTTAATTTTATTCAGCCCTGGTGTTACTCAAGGAGGTTGGCCTACTCATTCCCTGCAGTTAGCTGGTCCCAGGCCAGCCAAGCATGTTCCATTTTTCCCACTATTTCAGCTCGAGGAGAGGTTATATAATGCATCAATAAATAGAGGAATTTATTTGATCTTTGCCTCTTGACTTCTAAAGTAAGAAAATGCGTCAGCAGAGCCAGCGGAATGTTTCTCTGCTTGTTTGGATTTCGCTTGCTGGCACAAAAAGTGATCCCCCAGATTTCCACGGAGCGTGTGCTGCGATACCGGGAATCATCCCCGTTAACGCATCTCGTATGCCCCAATCCGCTAATATGCATGATCATGCAACACTGTGCTCTGGGGTTTTTTGGGTGGGGAGGGAGAGCTGTTTCTATCCAAAAGCCCTCTTCATCTGACATCTATTACTTCAGATTTGAGATATTTCAGACACACACACAGGTTGTGCAAGGCATTATGTGTTCCTTAACTCCCACATTGCACCTCGTACTCTCTCTCTCCCTCCATACAGCCGCGCGCACTCAGGAATGGGAGGCTCCCAGATACCAGAGGTGCACAGGTCATTTCCTCGTCTGGCATGAAAGCTGGGTTGATCGTGTCCTGCCCTGTTATTGTCGTTGCTCTCATGACCTGTTGGTGTCTCGGAGGCATTGGCCCCTTAAGCACTCGGGTCAAGTGCCCATTCACTTGCTAAGCCTTTTGGGAGGTGGTAGCGGCCCCCTCACGCTACCAGCTGTTATCACGTGGCCTTCTTATCCCCATGGTCACCCTCCTCCTCTACAGTGCAGCCAACAATTTTTTGTACACTCTGACCAGTTGTCTAATGTGGAAATTAAATTGTGGGTATTAAGGAGAGATTTTTAAAAAGATGTTTAAACTGCAACAAATATGTGTTTGGGTGTTGCCACATCTTCCAACAGCATCACAACCCCAAGCACACTGTAAATTATGTGAAAGCCTTTCTCACTAAGAACACAATATGTAAGAGGGCAAATAATTTTTGGCTGCTTTATAAGTGCACTTGCATACACAACCTGACATTCACACAGACACTGGTGACCCTGAGCCAGTGTTAACTGTGGAGATGACAGAGGGCAGCGGAGAGGTGAGGCTCCTCTCATTTCAGTGTTGATTCCTGTGGGAGTGGGGTTTCTCACGGCGAACTGTACTGTACATTAGGCTACGTTAGTATCCGCGAGGTCATCTGGCCCCTATAACCCAACCTCCGTTGTTGGCATTGGTTGCATTTCTTATCGACATTTCCAAACAATGCCCACTGAACAGTGCATTGTACTCGAGCACTTTCCATCAAGCTTAAATTGCTTGTAGATTTTCATCAGTCAGTTTTTTTCTTGCGAAGAGTGACTTGTCTTGCCTAATGTGCCTTCAGCTTGAATTCCCCCATTGTTTGGTATCATTGTTATTTCCTGAAAGTCCACACAGACATTCTTAAATCATTAGGTTTATTTTAAGGAAAAGAAAAACTTCCTCCTTCTTGCCAACAGTCATCACGCAGCCATGGTTGAGGAGAGCTCTCCGCCCTTTCTCACTAATGATTACCCTTAAAAGGTATTGTATGCATCCAGGCCAGAGCTGCAGCGCTGCGTGGGCCAGAGCCAAAACAGTGCCGAGCCCAGGAAGTCTGGGTCATCAGGGTTGTGGGCATGCACATTTATAATGCAGGATTATGTGCACACATGCATTATTGAAATAAATCCTTTGTGAATGATTAACACACCCAGTTTGGTCCCAAAACACTCTCTTCTAAGATTACCCCCTTAGCCACTTTAAGACGATGCTGACAAATTGTTTTGATATAATGTGCCACACTTTACCAAAAGGAATCCAGTGTTTTTAGAGTTTGACTAGAATTAGACAGGGAAGACATATGCAAACTGTGTGCAAAACATAGTTAAAAAGGGCAGAAAAGCTCACCCGACCACAAATTTACACTAGCCTGCTCAACTTTGTTTTGACTCACTAGGATGAGTTACAGGAAATGGATTTCTGTGTGTGTGTGTCAAAGAAAAATGGGCAGGATTGAACATGCATCAATGAACACTCCTTTAATCTCAGTGGAATGCAAGCAAGCCTTTTAACTGGATGTGTACAACACCTCATACGAATGTGAGAAATCACGTTAGGCTACAGCAGTGTATGTACTCTCATGCCGTACATTCTGTTAGTGCTGTTAAGACGCACAGACGCACAGGTCAGAGGTGAATTGTGCACTGTTTATCTGACAAAGGGCTGTTACACATATTTTAGTCCAAAGGCCCAACATACCTCTTCAGAGCCATATCAAACTAGCATGGTCATAAAACCAGCCCTTACTACACTGCATTTTGTACAGAAAGTCTGGCTGTCCTGCGTGGAGAAATGTTTTCTTCCTCGAGGTGTAGACTCTGCTGAAGTTTAAAACGATTGGATCTACCTTTACCCAGTCGCTAATGTCTGGTCGTGACGCATGCCGTTAGCCTGATTGAAAGATACCACGGAAGTCAACTGAATGTCAATTGAAGGAAACTCAGACTACCACTGTAGGGAGATGGTAATCGAGCAGAACTGCGTAGGAAGGGTTCTAGCCATGGTAATATCGAACGGCACGACAGGTTCGTACAGAGACATGAACCATATGGGCCAGTGAATAGAACATGTACATTGGGCCTGTTCAGCACGCTCTGGCTCTGATTAGAGAAAAAAAATGGTTTTGGTCCGGTTCTATTTCATGCCGAGGCTCCCAGTTGTGATGCTCAGTCACTCTAGAGCACTCTGGCTCCAGGCACTGCAGTCTCAGGGGCTGCAGCTGGCACCGGCCAGTCCCCACTTTCCCCGCTGCACCAGCTGGGCTAGCAGCTGTCCCCTCCAGGGATCGTGACCTTACCGAGGGCCGCAGACAACCGCCGGCCCACCCCACACTTCACTTTCCTCTCAATTGCCTCCTGTCTGAGTCAAGGATGGTTGTGAACTAAGCTGTGTGCACTGTGGTATTTGTGAAACGTGTAGGTAGAGAAGTTTTAAGCAGGCTACCAGCATTACCGTCCTTACTGTCTGCGTATCCAAGCTAAGCAGCCTCATTCTCTGTTGGTTTGACCACCTAGAGAGGTTCATGTATCCCCCCCAGCCCCCACATAAAAATTGTAATTCCTTATTACCTTTATATTCAGGGCTCCCACAGTCATGGAAATCCTGGAAAAGTCATGGAAATTGAAAATGCAATTTTCCAGGCCTGGAGAAATCATGGAATTTAGTACATTTGCTGAAAGTTTTGGAAAAGTAATGGAATGGAATTCTCCCTAATGCAACTACAGAGTTCTGTTATCATGAGGCCTTTAGAGTTGACAATAAATGCATTGACAGTATTTTGAATGGTAAACATTTCATATTTAGCCCTAAAAGTATGGTAAATTCTACACACTTAAGGTGCTGTGAAGTCATGGAAAATTCACTTTAGGTCATGAAAAAGTCATGGAAAAGTTCTGAAATTTTGTCAGTGAAAAAGAGTGGAAACTCTATATATTCCCCAAGTGAACCATATGTACAGAAGGGGAAACTAAATACACTTCTAAGATAATAAAGAACAATAAGCTCTGTGCTTTTCTCTGTACATTGTTTATACGACATGAAAAGCTCTAGTGTGTGCAGCTTTGCATGCAGGCTGTAAGACTCAAGAGGGCCCAGGCTGCTTCCTGGTCCCAGTGGCAGTAGCCTTCCAGGAATTGGGAGCAGCATGTTTGAAGGAGCTACGCTGAGCTGAGCTGAGCTGAGCTGCACTGCACTGCGCTGTGTGGGGCTAAGCCAAGAACACGCTGCGGGGGTGCTGCCATTGTGTTTGCGCCGAGAGGGTGTGGAGAGGCGGAGGGGCGGCCAGAAATCAGAGTTGACCAAAAAGAACTTCATAAATTAATTCATTCTGTCTCTGCAGGCCGTCTGTCCTGAAACAACCTAGTTTTTCCCTCCCCTGCTTTGCACCAGACCAGTGGCAGCAAATGGACACAGACCAAGAGTTGAGAGGTTTTTGTCAAGTGGATCAAGCCCAATTAGATTCAACATGTGCTGCATTCCTTGGAATGCTCTGAATGCTGCCTGCTGTTAGTGACTTCTAGGATTTTTCGCTGAAATGGCTGCATGGCCGATGTACAGCTGGCCGGCTGGGCAGAGAGGGGTAGGGGGAATCGGGGTGAAAGAGGGCATGTGTGTGTGGAGGGCTGCAGCAGTGGTCAGGCACCCTTCGCACTGGGGATGTGCCAACCAGCAGGGTGGGTGGGGGAGTGGGTCGTTGTGGGGGAGTGGTGGGACGATGGGGAGAGGCCAAAGCTGACAAGGTGGCCTTAGCAAAAGCTCTTGGCAAAACCCGTTGCCTCTCGCTGTGGGAACACAGCTCTGGGGGTTGATGGAGGGGGCCTGTGTTGACTGTGGCCTGTATATAGGTTAGTGGTGAGGATGGGGAGAAAGCAGAGAGGTGTGTGTGTGTGCACGTGTGTGTTGGTTTGTGTGTGTGCATGTATCTAAGTTTGTGTGTGTGTGTATGACTGTATGTGTTTAGCGGGCCTTGCCTCTGGCAGTGTCCATACACATACATGGCAGCCTGCACCCTGCCCTGGTGCAACAAGGCCGGCCTCTGTGTGAGAAGGGCGGGCAGGACGGCGGGCCCAGCAGCAGAATAACACTGGCACAGCTGTTCACAGGCCAGGCCCCCGTCTGCCCGTCCGCCCCGCTCACAGACCAGGCCTTTATACCAGCAGCGCCGCTGGTACGTCAGCAGACCCGCTGCTTGTTGTTGTTGGGCAGCCGCATCGACCCTCCACCCACCCAGAAACCCATCCATCCACCCACCCACTCGCCCTCCAAAAAAGAGCCTCATCCGCCGCCAGTGTGGGAATCAATTGCAGTTTTTCTTTCCAGTAAAAGAGGTCATTGACTTTATTAATACAACCTGATGTCTGGGAGGCTGTACATGGTGATAGGGATCAGCTGAAGCAGCGAGAGAAAGTGGGCCTGTGAAGACTCTGAACACAGCTCATGTTGTGTTCTCAAGTTTGAAAGTCTCTCAAGTTTGTTGATATAACTCCTTGCTTTTTCATATGCATCAAATGTCTATCTGTAATGTAATAAAATATGAAAATCAGCTAAAATGGACCAACTTTTTAATTAATTTTATTTATTCATATAGCATTTTTCTCAAAGTCGCAAGCCTTGCAGGTTTTTCTACTTGTACTTGCTGTACTTTTTCCTTTCATTAGCTTTAACTCCATGCAGTTCCGCCAGCTCATTTAGTGCGCTGCATTCCCTGCAGCATGTTTCCTGTTGCCTTGCTCTATGACGTGCATCAAAGGCCCTCCATTTTTCCGGTTACGCTGTGGTGGGTTTTATGTTAGACAGCCGGGGTGGGGTGTGGTGTGGTGTGGAGTGGGGTGGGGTGGGGTGAGAGAACAGGGCTGGTGGGTGGCTGAGGGGGGTGTGCTTAGTTGTAACACTACACTCTTGGGGTGGGGGTGGTAACTAAAAATAGACCTGGAAGTGAAGGCCACAAAGACTGTGGTCTCCTCCACTAATGACAGGGCAAGGTTAACGTTCTGAGGCCCCGCAGTGGAAAATCGCCTCACTTTTCCAGACTGTTAGCGCTGAGGAACTCTCCAGGCCTAGGCCCTCACGTTATGCTGCTGCGCTGCCCGCGTAAGGCCTTGCACATGTGGGCCCCAGCAGTGCATATGCCCCCCGCCCCCCCCAAAAGCCTCCACAATCTGTGCCATGTATCAGTGGCCTCTGTGACTCTGTGGCCTTGTCCTCATGTGGGCCCGAGCCTTGCCTATGCACCCCACACACCCCCACCACCACTCATGTTGTGTTCGGAAGTTTGTAAGTTTGTTGGTATAACTCCTCTCTTTTCATGTGCATCAAATGTCTGTTTGTAATTTAATAGAATATGGAAATCAGCTAAAGCAAACTTCTGTATTAATTTTGGAAAAAATATGTTTATATGCACCTCCAATAGCCTCCACGATCTGCCATGTTCCACTGCACTCTGTAACTTGTCTGAGGCCCTCAGACTGACCATGCCTCCCTCTCTGTGCCCGTCTACCAACAGGAAGTCCAAAACAAAGCCCAATGGAAAGAAGCCGCCCACTGAGGAGAAGAAGCAGTACCTGGAGCCGGAGTACACCAAAGTGCGGGTCGTGGACTTTGACCTCAAGGAGCTGGTTGTGTTGCCAAGGGAGATCGATCTCAACGAATGGCTGGCCAGCAACAGTATGTACCCATGCGTGTGAAAGCATATAAAAAATTTCATTCCAACCATACACATCTATTCAGTTTGAGTGTGTGTGTTTTTTTTCCCAGAGGTTTGTTATGGGTAGGTTAAATCAGAAAGACGTGGGAATGTTGAAGATGTTTTGTTGTTTTGTCTGGTGTTCCCTGCACAGTTTTGGGAAGGTCTTTTGAAGTTTTGGAATTCTTCCCTGAGCAATGAAGAAAATGTCTCTGACTTGCATAATAGACTGATAAAGACCGGCTAAGATTAGAATTCCAGAGAGCATAACATTGCGTACATTCCGCCAGATGTTATCATAGGGACAACTTCCAAGAAACACACACTAGTGATATTATGTGGGTTATTTTCATTACTTAGCTGTTTGTTTAAGATGTTCTCATGCTATACCAACATGAACCAAATGTATTACTGTATATGGATAATGGTTTGTGAGTTGGTCATAGTAGGGCATCAGTAAGACAGAATAAGCAATACCTCTTTAAGCTGTGCAAATGCACAAGGGCAATGAACACAAACTCTGACTAGAAAATCTAGAAAGCACTACCTTATACAGATATAGTTAGAAGTGTGTTGTGATAATGCAACTGGTATGGGGATGTATAATATTGATTAAATGGCACTGAAGCACTTTTGTTTGCCAGCCTGTCCTGATGGACAAGGTCATGGTGACTGAGTGGAGTGAACTTCCTTTCCAGATCTCTCAACCTCCTAATTTGCATTAATGGGAACAGATAGTACACTTGCAAAGCCCTGCTGAAAACTATGGTTGGAAAAAAAAATAGGCACCATCACATGATCTACTCAGGAGTGAAAAACTAAAAACTGTTTTCCCTTTCTCTGTTTTTTCCCCAATAGCCACAACTTTCTTCAATCTCATTAACCTCCAGTACAGTACAATCTCAGAGTTTTGCACTGGGGACACCTGTCAAGCCATGACGGCCTGCAATACGTAAGTAGCTCTCTATCTCTCTCTCTTTCTCTCTCAAAATTTCCTTCTCCCTCTATCTCTTTTTTCCCCTCTCTCTCCTTCCGTGTACCGATCCATTATTCATCCTCTCGTCCTACTGAGCCATGCAGAGCAGGCAACAGAACACCGCGGGCCTGAGCGCCTGGTGTCAGTCGGAGACAGGGCCCAGAGGAACAGGGCCGCGTTTGTATCCGACCCAGAGTAGGGCGCTGGGAAGAGAATGGGGAACGCCATGTTCTTGTTCTGCTGGAGGAGATCAGGAGTTTAGATATGGGGAGGAGGGTGGGAGGGTCGAGGCTCCTGTGACGATCGGGGTCACCGGGGCAATGCAATCAGCCATTTCCTTAAATGTTTCCTGCCAACGTGGAGGTGCAGGAAATATAAAGATCATCAGATGGTGGGTGCTGCTCTGTTGAGGGCAATGTCAGGGTCAGGGCACCAAACGCAAAGTTGCTTTATTAGTATGGCTTTTAAAGCACAATGTTGGTAAAGCATAGAAAACATTTGAACATCCCATTGCAAAATAGCACGTTAAAAGTTAATATTAAAAACCATTGGGGAAGCAAAGAAAGGCTTGGGGTCTCAGTGAGTCTGCGATTGCAGGGGCACAATTTCTCTGCTAAAATATGTTAAAGGCGATGTGTGTGTTGTTTTTAAACCCGACGTCCTTTTATGTTGTATGTTTTCACTGGAAAACAAAGGAAGCGGAGAGAGAGGTATTTTGTAATATCTTGTCATTCTTTCAATCTCCTCCAGCACCACAGGGATAGCTTTGTTCTGTCATAATCCACTTTGACAGCTAAATGAACTGCACGCAAGTTCGTTATTATTGACATCACAAACAAAAGGACTTTGCAGTGGACTGCTGCCCAGAGGGAAGTGGTTCACTTAAAAAAGCCTCAACTGTTTTCTCAACTGGCTTGACTGGTTAGAACATACCAGCCGTTGACTGGTTAGAACATACCAGCCGTTGGAGTTCCACCCAGGCATCAGTGTTCTCTTGAAGACAGGCAAGCAGGTCACCCTCCAAGACAAACCTGTCCTAATCTCTTCACTGCCATAAGAAATTCCTGCTAGGGCATACATGGGAATGCTGACGGGGGGCTAATAAATGGTTAAAATAACACACTTGATAATGAGATTCTATATGTTACTATTATACAGCATTGACTATTGACTATTATTTATGCGTTTTGAAAGACATTTAGAAGATTTGATAACTTACCAGGTTTCAAGGGTATTAAAGCAAGTGATTTGTTGTGGAAAAAATACTTTTATGGCTTTTGATGTCCTTTTTTAAAAGCATTGCTACCCATTAGTTCTTTGGTTATCGCAATTGTGAGGGCTAATGTTGAAATCTGCCGGAAGAGATTTGTCAAAATAGCATTTTCCTCCAGAGAGCAAATGTTTGTCCTGACGTGCTTCACAGTGCCCTGCGTAAACCCACCAGCTGACCCCTCCGCTCCTTTCCACCAACCAGCTTTCCGCAGGTCGCAATGCTGACACGTGATTGGCTGGGAAGATGCATTGTGCAGGGTGGGGAGGTTTAGTCTGAGAATGTGAGCCACTGTCTGAGAATGTAGCGGCTAGCGTGCAGCTCCCTGGTCAGACAAGGCTCCATCACTCAGGAGCGGGACTAGCAGGACCCTGCCAGTAATGACTGATATCTCTGCTCTGTCTCATCTTAACCTTCCAGACACCACACAGACTTGTCAGTCACCTAGCAAGGTCATTTAACGCCCAAGGGGCTGCGTTCGGACAGTGATGCCTTTTCTGCCTCCAGAACGCAAGAAGCGTCGCTAGTATTCCGAAATCCAAACGCTTTGGTCAAATCTAAGTGCTTGCTGGAGATTTCAAGGTTCGTTTACTGTTGTTAAGTTGCATATATGGTCCTTCATTTTTTATCGTTTATATTTTAAACTCAGTTGACCATGTGTCACTGTAGCTACACAACGACCCATTGTAGAAAAAAAAACCTGTTCTGAAAGTTAGACAGATTTTAACTTTAAGAGCCTCGTGTTTTTTAGAACCGCAGTGAGGCGCGCAGCTGTCAAATCGTTTGTCAGCCATATCGTTCCATACGAAAAAACATAAGTGTTCGAGGATTGTATTAGAGAATGCATTCTACAACAGTGTAATATTCTAAAATTCCACATTATATCATATGCAATAGATATTGTTAAGAACACTCCTCCTCCCAACATTCCTGTCACTCTGGGAATTGTCTGTTCTCATGTCTCTGCATTGGAGTGCAAAGATTACATTGTTCAAAATCCATCTATGCTAAATCCACTGTTTCCTGACCACCAGGATCCTTTCCCAGCAAATCAGGAACATCAAGTTTAAATGCGGCGATTAGGAAGGGTGGGTAATTGGAATACAGTTGAGACAGGGTGGTGTGGGCGTGCCATTCCCACTCGTCCCAGCACTGCACCCATCGGGCCCCCCACCACACCGCACAGCAGCAGCCCCCAGGTGGAGCCCTCTCCATCCTGTCCGATATCCAGCCGGCCCTTTATCTCCTCCCCTTCCCCTGCCGCTGCCGCTGCCGTGCCTCGCCTGGCGCACACCACCCCCTTACCCAACAGCTAAGGAATGTTCCCCTCGCGCACATCGGCGCTGTGAAAGGCGGTCTGTTCGGGAAGTGCTCTTGCCTGCTAAGTTGGGCCCATGGAACAGTCGTGGCTATATTTAGGAGCCGGCCAGATGTGCTGCAGAGACAGGTTCTGTTCTAGCCTGTGCTGTGTGCTATTCTGTCGCCTCAGGGTTCCTTACCTGCTGCTTCCAGTTACGTTCTGTAGCGTTAGAGACGTCAGCGGATGACGCAGGCTTGCAAAGAAGGTGAAAGGAGCCCATTATGTCACAAGCAGCCTTTTTTATGAAGACCATATGGGGTTGCCACACAGAAACAGAGCTGGAATTAGCTGGCCTTTGACTTTGTAAAACGTCAGTGGTTTACTCTGGTAATGGTTTCTGATGTCTACTCAGAATTTTGCATTGTTTGGTGAAAACATAAACCACAGGAGATCCTTGTTTTGGCCCCCTCTCAGTCTGGACTCAGCAGAATGAGTCTGTTTTGGTTCTGGGGATGTGCGTTCGGACCCCCCTGTGGAGCGGATGTTGCGTTAACAGGCTTGAGACAGCCCTGCCCAGCCCAGATCAGCGAGATGCTATCAGTCCTACCCACAACCACTTACGGGAACAGCCTTCCAGGCCCACTGGAGCCTCTAATCAAATGGGCGTCTCCTCCGTCCTCATCTCCGCCAACTCAAAGACTTTATGTGTTGTGCACGTTTACTTTTAGACAGTTTAGTCTCAACAAGAGTTTGATCAACAAGAAGATCTCTTTTGAACCTCTACATGAGAAAAATGTACCAGATAGGCACTAGACTATGCTCATGTAGCCAGGTGTCCCTTTCTCTCTGTCTCTCTCTCTCTCCCTCTCTTGCTCTCTCTCTCTCTGTATTTTTCTTCTGTTTGTAACAGAACCAAAAATCTTAAAAACTTTTGTGGGACCTTTGTGGTCCTTGTAGCTTTTAAAGAGCAGCCAGTCCAAACAGAGCGAGGCTGGAAAAGATCACCTCACTGCCATTTGAGTGCACAGAGAGAGTATGGGTTTCCTGTCTGGAGAAATGCTAACAACGTAACTCAAGGCCCAGACCTGAGGTGGACTGTAAATAACCCATGCTGCTTAGAATAATGTACAAATTGGCCTCCAAGTGTGGTGGGCCAGTTTTGTGTCTGTGTGTGCACATTTTAAGGGTTATTCTATTTTGACTCCACCACATTTCCCCCATACATTTCTGTTTTAGTGTCCTTTTTTTAATGGCTCTGTGGCCCACACTGTGCCCCTTTTGACTATTAATACCTGGAGTGTATATAAACATGCATACCTTCCCTGTACTGTAGGTTAGTGTGTATAAAAGTGTCCTGTAAATGACTACATTAAATGGAAATGTTGTTTTTTTTCAGGGTATACTACTGGTATGATGAGAAGGGGAAGAAGACTAAATGCACAGCTCCACAGTATGTAGACTTTGTCATGAGTGCGGTACAAAAACTGGTGACAGACGAAGACATCTTCCCAACAAAATATGGTGAGTGCTGGAGCACAGTGCCACCTAGTGTGTCAATCTGGTAGCTGCTCAGAGTGTCAGTGGACATTCAGTCATGTAAATAGTAATGTAAACTATGCACGAATGTACTGCTGGAAATATGAATTATTTTCACAGAGACAAAAGCTTAAACAAAGCAATGATTAATAATAATGCCCTTTGTCTCATGATGGCCATCACCAAAATAGAGTGGAAATAAAGTTTTGCAGTTGAACACTTAAACCTGAAACCATACTGATTGAATTTATCGGTTACATGAGGGTGTTGGGAACACTAGGAATCGGAGAACTCTGCCGGCCTGTTATGTTTGTGAGCAGCACATTGAAGTTAGTCTGAGCTGTTAAAATTGTGGGAAGCATGACATGTTCCAATCCTGAAGGCTCTCTAGTGGCCAGTTGCAGCAACTGCATTTTTAGAAGCAGCATTAGTGTTTAAAGATCAGTAAATCTAAATATTTGTAAATGGTTGTTTTCACCTGTGTTGTTTTTATCATTTACTATTGTATGTTTTGTGATGTCACAGTCTGCTATACTGTGTTTTATACTCAGTATTGTCTAGTATCTGTTTGCTGCATTAGGTGTGCAGCAATTGAATCTAAGACAAATTTCCCTTTTGGGGCAATAAAGTATAGTATTGCATCATAAACCGTGCCCTCTCCGCTCACCCCACAGGTAAAGAGTTCCCCAACGCCTTTGAAACTCTGGTGAAGAAGATCTGCCGGTATCTCTTCCACGTGCTGGGCCACATCTACTGGGCCCACTTCAGGGAGACGGTGGCAATGGACCTGCACGGACACTTGAACACACTTTACACACACTTCATCGTATTTATAAGGGAATTCAACCTGGTGGAGCCCAAGGAGACCTCCATCATGGACGACCTGTCCGAGGTCCTCTGCACCCCGCTCCCCCCCGCACAGAACCACGTCACCGAGAGATGAAGTGGGCCCCCCCCCCCCGGCTCACCTGCTCAGCCGCAGGAGGAGGAGGACCCCAGGAAGGAGAGAGCGCAAAACCCAGCCAGCCCCGAGTCGGCCCAGTTTGGCCCAAATGGGGGGGTGGGCGGGACTCAAGAGACCTTCCACGCTCAGAATAATTTGCTATCTTTAGGATCTTGCCAGCAGAGGGCTGGCCAAGGCAGCAGGAAAAAAATGCTGTGAGCTTTTTTTTTTTTTTTCACCCACCAAAACCCACCCAATACATCAACACCACCGCCCCGCTACCTACCCACTCACTCACTCACCCACCCACCCACCCAGCCAGCTGTTTCAAACTAGAGACAACCCCTAGGCTCTTCTCTCCACAGATTTATTTATTTATGTCTGTCACTTTTTATTTTTCTTCCTTCTCCTCTCATGTTTGACATTAGTTGTCCATCTTTCCCCCCTCTGAGGGCGTCTGTAATGTTTTATACCCTCCTGCCAGGGAGGGTGGCACTGCCTCTTTTATTGTACTGTTGTGTAATGTTAGATTACCAGACCTGACAAGTGTGGCGTTCTTGGTTCTGCCATAGTGGCATATATCTCCTGCACGGGTGACAGGATGGGGGAGGGGAGGGTGGCCGAATGCCAGCTGCACCCATCTCTACTGAAGCCCCATCACCGGGGCAACCATTCTTTTTTTGCTCTCCTCCCCTTCACCTTTTTTTTTTGTTGGTTTTCATTTTGGTTTTGGGACATTGAGAGTGTGTGTGTGTGTGTGTGTGTGTGTGTGTGTGAGTGTGAGTGTGTGGGTGTGTGTTAGAGACTTTTTTTCCTCTTTAAGGTGTGTGCAAAGCTCTGGGGGGCCCCAGCGACCCCTGTCACACACACTGAGGCTGTGGCTGTGAGCGACCGACTGATCGAGCGAGCGACTGACCGAGCGAGCGACAGCGCAAAAGCCACCCTCCAATGCACCACCTCTCGTCTGGAGAACCCTCTGCTGTGCCGGGGCCTGGCTTTCTCCGGCTCTCATGGGAAGAGTGGGGAGTGGCGTGTTGTGCTCCCAAGCCCTGGGGCCCAGTAAAGTCTTTGTTAAGGGCCAAATTACCCAAAAGTGGCACACACGGGTAAGCCTGGAACCCAGCTTAGAGTGTCAAGGCACAGTGACAGTGACAGTGACAATGACATTGGTATATGTCTGCAAATTAGAATGTTAGATGAGCAACAGAGGCCCCGGTGCTGATGCAATGCCCTGACTGGGGAACACTGGAGAGGGTGGCGCATTGTGAACGCAGGAGAACGGCAACGTTCCCTCGTGATCGGAGCTAAAACATGGTTTTACCTCCATCATGAAAAAAAAAACACAAATGTTTAATTGAAAACGATAGATATAGATTTAAATCATGTCTTCACAGAACTAATTGTATGAGAGTGTAATACCCCCAAAAGAGAGAGGATTAAGGTTTACCCTGCATCACTGTACAGTGTCACAAACTGGATTCTGGTTTGGCAAGGCAGTTTGTGTTATGAAGATATGCACCCTTTCTCCAAGTTTTATTTATTTTTAAAGAAAAGTTGTTTTAGTTTGACATTTGCAGGGTTCTTCAGTTCTGGCTATCATTTTTATGTATTTTAATAATGCCTAAGTTAAAAGCAATTTAATATTTTAAGCTCTGCGGATTATAACCTAATAAAATATTGAAAAATGTAACCAAGGCCTTTTTCCTTTAAGTTTGGAAAAGATGCATTCGTTGTTTGTACATGTGTGTTTGTACCCAGTTATGTTTGTGTTTTGACCTATATGAAGCAGACTTACTCCAACCCCCTAGATTGTGATCCATCTACATGGAAACAAAAAACTTTGCCTTTTGACTCAACAGACCAAAATAAGCTTAAAAAAACACAAAGCAAAAACAAATCAGACAAATCTTGTACAAAGAATGCACAAAAGAGTCCAGCAGGTTGGTACAGGTCATAGACTCATACTTTGATTCAGACAATACATCAGCTGTGCCGTGTTATACTGTAGGTTTGACTTACATTTGTAAACATACCTGTGGCATTATGTGCATTTTTCATGGGTCTAGATATTTTATCTTTATGTGCAAGTATTTAAAATGTAAGTATTTAAAATGTATCTTTCAGTGCAAGTATTTAAAATGTAACCATGAATGCAGCCTTGTCATGCAACACATGAGCTGCCTTCTGGAAGAGTAACGGTTGGCACACACATCTTTCACACAAATGCGTAAATGGCACATAGGCTAGATCCCATAGCCTGGTAAACCCGCCCCTCGTACTTCATTTCATTTTGTACATAGGGTCTGGACCGAAACCTCTTGAGGGTCATTTAGCAAGTCCCAGCAAGATCCAATCAGCGAACAGAGGGTTGTTCGTTAGCCGTGACGTTGACCTTATGTGCTACATTTGAATTGTAGTGCGCAGGTAGGCTAATTGCATAAGTGACGACCAGGCGTTAGTGATTGGATAAAGGCAGAGGCACTTTTTTAAACTTCAGCAGAGTCCACACCTCCAACAAATCGTTTCTGATGGTCTCTGTTCCAGACCCTCTGTGCAAAATGAAATGAAGTACGAGGGGCTGGTTTACCAGGCTATGGATCCCATACATTCTTCCACTGAACGCTGATCCCGGAAGTTCTGATTAAGACTTCAGCGCACCTTCAGGTGGAGGTCGACGTCTGATGGTACTCCGCAATCTCCCTTCCCTTTTGAGTCGAGGGGACAGGTCCCCCTCCTTCGCTGTCTTGACGCTGCAACTTGGTGTGGGCACCTTCACCGTGTTACCGAATTTGGAGTAATCCACAGCGTATACTCCCTCCTCTTCGGTCACGATTGGTACAAATCTGTGGCCCCAGAAAATCTCATCGGACAGATAAGACGTTCGTGCTTGTGTTGTGATACCAGTAGTTTCAACAACACCTTCTAAGATCACAACAACTTCTATGTCTTCGCCTTCCAGGTCGATTTCTGACACGTCATACAGAGGACTGTTTTCATCAATTACATGAGTAACGATCAGAGGTGAAACAAGGAAGATCCCATTGGAACAGTTGTCCAACTGAACGTCTATTTGATGGAGAGGAATCACTTCGCCCTCTAGCGTCGTGTTCTTTCTGATCACTTGCATCTTGACCGATGCACTAATGATCATACTTTCCCGGAGGTCTCCCACGCGCATCATGAAGCAGAGTTTATTATTCCTTACAGATATGACCGCATGCTTGCTGAAAATGAGCGTCTCCGCTCGCCTATTGGCTTGAGCAGTCTTCATGAAAATGCAGCCCAACATAATTGCGTTAATGACCAAACCCACTATATTCTGAATAATTAGAACAGCAATTGCAGAGAAGCACTCATCGGTGATCATGCGACCACCAAAACCAATAGTTACCTGCACTTCGATTGAGAAAAGGAAAGCAGAGGCGAAGGAATGAATACTCGTGACGCACGGAACAAAATCGTCTCCGTTCTGGTCCAAGTCTCCATGTGCAAAAGCAATTAGCCACCAAATCATGCCAAACAATAACCAACTGCACAGAAATGTCATTGTAAATATTAAAAGAGTATGAAGCCATTTTAGGTCGACTAAAGTAGTAAAAACGTCTAACAAAAAGCGCCCTTGTTCTCTTATGTTCGTGTGGGCAACATTGCAACTTCCATTCTTGTCAACAAATCTTGTTTTCTTTTGCCTCCCTTTCAACTTTGGCTGGAAGACGTCCTCTGCCAGTCGGGTCAAGACAAAATCGTCTGAAATAAGCCCCTTTCTTGACAACATGATGATAACTCTGTGGAGACAAAATTGTAATACTGTTCACCCAAGGAAAAGTACTGCGACCTCATGGAGCTGGTAGTGTACGTCCCCAACTGAGGCGAACTCTCCAACAAACTTGGCCAGCCAAGTGATCCCTGTAGAGTGTAATCATGGTTTCTGTAACCAGTTCTTGCAGCATGTGAGACGTGCACAAGTTTAGCAGTTCCCAGAAGTACACTTCAAAATGATTTCCGTGCCTGTGGTCCACTAAATAAAATACATTATCGCCCGTGCGAGGGTGACGCGCGTCTCATACACTTTTAAGGGTGCACATCGTACAGAACACGTTTGCTCTGTCAGGCGTGCCTTGCTGCATATCAGCTGAGTTTGCATTTGATCCGTGCCAGCTGAGGTGCTGTCTCAAATGGTATCCAGCGACCGACTTCTCCCTTCCCCCCTTCATTTTTAATAGGAGGTGCGTGAGAAGTGACAGTAACTGCAGATTGTAAATGCAAAATGTGTTTATTTTATCTTTATTTAGTGGTTGTCCTGAAAATTACGCGGGACAAATAATAATGGTATATATATATGAACTGTAACGTGATTTTTGCGAGTTAGTATGTAATAATAACAATGTTAAAAAATCAAAATATGTTTTATTAGCACCAATATACAAATTATGAACAAATTTACACAATCTTAAAAAACTGTTATCTCTCTTTCATCAGTCTCTTATTTGTCAGCCCTCACAAAAGACGCAAATACACTGTCTGATTGTTGTAAAAGTACTCCAGGCTCGTCATATTCCACAATTACTCCGCGCTTCATCACAATCACCACATCAGAGTTCAGTATGGTATTAACGCGATGCTGAAAGAAAACATCAACATTATACGTTTCAGCGTAAGTGAAACACTAGTAAAACGTTGTTGAAATAGTAATGACATAGTGACAAAAAAGTTTCACTGTGTTACTTACCGCTATAGTGACGACAGTCCTGTCTGCGAAGGCTGTCATGACAACTTTTTGCAGAATGCTTTCCTGTTGATAGAGGAAGGCGCACAATCAGCAAACTGACATACATGTATCCTGCTGTGGTGAAGCCCTGTCCAGGGTGCTGACCGCACAGAGTCTGACATTTGATAGCAATACTCTTTACAGTTGAAAGTTACAGTGCATGAAATTCAAATAATCTGATGGTTACATTTAACCAAAGTGTTACTATCTATTTGTGAAGGTCTAACAAAATCATATTAGCAGACATGTCTGTTCGTGTTTAATGTTTTCCTTAAGACACATCTCACTCACCGTGGCCATATCTATTGAAGCGGTTGCCTCATCCATGATCAAGATGCTGCTCTTTCGCACAAACGCTCTTGCGAGACAGAAGAGCTGTCGCTGACCCTGGCTGAAGTTTTCTCCCCCCTCTGCAACCATTGCATCTACAAAAGGGTGAACAGTACCCACAGTATGTTTTAGCAGAATTGACAAAAGTTCTACTTCAAAGGCACTGTGACCGTTCAAAAATGTGATCTAACTATCATCAAACAACTGTTTACAGAGGAGCACTGTGCGTTGACAGTTAGTTGAAGAAGATAAGAAGTCATTGTGTTAGACTAGTCAACAGGGATATTTTATGATCTAACAAGTCCCAGCTCTAACAAACTCCTCTATACCGACTATGAAATCTCTTTGGCAGCTCCACTTAAGGCTGAGTGGATCAGCATAGACAGCATTCCCCTTCATGACACTGTATCCTTTGCTAAAGATTGTACGTGACTGTGGAAACAAAGCAGCTGTAACTTAGATAGGACTGGCTGTGAGACGGTAGGGTACTGGGTGCCAGGTTGGTCTTACCAAGCCCACCAGGCAGAGCCTTGACCGTTGGCATTAGCTGTGCGATCTCCAGAGCTTCCCACAGAGTCCTGTCCGTGGCCTTCCGCTCGGGGTCTAAATTAAACCTACCAGGCAAACAGCAAGAGCATAAAGCTGGTTATTAAGCAGACACATTGACAAAATCAAAATGTCATTGATCAATCAAAAGTCAGATGAAAACAGCCCTTCAAAATGTGAGGCGCAAGTACTGTACGCAGCAGATCCCACACGTGTTTTTAAAGGTTATATTTGTAGGACAGGGAGGTGAAAGGTTATATTTGTAGGACAGGGAGGTGAAAGGTTATATTTGTAGGACAGGGAGGTGAAAGGTTATATTTGTAGGACAGGGAGGTGAAAGAAAATATCGTCAACATTTGGGCCAAGAATAGCTACTGTATTCTATGGTCGACAGACAGTATGATGCAACCTACTGGAAAATTCCTGAAGAGTTATTGTTTTTATTGCCCAAGCTTATGCATCGGAGCCTAATCCCAGGCCAGTCAGGGATTTTCTACCCTGCGCCCGATGACAGAGCGCCTGCGTAACTTAATAGAGTGGTTTGTTGTATTTTTAGTGTGAGTAAAAGCAGGGGGAACACTTGGGATTAAGGACCTCCAAATGCTCACCGAATTGTTCCACTGAACATGAAGGGATCCTGTAAGATGATTGAAAAGCGTGATCTCAGGGTCTGCAGTGGAAGCTTAGCTATGTTGATCCCATCTACGATAATTTGCCCTGATGATGATAGGAAAGACACCTGAATTAAATGCGTCCCAAACCGAAAAAAAGTCAGACTGATTTTCAATCTGTCTCCTTCTCAAATAGACACGAATAAAAACAGATTTGCATCCATTTTCCTGTTTTTTCACAAGAGTCCTAAAGTTACTCTCCAATGAGGCTCTACCAACCTTCAAATGTATCAAGCATTCGGAACAGAGCCAGGGAAAAAGACGACTTTCCACTTCCAGTTCTGCCACAGATTCCAACCTAGGAAGACATTTTTAATCTTAATCTGTCACTTATGCTTAGTCTTCACACCTACCGCATCACACACATTTGAATGAAGGAATTTAACAGATTCTGGATTTGTCTCCATGCAGTCAGGTTTTGATAACTTCTGCTAGATAACCCTACAGTAAGCAGAAAGGGACATCACTGGTTCACAAAGTCCTGCCACATATTTATTCCAGCCAATTCATTGAAGCACAGCTCTTCAGCCAGCTAGATGAGCTAAGAAGTGAAATCACCTGTGTGATAAGCAGGGGCAAAAGGAATACACGGCAGGACTTTTTATATTCTCAACTCAAGCCAATTTCTCCAGCTCTGACAATAGGGTGACAGAATATGGACCTGTGATTTTTGTGTGCAAAGAATGAAACTGTGTGCGCTACCTTTTGACCCGGTCGGATGTGAGCGGTGACATGCTTCAGTACCGGCTTTAGTCCATTGGCATAGCGCACACTGAGGTTCTCAATGTTGATCTCACCATACTGTGGCCACACAGCAGGTACCTGTGCTGGAGCTGTGTCACACACAAAGCAGACACAAGCACAACACCAACACCAACACCAACACCAATATCAGCAAGTAGCTTTGGGAGTGATGGTACAATGTTTAGCATCAAAGTTTAGTTTAGTATCAAAGTCATCTACTCCAGGTGCCAAGGTATTCATGTACATTTCAGGTTACAGTACTTCACTATATTGCTTAAATGATACAGTGCAAGTTTCGTAGAGAGGGGGGGGGGGGGGGGGTACTGACTACCCTCCAAGGGCCCTAGCAAGCCAAATACATTTGGAATATATAATGAATGGGGGTCCCACTAAGACTGCTTGTGTATAAGGCCGAGAGTAAAGTCCTCCAACTCTGACATACACTTCTCATCACCAGCAGGCATAGCTCTGCTCTGAGACTTACTCATAGAGCCCTGGTAGCACTCTGGTTCAGTCTGCAGCAGGCTGCTGATCCTCTTCACACAGCCCAGCTGCACCTCCATGTCTGCCAAGTTGCGTACCATCCAGTTCAGGTAATTGGACACCTATAAATATAAACAGTGGCTTATCACCTACTTATTCCTTTACAGAATACTGCTTACAACATGTCCAGGATATTTACATGGATTATGAAAACATGCAAATCTTTACTGCTGTGCCATATACTGTGTATAATGGCAAACTTCCCACTTAAAATACAGTAGGCTGAATGTTTGCAATGTAGCATAGCGAAAAGATTTTAAGTTAGCCACATACCATAAGCGCATATGTCAGCGCTAACCCAACCTGGCCTGCAGAGAGCTGGCTATATAGGGAGTTACTGATGGAAGCCACTGCAGCTATCAGGACAACAAAAGCCCCAATATATTCCTACAGGAACAGGGCAGAAGAAGGATTCTGAGTTAAACAAACTGGCCAACAACAACAACAAATTATAATTTCAAGATTCAATTATCAAATAAATATAAATTCGGTGTACAAAAGCGAATTAAATCACATCTGTCTGTGTGTGATGTATTACCATGCGAACCTCCAACCAGCGATTGGCTGCTGTTAGGAAGAGGGAGGCAATGTTGTTTGCGTCTGCATATTCCAGGAGTTTCTTCTTAAACCTTTGTTCATACCTTTGAAATGAGCACATGAAATAAAAAACTACTGATGAATGAAAACAATGAACAATTTACTTTCCATTTTGGAAATGATTCCTGGACATCATTTTTCAACATAGTATCACATTGCTTATCTAGCATGCACAGAGGTATTACCTGAAAGCGCGGATGGTGGTAAGTCCCTCCACAGTTTCAGAGGAGTGGGACAGCAGGGGGATCTGCGTGCTGTCTTCCAGTTGCTGAAGATCCCTATGGACAGGAAAATAACTTACTTGCCTTTGAGCAATATTGCCAGGCAACAACATTATTTTCTGATTTTCCGGAATGATCCTGAAAAGTTCTCCTACTGTCTCTTAAAAAAATGTGTTGCCTAATATCAATGGGAAAGTGCCCATAGAATATCCAATAGTAATGTTGTTCGGAAACATTAATAATAATAATCTTTACTTGTATAGCACAATTCATACAAAATGCAGCTTAAAGTGATTCAACAGTTTGGCAAGAAAAACACAAGACAACATTTCTTGTCGTTCAGTGGTGCCAGAATGAAAAAAAGTAGCACAACAGTGATAAAAATAGTTTCCTTGTGTATTATCATCTTAAGAGTTTCCAAAAAAAATGGGGAACATTCCTCTAGACTTTTCCAGAATTAAACTGAATAAATAAAATATAGGCACATTGAAATATCAAATCTCTGGCTGCAAGTCTATTGACTCAATGACAGGTTAGCTGATTGACAAATGGATTTGTGTTTCTTCTTTCGCAAGGGCAGTACCGACCTGGAGGCAAGCCGGAAGTACTTCTGTATGAAATAGCAGATGATGCCCATGGGGGCCAGGATGAAGAGGAAGGCTGGTGTGATGTAGGCGATGACCCCGAGAGCGGACACACACAGCAACGTGGACCGGCTCAGACACTCCAGGGTGGTTGGGATATGCTGCAATATCAGGAGGTAAGACAGTCTAAACCCAATCTAGGTGTAGAAGTGGTAAGTGTAATCTTGTTTTCTGACATGTTGTTTAGTTAAGACATTAGTCCAGCATGAGCTATGTTGTATCACTGAGTATCATATCAAAATTAAATTTAGTACAATGACTAATGTTTGGACACTGCCTGTGTCTCTGTCAAAGTGGACAGTAAAAAAAAACGACACTAACGGCGTGTGAACATTAGCCATTTGCACAAAATAAAGAAGACTGCAAGCATATGGTTGCATGTACTGTAGGGTACTTGCTGTCCTGCTGATGAGCACTTAATTATGTAGCTTATACGGATTGGGGTACCCTATACATATCAGAGTGTGTGTTTGGATTGAGCTCACTGGTACTACCAGGCCCTGGCATATCTGTGATTGGTATCCATGTCAATTAAAAAAATGTTTACCTGGTCAATAGTGTTGGTGTCAGCAGAGAACCTGTTTAATATGTTCCCCAATGGAGTAGTCTCAAAAAGCCTGTTAAATAAACAGACAAAGAGTAATTGCCAGTCATGCATTTGTCAATATTCTGGTACAGTCCAGTCTGCGACAGTCTACAGTACAGCAGTCAGGAAAACATCTCTTAAACCACACAAACCGGCTGAGCCAAATGACCCTGGCTGTGACAGAGGAACCCAATAAGCAGAGTTGATTATCTGGCCACTGCCTCCCGGGATACAGCCCTTCATCCACCCCATTACCCTAAAGAGCAGATGGTAGCGCCTTCAAGCACAGAGACAACACACAACTCAGCTCATCTGTTCTCTTCTCTGTTCTCCTCTATACTCTTTTCAATAAGTTAGGAGACCACTGCCAAGATATATATTTCTGGAACTACTTTGAAAGTAGGACTACAGTCCTATATTTCCATTTTATTAAACAAATAGAAGATACATCTTAACATCTTGGCATATACTTCCCTGTACTGAGTTATATGTATCCAGGTAGAAAAGATGCCTTCTGCCACCCTGACAACATTACACACACTAGGGCTCGTCACACGCACTAGGGTCATCACACACACATGGGCCTACCTCATGGGTGCCAGGATGATGATTTTGAGCAGGTTGCCATGGAGCTTGGTGGCAACGCGCAGTCCCGTCCACTCCACGGCGACGGAGGTGAGCAGACACAGGACTATGCCCAGACAGCAGAGGATGCAGAACACCAGCAGGTAGGACGAGTGGGGGAACGTGCACGCCTGAGGCAGAAAATGTGTCTAGGTCAGCAAAACCATCAAAGAGAATGTATATGTGCGTGTATTTCTGTGTAAAGGCAGCTGCTTTTAGCAGCAGCATCCAGCATCAAATGAGAAGCATTATGCAGATGCTAATGAATGTGTAAAAAAAGTAGGTAATACAAACGAATGGATTGTCCATTAAGCCAAAATTTCCTAACCAATGTAGTCTCACTGCACAGCAGGCATATGTTTGCTCACATGGGTCCTCACATGACGTGCTGTGCCCACAGAGGGCAAAGATCGCAACGGTTTCCAGTCGATGAACAAAGCCTCCACAAGCGAACAGATTTATCACTGCTGTGCTTTTTCAGGCATGCTGACATAATGTACAGACAAACACTTGCCTCTCCAAACCACAGGACTGTTTGGCTGTGTGATTAACACGTGCACTTAAACTCTTCATGTCAATAAAACAGCACATCTGTTTGTTTTCTTAAAACCAACATTTAAACACTACTGGGAATCTGCTGTGTGGGCCATTAGGAATAGCCCCTGTCTGTAAAATTCTTATAAAAGAAATGTTTACTGCCTATAAAATTATTTCGACAGCAACATAAACATAATGAACTGCCTCAATTATATTACAAAAACATAAACAACATTTTATTAAGTGGTGTAAATTTGATCAAGACTTCACTTGCAGATTTGTAATAACCCTGCATTCAACAAAATAGCGAACGTACACAAAAGAGGGTTTCCCAGTAGGCACTAAGCTAGGTTGGCAGGGGCATGACCCTTTAGTGAGGGTGCACTGGGCACAGTGTGTTCTGGGAGGAAGTGCAAGAGATGGGGGGTGGGGGGTCAGTGAACAGCTGTATAGCAGACCCAGAGGCCTTTACGGACACAGGCGAGCATGTGCACCCTTAGCCTGGTAAACCAGCCCCTCATACTTTATTTCATTTTGTACAGAGGGTCTGGCCTTGCTGCCGTTGACATTGATGTATTCGGACCAAGCGAATCAGAGCTAATCAGCGAACAGAGGGAGTTTTCCTGAGCGATGACGTTGACTTTGTGTGCTACATTTGAATTGTAGTGCGTAGGTAGGCTAATTGCATACGTGACGACCAGACGTTAGTGATTTGGTAAAGGCTGAGTCACTTGTTTTAAACTTCAGCAGAGTCCACAACTCCAGGAAGAAATCATTTCTCAGTGCAGCAAGGCCAGACCCTCTGTGCAATATAAAATGAAGTACGAGGGGCTGCTTTACCAGGCTAGTGCAGCCTGGCCTGCCTGATTACTTCTTCTGAAGGCTTATTTTTGGACTGTGTGTCTGTTGCAGTGCCACCCTACCACTCCCCACACTACCTTCACCACCACACGACCACACCAATCCCCCAGGGACCAGTTACGTGAGCTTGCTGGGGACTGAGTTGGGGAGAGGAAGGAGTGACAACTGTGCCATGGCCGGATCTGAGGACGAGGCACTTTTTTTGTGGCCCTGAAGAGATGACCATGTGAAATGTGAGGATGACACGTGACTGCTGAAGTTATTTCCTACTCACTAGGAGCCCCCCATGCACCTGTTCCCACGTCCAGACTGTTGGCCTGAAAACCTCAGTGAACCATCAGATATCCGGGCATCCATCCATCCGTGCTCTAAACCAACCAAACCAACCCACCAACCATAAACCATTTAATGTCAACAGTGTCAGATCCTGAGCAGGGCTCGGCAGTCACCTTACAAAGTCTCGCACCTGCTCAGAAGTGCAGTTGCCCTCGGCGATGCCACGCTTGGCCACGATGACGCTGGACGTCCAGTGGGCCAGCCAGTAGTCGATGGCCACCATGAGCGAGTGCTTGCCCAGCTGTGACAGGACGAGGAGCAGCAGGAGGAGCAGGCCACCAGAGCGCAGGTACGCGCTGAAGGAGCGCCACGGGATGGCCTCGCGGTGACGCATCTCCGCCGCCAGGCTGTCCTCGTCCGTCACCGACTCTGCAGAGAACCACAACCAGAAACCACTGTCATATGGGACGACCAGCACTCCCACATACAGTACACGTCAGATCACATCCCAGAATAGTGCTCTGAGTGCTACATAGTTTTACCAATCACAAGCACTGAAAAAGGTATCAGGTTAATGTGACTATCCATGCCACTTACTGCATCATGACTGTGCCACTCACTATCCATGCCACTTACTGCCTCACGACTAAGCCATGACTGTCCTCAGTTTATCTGTGGACAATGACCTAATATTTCATAGCAGCGCTGTAATCACAGCTATGCAGAACATACAGCTCTGGAACAAACTAAGATATCACTGTAAAATTATCAGTTTCATAGAATTGTGTGTGTGTAAAGTGAACCTTTTTGTTTCATTCTGTAAACTACTGACAACATTGCTCCTAAATTCCACATTCAACTGACACTGGAAAGGAATGACTGTTATACATGTAGAGATGCTGATTTTAGGAAAATTTCCAGTGGTCTGTTATTTTTTTCTAGAGCTGTACATAGCACTACCATGAACTTGGGGTAAATACCAAACAAGCAAATAATGGAAACCTCATTCACCTCATTCTCAGTCTACATCTGAAAATGTTTCTAAGAGAAGTATACTTGTTGCTGACAGGAGTATACTGAATTACAGGTTCATGCTCTGTGTCTGTGGTGAGAGAGAGGACCTGACAGGCAACAGGCGGTTATTTCATACTCGTGCTGGGTTAGACATTCAGCCATTCTCAGTATGCATTACGTGCCAAGGAGCAAAGGAACAAGGCAGAAATCGATGCTCTTTTAGCAAAATACATTTACTGCTTGTATTTAATGATTCTCACTATAGGAAGATGGCATCATGCATTTTAAATGATTGTGTTGAAAGGCTATAGGAGGAATGTTAATTAGTTATTTTTTAAACAATAACACAAGTTTGTTCAATGTTTTCCTAAATGTTTCTTAAAACATCCACACACTGAAGGTTTCAAATATTTAATAAGTACTTTAACACCCCTTATTTACATGTTCACTTTGTTAGTGGAACGTGAGCTTATAGGTAAATAAACAAGCCTCCATTTTCACAATCTCATATTAAAATAGATGTGTCAGTTAATCTAAAACTTTTGAAATATAATCTCAAAAAAGTGAGACTGCTAGATTTTAATGTCTTTCCTTTTATCTTAACTAGATCTATACCAATTATGTCTTTGACAGTCTATAAGATGCCCTACGTTGTGTGCTAAAGATTGTGAAAATGTCCCTCATCCAACCGGATGTGTAAGGGGGGGGGGGAAAGCCATTTAAAAACCATGCCATTCTCCAGACCTTTGAGAGCACTACTATCAACACCTGGTGCTGAGGCTATCCCATACATCCACACATAGAAGCCACAGAGATGTAGTGAGATGAACAGTAAACACAACAACAACAACAACAACAACAATAAAAGGTAAACATTAGGGTTCTACCTCAATGACAGAAACACACATGAAAACAGCCAAAAATAGCACAAAGTGATTTTCTGATTTTGACGCTTTCTGACTCAAGTCAGGAGCAGTTAGCAGTGCAAATTCAATAAGCTTTTAATGTACGATTACTTGCTGTCCAGCTATAACTGATTTGACTGCCAGGGTTGATGTGATTCACACACTATATTGAAACATTATATTGAAGTCTTCCTGACAATGATTATGTTCTGTCAAACCAAAAGCTGTGAAAACAATAACAAATGTCACACAATATTCCTCTCCTTAGTTCATATTATGAAAATGCCTCACCTTCATCCTCCTCCTCCTCTCTGGTGACGATGTCCCTTGAGTACATATTTGTCCGAAAGCTCTTCTTCCTCATCTCACTCGTTCTCTCTTTCCCAGCCTCCTGTAATACAAAGGAGCAAAATATGAAAGAGTTGTCTGCTAAAATGCACCCATCTTCATAAAAAGTACAGCATAAAGAAATTCATTACGCAATAATAAACAAACAATTCGAAATGGCATGTGAATAAATCTGTCATGACTGAGCACTTAACAGCGTACCTCTCTGTACATGAGAGCTCTCCACTGCTCATACAGCTCTGGTTCTGAACACTGGATATCTCCCAGGGTGCCCTGGGTCTGCACTGTCCCATCTTTCATGGCAATTATCTGTATATAGGGAATGTTGTTTTAGTGTGCTTATGGAAAATTTGAAGAATACTATTGCCACACAGAAGAAAAGCAGTACAGTACACAGAATAACAACTGTATAAAATATAAAAAGGTATTTTTTCTCTAGGTTTACTTTTGTAAAGGTGTGTTCCATCTATTTTTATGACTTTACTCAAGCTCCTAAAAATAGTAGCCTACATCAGTAAGCTCACCCATAAATATATATAAAAATGTATTTTCCTATAGTAGTACTTGTAGACTAGAGGTATGTTTCACGAATTACTACATGGCTGCACTGACCTTCCTGAAAAACAAAAGATTCATCAGTACATTGGTGGCCTCACCCAGTCAGCGTTGGGTAAATACTGGAGCTTGTGGGTGACCAGCACCACTGTCCTCTTCTCCCCCCGCAGCATGCGCAGGATGCCCTGCATCATCAGGTGGTCACTCAGGTGGATGTCCAGGGAGGAGAAAGGGTCATCCTGAGAACAACACAACAGCAAACACCTGTAAAGGTATCCTGCCTTCGGTAGTAACTCACAACATTATTTCTGCCCAAGGTCCACATGGTATAGGGTTAAAAACTCAAAAGGCTTAAATAATGTTTTAATGAATGAAGAAGGTGTATGTGTGTATTTTTTGGAGAGCACTATCAGTACTATTTAGCACTTTGAGATTTGTGTTCAAATGTAAAGTCCATTATAAATTAAATATATTATTATTGTTATTGTTGTTGCTGTTGTTCTTATAATTATTGTTAATATCACTCACCAGAAAGACCACGCTGGTCTGCTGGTAAAGTGCTCGGGCCACACTGATGCGCTGTCGCTGGCCGCCCGACAGGATGATGCCCTGGCAACAGTGATTACCAACACCATCAGCATCACTGGCCTTACCCAGGCGACAGGTAAATGTACTGCATGATGGCAAAGTCACATTATACATAAGAGGAGCAAGAGAAACAGCAGAGGACTCCTGCTGATGTGACTGCGGCTCCTATAGACCGTAATGCACACAGAGTGGTCAAGTTGGAGGGGACGTGGCTGTGTGTTGGGCTGCGCAAGAGAGAGAGAGAAAGAGGAACAGAGAGAGTAAAAAGGGATGCATGGATAGAATAGATACAGATCCAGAGAGAGAGAGAGAGAGAGAGAGAAAGAGAGTAAAAAGGGATATGTAGAATAGATAGAGATCCAGGGAGAGAGGGCAAGAGAGAGAGAGGGGGAGGGAGAGAGAGAAAGCCACAAAGAAAGACAGAATAGATAGATAGAGATCCAGAGAGAGAGAGCGAGATAGAGAAAGAGGGATGGAGAGGGAGGGAGAGAGAGAGAGAGAGAAAGAAAGAGGGAGGGAGAGGGAGGGAGAGAGAGAGAGAGAGAGAGGGATGGAGAGGGAGGGAGAGAGAGAGAAGGCCGGTTCCCAAGCAGGTTGTGCCTGAAGGGCAGAGCTCCTCTGACCAGTCCTCTGTGTATGTGTGATTGTGAAGGGTCAGTGGAATGGAATAAATGTGCCGTCTGACCACATAAAAGAACACATGTTGTTCGTATGGGTCACAAAAATCCCTACAGTCACACAGCTCAAAGACACATTACAGCTTCCTTTAAAAATAAACTCATTCCTATTCCTGTTGAAGTCCTGTGTGAACACACATACCCGCTCTCCAATCACTGTTTGGTCTCCTTGGGGCAGAGAGTCAAAGTCGGGCTGCAAAGAGCAGGCATCTACTACATCTCTGTACCTGGGAACGAAACACATGACATTTAAACACATGACATTTAGACAAACATGACATTTGACACACAACGATTCAAATAGAACACCTCATCTGTTGGTCTCCCTGTAGAGAGGGAAGAGTTTTGCAAAAGCTCCTGGGATTAGTCACGCTTGAGGGCCCTGAAAAGGAAACACCATCAAGTCAGGAGCCCAGGCTGATGCGACAGGAGGGCCTTCTCCTCTCTGCTCTGAGTCTTAGCCTGGAGTAATTGCTCAGTGAGCACCACTAGAGTGGGCTGAAATCTGCACGGTTACGTAACTCCCTCCATATATTCGCCGATCTGTGACCTGCCGACCTGCTCTCTCATTTAGCGCTTTAATGCATTCTCAAAGACAGGCCATTAACCAGGAGCCAGACCGGATGATAAATAGACTTTAGGAGGATTTTAGGAGAATCCCTTTTTTAAAGATGTAAACACCTTCTGAGAGAGAAAGAGAGAGACAGAGACAAAGATAGAGAAAGACAGTGCTGTCAAACATTTTAAAATATAAGACATAGTGTTGACCATAAAATTCTCTATTCTCTTCTCCAGCTAAATATATTGAAAAAGAAAACAAACAAAATCCAATATGTGCAATTCTGCAATTATGTGTAATTCTCCACTGTACTGAACAGTGAGTAAAAGAAGGACCTTGACATGTAACACTTTTTTATTTAACAACAATTTAATCCTTTGTTTTGTTTCCTTGTTTTGTTTCCTTGTTTGTCTGTTGTACTGTGCAGCTAAGAGCTTTACCTGGTCTGGTTAGGGGCTGTATCAAACAGAATATTCTCCTCCACAGTGGAGTTGAGCAGCCAGGGCCTCTGAGAAGCATAAGCCACAGAGCCTCTCTTCCTGTGGTAATCACACATGTGACACATGTGACACGTGTCAATACCGAGTGTCAGGAACATGTACAAGATGTGTCTTACTCTTTACAATGAAATGACTGTATTTCTGAACGAATCAGTGCCAAAAACTAACATAGGTGGATATACAATAATAATCAGACAGTACTTAGGTGGTTTTCCTCCCGTTGTGTGGTTTTCAAGGCTGAAAAGAGAAAAAGAAAGGGATATTTTAACACTTGACAGTTGCTTTCACATGGTTGTGTTCAGCTGTGCATGTAATCCTAAAGCTATGCATAATTGTACATCTCACTATACAATTAACTGGAAAGGAAAACACATGAACAGTTTGACAGTTTAATTTTGTGTACTGCATATCTGTGGCATCATAACACAAACCTCTCTTCCCCATCCTCCTGTTTGCGTGGACTGGAGATGGAAAGCAAAAAAAAACAACAACAACGACAACAGTTAAACAGATTACATAGTAAATGTGATACACTACAGTTACAAAATAACTGCATACAAAAACATTGTTTGGCACAAAAAAAAACATATAGCACACACTTACCACTGGTCAGGTTTTTATCTTACCACTTCACACTACTGTCATTGAACATATTACAGTACCGCTACTGTTACTGTTATGTGTTACTACTAAAAAATGTAAAATTGATACATATAATTTTGTGAATTTCCTCTCAGCTAAGGGGGTGAAAATCTCCCTAATTGGAGCGTACATTAAAAAAGGGCAGGTGGATAATTATCTCGTCACTCACTCACTCACTCACTCACTCACTCACCTGTTCCAGGTGACACTGCCGGTCATCATCTGCATCTCTCCCAGAGCAGCCAGCAGCAGAGAGGACTTCCCAGAGCCTACCTGCCCCACCACCATGGTCAACTGACCTGTTACACACACACACATACACACACACACACAGTGGGAGAGTGAAAGGGCTTTAAAAACGTAATGAAATGACGTGTTTTTAAGATAAGAAGTGGTAACATGAGGTCTTCTTACCAAAAGGAACCCTGATGTCAATGTTGGACAAGGTGGGGGTACCCTGTGTCCAGGTGAAATAGCCGTTTATTATCTACAGGGGTAAAACAGAGAATCATGGTCGTTAAGTATAATTATCAACATTTCACTCTTCTCAGAAAGAAACTAGAAAAAAAGAAATCCGGATTAAAAAAAGAAAAGAAAATATGAACATCTCCCTCAAAGCAATGTTTTTTCATATGCTACAGCTATCAGTACCTTAAACCCAAAACAAATCACTGTGGGTGGGATTTGAAAAATCTCTGCACTAAGTGAAAGACTGTTCTCTGCACTTGACTGTTGCCTCTAGTTGAACCCCACAAAAGTATTAATTACATGACGCTTCAGTACGTCTCTACCTCACAGACACTGGCCCACTTAAGCCCCCTTTTTCCTGCTGTAAAAATAGTGTACAGCTGAAATGAATAATACCCACAGGGCTCCTCAGTAAAGCCCGATTGAAACGAGACACCTGTAAGTTTTTGACCTGAGGACCTCTGCACTGTGTAAGAGGTGTTTACGTACTGCCTCACTGAAATGATACTCCTGGGAGTGTTTTACTATTAAGCACTGGGTGAGAATTCCTAATGCCTGTCCGTGCATGTATATAACACAGTGAATAATCTACAAAATGTATATTGACGATGGTGTAGTGTTTACTCTACTTTAATACAGATGTTGTCCTCATGGTCAATGGGTGGTTCCTCCTCAGGGGCTTTCTTGGCTGGGGCACTGGGGTTTTGATCTTTCTTGCGCTTGCGGTTAAGCAGGTTTTTGGCCTGAAGCTGGCACAGATACTGAGGAAGAGGACACCACACTGTGAGTCCACAGGGAACCTGATGGTTATTCACTTTCTAATGCAGAGAGATCCAAGTGACAGGATATAAGTGACGTGTACTCACTACTGACTTGATGTTGTTTTGGTTACTGGGTGGAGTTGGGGTGGTGGCCTTGGGTTCTGGCTCTGCTTCAATCTCTTCGGCACAAAAGAATTCGCTGAGTTTCTGAACACTGAGAGAGTAAGAGAAGATGAGAATCTTGTTCTGCCATCATACACTGGATGACTGAGGAAAAGGGATAAGTCAGGGTGTTATAGTTTCACATCTGAAATACCAGTGACTGTAAAAGGTGACTATCCGTGTCGCACTTTAAGTTGAACCTTACTCAATTTCTACTTGTTACTATATACTACAAGCTGAGTTCTTCATTGAACCTAATCTCCCTTAACAATGCAATTCTCTTTTGATGACGTGGGCATGATCTCTTTTGATGACGTGGGTTAACTTTCTAGGAACTGGCTACCTTTTAAATAAATCTCAAGAATTTGAATCTCCGTTGCATATCAATGTGCTAATGAATGGTAGGTATAACAACTCTAGTAGCCAAATTAATGGTTAAATGACTGTCTATTCCACACTCTACTTTTTATTAACGAATGCTATAAAGTAGCTTATGCATATTTTATCGTAAATATAAGGGAAACTGTGGATGAAAATATTGCCTAGGTGCAAACGGGAGACCATTGTATACAGTACTAAAAAGCTGACTATAAAGCCTGACGTTCTCCCTACATTACCCACTATATTTAGTTTATCCCATGATGAGAAACCTCTGAGACAGTCTTGGTATGTTTAGAAGTGAATACCCCTTATACGATACGTCATACTCATAATTTATGAAAGACTAGACACCAGATATAACCCTCAAACCCTCCCTTACTCCTGTCAGAAGGGGTCAGGGGCCAAATCTTGGCAATAACTCACTGTACAGTGTACTCATACAGTAAAGAGAAAGCCCTGGTTTTAATCTAAAATGGTTCTTTGTATTGCAAACATTATCAAAACATTTATTTAGGCAACATAACACAGAATGTAAAGATATAATAATAATAAGTCAATTAAACTTTGCTGATGTGATATACTAGAGAAATATTTCTGACCATTACTTTGGCTCTGTATGGCGTGCTTAGAAATACGAGAACCACACTTGTGGTGTTCTTGCCAAATGAGAGCAGCTGCTTTCATGTATACGACATTGGCAGAGCGTACACCTCTTAAATTCTCTAATGACATTCTGAAATTCTCTTTCTGTCTCTCTGTCTTTCACACACACACACACACACACACACACACACACACACACACACACAGACACACACACACACAATCTCTTAAAGTGGCATTTTTATCCACAAAAAATCCCAAATTTTTATTCAAAAGCTTATGTGAATTCATCCCTTTCCTGAGGTAAAAAGCTGTAAGAGAGTAGACTGTTCACCTGACCAGGGCTTTGACTGTGGAGCGCAGCACACTGGAGAGCAGGAAGAGGGGCGTGACCAGGATATGGAAGAGGGACAGGGAGGCAAACGCCACGTCAGGGGACAGCTCATTGTTGGCTGAGATGTAGACGTGAACCAAAAATGTCTTCAAGACAAAAGATAAAGTGATAAATATATTCATCAAAAACATAGATTTTTATAATATTGTGGGATAGGATATGTTATTAATATAGCATACATATTTGTACATAAACAAAAAAGTAGAACCAACTTAATTGTATGCAGTTGGAATGCTGCCTAAATTACAATATGTGTGTGTACTTACTGTAAGAACCGCAACAATTGGAATGGCTGCATTCAGGAAAACTGAAAAAAGAAACAATGTGCATTTTTAAGACAGACTGTCTGCCAGAGGAGTTATTTTCTGCTCTGAAGTGATAAAGAGACGGTGTATGCTTGTGAGATACAGACTGAGATGAAAGTCTAGAGGAGGTGTATGTTTGTTAGATGCAGACTGAGATATCCACTGGGGGCTTAAGGAGCAGAGCCAAGATAAGAAAGCTCAGTAGAGGATACGGATGCGTGGCTGGTGGAGTAAGTAATTAATCGGGCTTACTGGACACTGAGGTGTAGAGGGCAAAGGCCCTGAGGCTGGTAAGCTCTCTGGTGCGCGTCTCCTCGATGCTGTCTCGGAAGATGTGCTCCCAGGCGTACAGCTTCAGCAGCTTAATGCCCCGCAGCAGCTCGTTGGTCTTCTTCAGTCGTTCACTCGTGTACTCCTGACAGAGGGAAAGAGGGCATAGGTCATTACAAGAACCACTGATTGCTTTCAGCTATTCTGTTGTATAAAGCAACAGTCCCAGCCTCAAACTAACATTAATATTCTGACAATGTCTTAGCAAGGCCCTGTCTAACGGCAGGCCACACCAGGCCTACACTAGGGCTGCTCAATTAATCGAATTCTAATCGTGATAACGATTTCAGGGCCAAACGATCTCAAAACAAATAACATTGAGGGCAACAATGTTTTTGTCCTAATTATTTTCTACTGTTTGTACTGTACATTACATGTATACATTAGACATTTCTACTGTTTGTACATTAGACATCAAAAGAGACTTACTAATGGTTACGAAGAAAGGTATTAGGGAAAATCTGAAGGTACAAGAATGTTTTTGAATACATTTTCAATAAATTAAGCATGTTACTGAGGAAAACAAAATAATCGTTTAATTAATCGTGATTTCAGTTTTGGCCCAAATAATCCTGATTCAGATTTTTTCCATAATCGAGCAGCCTTACCTAGAACTGAAGTAAAAGTCATTGCAGAGCAGAATTTCTGTTCAGAAGACCATTCTGTTTTTCTGAACACATGCAGCACTTACAACTCTGGTAAAGGCAGGTACCAATGTTTACAAGTAAAAGCTAACTGTTTCAGTGTATGCTGCAGGTATGAAATGCCTGGTGTAGCCACCGGATGAGTGTACAAATTGAAATGAAGAGAAAACCAAATATTCTAACATTTCTATTTTTCTATTGTTTTAATGCCGCCTTCACATTTTTATGCTTAAGCTTTCTCAGTAAAGTGTGGAAGGCATACAAGTCAAGTCGAGTAAATCTTTATCGTCTCCCGAATGAGAAATTAGTTTTGTTCACTTGGCGTCACACACCCCCAGCATCAAACAAACCACTACAGAAACAATGCAGTCACGGAAACACACTCAGTGAAACCTGGAGTGACCTGGAGTGGCGAAGCACAATCTCTCCATCCAACATTATTATCTTGTTTTTGTCTCTGCCTATCAATCTTTATTCACACGGTTTTCCAACATAGCTCACTTGCCGTAGCAAACCAACCGAGCAACTTTGAAAATGGGCGTGCCAGAATAAGGTCAATTACACACAGTGGATGTGTACAAGAGCCCAGGATGTGACTTACAAAGGTGGTCTTCTGGGCCCGGGAGAGCTGTGTGGCCAGCAGATACTGCACTGGGGCCAGCAGCATGATTACGGTGGCTCCTATCAGCGCACTGAGCCCCAGGAAGTAGTAAAGGAGGAATACACCGATAACCACCTGAGGAGGAGAGGAGATGGGGTGGAGGAGAGGAGGTGGGTGCAGCATAAGCCAGCCATCTTCATCAGTTTCCAATCAGTCAATTTCTTCCTGGAGGTGTGGGCTCTGCTGAAGTTTTAAAACAAGTGGCTCTGCCTTTACCCAATCACTAACGTCTATATGCAATTAGCCTGCCTACGCACAACGATTCAAATGTAGCACACAAAGTCAACGTCTCACAAACACTCCACCTGTTCGCTGACTGGCTAGGCAAAAATTCTACCTAATACAGCAATGTCAATGAAAGCACTGCCAGACCCTCTGTACAAAATGAAATGAAGTATGATGGACTGGTTTATCAGGCTAGCACAATTCTGCAATTAGTGATGTCTTACTTGAACTGGCATGGCACACAGGTTGGGACAGAGGAAAAAGAACCACATCAGCTGGTTGGAGTCTATGGCCAACAGGTTACTGATCTGTCCCACTGTAATGTCGCCCATGGACAGGTTAGACGTGCAAAGACGCATGATCTTGTTGTAGATTTTTGCCTAAGTTGAACGATTATACAATAATCAGTCAATATTATCAGTAATCAGTATTGTCAGCAACATGGATTGGAAAGTACTAGCCACTTTAAATGTTAAACACTGAACAAATCTTACAATATTATGGTTAGGGATAGAATAAGGTTTAGAGAATGTTTGAGGAAATACCTGCATGGCCCCTCTAAGTTTAATCCCAGTTTCTATGGCAACATAATAGGATGCCTGCAGGAAAGTTCTCTGCAGTAGCAGGGCCAGGAACAGCAGGAGAGCCAAGACATATGAGTTGGCCAAGAACGCCTGTGAGGAGATGAAGTGAACTCCCAGCAGTCTGACCTGAGACACCAGCAGCACATGAGAGGAAGATTTAAAAAAGGAAGAGCAGATCTGTCCCTGATGCTTTGGCATACACCCCCACATTTTGTCACATTCCACATTATTTATATTTGTATGTTTCTACATGTGATGTGACCTTGGTTTTTATGAAACGTAAATAAAATGCATTATTAATATTATTTTTTATGCTGTCAACATGCATACTTCATGTGCATTTGCACAGCTTATTATTGACTTACGGTCCTGCTACACCACCCTGTAATGTCAACCATAAAACTGTGCATGCTTATGTCCTTATCTTCCCATAGTGTTCTATATGCTACAACCCCAATTCCAACAGTTGGGAGGTTGCGTCCAGTTTCAATAACTGATATGTTGTCCTTGGATTATTCTCAAATAAATATATTGCTTGTATGATTTGAGAATTATAGCATGTATTTTTTATTTACATTTCACACAACATCCCAACTCTTATGGAATGGGGTTGTAGATGTATGCGCACTGTCTGAACAAATTCTGGTTGTTTGAGACAGTTAACACAGCGTTTTTCTACACTGGAAACATGTCAAAAATAGCTGTTACTCTTTAATGAATCAGAGGTTTACATATGTTTACATTTTTTGTCACAGCACTCCTATGCTTACCGGGTCCTGGGTAGTGAGGTTCTCCCTGGCTATGTGGTGGACAATGCCCGATATGCACAGAGGCCCTGCAAAGCCCAGCAGGTCAGCCATGAAGCGGAAAGTGATGCTCAGAAGCAGCGACCTCCCAAAGGCCTGCTGCATGGCCCTCCAGATCCACCGGGGGCCACAGGGCGCAGAAGCACCCTCTTTCTGCACGGAGGAGAAAAGCAAGTGAGTCAGATAAATGAGCTGAACAGTGGAAAAGATGGAGGTCAGAAGCATAAGGGAGAATATTATAGGGGACAAAGGGAGGGTAAGGCACTGCATAGAGCTTTGGTTCTAATAAATCTGGTCATCACCACACCAGATTAACCACACTGTGATGGGGGTCAAACGCTCTGATCTGTGCTTATCTGTGATTCCTCTATTGTCAGAACCATTTTGTATGTATGTTTATAATAACAAAATACATTTTTATAACATATTATGACACTCTGTTGCTGTATGTATTTTTGTGTATTCAGGTAAGCGTAGAGCTGTTAATAATGACACTTATATGAAATGAGTATTTTACAGGAGTTTGAGAAAAATCTGTTCAGATCCAGTGGAATAAAAGCTGAACACATGCTCTAGGCAATTGATATTATATTAAGAAGAGACAGAAGCTGCTTCTGTTTGTGTGTGCTTGGAGGCAAAACTCTGGCATTGTTGATCAGGGAGTCAGTAGCTCTGCCTTGTGATTGAATGCCGTAATGAGTTTGTAATCCTGGGTGGCATCTGGTGACTCTTCTGGGAAATGGGATACCCCGGGGGGATCAGAGGGGGTGAGTAAATGACGTAGAGTTTTCAGGCTATTTTTAGCTAATACAGTTTACATGGATCAATGTTAGGTAGCAAAATAGACAGAACAGTAGTAAAAAAAACAAAGCAAACTTATTTACATGTCTATCTATGGAGCAAGATGTGTGTAAGTGTGTGTCTATTTGTCCTCTCCATGAAATCCCATAACAGTAGGGATGAAATGCCTTGAGGATGGGCTCTGTCTGCACTACCGGTATGTAATATCACTCACTTTCAGATCCCTCATTTTGGTTTTGAATGTCAAGCATAGCTTACTGTCAAAAAATGTACTTGTGGCAGTAGTTTCAGGAAGTAGCAGACAAGTGGTAAAACCTTCTGAGCGTCGAAGGCCTTGCGGAGGCGCTGGTAGTTGGTGATGGCACGCATGGCGATGGGCAGCTTCCCGATGATCTTCAGGTCGATGGGGCGCTTGTGTGCAGAGGTGATGAAGTGGTTCATCCACCAGTAGGTGCTCTTGGACAGCAAGTTGACAAAGGGCTGCAAGTATCGCACACCCAGGTCCTGCAGGTCATCTGGGGGCTTAGCCTCTGGAGGCTGGTTGAAACACATGTACCTCTACAGGGTGAAAAACAACATTCATTTAGAAGATGAATGTACTGTACTGTACATGGATGGAAGCAATTGCGTATTTGATTCTGTACCTCACTGAGTACACAAACAGGAGCTTAGGCACTAGAGGTATTCATAACAAAAGCTGAACATCCAAGCTCTGTTCTATCCATTACCATGCATGAATTTGTTGCAACCACTATTTCTCTGCATACTGTATCTGTACTGTGGAATATGATGTACAGTACATGTGAGAGAACAAGAGCTCTCTCTCTTTCTCTCTCTCTCTTCTCTCTCTCTTTCTCTTTCTGTCTCTGTCTCTCTCTTTCACACAAACACACATACATACAATTTATAATAAATATAATAACCAAGGGTAAACACACACACTCACATACATACACACACCTAATTGATAATAAATATAGTGAAATAAGGCTAAGTGATACACACAATAGATTATTTTCACAGATTGACTATCTCCCTGATGCTTGCATTCCTCCCTTGGCAGGGCCACCGTGGGGCAAATGAAGAGAGCGCATGGCTGCAGGGCAGTGTCCTCAACAGATGGCCCGGCAACCCCAGGCTCAGTACATCCAGCCAGCCAGTACAGCAAGTGACAAAAGAAGCACTGCATAGAGGCAGCCAGCCCCCATCATCATTTCACATATAGAATTTTACACTACGCCTCCCCCCGGCTAAACGGCTTTGCAAGAAGAAGGGATTTGCTTCTCGCATTTGCTGCGGACAACAGCTGTAATGCTGTAATGCTGCAAACGCCGGTCAGCAGCTTGGCCAAATGCACACCGAGTTAACCCAGCTCATGCCTGAGCTCCGAGGCACGTCCAGGCCAGGCCAGGCCACCGCATCTGTGTAATCCCCTGTGCGCCATTGCGTAAGAGATGATGAGAGGCTGACGCGATGCTGTTTCTCCCTTCTTCTATTTGTTCAGGGCTATGTTAGCTCAGCCAGCCACTTTGCATAAGAAGCCAGAGGAGCAGCAACAAATGCAATATCTGCTGTGGTGATTATATGCTAAGAATGTACACTTATATCTGTGAAAAGTGCTGCTACCCATATGCATACTTAACCCTTACAAATACACAATGATATAGAAACTAGTGGTGTGTTCAAAATATCGATATGGCAATACATCGTTGCGGGCCTCTTCACAATACATGTATCGTTACGGAGGGGTCAGTATCGATATTTCACATTTATTCATCATTCATTCATCATTCAGCATTCATATTTATTTATTGTCACTCCTTTTTACATTTCTTTGTCCTACATTTACAGCTGAGAGAAGTGTTTTAAAACCAGATAATTTAGATCAACTGTTGTTGTTATTGCCACTGTTTATGAGTTCAAAGGCAGCATTACATTGTAACTGCACTGCAGTCTGGCATTTTTGCTATCCAGCATAATAAAAATATCATTTGGGTATACATATGACTGGTTTCTTAAAAAATGCATGTAAAGTAATGTAAAATATTGGGATATGTATTGCCTTGAAGGTCATGTATTGGGATACACATGTATCGCAATATGTATCGTATCGTGACCCCTGTATCGTGATACGTATTGTATCGTGAGGTTGTTGGCAATACCCAGCCCTAATAGAAACACACAGAAACACATAAACACACATTTCCCAGCTTGGAAAATCTGTCATCTGTCTACACACACACACACACACACACACACAGCACTGATGCATCATCCGCATATGCACCATGTTGCACTGCCGACCAAGAGCCAGCCCTTCCCCCATTTTCCGCTGCTCCCCCAGCTCACCCTGCCCAGGACCACGTTGACCTCCACGGCCAGCAGGAGTCCGTAGAGAAGAGCCAGCAGCCCCGTGATGCAGAAGCGCAGCTGCCCCAGACCAATGCCGTGCGCGTCATACTTGGCGAACTTGATGGTTTTAGTGACAAACGCCAAGATCCAGTAGAGGAGCAATGCTTGGGGAGGCAAGCACACACATGCCAGCAGCAGTCACACACAGCCATCATGCAGGTGCGGCAGCACACCTGGCACAGCACTTACAAATACATCTATATATTACAGTTGGGAAATCTGCCTTTACTAAGGAAAGGCCTTATAAATCACCATGACTGTGGTTTGAAACCATGAATGGTACTAAAACAATGAGCATGGAGATACCCCAGTCAGAATAATGCAGTGCTTTGTGAGTAATCTCATATGAGCATGTCAAGCTATATAATTCACTTTTTGCATTAGTGTAAAGTTGTCTATGTTGCGGGCAGTAATGCATGCAAACGATGCCATGCAATAGTGTGTTGACCACAAAATACATTAGTTGTAAATTAATAAATGAAGTTACTGTCATGGATGTTGTGTTGATTTTTTAAGGATATGTTACCAAAAAGCAGTTTGGGAAAGTTGGATGTTTCAATGTTGTGGTAGTAGATGATTGACGTGATGGCGGCTAGAAATGCCAGGCCTGGGGGCATGTAGAGGTGCAGGTGACGAGACTGGCTAAACCTGTAGAAATCAGGACACAGGACACAGGCAGGTTATCTCATGCTAACTAGTTCACAGAATAAAAGCTGAGACTTCCCATGTACTTGCTAATGTATGGTTTTTGTAGTCTACCACTACAAAAGCTGCAGAATTAAGAAAATTATCATCTCATTAACACTATCAATCAATGATATAATTACATACCATAGAAGGTAGGTCAAATGAAAGTACTCAAAGTTTATATTGAGGTCATGCAATCATTTGTGCTGTGAGTATATTGTGATCATATATTTTTATGACCAACATCATCAGAGGCTTGATCCTTCATTTCCCACTGCAAACGCTTGTCTTTACTCTAAGCCTTTATCATAATCCCCTACTGCGATGCGCCGTATGCGTATGTGCATGTATTTATGTGGTTTTGTCCATGTCTGTGTATGTTTGTGGGCGACACACACTGTGTGTGTGTGTGTGTGTGTGTGTGTGTGTGTGTGTGTGTGTGTGTGTGTGTGTGTGTGTGTGTGTGTGTGTGTGTGTGTGTGTGTATTTGAAAGAAATATGTTTGAATGAGGAGTGTGAGTCTGCCTAGTGTGTGAGTATGAATCTATCTACTGTGTTTGTGCCTGGCTGACATAAGTGTAGGTGTGTGTGCCCATCTGTGGGTGTGTGGGTGTGTGTGTGTTTCCTGTGCACATGATGCGTGTGTGTGTATGTATAATAAGTATCTGATCTGAGCAGTGGTGGTACCAACCCATCTGACACGATTCCCTCGGCGATCTCACAGACCAGCACAAAGAGCAGGATGAAGGTGAGCAGCCAGCGCAGGTTGTGTCCGGGGAAGTGCAGCCAGGTGCTGTGGTGGATATGGACTTTGGAGCTGTGGCTGCCCCACCCTGCAAACAGCAGGACACACAGCAGCCGTCAGTCCAGTTGGCAAACAAGCTGTTGTTACCTTTCACTTACCTCAGGCTAGTTTGTTTTTTAGACATCACATCCTGAGAAACCGTCTAGACCGAACATTAACAGTAATAACAGCACAGGAAGGAACAAATTATATAATAATACACATAGCCCGTCATATAACGGGCATGTTTTATTCGGTATCTCTGTGTATGTGACAAATTAAAAACCCTTGAATTTTTTAACAGTGCAGGCAGACAAGGAGAGTTGTCAAACAAACAAAGTCACAGTATACTGCTGCTTCCTGGCCGCTATCAATGAACTCAAATTATGTTGTCACTCCCCCCTGAGTATGTATTTCAATTTCATATATTTTTTGAGTGATACAAGGCAGAAGCATAAAGCAACTGAACATATTTATTAGTATGAACTAATAATTAATGAGTATAAACAGACTCAACCCTTACACTGTACCCCTGCAAGAAATCAATTCAGTGTTTAAGAATTGAAATTTGATAAAATTATGACTATACAAGAACACATCCGGTGGAGACTTATATAATAATATCACAATCCTATGATACAATGTTACATTTTCAGATCTCTAGCAGTCATTTCTTCAGTGGGATAAATTGTGTAACACATTATGAAACCTTTATGGAAGTTTACAAATCCTACATCTGCTCACAACAATAGTGATGCTTAAAGACTTAATACCTAAGGCAGCTAACTTAACATTCTGGTACCTACTATAAAAAATTATGTTTCATCTGCAGACAAATTACTATTGGTTATATGATGCTCACCAATCAGGAAACCGATAAAGAGATTGATATCCCTATCTGCCAATAATTTGTCCTTGGCCCACATTTAATGTATAAGGTGCACTCTTACAGTAGCCTGGTAAACCAGCCCCTCTTACTTAGTTTCATTTTGTACAGATGGTCTGGCAGTGCTTTCATTCGACATTGCTGTATCAGGTAAAATTCTGCCCTAGCCAGTGAGCGAACAGAAGGAGTGTTTGTGAGCGATGACGTTGACTTTGTGTGCTACATTTGAACTGTAGTGCGTAGGCAGCCTAATTGCATGAGTGACGACCACATATTAGCGATTAGGTAAAGGCAGAGCCACTTGTTCTAAACTTCAGCAGAGTCCACACCTCCAGGAACAAATTGTTTCTCAATAAAGCACTGCCAGACCCTCTTTACAAAACAAAATGAAGTACAAGGGGTTGGTTTACCAGGCTACTCTCACAGTGCATATCTGACTAAAGCTAGCAGGACATACTTCAATTAGTTTAAAGCAAGCCTTACTATTTAACAATTGAAGATTTATTGTGACTAATTGAGATTGACTCTACTTATGAAATTGACAAAATACTAGTGTGACAGCAAAAACATTACACTGAGCAACTAATAGACTGATATAAGCTGTCCCACATGATTTCACAGTTTTCTTCTACAGCAGGAAAGCAACAGCACTGCCATGTTTTGGGCTTTTATCTGCTGCCCTAGTGCGACACACCCACCGATGAAGAGGATGGGGAACGTGCTGAAGAAGAGGAAGACGTGGGGCACCAGCCCGAGGGCATCCAGGAAGCAGCCGTTGTTCAGCACCCCTTGGTCCACGTTGTAGGCTGAGTGGTTGTCATTGCCACAGAAGGACAGGGACGTGTTAGATACCCGTGTCTGGAGATGGTAGAAGACAGAGGGACAAGAGGAAGGGGGAGAAAGAAAGAAAGAAAGAAAGAAAGAAAGAAAGAAAGAAAAAGAAAGAGCAGACAAGGTTGGATGGGATGCAAGTAAGAAGTAGAAATTTAGACTAGTACACAACACAATGCAAAATAGCACAATAATGTGCAATGCCTTCTGCAAAGTCTTTGACTGGTGTATTGAAAACAGTCCTCAGTCCAATCCTCAGTCCACACTATTGTGGTTTAATGGGCCAATTGTTCCTGCTGAGTATCCCCTGCAGATAGAGCTGTTCTCAGCCTCAGCTAGTGAGAGGGGAATGGCTTCACGTGGGGACAGACACATCAGTGTGATCCAGTATCGCTCTTTCTCTCACACACAGACCCACACACAGGCACACACATGCACACAGACACACACACACACACATGCACGCACGCACGCACGTGTGCGAGCACACACACACACAAATACATGCATTAACTATTACATAAAAGACAGATCAGTCTTCTAAAAACTACAACCAGAATAAAGCACGTACTTCAACAAAGAAGGCCTTCTGACCTCCGTGGGTGTGGCGTACTGGAGTGAGTTACTAGGGATAGCCACTGCATAATCTCAGGATTAGTGAATTTTTGAGGAGTCATTTTAGACCTTTAGTGAACAAGATGTCTTTAGAATGTAGTCATTTGTCAAATAAAACAAATAAAAAATACTTTTACTTGTGTGTTTATGAAGCTTAACAAATGATTTAAATGTTTGATTTGTTTTCATTATAATAAATCTATTACAAAGTCCATTATCTTGTATGTACAAAATATATTCCTAAATTATTATAAATTGTTATACTTTGGAATACTAGCAGGGTAAAAAAATGTTCTCTGATCTGCTATTAATGACTTACTCTCATGACATAAACTATTTTGAGAACACAACACAATGTCTATGCACTCTCTGTTGCAACTATGGTGACCAAATTACATTTTTGGAAAAGGTGTTACAAAGACCAGCCCAACTATAGATTAAATGCCCTGTCATTCAGTATCCTTACTCACGATAAATGCCATGATTTCCTGTAAGTCTGAGCTTCATGGCTATGGCTGACATGTTCACTGGTAATCCTCTGGGTTTACCATGTGAGCAATGTGTGTAGACTGATGGTTGGAGATAAGAATGTCTGCACGCAAACAATTGAACTGCTGAGAGTCTGCCATAGGATTCCTGGACAGTGCTGTGTCATGGTCACACATGTAAACAGTGCCCTCGCTACAGCTGAGAGGCATTGTGGGGGATGATGACAACTGGACACATGCTTATCTGCCCATCAGCAGTCCCCCGATGCACCTTCTATTACTGACCATACTGACCGTCACTGTAAGAATGTGGAGCACTGTCACCCTGTGTGGGGGCACACACACACACACACACATATCCTTATATGCAGGGATAAACCTACTTAAGCTATTTATTCTCAGAGATGTGTAATAAAAATATTCTATATCTTGAAATGTGTACTGTACAGTAAATGTACAGTAAAAGTTACATGTATAAGCAAGCAAACAAATAATGAAAAACTTTATAACGCATTGCTCTCTTGCAGTGTAAAAGAATACATGTACTATGCAAATGTTGCACAGTTGTTGCATATATCTGTTTCTGGACGTAAATGTCCTTTTTTTGTTTTTGAAAAGAAACCTTGAAGTGACATACATGCGTGCAAACGCATTCATGAAAATGTGTCAAATAGATTATAGCAAGCATACAGGAATATGAAAATGTTCTCATCGATGGTATTCACGGAAAGATTACGTAAGGTATTTAGAAAGACAATTTAGACAAGCATATATTCCTTGTTTTATAACAGTATATGCGCTAAAAGCGCTGTTCAGTACTAGTAGTTTTGTTGCAACAGCATTTGATGACTGAACTAAGAACATGAGCAAAAGTGATGCTTCCACATTTACAGTGAATGTCCGACGCATATCTTAATAAGTTTTAAGAGAATATTTACCACTCACCGGTTGATATCGATGCATCGTTTTGCTCTGTTAGTGGTATCCACTATGAACACTCACGGAGTGAATGAAGGCAGGTCTCTGAATGAATTTCATATAGTATAACACATTTCACAACGGTGACGTCGCCTCGTAATTGGCAAGCCTGGCTATCGGATTGTCGACATATTGTGCCATATGAGTAGCGCAGTAAAAGGATGGTAGAAAGTTACAAGTTTACGATTCTTCAGTGATCCGGTTCAGAATGCAAACGTGCGCGCAAATTTGGATGCTGCACACATCGAGTAGCTCGAGCGCACTGTCACACGGCTAGGTGTGCGATGCTCTGGTCTGTGCCCGGATTTAAAATCCTCATCATCTGCTTGGTGGGGTTTCCTGACTAGCGCATTATTAAACCGACCTATGATTGAAAACGTGATATTCTTGCAAAGAGGGACAAGTTTCCTATACAATCACCAAACGTGAATTGCAGTATCTCCGTTGTTACAAATATCAGTTGCTTGCTTAAAGACTGATAAAGGTACAGACTTATTGAGTAAGCATATATTTCTTGGGGATTTATGTCTAACCATAGGATTGCCTATTGCATTATCCAAGTGTCAGAAGTCTGTTGAAATGAAAAGTTTTATAGGCTAGAATATTAACCATAAGTTTTATGTTGTATATATAGGAAACTTCCTGTTTGCAAAAAAAAGCTCTTAGCAATTAAGAAGCGGTCAGATTAAAGGTAAAGAAAATGCCTCATATTGGAATGCTATACTGCCCCCTATTGGTGAAAATGTGACGATCAAGTTAAGATGACCGTACATTGACCTTAATGATCCGAGTCAGTCATCCGTACCGTTTAAAAATTAGTAATAGAAAAACATTTGCCAGTATCGTAATAATCCATTTATAATCGGCCATTTGGTAGCAGATCTCAGGCTTGATAATATGGAATGTCTGGACCGTAATACAAACAATATAGTTAAACCATTCTTTTATAAGTAATGCATGCATAACATTGACATAAAACGTGATATTATGACATCCGTTTTATCCGCCTACAAACCTTACAGTGACACCAAGCGTTTTGGCCGAGGCCCATGGCCGTAGTGTGTAAGTGCTTCTTTGTTGCTGATGTAAAGGATCCCTTACACACAGTGCTTGTGGGAAAGAATGAGTGACCAGCAATGTGTATCTAAACAGTTCACCTATCACTTGTGCCATCTGCCTGGGCTCCCTCTCTCAGAGCTTAAGGGCCCAAAATCAGCCATCACCGCTGCCCCGGGAATACAAAGGCGAGCCAGACACAGGCGCCAGCGGCGGCGAGCGAGACTGTAAAACGCCGGGTTTTGAGTGCGGCTTGCCCTCGCACCCCTCAGACATTGAGTGGCTTTTATGAGGCGGGAGGCTGGGTGTTTAATGGAGAGGGTGGTGGTGGTGCGGATAGGGAGTGAGATGGGGAGGGTGGTGGTGGTGTTGGTGATGGTGGTGGGGAGGGGTCTTCCCTCCACTCTCATCTCCGCACTCTCACTGGGACTTCACAAAGCCTCTCTATGCAGCGCCGTGGCCTCCCTTGCTCTCCGCAGGGTCCCGCTGCCGTATGCCCTGAGTTCAGGTCGTGTTTCGCCAGTTTGAAAAAAGAAAGAGGAAAAAAAACAGGATGCACAATGCAGCGATGCACAAAAGGCGATGTGGGACACAGGAGGACCCCAAGGTCCTGGTGGAGTTTTTTTTTTTTAATCAAAGCCCTCTCTGTGGGAGCACTGCTTTATGTGTCGCACGGACATCAGGTCATTTCCTCTGTGAAATATGAGCCATGTCAAACATCTTCATTCACATTCTAATACTGCCAGAGGTGCCTTGAATGCGACCCAGTACCGTTGGCCGTCAGTGTGGCTCCACAATCTCAACACTGCCTCATGCAGCGAGGGGTCCAGGGAGATGGGGAGCATTTGTTTTTTTAGTTGGCTGGACTTTACTGTCCAAAATGGAAACTTGTTGTCACAGTCAGTACACACAGAGCCTCAGTAGCAAACATATGCACATATATACGTACGTATATCACAAGCACACATATGCACATAACATCAAACACCAACACGCCACACACACACACATACAAGCAAACGTATACACAAAACATCAACCAACCAAACACCCCTCTCCTCCATTCACACACTCATACACACACACACACACACACACACACACACACACACACACACACACACACACACACACACACACACACACACACACACACTAAGCACACACTAAGCAACACCTTAAAAGATTTAGAACAGTTTTTTTTTTTTTTTTTTCGTTTTCTTTTTCTTTTTTTTATTGTTGTGGTTACACTGGCTTCTTTTATAGCTGTGAAGGTTTTACTGTTTTACTCTTCTTATCTAATGTTCAGGTTGAGGTTTCAGATTTTAATTCACCATGCATCATACCTGAAAGTGTGCAGGGCTTGTTTGTTATTTATTTTTGATGAGGAACTTTTTTTTTTTTGTAATGTTGTTGTAATGTTGTAATGAGTGTATTAAAATAGCAATTGTGTTCTCTGGTAACATTTTTCATTTTTTTCAAGTTCCCTTTAGGACCATAAATGTGTCAAAAACAATCTCAATGCCTTTTTACCTTCCATAGCGGCTACTTTACAACCAAAATCCAGAGAGCCACATGTGACAAGACAGCGATACTCCAGTGGAGGGCGCTAGGATTATTTGTATCTGTCTACAGGTGTTACTTTTTTAAACTTTGTCAAATGGTGTAAAAAAAAAAAAAGAGTTACAAACAAACAAACATGTGTCGATTTCCCAATATCAAGTGCTAACCTGATCTGAAGTTGCTTCTGCTTTCCACACAACTCTGAGAATATCTGAGCGCATGGTGTCTCATTTGCATCCTCAGGGATACCTGTCTGCATATATTATGCTAATCTGGAGGACCAGGTTAGACTTTAACCAAAGGGGATGGAGGCTGGAAGCAGCACTGAAGTGAAGGAGAGGGGTCCTGCGTGGAGAGAAGACTTATCCAGAGTGAAAAATGTGTCGGTAGTACAGCTACATCAACACTAACCGAAATATCAGGGGAGATTGTTTCCACTTATCGTGGTTCCTATGAGTCACGAATGGATCCTATGCTAAGGCTCGGCAAGAAAATAATTTTGCGGTTTTCATTATTGTGTTTATTTTGTACATATCAAGGTAAGTATATTTGTATTCTACATTATGCAGATATTGTATTATGTAGACGAAGATGTAAGGTCAAATGTTTATAAAAATGTAATTGTGTTTCATGTTTAATGTAACTCTGTAGCCAGCACCAACTTTGTGATATATTTTTTTAATAACCGGCTTCGAACTCCTTGTTTTAGTACATATTTCCTGGGGCACAGACCGAGTGAATTTTACTAGACAACATGAATATGAAAAGTAAGTTGTTTTCGGCATCCTTGCAACACACAAAGCTGTTTGAACTATTGGATTTGATTAATCACAAAATAAGATAAATTTACTTTTTGAGGTACTGATTGTGGTTTAGAAATGTATTATTGGATATTCGCTTTATGATTGTGACAGTCATGCGAGTATAACTTTTGTTGATGTTTGGGGGAAAAAGCTTTTATCTGCTGCGCAGTACTGCTCTCCAGTCTAACACAAGTTGCGATTACCTGTGAGAAACAAACCGCGCCTTGTTCTCCCTTTCTTACAACAGCGAAAGCAGCAGTATAATACTGCGGAAATGGGATACGGGTTCCCAAGGAGAGCAGGTAGGAGAGCCTTGTAGTTGATTTGAAGCACTGCTTTGAGAAACTTTACAAATGCATGAAACAGGCAATAAGGGTAATCTAAAATGTCATAGGTTAAACACATTCAATCTCAGATCTGATCGAAACAGTAACAATTGTGATATATTTCTTACCAACATTTGAGGACAATAACACAATGTAATTACTCATGTGGCATAATCAACATAGTATATAGTCTAGGGATTCTAAGCAGAGTGCTTTAAAATATGTCTTTCTGATGCACACATCTGAGTTTTCTTGACATTCTTTTCTTTAATTAGCCCTGGCCACTTATTGAAGCCTGAGCATCCCACAACCTGGCAGAGTAATAGACTGCATATCCCTATATAGACCAAACAACTATTGGCAACCTTGCTATTAAGTAAGCAATCAGATCAATTTGTGATTTCTACATAGCATCAGTCGCCATTCAGACAGGAGACACCTTGGGATTTCCCTATTATTAAAACTCTGCATAGCCTCAACAGGCACAATGGTAAACTAGGCAGCATTTTCATCAGTAATCCTGGCACAGTTAAGGTGCAGGTCAGTCTCCCATTCTCATGCCTGTAACTCCCCACAGTGGGCCGCGGTTAATAATTGAAATGCCACCTCCCATCTTTTAGCGTTGCTCCAGTTCTTTGGGATGAAAGCGGCTCATTTCGGCTCAGTCCCAGACCCAGGCTCAGGTGTCCCAGTCCCCACATACAGTACATGAGAATGTTTGCAGGGGGTTTTGCGTGGTGGGTAAAATGGAAGATGGAAGGGACTGAGTACAAACTGTTCTCATTTGCAGGAGTGTGGCGAAGTTATCTTTACTTCGGCCAGGTTTGATAGGATAATACGTCTTACCTGTTATCAACTGCAGAGGCTAATGAAATATGCCGTCTGGCTGATCTGGCAAGACTCTTGGATGGGGTAAAAACAGGGGATTGTGTGTGTAGTGAAAGGTGGTTTTCAATATGCCACAGAATTACCCCAGTCTGTCTCACTGATATAATCATTGCTTTTCCTAGATGGTCATCTCAGTTCGAGATTCAATATTTGGCGTATCATTTTTATTTGAAATGAATCTTTGGTCCATTATCGAAATACGCCTCAGTTTCCTGCTTTAATCAATGATTTATTAATCTGTCATCTGAGAGCACAGATTAAAAAGCCCAAGTCAGAGTGAAAATGCCTTTTCTATCCCTACCAAACCCTGAAAAGCTTTAAATGTTTTTTTAAGCTGATGTAGACCGACAGGGGCTTTGATTAGGTTCTTTGGCAATGATGCATTTTCGCACAGTCAACATTAGAGTTGCAGAGTTGACATTCGTGTGTCAACAATTTAATGATTTTCTTTTTTTTCCTAGTTTCAGAAAGCACTTACATTTAATATATCAGCATCTGTAGAAGAAGCACTGAAGCCATTATCACGCAGAGCCACAGGTATGTCTATCAACTCTTTGTGTTTGGAAAAGTAGATCATAAACAGGTGTTCAAGTTACTGTAGACTTTTAGTCTTCTGCAATGTTAAAGATTTACTCAGCAAAATCTAACTGATCAAGTGGGCCAAGATCATTTAAAGAAAATGGATGGATAAGCTATATGATTTGACAGAAATTGATCAGGTCATGATTTGAAGAAAATGAATTGAGATATGACTGTGAAAGAAAACAAAGCAGAAGTTTTGAGACATTGTCGGTGTACACACATGCAGACAACACAGGCTCAGTTACTACACCTTCGTTGACGAGGGTGAGATATATTAACATGACACGTAGCATCTGCACTATTTCACCACACACCACCGTTTCAGTGCCTTATCTACGAGTCTACATCTAAAATATATGTCTACCCCGAGGTAAACCTCACTTTAGCGTGTTTGCAACCTGTCCCATCACCCTTGACTGGGTGTTTTTGAGTGGCAGAACAATTGACCCCACTGTGGGGGTCTGGCGTGGCCCCGGTGCGACTTGAGAGGGGCCCCAGGTGAGGCCCTTGATCCCTTAAGCCGTGCGTGGCTGCAGCGGAGGCACTCTCTCTCTGCCTGTCTGCCTGTGATGTTGTCTACACCTGCCTTGGCTTGGCCGCGTGGCCACCTGAGACACTGCTGCTCAGCTGGCCCTGCCCTCTTACTTGCCATATGTTGTACACCCCCTCTGATAAAGGGCCACGATTAGCCCCCGGCCCCCATCCAGCTGGGGCCCTCAGCCACTGCCTGCGACCATGCGTATCACAGGCCAGCCGCGCGGACCATGGACTGCTCAGAGAGGAGGAAGTGTAGCGAATGCTGCACCTAAAGAGTGGGCTCTATGCTTATTTTAAATATTACAGTCCTGCACTCCTGTGCTTAAAGGCAGGATGTGAATAAGGGACATGGGGTTTCCCCTCATAGTAAATGCCATTTGTTGGTGCATACCAATACTAGTGTTCAAATGTCAGCATAGTAGCTTTGCCAGTCACCACTTTATTTTTTCCACAACCTGCTTCTTCTACTGCCAGATCAAGACTATCCTTTAACATTTGTTGGGGGCAGTGTTGTGTACAGCAACAGATCTGCTATGTAGCTTGCAGGTGTAATACACCGCGACGATACTAACACTAGCAACTTTATTGTTTCAGTTTCACAGACTGGGTCATTTTCTGTCATTTTTAAATCATTGCAACTGTTTGATTTTTTTCGCAGGTCTCTGCAATTTCCCATGTCTAAATGGAGGACACTGTGTTCATCCAGACTCCTGCAACTGCAGTTTATATCACGGCACTGGCCAGCGATGTCAGAAAGGTACAAACGATTGTCCATTTACACTGCCTAAAAGTTTGATTATTTTTAACAGGATTATTTTGTTCATACTGCATATTGCCATGTTCTGGACAAATGTCTTTGTGGCTTTCTTAGTGTTCTCCGTGCAAACATCTCCTCCTTTTCCGTAGTTCCAAACACAGGTTTTGAGAGAGAGATGACATGCCGGTCGTGGGGGCAGTACAACTTCGAGACCTTTGACGGGCTTTATTATTACTTCCCTGGCAAGTGCACTTACACTCTGCTGAGGGACTGTGAGGACACCACACAGTCCAGTCTTGTCATCCAGGTATGTATGTGCCATGCAGTTCTCAACAGGCCAAGGTTTTTTAAGATAGCTTATATCATTAAGGATGTTTGATCAGCACTTTAATAATTGAATCACTCCTGTATTTTTATAATGACACAAAATATGTTTTTCATCTTCAGTTTTTATGTCAGTTTCATCAGTGGTGTCCCGTGTGTATCCTCAGACATTTTTTTTCACTGTAGATTACAGAAAGTGATCTTATCATTACAGTCATTTTTGTCAATTACAGTTTAATACAGCAATTACCTGTAGGGTCCACATCTTCTGTCATTCAAGACAGGTTTTTACTTTGTTCCCAGAAACTTGCTCCTTGGGAAACAAGAGGAGCTGCTTAAGTGAGCAGTTTATTGCAGTTATTAGTCTAAATGCTAATATTATTTGTCAATGAATGAAAAGGATGGCTTGGGGCAGTGTATTAGTCTGGCAGTGCCAGCTTTGAGACTGGGCACTGCACTGCCCAACAAGAACATTCCTTTACTAAAACATCACAAAAACACCCCTTAATAAAACCACAGTTCGGCATGAAACATTTTCTCAGGCAGTTAATCTTTTGTGAGCGAAATAACTCAGCCAGAGCTGAAATGAATTCTGCATAGCTGAAATTTACTAATAAGCAGAGATGTCTCAAGTTTGTCATCAGTCAATTCCTCATGAAAGCACACTGTGAAAGAAGAACCTGGAAGACCAGGTGTATTGGAACAGGCAAAAAATAGTTTGGTATTTTTACATTTATTCAGAGCGCACAGTGTACCACAGATATATGGAAGTATTTTTCTGTTTAAATCCAGCCTTTACCACTACCACTACAGCTCACTTTTGCTGATGTTATTTTGCTGTGTAGATCCACAATGACCCGGGCTGTAGCACTTCTCCATACACTTGTGCCCGTTCTGTCAGCCTCTTTCTACCATGGGAAGGAGAAATCAGGTTGCAAAACCTCACCGTTATTGTCAAAGGCGAAAGGTGATAAATATTCCGTCTTTATAGCCCATGCCATTCACGTCTCTGTGTGTGGTAAACTGTGAGAACAGTCTATATTAAAGACTCTTTAGGCTTTTCCTCATAGACAGTAGCTTGAAATAGTAACAATGATGTAAGCACCAGTGGGCCGAGAGTGTGACTTTTTGATCTTTTAATGCTCTGCTCTAGTGTCCAGCTCCCACATAACATTCATGACATTGAACTTGAGAGAATATCTCAGTACATCCTGGTCACCCAGCATCACGGGTTCACCCTTGCCTGGGACGGCCACCATGGGTCAGTCTACATAAAGATGAGCCCGGAGTATGTCGGCAGGACCTGTGGGCTGTGTGGAAATTTTAATGCAGATGTTCAGGATGATTTGAAGACCAGTTATGGTATGTAGGTTTTGTTGTTACATACATTATCAATACCACCTCTATTGAAGGTGTCTCTGATTTAACAAATAATATTTTGTTGACAGTCATCTGAATAGAGATGTGATATTATTTGCATTTCATTTTGTTTTTTCCTGTAATTTCAAACTGTATAGTATCCTAAATGTTCCACAATCTATACTTTCATCAGGAGTCGTCACTGAAGATGTGGCCATCTTTGGGAACAGCTGGACTGAAGAGGAGCCCCACCAGGCCATCTGTCCATTGGTGCCATCTCTCTTCCCCTCCCCATGTGCGGCCCAGGATCCCCACACGCGTCTGGTACTGTGCCACACTTTCTGTTCAATTTTTTTTACTATTATTTGGAATAATTTCTCATGGCTTCTTATGAAATTATCTTAGCATCAGTCCTGGAAAATGTTTCCCATTTTTTCACAATTTAAACAATTGTTAAACAATTATTAAACAATTGATACACTTTAGCTCTTGATTTGATGTAGTCAGAAATCAATAAAACCACATTTAAAGGAGTACGTTCACAAGAAACCGCTTAGTACTTGCTCTTTTGAAATAAAAAGTTTCACCCCGAGTTGCATATGTGTACTGCTCGTGAAAATGTTCTTCTAACCCGATTGCCTCCATTAGTCAGTGAAAAAAAGTAGGCGGAAAAACTAGTGAATAAGAAAAAGGCCAACAAAGTGACATAGGTTTGTAAATTAGAAAAAGCTATGCCACAGTTGTGATTACTGGAGAAGTTTTGTTGCAGCACACATTCACTTAGCGAAGTATAGGTAAGTATGTGTGTATGTGTAGAACGTTTAGATCTTCTATTTGGTTCGCTATGACTGAATGGGCCTCGAATGATTGTAGCCTGTGACTAGCATAGCCGAGAACCTGTCATTCTCCCTGCTCCATCTCCTCCACCAAACTAGAACAGCCTGAAACAGAAGCACTAAAGCATTTTTTTCACCAAAGCCGGCTCACATGGCATTCATTAATACTAGAGAGCACCGCAAAATTAATGAAAAAACAATGGAAGTACACCTAATCCCCTTTTGCCTACTTATGCAACAGTGAGAAGGTGTGCACATCCAAAGCTAATTTTGTAGGTGCCAGACAAAAGTAATAAGCTAGATGACAGAAGTCTGTAGGCTGCTTGTTCTCCAGTTTTTTTTTATAGATGAAAACAAGGCAACATTTTGCCCAAAGGGTGTTATGGAACTAAATCAGTATCAGTCCTGGGAAACAATTTTATTGTTTAATAGTTTAAACAATTGTGGATACACTTTCTTCTGTTGATTTGATGTAAGCCGTAGAATTTTCTGTCCTGTCTGTTTTCCACTTGCAGAAAGTTGAAGAAGTCTGTGGAACACTGCTAAAAAATCCTTTCAGTTCATGTCATGAATTTGTCAGTCCACATTCCTACATGGCCAGTTGCTCCAATGACCTTTGCCTGTGAGTACCCATTTATACCACCCATGCATGATTTACAGTGCACTGAACCTGCTACAAATCAAATGTGTGATATTCTGAACGTATCATATGCCTGAGAAAGTTCAGAGGAACTCAAAGCTCTTTTTAAATCCTTTTCTTTTCTGGGAGGAAGATAGAGGAACAGTGAGTTGACAAAGATCCCGCTCGGTAATTGCCCTTATCTGGGCCCTGAGGATGTTTTTGAACAGGGGGCATTTTGTCTTAGTCTTGATTGTGCTATTGCAGGTCTGGTCCCAATGGTGATGCAGTATGCCAAGTATTCACCGAGTATGCCAGGGCCTGTGCCCATGCAGGCCATACCCTCCACGACTGGAGATCTCACATTCAAGCATGTGGTAGCGCCTCCCTTCCCATCCATTCTTCCTGCTCCAATCGGGCATTCATTTATAAATATTTATATCATTCATCATTCAACAGTAAGTTTCTGATTGTTTTTGTGTGATTAGTGTGTGTGCAAGTGTGTATAATAATCTCTGTGGTTGTCCTAGCTGTCTCCTGCCCGACGGAGCTTGTTTACAACGAATGCATCACGTGCTGCCCAGTGTCCTGTCATGTAGAGAGGATGTGCATCGACAGCAAGCTCCAGTGTCTGGACGGCTGCTACTGCCCCGATGGTATGACAGCATAATGTAATGTCCTTCCTTTTAGTAAGTTAAGTACAGTAACTTAACTAACCTTAACTGAACTGAACTTAACTTCAGTGTCGGGACAGGTGCTTCTGCCCTGATGGTGTGCCGGTGTAGTGTAATGTGTTTCCCTTTTAGTGAGGGCCTCTGGCTAAAGCTCTTTTCTGACCCCAGAGAGCAGAGAGAGAACTTAGGGCAGCACAAACAGCACAAAGGTGTCCTAAATGCCTTAACTTCCTCCCTGAGGGAGCGCCTTTTTAAGTCTGGGAGGGCGACCAAGGATTTCATGTTGATCTGTTGCTGACTCAAAAATAGACTCATCATCATATAAAGCAGGCCCAGTTTTCATACACGCCAAAAAGCCAGTACAAAGGCCCGATTTCACAGACAGCCTCTGTTTGTTGTCACTGCTTTTTTATTTGCCTCTTATCGCATTTGACCTGCGAATGGTCTGAAGCCATATTAAGAAAGCTCCAGGCTTTCCAAGGGCCTCCTTTGACTGCTTTGCTTGAGCTGAGTCACCGGTGGCTTTGAACGGGGCCCTTTGTGCCGCTTTGGTCCCTCAGTCTCCCATGTGTCCCCTGCGTTGCAGATTTGATCTTCGAGGATGGGACCTGTGTCAAGGCCTCCGACTGCCCCTGTGAGCTCCACGGAATGCTCTACCCATCCGGCCAGGTGTTCCAGGAGGAGTGCAACAACTGGTCAGTAGCCCGAAGGGTAGACCTCAGGGAAGGCTTGGACGACACCACTACCAGGGCACTGACGCATTGAAGGGCTCCGTCCCAGTGCTTCCTGCTGGGAGTTTGTTAATTAGGGTGCTGTTGTCTGGGAAGGTGTGAGGGTTATGGTTGAGAAATATATCACTCCAAAATTATTCATATTAGTCCTTTGCGTCATTCGTGTTTTAAGATTTCCAAAACAGTAGGCAGTTTATGAAATGTCTATTAATATTCCTATGATTACATCACCTAATTGTTAGTGGTGTATTGGGGCAACTTGGTTAATGTGAGAGGGATGTGTTCTTATTGCAACCATCTTAACTATATAAAACTCTGTGGAAAACACCCACAAAAGCTTGCACAACACTCTCAGAGTAATGAGGCGTTGAAGGGTGCCATCCAGGTGACTTAAACAGCACTCACACAGTACAATCACACAGGGTTAATATCGCAGCGTGCATTCCTTCCATGCTGTAACGCGACTGATCATGAGATCGTAATTGGGTTTTGTGGACAGTCCAACAACGGCGAGGTGAGGCGAGGCGAGGCCCATTGCTCACCTATCTGTGAAGTCTGCACAGGCAGTCATGTGTGTATGCCCACCTGTGACCTCTCGTGTTTCATTGGCTTTCAGCACCTGCCTGGGGGGAGTGTGGAATTGCACCGACTACACCTGTCCAGGTCTGGATGTCCCGTGATGGCTCGCTGTTTACAAAAATCCTTTAAAAAGTGTTCAGAAATTGTTCTTGTTGAGCGGTTACGTAACGTTGTTTCTGTTTTTGCCTCTTGCCACGCAGGGGAATGCTCAGTCACTGGCGATATGTACTTCCAGTCATTTGACGGACGTGTTTACACCTTCGCAGCCACTTGCCAGTATGTTTTGGCAAAAAGCCGCAATTCGGGGAAGTTTACTGTCACCATACAGAATGCACCTTGTGGACCAGTAAGTATGTTATGTTGTGGGTTTTTAATTAAAACATTATCGCCATGTGTGTGTTACAACATGTAGAAGTTATGTTAGAGTTATGTCTTTTCTGCACAATAGTGGTTTCTAAAATGATAGTCTTCTTTAAACGAATATACTACAGTATGTGTACATAAAAAAAGACGGAGGGATCCAGGGTTCAACAACAGCCCTGGAACATGAGCACTGATGGAACCTTGGATCTCTCTGGACTTCTCACTGGAGTTGTGGGGTGGGGTCCTTACATGAAAGAGCTGCTAAGGTTGTGTTTGTGTCAGGATCAAACTCTCCAGCTTCATGACAGATTAAAAAAAAGAAACACATGAGATGTGACAAAAACCCCCCTGAGACCAGACCGACCCTCTTCGTCCTCAAAGCCCATCGTTTCCCAGCGCCTGGGTGCCACTGATGCCACAACTCATCGTGCGGCAAGTGGGCTCGGTATAAGATATCAGGCTGGCTGTATTGACGCGGGCAATTCCCCTGGATTACCTTATCTGAATCCTGAGTGACGGATGGAGGGAGCGTCTTTGTAGTTGTGGGAGATGAAGAGGGTGCTGGGGGACAAAAGGCGGGGGCTCTGCAAAGCGTCCGCTGAAAGGCCCGTGGAACGACTGCGGAGAGATGGGGCACCTGCTCGGGCCTGGCCTCTGACTCCCATGAATGAGGCGATTCATGCAGGCAGATCGGTTTCTGTCAGGCGAAAGGTTCCTCGCTTCTGCTTAAGAGCAGACAGAGGCGTGCCGAAATGCACACCGACAGACAGACGCATTCTCACACACACACACACACATGTTACATGCAGACATGCACTTATGTATGTTCACACATGAATGCACACACTGAAGGACATAGTTAGAAAGTTGGGTAGACACACACACACACACACATTAACACAAACACACACACACACACACACACACACACACACACACATCAATGAAAAGACAGAACCACAATATTATTTAGAGGACACACCTAAAGATGTTTGTTTTTCTGCTGGAGTATGAAACCTAGGATGCTGAGAGCAGCCACAGTGGAATTCATTCAGCCAGCCTGTTAACATTGTCTGCTTTCATGAAAAGCCTGTGATCATACAAATGCTGTTTTCATTCTGCTTTGCTTTATCGAAACTATCTTTTTTCTCAATTGCAGAATCTGGATGGGGCCTGCATCCAATCAGTTAATCTGGTTGTTGACGAGGATCCAAGGACAGAGATTACAATGAGCCACATTGGAGAGGTCTTCGTGTCTAGCCAGTACCGAATCTCTCTGCCCTATTCAGACGGTAACTGCACGTTCAGTGGGAAGCCTAAACATTGTATGCTCGGGCCCATGCTGAAGGGGGGTCCGGGGAGGCCTGATGTGGATTGAATGACAGCTGCTTGCCACTTGAGCAAAAGGACAATGCCGCAGACTTGAATGCTCAAATGCTGTATTATGCTCCCCTGCACAAAAACCCTGTTCTTTTCAAGCTCCCCCTTCACTGTGTGCAAATGTCCCTCTTTCCTTGCTGAAAAATGTCATTTTTTTGGACACAGAGCTCCATGAATTGAAGTTTTGAATGTGTGCGGTTATACCAGAGGATCAGGTTAATTAAAGAGAAATGATGCTGTTTTATTGTTATCTAAAAAACATGGTGTTGCACTGCATTACACTTTTGTGGCTAATTTCAAGCATGAGATGATCGAGAATTAAACCAGTCACTCCCCCTTCTGCTGTGCTCTGTTTGTCCCTAGAGGTGTTCCATATCCAGGAGTTGTCCACCATGTTCCTGCAGGTGAAAACCTCGCAGGGCCTGCGGCTGCAGTATAACTGGCGCGAGTTCCGCCTCTACCTGCAGGTCTCAGAGCTGTGGAAGGAGGACACAGTGGGCCTGTGCGGGACCTTCAATGGGAACATTCAGGATGACTTCCTGTAAGTCTGCCTCCCTGACCCCAAGCGCCACGGCACCCCTGTAACCGCAGTCTCTTCCTGGCACTCGGCACCACCACTTTAGGCTGAAAGGATACTACGTTTCACTCCAGTGGGAGAAAAGGAGAGCAGAGCGGAGGGAGGGCGGTCAGATAGAGAGACAGGCAACCCTGTAAATGAACACTGATAGGCAGCCGTCTTCCACAAAGCTGTCATTTGCCAGCCCACACTTTTGGAGCCATTGATGATGGGCCAAGTCAATCTGTATATGCTCTGTATATGTTAATTTATGTGTGTTTGAGATGAACTTAATGAATCTTTCAACTGTTTAAATGGTGTCAGGTGACAATTTAGTGAGTTAGGTTGAAGCTAGGGAGTGTCTTTACAGTGTATATGTATGATGTCTACCTGCAGTAGAGTTGTTGGACCAACATCTTAATATATACAGTATTTTGGATAAAGTAGGATATAATAGTTTCAAAAAATTGATGTGATTTGTCCTTTCGTATTCTAAAATGTTTCTGGATTTCCCCAAATTAGTTTTTTGTTTTGTCCTTCAAATACAGATAATGCTGTATTTCACATTGTTCTGAATAGTTAATGGCTAATTTGTGTGGTGTCTCTAGGGCTCCGTCTGGAATGATAGAGAGTACGCCACATATGTTTGGGAATGCCTGGCGTGTGCCCTCAGCTTGTATGCCCAGTCTTAGCCTGCCACAGCTGGACCCATGTGACACCCACCAGCAGACAGGTGAGCCTCCTGGGTCAGGACCAGTGTCTTCCTTCCAGGCTTTATCTACCACATTACACAAGGCCAAAGATATTTCACCAGCCACAGTACCGCTGAAATAACTCAGTAATTGTGAGTATGTTTTTCCTAATGCTCAAAATACATGCCAGCAGGCAAAGCGGAAGGTTCCAGGCGGCAGGTACTGTAGTGACATAGATCAGGGAGGCGAGCGAGGTAGATGTTAAAAGTAGAACAGTGTTCAATTTTAGGAAAATGATGAGCGGTGTTTGCCGAGCAGTAGCCAAAATGACATTGTTTCAAACAGCGTTCCATTCTTTTCAGTTGGAGCGTGGCGAGATAAACATTTAAGAATGGACATTAATAAAAATTTAAACCATGTTGTTGCTTAACATTTTATTGCCATGCCAAAAACCAAGTAAGCATTACCATTCAAGATTCTGTAGTAACTTCATGTCTCTTCAGCTGACTTTCGGTACACACCCACTCAAAGCAGAGCAAGTGGAGAGGAAGTGATGCGTTCCACTTGCATGTATTTTGGGTGTAAGAAAAATTTGTATGATTTTTTAGAGCATTATGGATTTTTTGTTAGTAATAGTTTTTTTCAAGAAATCTGAAGTGTAAAGCTAAACCATTCTATGTTAATAAACTGTTGGCTGAATTTTATTCATTAACTAAAATTATTCCTAAAGTTTAAGAAACTTTGTGAACACTGTAGTGCCTGGTGTAACCCATTGAAACTTGATGCTACAAACAGTGGGTTCCACTCTGTCACTCTGTAGCAGGTAGCTCAGGTGGCTCACCCACCCTCCCCCGACCCCCCACCTCACTCCTACCCCCATGCTCTTAAGTCTGGTCTGCTGTATTCCAGTTGGCTTTGCCATGTGATAAAAAAGTGGAGGTCGTGCTCTACTCTTAAGGGTGCAAGTCAAAAACCAAATTAAGTATTTTTAAGTATTAAACTTAAAAACACACATTCTCTTTCTCTTTTTGGTTTGATTTACTGGACCATACCATGTGATAACCCTTTCTGCTCCATGTTTAACCCTTTCTGCTCCATGTTTAACCCTTTCTGCTCCATGTTTAACCCTTTCTCTGCTCCCCCACTCAGCATCCTATGCTGGCCAGATGTGCAACCTCCTCAACCAGGCTCTCTTCGCACCCTGCCACGCATACCTCAGCCCCGTGCCCTTTTACCAACAGTGCCGGGCAGACACCTGCAAATGCGGGCAGCCCTGCCTCTGCTCTGCCCTGGCACACTATGCCCGCCAGTGCCGACGCTTCTCCATCATCATCGACTTCAGATCTCAGGTGTCTGAGTGTGGTGAGTGTCTTATTGTTGTTGCCCTGGTTGTTGTGTAGAAACATAAAAAATCGTAATGGTCTTTTGCCTTTTAAAAGATGACAGTGTTGAAATTGCTTTTAGCCAGAAGTATCTCCTGTTTCCATATTAAGTAAACTGTCATATTGTCATTTTTTTAATCCTAGCAACATTTCATGTGGAATGTGTCTTATTTATGTTGACATTTTGAGTTGTGGAGGTGTCCCATGATTCATATTTCATCCCATTTTAGCCATTACGTGTCCAGAGACGATGGAGTATGGGGTGTGTGTGTCGGCGTGCCAGCGTCGATGCCAGTTTCTCTCCATGCCACAGCTGTGTGGAGAAGACTGTGAGGAGGGTTGTGTTTGCCCTCCCGGAACATTCTACAGCACTCGCACAAGCAGCTGTGTGGAAAGGTGCTTTTTTGTGTGCAAAGATCCAGAAACGCTGAGCATAACATGAGTATAATGACAAAGATAAGGGCAGAACATGGGGTATTAATGATACGTTTAGATTTCTGCTTCCTTCATGGGGTTGTGGAACCCTTTTGTAGTGGAAGTCAGTATTTCAGTTCAAGTTCGGGTCAAGTTATGTGATAATGTAATTCTCAAACACATTATACCCCATTATGGCTCTATAGATGTGCACTTTGCCTGCACTCTTGAGCTTGCTCAACCCCGGAAGACAAGCTGGTTAATTTTCCTTAAATGTCCTCTGGTCTTAGCACCACACTACAGCTTTGTGCCATACTTACCTTGCACTAGAGTTACAATGAGGAATTTGTGCTGAAACCGGCCATTCATTGCTGCTGAGGCTGTGGACAACACAGATATCTGATAACCAGTGAAAAAGAATTTGTAGTACAGAGGCTGATGTGTTGCTAAGACCTATATGTTACAAAAGCTTTTTACGTTTGCAAAACAAATTTCAAAACAGTTTTGAATTGATTTTTTATACCCTTGGGATTTTATCTGCCTTCAGTTTTTTTCTCATTTAATGTAATGTGTGTAACGTGTACATTTAGTAGAATATAATCCTTCACCATTAGTTTTTTTTTAAATTGTGCCCATGCTTGCATGCAGCAAAACACAATGATTCTATCATATACGACTAAATGCACTATTAGACATAGAATTTCCTTTCATGTTTATATGTGTGGTTTCTACAGGAGTGCGTGCCATTGCACCTTTTTAGGGGCAGATTTTGCACCAGGGGATGTGATCATGACATCATCAGGTGTACAGTAAGATCTATGGATTACTTTTCTGCCACTCACCCACACTCCCAATTGACCCATAAATACTGCTGACTTTTCAGCTCCTATTAAGTTAGGAAAATAACAACTTCTGCACACTGCTCATTCTGATTTATTGACAACGTTTCAGTCATAGACCTTTGGCAGACATTACATTGCATTACCCTTATAGTAGCAGAGGCTTTTATACAGAGTGACTTCCAAAAGGAAGACCTTCATCAGGTTGCTTCACAGGTACCTTGCGGAATGGGCAGTGTGTGGATTATTATTTCTCTAAGTTAGACCGCTGTCATTTCCAATGCAATGGTCTTCTTTAGATGTGTGCAAAAGTAACATTTCTTTTTGAAGCACGTAAGTTAGTTTTCTTCTGGTGTTGTAATTCTTCTCTCTTATAGGGTTTGTCAAGATGGGAAGATAATGCCTCAAGAAGCCTTCGTTAGTAAGTCTCATTTTAACACATTAAATGGACATTAAATACATTGTTGGTCTTCTTCTGATCTTCTTGGCTTCGGCATGATATGGATCTCGTGGGGCTTTTGTGGGGTGCTGTCTCTGTAATATACTGTGTTGGATCCTGTACTATTACACAGACAAGACATGCCCTCCTGGTCAGTGGTACCACGAGTGCGACGAGGGGGTGAGCAACTCGGCCAGAGAGAGCAAAGGTTTAGCCTGCGAGGAGACCTGTGAATCCCACCTGCTAAACCTCACCTGCTCTACGCACGAGCCCTGCATCCCAGGATGTGTTTGCCCAGAGGGGTGAGTCACCTAGGGGTTCATCGAACCCCACTCTCGCTCAGCCACATGGTAACGTTTGTGATAACTATATCAGTCGGCGGTGTTTAGTCTGCTTAGTCTTTGTTAGACTCATGGCTCGATCAAAGATATCAGTGGTTTGCTTCTTGTGGATAAAGTTTCTGTAGTCTTACTGTAGTCTTCAGAGGTGGGTAATTCAGCTTCTGTGTGTAAAAGTCCATACAAAAGCTGCTGATTCTTATTAGCAGAGATTTTCAGCCAGGAAAATAAGCTAATTGGTAAAATCACCTATGTTGGGTTCAGAGGTAGAATATATGGAAGAACCTTTACTCTCTGCAGCTGGAGCTTACCATTTATGCTGATTCTGAAGTCTAATGTTGAGAATTTTACTAATTCTCTAATGGTGGCAGTGTTTGCCATTTTGCACACAACAAACAGCTAGCTGGCAATATTTTCGAACAATCGACCTGAATAGACATCACTGAACCTTTAAAACAACCAGGGCAAAGTGGCATCATCATGGATGCATCAATCTGCTGATCGACTTATCAGGCAAGGGCAGCATAATTTCATGATGCCTCCCTGTTTTTAGACGCCGGTACACTCTCAGAAAAGAAGGTACAGAATTGTACTTTTAGGGGTACAAAGGCTTGTCACACCGGCAGTACCCTAAGGCACATAATTGTACCTTTTAACCACTGTTTTTCAACTAGTTTGTACCTTCTCCAGAGCTGAATAGGTACACATCGGTACCTTAAGGTCCAAATATTAGCCTTTCTTGGTACATTAATACTGATTGTACCTTAAGATACAGATTTGTACCCCTACTGTCCCCATATTTCTGAGAGTGTAGGTAGGCATTGTTTAAAGCAACAAGGAAGGTGTTTGTATATCTTTCTACCTACATATCTGTCTAGTGATCTGTGCCAATGGCAAACTCTTCATAAAGCCTATCGGTAACCAACGAATTCTGCCATCCTTCTATCAGCCTGTGGACAGGGATGAATCATTGTAATCCTGGGACCACAGTAGGGTGACCAGACGTCCCGGTTTGACCGGGACAGTCCCGATTTTTAGTCGCGTGTCCCGAGTCCCGACAAAAGCCTGTCGGGACGCAAATATGTCCCGGTTTCCACCCAACACCACATCAAGCTGCCCAAATGATAGCAATGGCATATACAAAACTGTTAAATTAAAGCCTAATGAAGTTTCCAGTAATTCTGAGTCAATGTGTGTGTTTGTGTGTGAGTGACAATGGTAGGTGCGCTCTGTGAAATATTCGCAGTCAATGTTACAATGTATCTTGCAGTATACAGCGGCCGTGTTTTAACGGTTTTCTTCGATAGCAGACTAGACTACTACATGACAATGCCTAAGAGAATGTGCACGCGCATGACGTCACACATAGTGTCCCGGTTTTAGACTCTGGAAATCTGGTCACCCTAGACCACAGACACTCTGGTTATGGACATGTCCTAATGTCCCAAGTGACTGACAGAAAACTTTTTCTCACAAGAGAAGTGCACCTTCACAAGAACATAAGACATTGTGAGAGATGTTCCCCTGTACTCTACTTCCATTAGATAAAAATGTTCACACAAAATGTTCACCGGACTGAAGTAGAGCAGAGCCTGGCATGAAGTAGAGCAGAGCCTAACCTCTTGAGCAACCCGAACTGCCATTCCATCTTCCTAGGATGTTTTGCGTGTGTATCAGCAACGACTTGCCGACTATTGAAAATTAATTGAAGTCATGTCGTGCAGTGTACTAACTTGAACCAGTGGATCATGGGTGTTAGCTAGCTCCTTGCAGTTGTGTGAAGCCAACTGTAAAGTTCAGTAAGATTTGCCTGCAAGGGCCTTTTTCCCATGAGTTTTCAGGTCATGTGATTTGGTCTCATTTTGCTGACAGCCTAAAAACCTGCGGGCAAGTCTGACATGATTCCTAATTATCATGTATTGCTTTTAACCCAATATTCAATAGGTTTGAGTCTGGTTTGAGTTGACTCAAATGCACCTTACGTCACAACCTTTCTTGTGGACACAGCATAGACAGGATTGAATGATCATCTCTGATTCAGTTTTTGGACATCAGTCATGTTTATCTGTAGGTAATTTCATTGTTATTCAGGAGCTCGCTGTCTAGTCCCAACTTACTGTGCATTCTGGCCCCCCATATGGGTGGACAGACACACACACACACACCCAGACGGACAGGGTCATTGCAATACCTGGTCAATCCCTCCGGGCACCAGGTAATTACAGAGTACAGAGCAAGAGCATACTGTAAGGTAACAAGTAACAAAGGATAGCTGGTAAGTAGAGGTTAGCATTGTTAGGATGGAAAGTGCTCACGGAAAAGAATGGTCTTCAGGTGTTTCTTGAATGTAGAGACAGATGACCATACTCTTGTTGCAACTGGTAGCCTGTTCCACCATTGAGGGACAAGAAAAGTTCAGACTGAGTGTCAGGAGTGATTGTCTGGAGTGAAGGGACAGCAAGACCAAATGGTTTGCATGGGGGGGATTGTAGCTGGATGGGACATAAGTCTTAATTATTGTCTTAAGGTAGGCAGGGGCAGACCCCAAAACCACTTTGTAGGCTAGAGTCAAGGCCTTGTGCTTGATTTGAGTGGCCAGCGGGAGCCAGTGCAGGTTGATGAACAGTGGAGTGACGTACATTCTTTTGAGTTGATTGAATACCAGTCGCGCTGCCACATGCTGTACCATTTGCAGTGGTTTTATTGCCCAAGCAGGTAGGCCAGGCAGGAGAGAATTGCAGCAGTTGAGGTGAGAGGTAACCATGACCTGTACCAGAAGCTGAGTGGCATATTCAGTCAGGTATGGTCTCATTTTTCATATGTTATACAGTGCCAAGCGGCATGGCCAGAAAACAGAGGCAATATGGTTGGAGAATGATAACTGGCCTTTGATCATGACGCACAGATTTTTTGCAACCTTGTTGGGAGCTACAGTGGTACAGTCAATGTTCAGTTTGATGTTGTGGCAGATTGAATCCTGGGTTGAGATCATGAGGAGTTCTGTCTTGGACACTGTTCTGTTTTATCTTTTCTCTGTGACAACAAGGTAGCAACATTTATCCAGTCACATCCATGTGGTAATTTAATTCTGAATTGATAGAGAATTTAAGGTCAACATGTAGAAGCCAGACAACAGGTGAAAGTGTAAATGTGTTTCAAAATTGTGCTTTGTTGTGCTTTTCTTCTTCCTCTCCTTTTTCTGTGGCTTGTGTGATAACGGCATTGCGAGGAGGTCAAAATTCCTGGGATTTGTGTCATAACGGCATTGCGAGGAGGTCAAAATTCCTGGGATTTGTGTCATAACGGCCGCAGTGTCGTTGCACTCCACGCCTAGCATCTGTGTAGCGTAGTGTGTGCAGTGATATTTGCTCGAAAAGAAACGGCTGGCGGTTCAGGCTGGCCGTTGATCCATGTCAACAACATCGAGGTGAAGGTCGGCCCGCGCACTTGATTATCTTCAGTTGTAAAGCTTCTCTAATGTCACCTGCGTCAGAGATTCGGTTTGAAGTTTGTTTTGAAGAAAGTGAGTCATTTACTCTTTAGTGACCAGTGCCATGGGACACTCAAATATAGCTGAACAATTGTCTGAGCTTAAAATACTATAGGCTATGTTGTTACTGCACCAAGAACTTGCTACTGATCCGGCTGCCATTACGGAAACTGAGATTTATACTGTGAGGAAGTGTTGTGGTAAGGTTGAAGAATCGTTTGTCTTCAGACCACTCAGGTCCAGCAATGATGAGGCATTCTTGTGAATCAGTGAAACAAAACACCACCACATTTCAGCAGATTAATGCCATTTGATCTGTTAAAGTCAAATGTTTACAAGTGAGACGATGTCAAGGTTAAGTGGGTATATTATGAGTAGTGAGTCTCTGAGGCCAATTTTAGACACAAGGAAATCACTGTGTGTTGGTTTGTTGCAACTTCCTATCCCGGTAACCACGGTATACTGTGAAGCAACATTTACTTTGGCTTCGTCTACATTCTATAAAACATCTTTGGTTGGGTATGATATTATGGACACGAGAGATACATCATTTTTATGCCCACAGGGAAGGGGAGACCTTTTTGGTATAGCATTTCCTTTGTTGATTCACACTAAAATCATAAATATTCATATGCCTTGTTCAGAGTGAAAGGATGGATTGTGGTGAAAGATGACTGCCCCTCTCCACTCATAAATGTCTAGACAGCCACGGTAACTGATACCTGGGTGAGCTGATAGAGACAGACAGAGCACAGGTGGAGGCTGAGGCCATTGCACCCTGACTCCTGAGCCATTGACTCACTGCTCTCCCCCCAGAAAGAGGCCTATCACACACCTGCAGCATGGGAAAGCGAACCCAGAGCATGACGACTCTGTCAGGAGTGCTTAATAAACACCTGCAACTCAATAGCTCGCCATCCTGTTTTTGGGATGAATGTTGGGACAAAGGGCTGTTATGCCATTATGGGAATGTTATGCCATTATGGTCTTGTGCTCTGGCCATCTTGTAAAGCCATACTCACATGCTGGCTTGTTGTTTTTAGTGAAAACTTGTCAGTCTTACAGCAGTCTGTTTATTGATTTATTTTAATATAGCTCATATGAAGAGGATCCTGTTTAAACTATTGGAGATGCTGGGCTGTTCGGGCTCCTGTACTGTCATGCAGTGTTTCATCTGTTTCAAGACTTCTTGATTATTTTCATTTGAAAAGTACTAATACTTTCTAATGTACTAATAGTTGTAACAGTGTATGAACTAATAGTAAGGACCAAAACAAAATTCCACAGTCTCCTTACAGTACAGTTGTGCATTATTCATAGCTCTAAGGGGCAAATGGCAATGCTAGCGTTACATTTATGTCCTTATACAGCACTATTGCAGTGTCCCCTTTCAAGAAGCCTTTTCTCATGGTCAGCCTTGGCAAGGCCAGGCTCAGGGGATAAGGTAAGTCCCCTGGAAATGTCAGTTTGGACTCACAGATTAGGTAAGGAGAGTCCTGAGCACAAGGCAGTGCATTTGGAGCCTTGCTTTTGTTTGGCCACAGCCTGGCTGTACAGTGAAGATGTTTTAGGATGTGTGCTGTTTCCCCTTCAGCAGATGGTTTGTTGTTTTGGCAAGATGAATTGTTTGTGTCAGGTGCAATGGCAGTTTGTGCCTGTTGAGTTGTTAAATAAAGGATACTTGGGTGGTCATGCATACTGAGGGCTGTGTGTGTGTGTGTGTCATTATCTGTCACTTGGTTCCCTCTGCTCTCTCGTTACCTGCACAGCACCGCTGCTGCTCTCCGCTCCCTGGGGAGTGTGTGTGACCGTGCTTGCAAGAAGGAGGCATTCCTATGTTAATTAAGGTTATTCATGCTGGGTAATTACTTTTACCTTTCACTCCTCATGCTGATTTATAAATGACTAATTTCTTATTTATGCAGTACACTGGTAAAAAGCTGGATGAAGTGTCTGCTAATCAGCTTAGAGCTCCAAAAATGTATATTTAAAATTCAGCAGTTTTTAATTTAGCAAAAAAAGCCTATGTCCTGTGCTTTTTTTTTTTTTCGCTTTCCATTTTATCACGGTTAGTGTTGAAGGCAGAATTATTCAAGCTTGTGATGCTGTCTAAGGTGTTATGATATTTTTTGATAGACGTCATCTGCTGTAAGAGGTGGGTCCTCTTTCCAGAACATTCCTGAATATTTTATTGTTTCTATGCCAACTTTCCATTGGGGAAATACTAGGGTTCTTCTTTTCACTTCTGCATTGCCACATTCCTGGTGGAAATACGAACCAACAAAAACAAAGGATTCAGGTAATAAAATGATGAAGTAAAGCTTTGCCTGTCATTTTCTAACTCCTCAGGCGTGAAATTAAGTGCCTAAATCTTGTGGGAAATCCTTCATAGCCACAGCAACAGCTCACGCCACAGTTTCTGGCATAAAAAATGAATGCTATTTAGTTTTTTAGCCAATAGGGAAATAGGAGGATCCGAGAATGGTGAGATCGTCAGGGCCGGCTGGGAGTTGAGTAACACACATCCCAACATATCAATTTCTACACTGTGCTCTGCTGTGTAATCAACAATTTAGTGTTGGTGGTCAAATGGTAATTTAATTCTATTTTCATTTTGGTACAAATTAGATTTGTCATGTCATGTTTTAAATTGGTGGTTGACCATACATACATGTGTTTAAACGAGTGCATGCATACATATCCACCCACATGCTCTGATAAGACAAAGACAACACAGTTGACAATAATTTGGCTGTATTTATAAATAGGACCCAGGCAGATAGGGAATGAATTATTAGAGATTCTTTGATCAGAGTAATTGATACAGAGTCTTGGCTTTGGGATAAAGAAAGCTGTTAACACCACTTTATCTGGGTGTAACTTTACACAGATGGACCCAAGGTTTGGGCACAGACCATTCAATGTGTCGCTTCATTGTCTGCAGTCGGGCCAGAGGAAATAACTCACTCTCTCAATATTACAAGATGGTTATCGGACGCATCTGACAGGGTGGAAACAGCATTGGGCATCAGACACAAAGGCAGGCTCATTGTGTATCTCTGAGAATGAGAATTGTCAGATTTTCTCATGTAACGAGTGTGATTCCCGTGCAGTCGATCACGGCCCTGAATCGCTCCACTGAAGTCCAGCCCGGTATCAGAGGGAGACTGTTGGCCCACTTCTCCAAATGAACCTGTTGCACCGTTGGCTCAGGAGACTCATTAGCACATTTTAACTCCCTCTCACACAAGCCATGAATTACGGGTGGAGATACAAATATACATGAACATGAATGAACATAGTCAAATATAGTATTGCTGAGCCTCTTGGTATGTTTTAATGAAATCATACACTTCAGATTTAGAGAAAACACACAAGCTGACAAACTATGTTTTTTCTTTCATTCCTTTTCCTTTTCTTTGTTTTGTTTTGTTTTGTTTTCTTTGTGCTCTGTAGTTTGCTGAAACATGGGGATGAATGCTTCCAGCCTACAGCCTGTCCCTGTCTCTGGAAAGGAAAAGAGTACTTTCCCGGAGACCAAGTCACATCTCCCTGCCACCAGTGGTAAGAAAGCACACTGCTTTATGGTGAGGAAAAGGATTGTTTTGTATGTGTCATTTTAATTCTGATTTTGCCACAAATAATCAATCCGTAACTCATGGAGGTAATCATGTCCTCAGTTTTCGAGGACTTTTAACGCATCCAAGGCAACCGTGAGACAAATTGCCGCACTCAACACCAAGCAAACAAATAAGAGTCTGATTTTAGACAAATCTCTTACAGCCCAGCTAATTTGGAAAATCATCCTTTGCTTGAGGCAGTGAGTCCTCAGATTGCCTGCACAGTGAAACTGGTCATCAGATAGTCCTGTACGGCACTCTCTGTCAGGAAGGAGGGAAAAAATTGTCCTGCTCAGCCTGGTTAACAGAGCCAGTCGTTGTATGATGCTCTTTCATTTTTTTGGGACTTAATTTGGCCGCTCAGATAAAGGGTTTCATAACTCTCCCAGCAGTCAGAGAGGACAGGCTTTTAAATTCTCGTTTACTCTTCTCAAGGCCTCCTGTGATGCTGATGATCAGAGATAAGCAAGACAGATGAATCATCCATAGAGAGGTGATTCACCCCTTGGCAGTCGACTATGCGCTCTCCTTCTGAAGATAATTGCGTCCTGCCCACAAAAGATCCCATTAAAAATGGCAGCCTCACTTCCATTAATTGGTTAATAGCGGACCAGCACTTTTACGGTGATTTGTGGGAAGGGGTGGAGTTGGGGGTGGAGTGGGGTTGGGAGTGGAGTGGGGTTGGGGTTGGGGGTGGAGTGGGGTTGGGAGTGGGGGTGGAGTGGGGTTGGGAGTGGGGGTGGAGTGGGGTTGGGAGTGGAGTGGGGTTGGGAGTGGGGGTGGAGTGGGGTTGGGAGTGGAGTGGGGTTGGGGTTGGGGGTGGAGTGGGGTTGGGGTTGGGGGGTGTTCGGTGTTTAGTGATGGTGAATCTGCCTTTCAGCGTGTGCCAACATGGAACGTTCCAGTGTGTCTTCCAACCATGCCCTTCGATGTGCACTACCTATGGAGACCGTCATTACCGTACTTTTGACGGGCTGCTTTTTGATTATGTCGGCTTGTGTAAGGTGTATTTAGTGAAGGTGAGGGCAGTGCCCCATCTCGTGGGTATTTCTTATCATGTTATTTTTAACACATTCATTTTATTAATGTTGTTTGTTATACAAAAAATGCCAAGACAGTGCAAACACTTTTTATAACACAAAGAGTCTAGTTTAAATTACATTAATTTATTAATTATATCAAAGAGCAAAATAACAAAGCAGTATTCGATTGTCTCATATGCTTCTAAATAACAAGCCATTTAAATAATGAAGTTGTTTTTAAATATATATTTACCTGTGTCCTGCTTTTTGCTGTTTTGTTATACAGAGTAGTGTGGATATAGTGCTAAGTGTCTTGGCGGAGAATGTAGATTGTTTTGAAACTGGAGTGATCTGTCGAAAGTCAATACTCATCACTATTGGCAGATCTACCATTGCCTTTGATGATGACAGTGGCAAACCTGTAAGTACTCTGGCTTTTTTTTCCAGATCAACTGCAAAACACATTCAATCACCTTCATATGCACACCTTCATATTTGTTTAATTTTTAGTGAACATAATAGGCATGAAATACCTGAAACACCTGAATGAGTTTGAATACCTTTTGTGTTTATTTATTGCATTACAGCAGCATTAGAAGACATCAGATGTATAAAACCCATGAAAGCCTCCTCACAGAAAAAGGAACGATGGCATTTAATAACTGACCATATGTGGCATTTCAAATGGTCTTTGATAACAAAACGATTTGTCTTGCATCTTAGTGTCCATGACGACAGCCTTACAAAGTTTCTCTGCAACCCCCCTCAGTCTTTCAAGTGTATTATCCTGTGAACTGGGCAGGAGTCTAGTGTCAGCCATAAGTGGCTCCTGTTGCCCTTTGACCTCTCTCATTCTGCAGAGCTCTTCAAGTGTGATGGACAGGGGCCAGCGTATGTACATATGGCAAGCAGGCTACTTCACTATAGTTCACATCCCAGAGGTGGACATCACTGTGCTGTGGGACAGGAAGACCACGGTCCATATCCAGGCTGGACCTCGCTGGCAGGTGAGACAGCTGCCCAGTGCCCTATAAGATCTCAAACACCTCACAGCATAGGTATAATGTTAAAACATGAACACCTGGGGCCTGTATAGCACCTGCTGTATGGTCTGACATCATTTGTTGGGACATGATTTCAACTGTTAAGACACTTTGAGTACTTAGAAAAGCACCTCACTGGCAGGTAAGACAGCTGCTCAGTGACCTGACCTGTAAGAGCTTAAATGCCTCACAGCAGAGGTGAAATCTTCTTCCTTGAAACATATCAGCAGACCACTGCAAATTTTCCTAAAATCAGCATCTCTACATGTATGACAGCCATTCCTTTCCAGTGTCAGTTTAATTTGAAATTTGGGAGAAATGTTGTCAGTACTTTACAGAATAAAACAAAAATATTTTACTCATACATATACCTATAAATGGTTAAATTAGAGAAACGGATTTTACAGTGGTCTCTTCATTTTTTTTCAGAGCTGTATTGCACCTGTGGTTGTTCGTGTTATAGTTTGATAGTGTTTGTCAGGACATGACTGTGACCACTAATGGTTTTCACCTGGGTGGCGGGGGTTGCTGTGTTCAGGGTAAGCTCTCTGGTCTCTGTGGAAACTTTGACCTGAAGACAGTGAATGAAATGAGAAGTCCAGAGAACATGGACTCTGCAACCCCGCAGGAGTTTGGGAACAGTTGGAGCGCCACTGAGGTCAGATATCTGCCCTTTCATCTCCATCAAAACCAGTAGATCTGAGGGCGAAGATGTAGAGGAGTGTAGATGAAAAGAGGGCAGGTCTTCACATCACACATTCCATATGGTTGGGGAATGGCTATAACAGAGACATGGATCTTGGATTTTAGCTGGAACAATGTCCTTGGCAAGCAGGTGTCTCAAGAACAGTAGATTTAACTGATTAGTTCCATTGAACAAATGCATATGTGTGCATGTGGACACATGGGTGTGTGTGTGTGTGTGTGTGTGTGTGTATGTGCGTGTGTGTGTCTAGATGTGTGTGGACTGTGCTTTAGAAAAGGAAATCAGTTAGTGTTTTCAAATCTAGTCAGTTTTCTCATATTCACATTACCAACGTCAGTCTAAAGAAGTGTGATGTGGCGGTACATCTGTATGTCTGTGCATATGTGTGTGTGTGTTAACCTTCCTTTGTGTGCGTTTCCCTCGGCGGGTCCAGTGCGTTAATAGTCCTGACACCAGAAACCCATGCAGTCTGAGCCCTCTGCGCGAGCCTTTCGCTAAGAGGCAGTGCGGGCTTCTACTCAGCGAAGTCTTCGAAGCCTGCCACCCAGTGGTGAGTTGGAGAACAACATCTTTCTACTGCTTTTGTAAGAGCTATAGTTACTCATGTCATAAAGTTCCAGTGGTATGACTGTGCATCTGGAAATAACCCTGGTGTGAATGTATTACTGTTTATGAGTGTGGATAAATCACAGTCACAGATTCAGAGAAGTGTGTCAATGCACTGCAGTGTTTACAGATATTTGACCTGGAGCCTACTGCTGGGACTTTACTGTGTGGCTCAGGAACACTGTTGTTGACATGCTAAAAGTCCTCTAATGTTTCAGCATACAGCTCCTTATTTCAGGAGGATATTACACAAACAAAATAAACTCCACAACAGTACTTACAAACTCAGGAACTTATTATATGATTGTAATATATAGGATATATGCCCTTTAAGTGTATATAGAAACCACAACTATGTTCCACTCTGAGCTCAAATGCAGTTACTTGAAGTATGCCTCTCCTGTTGTGCTCTGATCATGTATTTCCCATTCCCCTCAGGTGGATGTGACGTGGTTCTACATGAACTGTCTGGCAGACACGTGCGGTTGTAACAGAGGTGGGGACTGTGAGTGTTTCTGCACCAGTGTGGCAGCCTATGCCCACCAGTGCTGTCAGCAGGGCATCACCATCGACTGGAGAACCCCCTCAGTGTGCCGTGAGTCACAGGGAACATTCTAGAATGTGTCAGTAACGCCTCCTAAAAAATTGCTACTGTTCTAACATCTCTGTATTTCTCTTTTCAGCATATGACTGTGAATACTACAACAAAGGTACAACTTTCATTTTTTGAAATTTTAATGAAAAAATGGCTTTACTCGAAATCTGTTCTGAAATTACCACTAGGGGGCAGAATATGTGCACAGATGTACTGTATGTAAGATCCAACCTGGTTGTGACAGTGAGCTCTTTCTTATTATTTGTCCCACAGTTCTGGGCAAAGGGCCTTACCATTTGACCACGTACAGAGACAGGGAAACAGTGATTGCAGCCAACAGGACCAATGGGATCGTGCTGCCCAGAAGGAGATCCACTGCTGGCCGTGGGCTCTTGTCCACATTCATGATGACTCCTGGGCTTAGCAAAGAGCGCCCACATGGTGAGGCCTGCAGCCCTTTCTCCCTCCCACACACTCTCTCGGTAGTATTATTGAATGCTGGGCCTAGTTGTGCAGGCTTCAGGGGATACAGTGAGAACATGCGCATATCTAAAAGTACCGCCTGGCCGTACCCTCTCCCAAGACAAAGCGAGGTCACTCCAAACTTTTCTCGGTTGTTGTCCCTCAGTTGTGGAACAACCTACCAGTCCCTACAAGAGCAGCAACTTCCCTCTCGACCTTCAAAAAGCTTGTGAAGACCCTTCTTTTCCGAGACTGCTTAACAAAA